>OX453298.1:32647490-33877504 GCA_949710035.1 Crambus lathoniellus | reverse complement strand
TAAATAGTAATTTACCTTCCTAACTAATACTTTAAGTTTATCTTAGAAACGACAGAATGAAACGCCATGAGGTAAATATTAATAAAGCATCTACTTCTCTTATCTTCAGAAGTTTCTTTATAGTAGATGTACATTTGCAAATATGTTAAGGGGGCCATAAATTATCAAACAGTGACACGTTTCATCCATTAAATTGGTCTTCATTATAAAAAGTGTGACTATTGAATAGGAAACTAAATGTGTTGGCACTTATGGGACAAACTCTCACTAGAAATGACATAATAAATAAAGACGCTAATGTCTTTGCCATGCCTCTTATCCAGTAACAAGACCCTTGTACTAAAAACGACTGCAAACTCAAAAGGGCTTAATTGCTTGTGATTCGGGGAAGCAAAGATAGTAAAGAAATAAGATTTTGGGAAGGGATAGCGGTGACGCTAAAGAAAACAAGCAGGGGTTTCTGATTGGAAGCGAGGACGCGCGCGCGCACAGACGTAAGATCTCAAATGAATAGGGTGCCGAATATTAATTAGTTAGGATTAAAAGTTAGTGTTAAGTATATTTGGTCAGACGTGCTACGAGTGGTGTGGGCGCGTCGATCGGAGACGGACGTAGAGAAGATCGGACCAAAATCGGTAGTAAAACTAAACAGTGAGGATTTTAGTGTTGTCTCTGTTTGTGTAAGTTATCCGCTAGCAATTCGGTGAGTTTCCTATATTATTTGTTAAAGCCTAAGTATTTGCCCTAACGCTCTGCCTGATGTAGACTGGCTCCAGGTTGTGTCGGCCAACTGTACCACCGTACAGGAGGTAACCTTATTGATTAATGGGGAGGGGGGGGGATTTACACTATACAAAACTAAACATATACATACAATCACCAACAAATACTTCACAAAGACATAATTTGGAGTTGGAATGACAGTCAGAGAGAGCATTATGACAGTTGTCTTAGATGATTTAAGTTAAATACTTCTTTTCCTTTCTACTGTATTGTTGTAATTGTGTTGCTTTCCTTTCGCGTACCAAATTAAGTAGAGGCACATTGTCAGGGCCGGTGTCATAGAATGCCGCGGATGGCGTTAGAAGTCTAGAAGAGATCTAGAACTCTAATTAGGCGGGGCGGTATTCCCCCCCTCGGGGGGCTTATTTTGGTACAAAATAGGAACTTGGATCGATAAACCGTTTAGATTTGTAGCGTTGAGTCACAGTACAAAACCGGTCAACTAAATAAACATTCTTAGGATATAAATATTCATAAATCTTTGCTCGTAGCGTATACGAAGATCCATCTTTAATTTATGATTCTGAATTCTATACAGGGTGTTAGGGGCACCGTTGCAAAAACTTTAACCATGGCTTCAGACCATCACGCTGAGCAAGAATTATTCTAAAATTCTTGCTGTGCGTTGTTCGGCATGATGGCCTCAAGCCATGGTTAAAGTTTTTGCAACGGTGCCTCTAACACCCTGTATATACAATTTTAGTTTCCATAAAAATGAAGATAGTGATTGTTACAATTCTTGTAAATCTTAAAGCTTCTAGAATATAGTTAACTAGCGGCCGCCCGCGGTTTCACCCACGTGGTACCCGTTGCCGTGGGAATATCGGCATAAAATATAGCCTATGTCACTCGGGAAGACTGTAGCTTTCTAACGGTGAAAGAATTTTCTAAATCGGTCCAGTACTTTTTGAGTTTATTTGTTACATACAAAAATACAAATCTTTCCTCTTTATAATATTAATATTAGTATAGAGTGCTAGAAACATTGATGCGAATAAATCCTTACTTTCCTTACTTATATTTTAAATGCGTCTCTGTCTGTCTGTGTGTTACACAATCACACCTAAACTACTAAACCGATTTGAATGAATTTTGGTACAGAGATAGTCTAGAGCCTGAGAAAGGACATAGGCTACTTTTTATTCCTGAAAAATATCACCTTCCCGCGGGTAACGTCGTGTAGTACACGCGGGCGAAGCCGCGGGCGGAAGGCTAGTATACTATAATTACGCAGTAATATTATAGTATTCTTTGCTAAAAATTGTATTTGTGTGTAGTTATAGTTTTAAGCATTTTATGTATTTGGGGTTACTGTTTTGCCAATAAAAAAATATTATGTATCTCTCCTTAATAGAATTTTGCAGTAATCAGTTCCGTAACATAACTTTGAAAGTACTAATAAAACTTCGTCAATAAATTATTGAAATACTTCTTGAAAAGTACATATTTCTAAAGCAGCACTTATTCTATAAGTGATTAGTCGGAAGCATTGAATAAAAAATAATGCATACCGTCTCCATAAAAAAGGATTTCATAGCTTTAAGAGGGGGTGTAAAGGTAAATCGCCAGATTGTCTTTTTATACAATACAAATTAAACCACGAATTATTTGGAAAAAAGTTTATAGATATTACAACATACTTGAAAGTTACTGAACTAAGTGAAAACTTAAAATAATAACATTTTGTCGATAGAAAAAAATCACAAAGTTCTGGTCTAATTTTCAGCTGTAATCAATTTTATTTTCATTAAGACGCTTAATACTGAGCCAATATTTTAATACATAATATCAAACTATATTAAAGCTTAAAGCTTTAAGTAGAGTTCCTAAGTAACTGAAAATTGTTCACCGCTATGATCATTAGTTCGACTATACTTATCTGTATTTATCATAACCCATTGTGTAATTGTGATGAAAACTGACCTTAGTCATACCATGTTAAGGTCATTTTTCAATTTGACGACTCTGTATGAAATAAAACAGGGAGAAAAAAACAACCCTTGGAGTTTCTTGCCGGTTCTTCTCCAAGGCCTCCCGCTGTAGGGTTTGCGAACCGATGGCGTAGCTTCTATGACGTTCACAAGTATTGTAAATAACAATCTAAATTGAATAAACAAATTTGAATCTTGAATATTTTCTAGGGACCCTAAAATGTTTATTTTACGAATTCGGCGTTTACTACGTTCTCATTCCGCGCAGAACGCTATTGTATGTCGCACCTGATGCGAGGTGACAGGCATGTTTTGTTTCATTCAGTACTCGGGTGAAATCTGATTTCTTTCTAGGTTTATGCGCGCTCTTAAGAGGAAAACTCGAAACAGTTTCTTTTAAAACCGACGAGAGCTTGCTTATTAGAGATTAAACGAACTTACCTGAAGTGAAGTTCTATCTTAATTATACGAAGGCTTCGTCCGAAGAGATTAGCTTGATTTAACACTTGTAGTAGTACGCCCTAGTAATCGCCAATTTCACACTATATTGAGAATATACCTACTTATAAATTAAAAAAGTAATAAAAGAAAATTATTATTTTTTAAATTTCAAAAGTGGGTAGTCAACACCGATCTGGCTCAAGCGCCCATCATAGCTGTCATTTAGTTTAGAGTATTATATTTTTCGAATCATATAGGGGAGTAGTTAATAACTTTTGGGAGGGAGGGAAGCTAATCTCTTCGGACGAAGCCTTCGTATAATTAAGATAGAACTTCACTTCAGGTAAGTTCGTTTAATCTCTAATTATACTTCATGCTTCGTCCTCAAGATTAGCTTGATTTAACACTTGTAGACGTTTAGAGACTAAGTGTTCGAAAAATATGCAAAAATTCTAATATATAGGCTACTGAATAATATAGATTGAAATTATAACTTAACTTATACTATCTTGCTTCTTTATTTTCTCAACATAGAAACAAAAAGCAATAAAAAAGTATTATTTGTTACATAAAAAATCAACATCGCTTATGAAATAAACGAAAATTATTTTGATTAAGCACTCAAAACAGTGGTGCCAAATTTTTTATCACAATTGCTGTTTACTGGCCTGTTATAAAATTTGGCAAACGTATGTGATTCTGAAAACCAACCTGCAGTTTTATAATCTGGTCTATGCTAAAACCTAAATTTTGCGCAGCTGACGTAGCAGCATACCGGGTATTATGCGCAGTGAACGTAGAAATATCAATTCCACTTAAATGTAACGTATTTGTTATCCATTTGAATAAGGTTTGTGACGTAACAGGCTTATATGGCTTTCGGTAACTAATAAATAAATTGTCGGAATCAGGACAGAGAAACATTTTCATTTCAAGGTAAGTAATCAAAACTCTTGCAGGACAAATACTTGGTTGTTCGTTATAGAATGGTATAACGAGCAATGTGTTTTTTTTTTATATATATATATATATATTCCAGATTCTAACTTTCGTTAGCAAACCACTTTTCAAGACAATTTAAAATCCGTGCTATATTCCAGACTTCATTAAATTTAGGGGATGGAGGTCTGGTACGAAAAACTCATTTAATAAATCTTTTTATTTCTTGATTTAGTGATATATCAATTTTAGTTATTAAAGCCAAAGCAGAATGATAACAGTTAATTGTGCTATACTGAGCGCCACTGTTTAAAGCAGATGCAAAAAAATTTGTATATCGGGAATTGATACTTTCGTATAAGTTTAGTTTATTTTGTTGACAATAAATAAACCACTTTTAATAGCAAACTTCGTATTGTTTATACGAGTTATCCAAAAAAGGGGTTAAGCATGACGTCCAGAGAAAATTATTTGACGCCTCTTCGTATCATCACCATCACCAGGGCAATGGAGTTGCGCATTTGTTTGCGGCTGGAATTTGTAGACAAAATTAGGTTTGAATCTGCTTTGAAAACGAATTGTTTACTTATTAAAAGACTCTTAAATAGTGGATACCATGTTTATGTGGACCAAAATGGAACAACTATTATATCTGTGGCATTGTCAGAGATAATCTTTCTTAAACATTTAGGCATCATTGTGAAAGGAGGAAAAACATCAAAATTTAATTTCGACCACGACACTGAAAAAAAACATTTACGGCGTATGCATCCGGATCCTTATGCCATGGATATATATCTTGGACATTTATTATTTTTGACGACTAGCGTATCAATGAAAATATCTATGAAACTTTTCAACAATTTGTTGAAAGGCATAATCAGCTAGCTGCCATTCTTGGTCTGCCTGCATAGTATTATCTGAAGATCGAATATGAGATGCAAAAACGTAAAGATTTTTACGTTTACGCCATTGCCAGAGGTCTTTTGCGATCTCTGTCAGGTGTGGGGAGTGTATATCACCCATACGGTTTACGTAGGAAATTACCGTGGTATTGTCAGTTCGTAGAAGTACTTGACAGTTAGTATCTTAACCAATAAACGCAGCAAGAATTCCTAAATAATTTATTGTCTGCTACTTTCTTTTACACTCCATAAACCACTAGCTCTGTCGTCTCCACATGCAATTCCCCACCCCGTAGTTGAGGCACCTGAAAAACTTCCAGGTCATACTTGTCTATTTTTATTTTGGTGCGGCTCCACCAATAGAAATCCTGTTCCAAGTAACAAGGTATATCCATGTACTAATTATACATATTTCAAATAATTTAGTATACAACCAGCTGCATTTCACGGCGGGACAGGCGGATATTAACAGTCCAATAAAACTAACAAATTATCTAATTTTACACCTTTCTAAGTTAGAAAACTTTTGTATTGCAAATTTAATTTTTGCAAAGTGACCTAGAATTTCTTTTAGTTTAAACTATATTCTAAGAACTTACAAGACTGAGAAGGTATAAAATTACTTTTATCGGTATTTATAATGAAACCTAAGTATTTCATGACCGGTTTCATGATGACTTTAGTGAAAAAAGGAGCTGTGTTTAAACCAAATAATAAGACATTAAATTCATATGCTTTTTGATCAAATTGGTATATTAGATATTTTCGGTCTTCCTTGTGAATTTTTAACAAAAAGTATGTCTTTCAGGTCTACTGTGCACGGTTACAATCTCTCGGTATCAATTTTATTACTGTTCTTAAATCCTTGAGTTTAAAATGTCTTGAGTCAATAAATTTATTTAGTGATAAGTTTAAGATGAAGCGCATTTTCCCATTTGGCTTGGGTACTAAAAAATAGTTGATAGATATTGATCAGATTCAGAGATCTCTGAAATTGCAGAGACAGCAAATTTTTTATTTCGTGTATGAAAAGAGCCTTTGCCTTTTCACTACATTTTTGGGTTGACGGTGATACAGGTTGCATCGGCTTTCGATTGAAGGGAATCTTATATCCTTTTTATGAAAAAGAACCAGTGGGTCCTTGGTAATCATTAAAAATTCTTTATAGAATAATGATAAACGACCTGCATGCGTTAACGTATTTAGCGTCGGCTGTTGTTCTGTCTCTGCCACGGATACTGCGACTGCTTCGATAAGTTGATGAGCCGTCTACGCGTCGAAGTCGTTGCAGGCTCCTTCGTCCTGGGAGGGCCCGTCGGCCTGCGACTAGGACCCGGACCCTTCCAGTTTAAATTTCGCGAAGAACTGTATAACTTACTTATTAGGAAACTTTTGTGTCGTTGATTGCTTTGGGTCTGTGCTAGACTTTTTAATAGTTTTAGCTGATTTTTTGTTTTCCCTTAAGTTTTCGCCGAATAATTGTTTATCAATTTTGATTTTTTGAAGAGAATCCCTTAGATCCATCTTCACGGCATTCAGAAAAAAAATGTAAATTGAATTAGAATGTTGACAATCACACATAATTTTTGCCAATTCCATAAGTGTTTTAGCAAGGCTGTATTTTTCTCATTTGCAGACAATATAATAGTATAGATTTTACCAGACAAGTATTTCCAGCAGTCGATTCCTTCTGTTTCAGTTGAATGGCCTTATTGTGTTTAGCAATAATATCTGAAACAGCTGCTTTAATCTTAGGATCAAGCTCAGGTGGGTCAATCAATTTGCAATTTTCTAGGGTCATGTACTTACGAGTTCTTTACGCAATTCTTTGTTAATACCTGTTGTGACCCAGTGCTGGAAAACTCCAGCACTCCTGACTGAAGTAGGGTCAGTACCTAATATTTCTAATACTTCACTATCTAAGTGTATGTTTTCTGTTTCAAGAGCAGACGTTTGATCTGAAGGTAGATCACGCTTCGGAGCCTCAGTCGACGAATGACCATCCTGTATATTTGTAATGTTTTCAGACTGGGATGTACTGGGGATTGGTTCCAAGTACTTGTTCTCATTGTCCTTCAGGTTAACCCTTAGAACATGGTGCGTCGAGGTCAACTATGACCTCTTGGTCGTATGTAAGGGACAGAGTAAGCCTCATGTTCATACAATTTTAGCATGTCAGTATAATATTGTAAGAGACAGTCCCCAGTTATAACAACACGTACTGTCCGCAAACTACACTTAGTAGTACCTTATAACAGTCCCGTTGTACTGTTTGTAGGACCCAGTGACTGCAGTGTATATAATGATGATTATGTTATCATTATTTGAGATTATGTATTGCTTAACCTTTGGTATGCAATTAAATTTCGTAAGAGACAGTCCCCGTTCGAAAAAAAAGTACTGTCCGCAAACTATTGAAAATCGACACATCATAATAAGCATAATACTTTAGAGTCTGTTTTTTAGCTTAGTCACTTATGTAAATTATTTTCAGTAAGAAGCAGTCCCAGTTCAAAGAAAGTACTGCTCGCAAACTGTTTAACAGTACCAGTTCAAAAGAAAAGTACTGTCCGCAAACTATTGAAAATCGACACATCATAATAAGCATAATACTTTAGAGTACAAAGCTCTTTTTTAGCTTAGTCACTTATGTGAATTATTTTCAGTAAGAAGCAGTCCCAGTTCATAGAAAGTACTGCCCGCAAACTGTTTGAAATCTACTTATACGAGAACTTGTAAAAGTCTGTGACGAACTAATGCATTTATGTTCAATTATAACTTTAAAATTAATTAATAATTTTGTTACACTTTATTGAAAGTATTTATTTTACAAACTTAGTAATAAGTAGGTAGTTAAATAGTCAAACCGTTTTATCGTTGAACGTAATTATCGTTTGCATTTTTTGCGAAACGTTAGAAAACCAGGTCACTGAACTTCAATATGCAATATAATATGTCAAGGCCAGTGACTCATAAATGTATAAAAACACATAACGTACCTTAAGATAAGGACGAAACGAGCGATAGAATTGTTCCGATAACTCAGAACAAGATAAATCTCACCGGTGGTGGTGCTTCTTTTTTCGCTCCAACTTTCTCTCCAATCTTATAATTTTTCGTTTAATGTGTTCACAGTTATCTTTTTTGCGTTTGGGCATCCTAAATAATCACTTTTAACAACAACTAACAACTTTTTTAACACAATTTAAAAACTAGATGTGAATCGGCGACGCACTAGAAAGCGAATGACAGCTATGATGGGCGCTTGAGCCAGATCGGTGTTGACTACACACTTTTGAAATTTAAAAAATAATAATTTTCTTTTATTACTTTTTTAATTTATAAGTAGGTATATTCTCAATATAGTGTGAAATTGGCGATTACTAGGGCGTACTACTACAAGTGTTAAATCAAGCTAATCTTGAGGACGAAGCATGAAGTATAATTTCAAGCACAGTGCCACCAACTTCCATATTAATTCCTGTAGCCCCGGTTTGACAATGGGGCGAGGCGAGTCGGCGAGTCAGCGGCAGTCCCCGTGGAAATCATTGTCCCAATAAATAGCTGATTTCGGCTGAAAACCTTGGAGGTTTTATGGTTAATAAGGTTCGCATGTAGTTAGCTTAGCTGGTTTTATAATGCCTTTATGAACGAGCTCGATGAAGTAATGTTGAATGCATTAATTGGCAGTGATTGTGGCGGATAATAATATGCAATTGTAAATGGACGACATTAAATATTACAAGATCCTTGGCGAAGTTAATTGTTCGTTTGGACTGTAATTGTGGTTACACTTGCAGTTGTTATAGAATGTTATTAATAGGTCTTAACCTATAAAATTGGCGTTTTCTATGGAGAAATTGTAGGAAATTTATAATTATCATGCAATGATATTGGGGGATTTCTTGGACTTGTGTACTCCGAGTTCAACGAAACTTTAGAGATATGATCAGACATCATTAATTTAATTATTGCCTTTAATATCATTTAAAAACAAATCTGTTCGAAGCAGTCGAATTGCCGACAACCAAGGGGTACTTTGAAGTATTTATAAAAATTTTAGACTCGTGTTTAATAATATTCTTATTTTAGATGTATAGTAGACGTAGACTCTATGTTTGAAACTAACTACTAATTCCTATATATTGATAGTAATCAAAAAAATAGATATCAATGAACATGTGTGAAAAAACGGCAATTTCATAGGTATTATAAACACCTATTATTATAAATTCGAAAGTTTAGATTTTTTGATATTTGTTATTTGTTACTCAATCACGGCAAAACGGCTGAATCACGGCAAAAGTGGATGAAAATATTGGAGTTATGGTCTAGAATCTAGACCAATGATGATGAATCTAGACTCTAGATATACCTCATTCCTATGGCAAATCATTTTCTAATTTACGCAGGCAAAGCCACGAGCGAAAAAACTAGTCCATCTATAAAGCCAGAAAGCGCGTGCCCCAGTAGTAAGACGATATTTAACATGATTAATGATGACAATGGTTCTGTACATGATTCAGCTTCAAACAACATTCGACGCAAAGCTGTCATTAACTGCATCGAGTTGGTAATTACCTTAACTAGAAACCCGCGGTGTAGCCGCAACGAACACGCCAAAACTCCGCTACCAAAGATTGCTTCTTGAGTTGTTATCGATTGAGTCTACTCTTGTGTTGTTCGTAGTTCGAGTCCATATTAAACAACTTGAAAGGTTGTCGAATATCTGAATGTGTTTCTGAAAATATTTGACCTCAACCGATCATTTACAGTCTGCAATTATCGCTTCTTGCTAGTTAGAAAGACAGCCTTAGAAAAAAGATTTCAAATCATTTATAATTATTATAATACAGAAAAATAAGATTATTAAGACTTGTTCAAGATTTATCTAAAGGCTTAATGGGATAAAAATGTATAGCTCTACGATGATAAAAACGATTCGTGCTTGCTCAGATTTTATTATACTTTAATTATTTTACTTGTTTGTATTCGAATTCGTCTCCCAATATTTGCAACATTATTCTTACAAACACCTAATTTGGTTTTAGAGGAATTAAGATTATTTTTATTACAACCTTTTTATTAACTTGCCATGTTAGTTAGTTAGTTTGTTAGTTAGTGGGGGACAAATCTTGCAAGCTTAATTTGACCTACTTCCCAGTGTCCGATGGAGCTGAAATTTTGTATACAGTTTTGGTCTAGATGACAATACAATATTAAAGTACAGTCAGAAAAAAAAGGTTGTCATAAAAATGAAATTTTTACTAAAAACGAATTTTTTAAGTATTCCATTCAAAAGGAACCCAATTTTCGAAGTCACGTAGGCACGTCCGGCCCATCGTGGGTCTGACGTCTGGAATAAGGGTTGATGCGAGTGTACGAAGTTTTTATTGTGTTAATCGGACATGCGCGTGAGCCTACGTTAAATCGTACAGTAGAAAACTTTGACAGCCTCTCGACATTGCGTGTAAAATGAAATAGTAGATTTCATTACAAGTGCGGAAAGCCTGTCATTGCAAAGAGTTCCGACAAATGTCTACCCGAGCCGAGGCGCAGCCGAAGGTGAGGGTTGACAGTCGGAACAAGTTGCAATGACGGTTCCGCACGTGTACTGAACAACTATTTTTAATACAGTTGCGAAAAAATTAAGCAATTTAATAAAATAATAAAACACAATAAACTTAACTAACTAATCGTAAAAGAATATAAGCAGAGACTTTTTTTGTTTTCTTCACCCATTCTGGGTTGGCAAAGAAAAATATGATCATACAGCCAAGGCTCAGTAGATTTTTTTTATTGATATGAAATGAAAATTAAATTAAATGAGATGAAATGAAATGAAACCTAACAAAAGCAATCCGAATCCTACAGGAGCGCCTTTCCTTATTTCTCTCTTTTACCACATCGTTTTCCATTAAAGCCACATTATTGCACTAATTCCACCATACTAAGTACCTACCACAATAAAAACCAGAAAAAACTAATTTAGAAAATTAAGAAATAAGGTTCCTCATTTTCTTTTCACTTACTTGCGCAAACTCCTATAAGCAGATACTATGGTAAATAGTGCACGTCATACCATATTTAGTATTCTGTGGTCATACAGCCAATTTTATGTATTTTTTATATTCATAAATTTAATTTGGCCGATACTAATATTAATTTAATGTATAATTAAAATTACTTTTAAATCTGATATTGAAACAAATTAGTAGCTTCTTTTTAGAAATATTTGCATGAATCATAAAAACTTCTATGATTTTTTTTAGTAAAAACTTCGTGGTTGGTTTTTTCTTTTTAATATTTGACAGTTGGGAAAGAAAACGCACGAGTTCGGGAAAGGTAAAGAAAAAGTTCGAGTGTGTAATAGCCCACATCCCGAACGCTATACGTCCCTGCAATACGCCACTTTTTGAGCAACTGTATTAAAATAGTAGATTTCATTACAAGTGCGGAAAGCCTGTCATTGCAAAGAGTTCCGACAAATGTCTACCCGAGCCGAGGCGCAGCCGAAGGTGAGGGTTGACAGTCGGAACAAGTTGCAATGACGGTTCCGCACGTGTACTGAACAACTATTTTTAATACAGTTGCGAAAAAATTAAGCAATTTAATAAAATAATAAAACACAATAAACTCAACTAACTAATCGTAAAAGAATATAAGCAAGCAGAGACTTTTTTTTTGTTTTCTTCACCCATTCTGGGTTGGCAAAGGAAACTATGATCATACAGCCAAGGCTTCAGTAGAATTTTTTTATTGATATGAAATGAAAATTAAATTAAATGAGATGAAATGAAATGAAACCTAACAAAAGCAATCCGAATCCTACAGGAGCGCCTTTCCTTATTTCTCTCTTTTACCACATCGTTTTCCATTAAAGCCACATTATTGCACTAATTCCACCATACTAAGTACCTACCACAATAAAAACCAGAAAAAACTAATTTAGAAAATTAAGAAATAAGGTCCCTCATTTTCTTTTCACTTACTTGCGCAAACTCCTATATGCAGATACTATGGTAAATAGTGCACGTCATACCATATTTAGTAATCTGTGGTCATACAGCCAATTTTATGTATTTTTTATATTCATAAATTTAATTTGGCCGATACTAATATTAATTTAATGTAAGTATAATTAAAATTACTTTTAAATCTGATATTGAAACAAATGAGTAGCTTCTTTTTAGAAATATTTGCATGAATCATAAAAACTTCTATGATTTTTTTTAGTAAAAACTTCGTGGTTGGTTTTTTCTTTTTAATATTTGACAGTTGGGAAAGAAAACGCACGAGTTCGGGAAAGGTAAAGAAAAAGTTCGAGTGTGTAATAGCCCACATCCCGAACGCTATACGTCCCTGCAATACGCCACTTTTTGAGCAACTGTATTAAAATAGTAGATTTCATTACAAGTGCGGAAAGCCTGTCATTGCAAAGAGTTCCGACAAATGTCTACCCGAGCCGAGGCGCAGCCGAAGGTGAGGGTTGACAGTCGGAACAAGTTGCAATGACGGTTCCGCACGTGTACTGAACAACTATTTTTAATACAGTTGCGAAAAAATTAAGCAATTTAATAAAATAATAAAACACAATAAACTCAACTAACTAATCGTAAAAGAATATAAGCAAGCAGAGACTTTTTTTTTGTTTTCTTCACCCATTCTGGGTTGGCAAAGGAAACTATGATCATACAGCCAAGGCATCAGTAGAATTTTTTTATTGATATGAAATGAAAATTAAATTAAATGAGATGAAATGAAATGAAACCTAACAAAAGCAATCCGAATCCTACAGGAGCGCCTTTCCTTATTTCTCTCTTTTACCACATCGTTTTCCATTAAAGCCACATTATTGCACTAATTCCACCATACTAAGTACCTACCACAATAAAAACCAGAAAAAACTAATTTAGAAAATTAAGAAATAAGGTCCCTCATTTTCTTTTCACTTACTTGCGCAAACTCCTATATGCAGATACTATGGTAAATAGTGCACGTCATACCATATTTAGTAATCTGTGGTCATACAGCCAATTTTATGTATTTTTTATATTCATAAATTTAATTTGGCCGATACTAATATTAATTTAATGTAAGTATAATTAAAATTACTTTTAAATCTGATATTGAAACAAATGAGTAGCTTCTTTTTAGAAATATTTGCATGAATCATAAAAACTTCTATGATTTTTTTTTAGTCAAAACTTCGTGGTTGGTTTTTTCTTTTTAATAGACAATATTTTGACAGTTGGGAAAGAAAACGCACGAGTTCGGGAAAGGTAAAGAAAAAGTTCGAGTGTGTAATAGCCCACATCCCGAACGCTATACGTCCCTGCAATACGCCACTTTTTGAGCAACTGTATTAAAATAGCTTATTTTTCCTTTCACACGATCAGGCTGGCAACACAAGTATTTGATCTAAAAATTAAAAATGAAGTATTTAGAAAAAAAACGACCCGTCTCACAACCAGCTCCAATGGGACTCGAACCCGCGACCTTTCGCTATCCGGGCGACTGCTCTAACCACTAGCGAGCTACGGAGTCGTTACGATTTTTTCTAAATACTTTATTTTCAATTTATCAATAGTAACAATTTTATTGTGAACGCAAAAAAGTAAAGTTTTAAATAACAAGTATATTTGATCCTTAATTAAATAAGTTACTGAGCTTAAAGTTAAAGAAACTTCTATGGTTTGTGGTCTAAATTCTACAGTAAATTGAATTAAATATGACAGATCAACTTATAAAGAATGATAGCGTATGTACTTACTTCACTCGTACCTGTTTTTTTTTATTTGTACCTACATAAAAAACATTGTGCGTTAAACCGTTGAAACAAACGCCTTTAATTCAGCAAACTTTTAAACAAAGCGTAGGCTAAAAGAGATACAACGCTTAAATTAAGATGCAATTTAGTTCCACAGCCAAGGTAAGTGATTGCCCTTAAGTAAGGACGAGCCCTCTCAGCCTACGTGCTCCGAGGGGACTGAAGAGGCGCTAATGTTCGCAGGGCCCGACAACTTGGGCTAACTTTATTTAGAAGAAACTACTTTATTAACTTAACTTTGGAGTTTGAGCGTTTGCTCGCGAGTTCTGTTAGTGGGTGACCTGAATTGGGTGTAACGTGAGCTGATTAGATATAGATTGAATATTATTGAGTGAAACTGTTGTATATTTACAACATAATAATATAATAATAAAAAATCCTAAACTTCCATCTATTGAAATTAGCTGGAACTTTTATATGAGTTGGATAGTCAAAGTACCTATCCGTCATACTAAGCGGTGATTGGCTGAGGAAGTGGCTTGTTTTTATTATTGTTTATTTGAAGTAGAAGATGGCACCGGGTCTGGGGTTAGATAGTAAGTTTATTTGAATATCTTTATGAAATGCTATGCGATTTGTAATTTTTTTGTAATTCTTTGTTTGTTTGTTATAATTACACAATGTTCCTGTGTTCAACTCACCAAAACCTAAGTAATCAACAATGAAATCTTTATGTTGTGCTATTAATACATTGGTTCTTAACGAGACGCGTGTGTGCAAATCATGTCCAGTGTAGTAACGGTACAACATAAGACATTAACATTTGTTTTTTCTTCCTTTTCATATTGTTTTTCTAAGTTTGCCCTGTCTGTAAGTATCGTAATGTGAGACCGAACTAAGTCTAGTATTCTTATTCTGTGACTAAGGGCGACTTTCATCACTGATATTTAAACGTGATTAACGCTAAACGTGTTTAATACTTAGTTCTGCCTCTGTCATCTGTTTAAATGTGACAGAGACAGAAATACGTTTTAAACACATTTAGCGTTAATCGCGTTTAAATATCATTGGTAAAATCGGACCTAAGTCTTTAATGAAGGAAGGTCCAGTATAATCCTAGCAATATCTCAGCCACAGAGCACCTGGGTGCCTACCATCAACTTTACGAAAGCGATTCAAAAATAGCTCGATGCAGAATAGGTTCCTAAAATGAATTGCTTTCTTCCTTACCTTCTAAAAACTGGATCGCAAATGAATTGCTAAATGTGAATGACCAAACGATTTGTGTCCTTATTTCTTCTACTCGTCTCTTTCACTCGATTCTGTCATGGTGAGTGAGAGGGACGGGTATAACCTGCAGGTGTCATGTTAGCTTGGCCGAGTTATAAGTCAAATAAGAGTTCTTGACAGCTTAGCGGCTGTGAAATGTCACTGAATGATCACTGAATGATCACTGAATCGCTGTCATTGATATTAAGCTGTCGTGGTACGAATAAGCGAAGCAGATCAGTTTAGGTCCTAAACAAAACCGCAATAAGAGTTGATGGTAGGCACCCTGTAGTAGTTATCTGTGATCTTAGCCGGCTACGTTTCAAATAGCCAAACTCAGCTTCTGATTTGACCAACGCTCCACCATTTGCCACACTGAGGTCCGGTTGCTCGAAGCTTGGTTACGTTAACTTTAGGGTTAAATTATGGTTAAAGTAAAATTAACCGGCGGTCAAATTTAAAAAGCGTTGTTGAAAAAGCGGTTACTTTAACGAGCAGTCAAAATACACATTTAACGGCTGTCAAAATAACCGACAGGGTGGGGGTGGTTTAAATTTTTACATCAGTAATTAAGGGAAGGTTAATGAAATAGTATAGACAACACTTTTAACCCAACGTATTTCTCTTTGACCGAGGTCAAAATTGACAATAGTTCAATTTTAACTTTAACTTTACTGTAATGTACGAGCAACCGGGCCTGTGTAGTGTTGTTTTGTTCTTGTAATGCTACTCGTGCGCTCGTATTCAAGAGATAGTCACTATATCAAATGAATCAGGGAGCGTACTTCGTGCAATTTGAGCACCTGAGCACGGGTTAACGATTGGGTCTAAATGAGAAATGTGAAATTTTTGTTTATTCAAAGTGTTTTTTTTTCTCTAATAAATCTTTCATTTATCATGTTTAATTAATTTTCTAAATTATTTCTATAATTATTAATTGTACGAGCCCTTTCATAGGTCCTTCCATCCGGCTCGAAGGACCACTAATGTACGAGCCCTTGCTTAACCTGTAAATTAACTTGATATTGAAATTGAGTTAGTCTTGATAAGTGAAACGGCTCACGTAAATAAATACTTGTTTTAATTGATGTTTTGTAAAGTGTGTGCACACTAAGAAAGACAGCTTAAAACTAATTATTAAATAAATAACATTATTAATTGTGACGAATTGCTTCATTAATGTTTTGCTGAGGTAGCGCATTACAAAACAGGGTGCCTACCATCAACTCTTATTGCGATTTTGTTTAGGACCTAAACTGATCTGCTTCGCTTATTCGTACCACGACAGCTTAATATCAATGACAGCGACAGGTTCCTAAAATGAATTGCTTTCTTTCGTACTATGACCTTCTAAAAAGAGTTGATGGTAGGCACCCTGTACTTCGTTCATTAATTATTGACTCGCTTGCAATGGAAATTGATTTGTTTCCCTCGCATATCACATTACCTATATACCTAGTAATTTTTTTTATAAACGACAATTCCACATAATTTGTAATTGTATCTCTTTCTCTATCTCTATTTAGCAAATTGAGCTGATTTGCAATTTTTAAAGTCGACAAGAATTAAAATATACGTCAGGTAAACGTCACACCTATAATAATGATGATAAATACTTCACAGTATTTGTCTTTCTTCACCTTTCCTATGTTTTTCTTGTCCCACTGTCTCGGAGGAACCTTGGAAGTCCCTAATGAAGACAAATAGAAGCCACTTTAGAAGGGCAGGGCGATGTCACACGCTCGCTTTAATTGATTACTTACTTATTATTACTTATTAATCTCACACCTCTCATACCTATATACCTCTTGTTAATGATGAATGCAGAATCTTAACGTTACTTATTCAATTATTTTGAATTAAAGATGTTTTATCTACATTACGACACCACGTTACTAATCTTTAAATTTTTCTTTTTTTTTATTAACAATAAATACATGAGTGTAGATAAAAATCTAGACAACAAGTTCAAAAACATGTTAGATAAATATAAAACTCCTTAAAATATGAGCGATAGATACGGAATGATGTCTAGAAAAATGTATTCGAATGATTTTTCAGCACGCAAAAAATTTCAAAAATTATTAACTAATTAAGTTGATAAAATGGCATTTCGTTTTTTGGTTAATAACTCCGCATCTTATCCGCATTAATAATTAAAAAAATTTAAAGAGTGGTCCTTAAAGAGGAGGCCAATAAAAATTTTCAACTCCCGCGTTCTATCTCTTTTATTTACTTATAATTTAATTTAACACTGAAAGTAGGGCCGGTTACGGCATACGCGCCCCCAACCCAAAAGTAAGTGAGTATACCTACGCAACAGAAAATATTTTTTTTTTGTATGAAATATTAATTAAAAATTTGTAATAATTACGGTGTAGGTATATGTCGCAGGCGGATAGTTGAATCCGCCGGATAGTTAAGTATGGCAACATGTACCCCTCGGAAGTCCTGTAGAACACGGATAGGATAGGTTAGAAATTTAATGCGATCGCGAAGCGCAGTGAAGCAATCGTCTTAAATTTCGTGGATTTTTTTTGTGACTCCGTCAACTTATGGAAAGATAAAATAGCTTACGGAAAAATGATCGGCCTAGGCGTTTAATTGAATGGTGGATTCAACCAGTTGGCTGCGACATATACACTTGAATGAATAAATTCCAGATGGAAAGAAGTTTAAAAGTTTATTTTTCAACAAGTAGGGGCTATTGATAAATAACATAAAAATCCTCTCCTGCGTTTTCATTGAAGACAATAAAAAATGTTTAAATAATTGCTCTATAAATTTATCGCTCGCGGTCACGTTGTTAAAGTTTTAAAAAGTCGTTTATTTCGATAATAATAATTTTTAAAATTTTTAATTGGCGTTATTTTAAACGAAATTAAAGCTTTTAAAGATTTCAGTGCCTTTTTTAGGTTAAATATTCCATGACTTTCCAACGATTTGAAACGTTTGCTTCGGAAATGTAAGAATTTTTTTATGTTAATTAAAAGTTAGATGACCACTGTTTCATGAAACGCAATGCCTTATAAAGTATGGCCACCACAGTCAATAACACTTATCAAGTGGCCGCGTCACCAAAGTAAACATTTTAACAAGATTGCGTTGATCTAATGCTGATCGAGTTAAGTAATCTTCATTCACCCAGATTTCCCCCGGGAATAAACAGGGATTTATCAGGCCCGGGGCGATCGCATCGATTACCGATCGTAAAAGTTAAGCTATGATAACTGACGCTGGGTTTCAGATGGGTCACTGAGTTTTGCGAAATGATTTGAAAAGTTTAATGCACTACTCTCACAAATAAATATAAATATTTTTTTTTTTATTTTTTTATTTATATATATAAATATTGAAAGAAAGAAAGAAAGAATAGTAATTTATTTCGAAACATACAACGAGTAGGTACACAGTATTACACAAAACACAAACATAGACACTAACTTCTTATGTGTGTACATGAAAAGTTGTTTTATTCCTTGCGGAAATTTTATTCACTGTAGCAAAGATCTTGTCATTTCTCGAGAGCATTAATTTGATAAGCAAGATGTCCGCTCGCAATACTAGCTAAATAATATTTTAATTATATTTAATGTCATAATTTTGTTACTTCGTGTAACTTTGTTTTTGTTTTTTTATAATGTTTAATGAATAGACTTAATGAAGACAAAACATTTAATTTCATACTTGGAGATACCCGCGATTTCGGCTACCTGTGCCCTTTAGTTTTTATTTATTTCACACAGGCGTATGTGTATTAGACATGCACCATAGATTAGTCAAACAGCCATTTCTTAATATTAAGCTAATTTCTTTACTTATCTTTTTCTCTCTCGATTTTTGTATTTTTTTATATTCTTTCTTTATGAATGGTGGCTAGATGAAGTGCGAGCCTGTTGTCCTGTGCACAGGGTTTTTTTACTTAGCACATCAGTCTCGCACAAACTTGAATTCAACATAAAACTGATATTGTAAGTTTGTGACAAGAAAAATAAATGATTTATTTATTTCTATGCGTCAGTACATTTTACTTAAAATAATCAAAAAGTTCTTCAAAAAGTTAAATATACTGTCAACTACACAGTTAACTTAATGTTAAGAATCTAAGAATCAAAAGACGCAGAACATATACCTACCTACCTACACTTTTCGCTTTACTACACTCGAATTGGTGCTTTAAACAAACCTCAACAATGTTTTCACAAAGCTCTTGACTTATTAATAATTGTGGGAATGAGGATTCCATGTAATAGTTCCACATTTCATTCACTTCTCGCTTCCATACCGTGCGAATAAGACAGCTGTGTTAAATAATATACAGAAACTAAGTTTCATGTTCCCCAGCGCATACATTAAAATTCTGTTCAAGCTTTGCGAAAATGGTTGAAATGTCATTAATACCTACTCATTTGAATAAGGTTGGAAACGTTTTATATCTGTAAATAAAATATATATCTATGAACGTTTCCTGTTGTACGAGCTACGTACATTTCTGTCGGATCAGCTAGTTTACTGCTTGACCTTATTTACACATAATTCATAATTTATTCGAATCAATATCGCCGCGCGTACTCATTTATGACTAAGTAGTTATTTTTGTCTAAAGTTGTAGAGGAAATATAATTCAATTTTATCTTAAACCAAGTTTTATCATTTATCAAATCATCTTGTTTCGGCTCACCCTGAACACCTGTATTATCGGTAATAAATTTATTTGCTGGTTAGATAGGTATATTTCCCGTTGGTATAATATTTTTTACGAAACAATAAAATTTTAAGTACCTACTTATCAAATTATTTATCAACTTGTATCATTTACGTAAAAAGGCTATACAAATATTTCCATTTCCAATCAACAAGCAAACAGTTTTCCCTGTTATCATATTATTGTATGGAAATTAGTTCCTTCAATAATCAACTTTTATAACCAACTTCGTAACTGCACTTTTTTTTATTGCCAAATGCACGATACCAGTAATTTAGAGGCATAAAGGTTGATTAACCCTGCACTGCAATTACTCAGGAGTGCACAACCATCATTTATTTCGCATTAGAAAACACAAGTCACGTTGTGATGTGAGCACGTTCTTTTATAATACCAAAGGAAATTCGCCGAGCATTTAAACTATTGCAATATTAAGCCTGCAATTTCCATGCAAATGTAAAGCTGGGGACACACTGCTGCGTACTGTTCCGGTATGCAGTGATTCAGGAAAGCTATATAGAACTGATCGTCTCGGTTATAACGAAGTGAGTTTCATGATGATTATGGAAACACACGTCTTCGTCTAAGCGAATGTTCAATGTACTATTAGTACTTACATAATATTCTTAGCTCATCTCATAAAAAATCTTATAAAATATTTAGACCGTCTGCTTGTTTAGTTAACCTGTAAGTATATCCAAGGGCATGGCGATGTAAGTACTCATGGTGTTAAGTCATACCACGCCGACATAAGATATCATTCAAACTTTGTTATATAGGTTCATTTTGCAATGACAAACATACAACTTACATAAGCTAAGATAAAAATTGGTAAAAATATGAAATCTCGCGTTGCTTGACGCTAGAGATAGATATTGATCAATGACTATCTGAAAAAAACGACGACTGAAAGAAAAAAAAAAGACTAAAATTTAATTAAATTTTTTGTTATTCATCTATATTTATTGATAAACGTTGCTCAACAAAGTATTTACCACTATTGGCTTGATGCCACCATAACACATTTCAAACCACAAACTTTCGGCTTGCGGACCAATGAGTACCTACCCTAACGTCATGTTCGTAAGCCATATTTATTGTGGTTCCGTTTCTAAAATCCCGAATTAACATAATAATTTACGCTAGCGCAGCTAGATGAATAGAGGTAATAAAGGGGCTTAGGGAGCTTTTTTCATTTTCTTTCTTAATTTTTATTTCAGCTGTGGTTTTCAGGAGTAATGTTTTTTCGCTTCTCTTTTGCACTTGAATGAAAGTCAATTTGCATTATTTGAATTTGTAAGGCGTAATCAACTTGTGTTTAAGTATATTTTAACTACAGTGTTTTAGCTAGGTATGTTAAGGTATATTATACAAATAAGGAAAGCCTGTGCTGTGCCGCAAATGAAAGGCATTAAATTGGTTAATGATGGATGATGAAAGGTATTAAAAAGGTTTACAAATTCAAACAAAATATCCCTTTTGAATATATATATATCTAAATGTAATGAAAATATGAAAGGACACATTTTCATTATCAAATATTTATTTAAATTATTGGACGGGTTTAATCCTAATGCATATATTTCGACATTATTTATTCTCTCAGCTTTTCAAAATATTGACTGAACGTTTTCGTAAATTCTCGTAAATATGCAGAACCAGACCCCTCAATTGGCGAGGGGTTAATTATTTACACACACCGATAAATACCGTGTAAACAGAATATAATGATTATTCATTTTCCAGCGAAGCGAAGTTCAATGTACTTTAAATTTTATATCGTTGTTTTAGGTATATCAGTGTAGTTTAAATTTTATAACTGTAACTTAATAGGTGTAATGATTACCTACCTATTTAAATTCTAGCGATGCGAAGTTTTTATCCACAACGGGATAGCACTTAGCCTTTATCACACCGTTAAGTGATGGCTAGTTCTTCAGAGAAGAAAAATTCGATGTCCGTGGGTTTATTTTAGTAACTATCTAACTAAACGGCATTTATTTTTTTTGTGTACAATTTAGCTTTATCGCTACCATGGACAAATTATATTTTTGAAGTAATTGCAGTCTAAGTACATAATAAAAATATTTGAAGTGCGTTCTTCTGATTCATATAGCGCGTCCGTTAGCCATTTTCCGAAACAAAATGGTCGATTATGCATTTTTCCTTCGATAAATCAATTTAAATTATAATGATATAGAAAGGAAATGAGTTGCCCTCGTACAAAAAAAATGTGTATTATGCGAATAACGACAAGTGTAACAGATAGAATGTCAACTCGTAGTTACTATCTTGCGATTTCCTTTTCGAAGGCAAAATACTAATACAAGTGCTTGACTTATACAAACTTTAACAATTCTAAGCTTATTAATCCAAATCTTATTACAGATATAATAAGTAAACAAAAGTGATAAAACTATGATAATTTTAGAGCTACTTAATCTCTTTTGGAATCCTTAAAAGGGCTCAAAACTCGTAGGCACAAAGAAATCGTATCGTATTATGTAAATGTTATTTGATATGTCAAAGCATACGAATCGGAGGGCTTAATTCGTGACCCTTTTAATCCTTCAAAAGGTAAGCAGTAAAACAAAACTGTCCATAATATAAATTTATGATTAGTGGCTCGATCAAGTTGTTCAGTAAAGTTTAGAAGCCAACCTTTTTATTTATGGTTTTACTAGCGGTCCCCTCGCGACTTCGTCTGCGTGGACCGCCTTTTTACCCCTTTAGAGGGGGAATTTTTAAAAATCCTCTCTTAATGCTCCCCTACACTCCTCAAGGAACATACATGCCAAATATCGGCTTCTTGCGACCAGTAGTTTCGGCTGTGCGTTGTCTGTCAGTCAGTTAGTAACGCAAGAGTTTTATATATAAGTAGGTATAGATTATTAACTTTATTAAAAAAACGTTAACGATATTTATTTTAAACTTGAAAAATTACTTGTCTTGCTCGAACTTTGCTTGGATCACCTACTTGGAAAAAAGAGCTTTTCCTAATATCAAATCAGTCTAAAATAGGAATAATAAGATTAATTCAGGAGAATTAGAAATTACACCTTACCTAAACACATCTTTATTGAAAAGTCATAGAGAATCATTCCAAGAAGCGTTAATTAAATCTCTAAACGTTCGGGTCGACGCAATATGGATCCAAAACCAATATTTTCGCGGCAAGTTTGTGTAAACCTCTCGGGCTCCGCTCAGCTGTTTATCTTAGCAACTGATCGACAACCTCCGAACAAGGTTGTCGAGCGACAACCTACTCTGTGATATCTCGCAAACTACCAATAAGTTATTCTAGAAGTTTGAACTTATCCTTGGCAAGGAATCCTTGCTGAAATTCGGATACACGAGGTTTGTCACTCGTGTCAGAACAGTGGCTTTTTTAAATATGATATGAAAGAATTTTCACGAAATGACGCCGACTTGAACGCACCTTTCACGATTTTAATAACCATCATTTTATGTTTTGTCTTGCATCAAAGTTACACACACTTACACGATCTTGATAGAGTATCAAGAGAAATCAAGCTTGTGTCCTGTAACTATGATTCAGACCAACCGGCTCGGATCGGCCCAACCCGGCACGGACCCGTACGGCTGCCACGGAGGCCGCCCGCGTCCGGACAGAGCCGTACGGCTGCCGCGGAAACCGTACAGAGCCGGACGGCGCCAGCGTCGTCATGCAATGCAAACGGAGATAAGCAGATTGCAGCTATTATGAACTTATAATTCATGGTTATACATTATAATTTCCTTTACAGCATTTTAAAATGCCGACCGCACCCGTTTCAAGCCGGAAGCCGTACGGACCCATACGGTGCAGTAAGGAGCCGCGGAAGCCGTACGACTCATACGGAAGGACCCATAAGTACGGACGTAAGTACACAGAGCCGATCAGAGACGTACGGAGCCGTACAGCTATCGCGGAATGCGACCGGCGGCGGTTATCAGTGCAGCTAATATGAACTGTAGTTCCTATTTAAACGTTTTGATTTTACTTTACCGCATTTTAAAATGCCATCCGGGCCGGGCCGATGCGCGCCGATATGGTTTGAATCTTAGCTAACGCTACAAACAGCCGATTCGTGAAAGTTCAACAAGTAAATTTTCAAAATTCGCCTTATCTGGTACTTGCCCTTCTGTAGTCAATAGTCTTCTCTACCTCTACATAAACTTCATCAAAGTTGGTTAAGTGTATAAGACGTAAAAATGTAACAGAAAAAAAACAAGGTAGTTAAGGTAAGTTACTTTCTCATTTATAATTAGTACTAGCCTTCCGCCCGCGGCTTCGCCCGCGTGTACTACACGACGTTATCCCGCGGGAAGGTGATATTTTTCAGTAATAAAAAGTAGCCTAGATGTCCTTTCTCAGGCTCTAGACTATCTCTGTACCAAAATTCATTCAAATTGGTTCAGTAGTTTAGGCGTGATTGTGTAACACACAGACAGACAGAGACGCATTTATAATATAAGTAAGGATAGTGTACGATATATATATCCATCACGCACTGAATTAATATTTTGTTTCAAACGGGATAAATAGTGAATTTGTCAGAACTGACACATCATTAACCCTCAGTGATTTTATAACTGAGATACGGACTGAGCTGTTGGCGATAGCGATCCGTAATAATGTACCATTAAAACAACTGTTACGGCGAATTTATTCACATTTTATGGAAATTTACGTTTGTTGTGATAGGTACTCAATAACGGGTAGATAGTTTTCATTTCCGCTTTGTACTTATAGGAATAAACCGTAGGTCTCAGAATGAAGCTTAGTAGATTTCTGTGAAATACCCATTCCTGTAGTAATTTCGCTGTACCAAAAAGTAATCTGCGTGCGACGCATTAAATGAGATACGTTTGAATTTGTTGGTGGTAAGGTCGCTAATATGCGTGGTCCTTTCTCACATTCTTCTACAACACAGCAATTCTGTGACAATCGGGCTTTGACGTAAAAACCATTGCAGAAATGCACAAAGCTTTCCATCTATGAAACGCTGAAGTTAATACGTTTGTCTGATAACTAGCACTCCGCTAGCTACCTTTTTTACCCCCTTAGCGGGGGAATTTCCAAAAATCCTCTCTCATTGCTCCCCTACACTCCCCAAGAAACTTACAAGCTTAATTTTAGCTTCTTGTGTCCCTGTAGTTTCAGCTGTGCGTTGTCTGTCAGTCATACTGACTGACGCAAAAGTTTTATTTATAGACAAAAGTTTTATTTATACCCTTCAACTCACATGACATTAATATTAATTCTCACCATCAGGTTTGTCGCGACGCGTAGTTGGCGTCTATCTAGTCTAGCTAGAGTGCAGTCGGGAACGCTTCCGTGCTTGGCAAAGTGTTTGGCTTGTATGATAACTCGATTTTACCCAGATTCCGTAATTTGATTGCTTGACGGTATTCTTTTATTTTATTGGTCTCCTTCGTAACACGTGTGATGGAAAATAATTTAAGTTCTTGTGCACAAAATTGATTTCATGATTCATTTTTCACTAATTACAAACAAAAACAATTTTTTACGACGCACGCCCATAGACAGCTTTGGCAGCTGTCACTGTCAGTCAGTGACTCAGTGTTGCTAGACGCTCGTTTTCTTTTTCTTTTTTTTTCTTTTTTTTCTCTCTTTTTGTGACTAACGGCTCTGGCTTTCAGAATACTTATGTTGTAAATGTTTTAGTTATTATTTAGTTTTGTTGTTTGTATGTAGTAATTGGAAGATAGTGTGTATGTATATTTTTACAAAACGTTATTTGGTGTGTGTTCATGTTCTGGGAGTTCTTTTGTTATTATATTTATTACATAATTTGTGTCTTGTTATAAACAATTTGCTTCTTTTTGTCATTGTGTGTGTACAGGCCTTCCAGAATACCAGCGCTGTTACAGTGAGCAATGTTGCACACTGTAACAGCATAAGCTGAGGAGGGTCCTGATTGGCTCATTATCGCCACGTAATGTGTATATTTTCTATTTTTTTTATTGTATGTGCTTTATGGGCCAATAAAAACGCTTACTTACTTACTTACTTACTTACTTACATAGATAGATTGTACACTGGCAAAATATCGGTGCGGTATGTTGACCTTATTAAAATAAATCGTTTATCAACAAATGAATATGAGTATAAAAATATACTGTACTTTTACTTGTACTTACTTTACCGAAGCTTGGAATTTAGATATTGAGAAAGATAATCGAACCGCAAACACGGAAAGATGCAATCGCTCTGTGTTTATTTTCAATCGTCAACCCTGCCGGTGAACCGCGCTAGGGCTGTTACTTTCACTAATCCCAATTACTTACTTTGATAATAATTGTGTAAAAGCGTAGCCTTCTTTGCTAGCCTTTGATATTCTTTAGTCAACCTTCTCGTAACACCAACTTATCATCATCGACATATTCAAAACGCATAGCAGTATATTCTGTAAAAAATCACGTTTCAGTTTTACGTTGTGATATATTATATAACTGTCTGTCCCAACACCGTTCTAGTACCCAAATTGTTTTACCGCCTCCTGTGGTCCTACCGGTATCAGACTCACATTACCAGAGGTCCCGGGTTCGATTCCCAGTGGGGGTACATTTTGTATTCGGTTTGGTTGACGGTAGGGCTTGTTCAAAGTCGATGTTTTTAGCATTGTTGTGTTCCGACCGTTAGAGATAAGATAGCCAGGTCTTCAGTGAATCAGGGTTCCAGGAGTAGAGCGCTTCCACCTTTATCCTTATCTTCACTTAGCATCAGGTGTGATGAAGGCTAAGTGCTAGTGCTATACACCGCTGTGGATAAAAAGTACTTCAATGCCGCCCGATTTCTAACCTGAGCAATTACAACTTTGGAAACGGTGGCGAAATTTGCCTTCGTATATTCTAATAACATTGTAACAGTTTTTCTATATTTATTATATTTATTAATACATATTTTACCCATCACAAAAAGTGCACAACGCCGCTAAAGAAGTTTTCACGTAAAAAAACCGGCCAAGTGCGAGTCGGACTCGCGCACGAAGCGTTCCCCTACCAAAAACGGCAAAAAAATCACGTTTGTCTCGGAGCCCCACTTAAATTACTAATTGGGTATTTGACTGAAATTTTTTTATTGACTTAAAATGTTTATTGACCTAGTAGCAACACAACATAAGTATTTATTTTCAAATATCTTGCATATTTTCAGCGATAGAGAGCATCAAACTTTCTAATTAGATAAGGAGAGCGCTATAGAAACGTGACGTCACATTTCTATAACGCCAAACTCTCGCCATAGAAAATTTCGTTTCAGAAAGAGATAGCTAGAATCGCAATTAAGTAGCTCAAAATTAGCTTGTTATAATACAGATTGAATTTCTTTTTTCACATTTGTTATTCAATAATTTTATATTTCTGAATGTCATAATTCGATATCTAAATTTCCACAACAGTCAAATACCCAATTATTTTATTCTGATTTTAGTAGGTACCTATTTTTTGTTATAGTGGCAACAGAAATACATAACCTGTGAAAATTATTTTAATTTATAGACAGTCGAAATTCAGCATACTCCGAGTACGTCAACCCTGTAATGACTCTGTAATGTATGTCTTGTGGCACCTACTGCGTAACGATTTTAAAACTGCATCGTTAAACGGAATGCAACATAACTCTGTCACAGCCCTGTTTCCATCCTCCACACCCGTCGGTCGAGATTGTTCGTGTTGCGCGTATTTTTCACCCGTGACCAACGCTCAGCGTATTCTCTATCTTTTTGCACGGGCCCTGGACAGGATAATAGGATTCCTAGGAAAATGTAGTTTACAGAACATCCTCGTAACTAACTATTGTTAAACCGAATCGTATTTTCGTAGAGAGAACAAACGGGATGGCGGCGGTGGCTTACAACAGTACTCTACTAAAACAAAACTGATTTTTCGTGTTTGTTTTTCTTTTACATGTACTAATTGGGGGTATAAAGAGGTTAAATAAATATCTATTGGAAACCATAACATATCTAATCCTAAATTGAGTATCTTAAGCTCCTATGTTATGGCAATTGGAACGACGGGTATCACATACCTACGGGATAAAATACAGAAAAGTACATAAATGCTATATTAACCGGGACCTTGATCCGTTGCATACCCAACCCGAGGGTCTTCAATGCAGGAGGTTTTATATCTTTCAAATACACAAGCAGTCCACAGATTACTAATTATGAACAGGAATTAGAGGACATGATATTTTTTAAGTACCTTCCATATTATATAAACCTGTCTTTGTTTAACACAATTAGTTAATCTAAAATTTCTATAATGACTAAGTTCCCCTCTCAACTACTCTACCTTTTACTTAGAGAAAAACAAGCTTAATTAGGCTTGCCACCTCTCAGGCGAAACCTGCCATAATGCTCCTTAATTGTAACTTAAGGCTTTTCAGGGAAAAGGGAAAGATTACAGTGCCCTTCCTTTTATTTTCATTGAGACTATGAACGGTGATCATCATCGTTTTGTTTATCTACCGTTCTGGGCCGTGGAAAATCATTATGCTGGTAAATAGCTTATTAAAGGGTCATGGAATACCCTATGAAATACCTTTTTAATATACTTATCCTGAAAAAAAATTCAAAGAAGCCTTTATAGAGTCTTAACGTTGCGACGGGACGTCCTCGTCAGCCAGTGGTACACTAGCCGGAACGTCGGAAGTCACCGCCCAGTATTTAATTTGTAGATAATAGATGAATAAAAAGATGATGTTTATAGGGACTTGACTTTTTATTGTAAAGGTAGTAATAAAGAAACGTATAGGAAGAATAGGAAGATTAGGAACCGTTTCCAAGGGTCAAGGGTTCCGCTTATTTAAAACTATAACAAACAACTCAAACTGGTATAAAAAACTGGTAATGCTCCGAGAGTTCTGTACGGCTTGGTGATTTTAGTAGAACTGAATCAAAAATGATGAACAGGACACGTGAAACGAAGATTTTGAATTTGAATCGAAAGAACAAGATAGGATTCGATAAAATTAATGGCCAGTATGTAGAACTAGATTGAGTTTCCAGTCATCATAGAGTTTTTAACCATCCATAATGACTGGTACGAATCGACATCGTTACAACGTGTTTTCTTAAATCGAGACTAATTTCAAACACTGCACTGTAAAATAACAAGCTTCTAAATAATTCAATCAAGATTGTCGTACTTTTGCTTTTCCATATTGTTGAAGAAGTCTAGATAAAACAGATTTTTATAACGGAATAACCTACCGATATAAAAAATTACGGAAAGCGCGGTAGGCAAACATATCATTGGACTAGTAATGTAAATCGACATCAAGAAAATTAACTTTATTACATACCCTGCTTAGGGTAATGTAACTCATAAAACATATAAACAGTATTTTCAAATATATGGTAATGCTGAACTAACTCTCACTATACCAACTTTTCAACGAACTAATTGCTATTAAACGATCCCTTATCGAATCACGATTATCTCACTCGCTAGTCTTTAAAAAAAACTATGAATAATCTATCCCCAATCAAAATTCAATCTGGTGCATATATTTTTCAGCGCCAACACTGCGCTATGTAAATTCAGTTGTTAGAAGTAGTTCGGAATTGGATTTAGAAATGGGAATCGAATGGCAAACCTCATTCGAGTGCGGGCATAATAATAGAGGCGGCTGGTGAGCTATCCTGCGATTGTAGACCGGGAGCTGGGGCTGTATTGTTACTTTAGAAATTACTTCAATTTCCGCACTGAACACAAGAAAGACATATCTAATACCTATCAAAATTTTTTCATGGCTACCCTAAATTAAAAAAAATGGATATTAAAGGAGATTGGTTAGAAAAAACTCATTTAAAATCTTATCTATATATATAAAATTCAAAGTCCTGACTGACTGACTGACTGACTGACTGACTGACTGACTGAGATATCAACGCACAGCCCAAACCGCTGAACCTAGAGACTTCAAATTTTGCACATAGATACGTTATACAGTGTAGGCATCCACTAAGAAAGGGTTTTTGGAAATTCCACCCCTAAGGGGGTGAAATAGGGGATAAATGTTTGTATGAAAGTCCGTCAGCTTTGAAGTTAGGATCTTAATATTTTGTATTTAGGCTGGCAATTGAAAATTAATATTTACCTGTGTCAGCGTTTTTGACAATTCCAGCCCCGAAGGGGTGAAAAGGGGGATAAAATGTTCTATCTGGAAAGCCAATTTATTATTTAGGCTTATGGTCGGAGAGTTAAACAAATGAGCAAACACATATTTCGTATTTTTCGAAAATTAACCCCTTAGAGGTTAAAAGGGATAAATAAACCTAAAAATCGATATGGATGTCGTTATTGAGGTTTTATGGGATGACGATTGCAAAAATGGCATTTTTTTATGTTTAACACGCTGAACATGATTTAACCCCTAAAAGGTTGAAATAGGGGTGAAGTTTTGAATGAAAAATCAGGGGTAAAATAGACATTTTAACTTGAAACTTTGTAGGCTTACTTCTTAAAACAAATAGACAACCCATTTCGTTGTTTTCCAAAAATCAAACCCAGGGGGTAAATAGGGTATAGAAACATAAATCATCTTAAGTACCCTAAAAGTTCTTGGTACCTAACAAGTTCTTGGTACCTAAGCTACTCAGAACAACTTTTTGATTGTGAAACAGACACTTATTATTTACTAGCTTCCGCCCGCGACTTCGTCCGCGTGGACATTCGAGAAAATACTTAGGGGACCAATAACCAGGATAAAAAGTATTCTTTGTTTAAATTTCATAAAAATCCGATCAGCCGTTTTTACGTGATTAGGCGGGTCCTCCCTCACCAAGTGAGCAGCCTCGTGCGAGGCCGGTCGCACGTGGCAAACGTTCTGCCTCGCGCGAGGCTGCTCGCTTGGTGAGGGAGGACCCGCCTAATCACGTAAAAACGGCTGATCGGATTTTTATGAAATTTAAACAAAGAATACTTTTTATCCTGGTTATTGGTCCCCTAAGTATTTTCTCGAATGTCCACGCGGACGAAGTCGCGGGCGGAAGCTAGTTTCAAATATAATAAAGCATGAGTGATTAATTCACATGGGGCATCATAGAAATCGAAGTCCAGCGTGTCAAAATTAAAGTATGCTTAAAATTACCATTAAATATACTTTTCACTTCTCATGCTAGTAAAGTTCGTCTTTATGTTTGGTATAGGCTGCATTAAGTCGCTTTTTATGCTCTAGTGCGTATAAAAATTCCCGGTCGGGTATATATTTAAAGCGAATTTTTCAATATTTCCCCATTATATGTCTGGGTGTATGTGGTAATACCCGTCGTCGTTGTTTCCAATTTCCATAATACTAGTTCTCAAGCTACTATAGTTTGATATTGGAGCAATGAATGTGATGGGGTCCAGAATATTTATTTATTTTACCTGTGACGACGACTTTGAATTTCTTCAACTTGTCCTTGTTTGATTAGAACCTTGGAAGTCATGTCTCTGAAACAATTAAATACTTATATGAAAAATAAAAATGCCTGTTGCGTTAGTGTAACATTGTGACAATAAACACCTTATTTAAAGTGTAACTCTCACTTATTTGTGGCCAAATAAATAGCGATATAGTAAATAAAGCGGTAAAATATAGATGATTATAATTAAATTTGTGTTAAGATTCTCCAAGGAACAAGTGTAATTAAATAGAGACCATAATAAATTTACAATGATTAACAACTTGCTTGTTTAAAAGGAATTATCGGTTTATCTGCTGTCGAAATAATTCAACTTAGAAGTGTATAGATAAAGATAAGATAAAAATATTCTTTATTCACTTAGACATAATAAATATGTACTTATGAATCGTCAATATTTTCCTACCACCCATTCAAGACTTTTTTAACTGACAAGAAGAATGGGCGCAAGAAACTTGCCAGCGTTTCTTAGTTAGGTAACGACATTTACAAAAAAAAAAAAAACATATCGTTACTAATACAACAATTGCTTAGTATAAAAATACATCATATTAAAGAGTGATTATGTTATGTGTTACATCATGACCATGCATTGCGGTCATTCAAATAATCGTCTACTTTATAGTATCCTTTGCTCATCAGCGACTCTTTAATGTAACATTTAAATTTATGCAATGGTAGTTCAATTATATGCTGTGGAACTTTATTAAAAAAGGCTATGCTTTTCCCCAGAAATGAGGCTCTGGATTTTTCTAGCCTAAACTTGGGAACGACAAGTTTATCTTTATTTCTTGTGTTAAAGCGATGAATATCGCTCTGCTTTACAAATGTATTATAATACTTTTTCACATAAATTATATTTTCATAGATGTAATGTCCTGCAACAGTTAAAATGTTTATTTCTTTAAATAGATCTCTTAAAGAATCTCTCGATCGGAGGTTGTAAATGGCGCGAATAGCCCTTTTTTGGAGCACGAATATACTTTGGATGTTAGCGGCTGAGCCCCACAACAAAAGGCCGTAGGACATAACACTATGAAAATAACTAAAATAGACTATTCTAGCCGTTTCAATATCGGTTAAGAGCCTTATTTTCTTAACTGCGAATGCAGCCGAACTGAGTCTACTCGCCAAGGCTTCGATATGAGGATCCCATTGTAGTCGCGAGTCTAATATAATACCTAGAAATTTTGTATTGTTAATGAATTCGACCGTATCGCCGTCTAGTCTAATATGAAAATCAACTTGTCTTACATTAGGTAACGAAAATTTTAAACACTTAGTTTTATTTGAGTTTAATGATAAATTATTACTATTAAACCAATGTGACACTTTTGAAAGAGCACTATTTACTTCGTCAGAACAGTCATCACCTCTATCTACTTTAAAGACTAGAGATGTATCATCGGCAAATAGCACCGTCTCACATAAATTCTTCGCGTAGTAAGGAAGGTCATTTATGTATATTAAAAACAACAGCGGGCCCAATATTGATCCTTGGGGTACGCCCATAGTAATGGGAGCTCCGGTAGACTCAGTTTTATTAATAACTACCTTCTGAGTTCTTTCATACAGATATGAATGCATAAGGCTTACTGACATTTCAGAAACACCATAATGTTTTAACTTCCTTAATAGTGTTTGGTGATCAACACAATCGAATGCCTTGGAAAGGTCACAAAAAATAGCGATTACATCCTGCTTGTCCTCCCAGGCATCAAGTACATGTTTTAGGAATGCAACCCCAGCATCAGTTGTACTTTTACCTTTTGAAAAACCAAACTGTTTCTCATGCAGTATACTATTTAATTTAAAATATTCTAAAAGTTGAGCATAAATTAATTTCTCAAATATTTTACTTATTGCTGGTAGTATGGATATAGGTCTAAAATTTGCTGGGTCACTTTTGTCACCAGCTTTAAACAGAGGAATAATTTTACTATTCTTCATTAAATTAGGAAAGACCCCTTCACTTATACATTGGTTAAAAATTATTGCTAATGATGGAGCTATCACATCAATTATTGATTTGATGATACTTGTAGATATGCCCCAGAGATCTTCTGTTTTCTTAATATTTATTGCTTTGAATGCTTTAATAATATCTTCGGTAGTGACATAGCTAAAACTAAATGTTTCCTGGCACTTGTTCACACTAGATTCCATAAGAGAGACAGCGGTGTTGGGGCAAGAATTAAGTCTGCTAGTAGTTTCTAACGGTATTCGAGCAAAGAAACCTTCAAAAGCACTAGCCACCTCAATATCTGATTCAAAAGTCTGATCACTAATTTTTAAGTTAAATGAATTAATTTTGCTTTTTGTTTTGCCAGTTTCTTGGTTTATAATACTCCAGGTAGCTTTTATTTTATTTTCAGATGATTTAATTTTATTTGAAATATACCTAGATTTTGCCAAAGCACATACTTTCCTAAATGTTATTGAATATTTCTTGACATATTCAATGAAGCTAGGATCACAGGAAGTCGTTTTTTGTGCATAGAGTTCAAATAACTTTCTTCTGCTATTATAAATACCAGGTGTGGCCCAGTCACTAAACTTCTTACGATCATTACACTTTATAACTTTTTGTTTAAAATTGTTACTAAATTCTTTTTCAACAATATCAAATAATGATTGATAAGAGTTATTAGCGTCAGCAGAAGCTGGCAAACATTGAATTTTATCTTGTACATTATTTCTAAATTTATTAATACCACGTTTCGGTATTGGCCTGCAAATTACTTCGCGTTTAGGAATAACATTATAGTGCTCAAAAGAAGCTAGTTGTCCACTGTGGTCGGATTTAATAATATTAATTACCGATTTCTCAATTAAGTTACAGTTGGAAAAGATGTTATCTAAGCAAGTAGCCGATGTTGGCGTAATTCGCGTCGGTTCATTAAAAGTGTGAAGCAAATTAAATGATTTAAAAAGATTAAGGAATTTACTGGAGAGTTGTGCTAATTTAATATCTAAGATGTCTATATTAAAATCTCCACAAACTACAATTTTTTTATTCTTACGACAGCATATTTTCAAAACATCCTCCATAGTGGACTCAAAGACTGTGTAATTTGCTCCAGGGGGGCTATATACACAGATTATAATTATTTGTTCAAGTTCCACGCATGATATCTCACAAATTCGTTCAACAGAGAGGGATACTATATCCTTTCGCTCTTTATATTGTGTGTTATTAGGTAAAATTATTAAAGAACCCCCCCTTATTGTAGTTTTTCTATTAAATGAACTTACAACACTATAATTATCCAAATTTAACAATAATTCATATTCTTTTAACCAATGTTCAGTAACACATAACACATCAATATTTTCACAATTTAAAAATAAACTTATTTCTAGGTCTTTGCCAGCAGAAAAGCCTTGGATATTCTGGTGTACTATTTTTAAACATTTAGGCCTTCCTCTTGTCAATACTGGGCTAGAGTATGCCTCCGTTGTCTCTAATGGTAATTTAAATTAACCATGTCAGAATTTGGATTCAAAAGAATCGAATTATTTGGAACAGATTCCAAAGTTACATTAGAAGTATCAAAGTTAAACTGCTCAATAGAAGCAGAGGTTATACTAGCCAAGTTGTTGGCTAATTGTTTAAAATAAAATGATAGCGATACCGCTATTTGTCGCTTAAGATAATTAGGCAGATAATATTTATCTTTAGTCAAGTATACATTATTCAACAACATATTGATATCAATAATATGCAACTCTTTATTATGACAGGCTAATGTGTTCATAGTTAAGTTTAGATTATACCTTATTTTATTTTCTAACGGTGAAAAACTTTTACTGTAGGGAAATGTAAACATAACAACCTTCCTTACATTTAATGAACATAATGTGTTGCAATAGGCTATTAACTGGTTTTTATTTAAATTATCCCTGTTCCCAATTAAAATTATCAAGTTTGTGTTTTCACTTAAGGATTTTTTAACAACTATTTTCATGATCTCGTTTATACTGGAACCAGGCATGCAATAATTAATAACATTTTCCTTTGAATCTTTCTGTAAAAATTGGCCTAAATTCTTCCCAATCTCATCACTGAACATAATTGTTTTGGTGTCAGTAGTTTTAGTGGGGGATTTACTTTTATTATTTAATAATAAACTATCACAAATGTTAGAGACTTCAGGTTTGGTTGGTAAATAGACCTCCTGAGCCGCTTGGCCTAATGACTCCTTTTGACAGAAGTCATTGCATACTGTGTTACAACTGCATCTGCATTTTTTCCCTAATGATTCGAACCGGTCTGAATTAAAATTACAAAAGTCAACCATATTATATGCAGCCATTTTTTGATTATTCAATTGTTTTTTAGAAAACTCACACAAGTTGGAGTACATTTCCTTAAGTGAAAGTTCTAAATTGTCAATCTTATAACATAATTGATTACCTAATAATTCACTTTCTTTGTTCTTATTACATGTTTCCATGTTTATCATATTTAATTGTTCTAAAAGTTGCTTACGTTCTTGCTTTATGTGACTATACTTATTATAATAATTTTGTTTTTTCATTAACTTTTGAGTTTTTCTTATGTATCTATTAATTTTAATGTATTTTTTTAATTTCTTCCCGCTACTAAACTGGCAGACGTTATTATTATTAAACAATGGTTTATCAACATAGTTAAGACCTTCCAAAGTTGAATTGTCATTTGCTGCAGAATTACATTGCATCAACTCATTAAACAGGCTTTGAGAGTGCTTATCTTCTATAATACTTCTATTTTCTTTTTCTAAATCTAATACTGTTTTCTGGGCAAGAGAGAGACTAATTTCCAGGTCTGTTATGCGACTCAATGCCTGTTCATGAGTATCAGAGCAAGCCCTAAAAGACTCAATAAAGTCTTGCATTTGGTTACACTTCTGCACAACTTCCGAGTATTTTACATGAAGAGCAGCAAGTTCATTTTTAAGCTCAGTGTTACGGGTAATGTTCTTATAGATCTCCGTCTCACTTTCCTCTCTTTCCCTTATTAGGGAGTCACTTAGATCTTTAGCTGCCTTTAGATCTTGCAGGGCATTCTTGAGTTGTACCTCCACATCCTTAGCCGTTGCCCTCCGGGTCATCATAATTGCTAATTAAGCTTAAAAGTTGCTACCGCTGAAAATATACAGAAGTGATCAATATATGATTTAAGTAAAGCTAGGATTGACAGATTTATCTAAGGAAATAATTAACAAAAGTATTTTTTTTATTTAATTGACTTTTCTAGGTAACTACAATTTTTTTTTAAGAAACAAACAGTTAAAAAGTTAAATAATCATAAAGTGTATTAGGTGTAATAAAATAACAAATACTTAAATAAAATTTTTGAATGAATGCTATGTTAATCTTAATAACACCATCAACTTTACTTTGAGCAAAGGAAAGTGAGGTTTATATTTGTGTTAGTTAACAATGTTTAATAAATAAATATTTATAGAAGTAGCTGGAAGGTGTCACCATCAGATTGACTTTTGTTAAAGTAAAGTGAGGTAAGCCTTTCAGAAGTATGTAAGTAGGTACTTAGTTAAATTACATAAATATCAATCAATATGTTTTAAATTAATATATTATTAATACCTACTGTGTAGTTTACTTAAATAATTTTGCATACATATATTGAAAATAAAGGATCTGAAATAAGATTGATTTTTGTTGACTTGAATGTAGGTAGGTAGTCAAACAGTAGGTACCTATACTTATTAAGGAAATTTAACTCCATTCACTAATAAATTAACAGACTTATTATTACTAATTGTTGTTGCAAACTAGTTTCACAATATTTGTTCGAGATGATTTGGGTTTCTTTGTATAGATGTAGTGCATGGAAAGAGTAGCAGAATAGGTGAATGTCTGTGACAGGTAGCGGTCACCATCAGCTTCACTTCCACAGTATGTCAAGTGAAGAGAGGTATTATCAATGCCAAATCGTAATTGTTTGTGACGTTGTTCACTGGAAGTGAACTCTGTACCAGTAATGTTAAATTAGTGTACAGTAAGTGTGAAACAAGTTTGACATACAATTGTACTTGTCTCTTAACAGTTCAGTGAGAACAACAAAGTGTCTAATTATTATTAATTAACAATAAAGTTACGAAACAAATACTTCCCCGGTTTTATTTGCCGCTTATTATCGATTTAATCGTCCTTCTTCAATAGGTAATTATCGTCTTGCTAAATCTTGATGTCCGTTACATTGACGTTTCGCCGTTACAATTTTGTCGTCGATGTTTTTCAAAATATATTAAGTAGATTTTTTGGAAAACACTTGTACTAGGTATTTATAATGTTAGAATCACTTTTACAATAAAACACTATACAAATACTATGAATTTAAATAATAAAATTAAATTTAAAAACAGCTGATACACTTTGACATCTGTATCGGCCGGTGTTGCCAGCACCGAAGTGTCGAAGGTTTACTGAGATATCCTTCATAAGTTTTGACAGTGGACTTCCGAGTCAACTTAACTATTTCAATTTGGGGCAACCGAAACTTCAAGCCTCCTAGTTTGCGTACACGTTTGCGTTTTCATAAATTCCTAGTCATGTTTCAGTTTGAAGGGTGGAAACTATCTAGTTAAGGCGATACTCGGAAAAAATGTGCTGAAGCGAGATAGCAATGAGAAAACGACGCGCGCGGGAGCGAGACAGATTTTGCAGATTAGGCAAAAAAAACACAAAATCACTTCGTATTAAAAAACTACAGCGATTTCAATCAATATTATTAGTGTCCACTAATTAAACCAATTTCCAATAGTGTAAGTAACCCAATTTAAGAATAATCTTCACTTTTCGTACTTTTTAGAGGTCTTTTCGAAAATAAAAAGTGTCGAGGCAAAATCATAAAATCGTGTTTTTGAAACTATACGATTCTAGATAAAGGTATGAAGAAATATATATCTTATTACCAGATTTGTAACAACTGTAACCGTCCTATAGTTTTAAATCAAAAAGTCCATATTTTTCCGAGTAGCGCCTTAAAGATACATACAGGTACATGGGGCTTACATCTTTGTTCGGTAAGTGTGGTGTTTGCACTTTAGGAAACGGTGTTCACACTCCTCTGCACACAAACGAACAAAAATAGGTTTAATTTTAAATATCTTCTTTATGATTGTCTTATGTCTGACGCCTGTCGTGGCGCAAGGGACGGGTTATACTGCGCTTCAGCTCTATTATTTCTTCTACACTGTGTGTGTGTGCACACAAATGAAAGTCTCGCCTTAACTCACACGGACTGTACAACACCAGGAACTTGGATGTGTGACTTGGATTGTATTATTGAGGACGAAATATGGATTGTTATCCGAAATAAAGATTTTATTATTATTATTGTGGCGATTAAACACTTTAGTCACGGGATGGGTTAGCAAAAATGCTTTACCGTGCGTCAGAAGGCTTATTTTATTAATAAAAGAAACTCTTAGTGTATAACAAGGGTATAACATTGCAGATGACGATCCCTTACACGTGTAGTGGTGACCCTATTAATATGTCTTATAATGTTGTCCATATTAGCCAGCAATATAATTAGAAGGATTTGACTTCGTTTCCTACGTATTATCTATCTAAATCGTTACTCAAATGTTAAGATAAATGGCCAATGGCCTCTACACATCAAAATCGGGCGGCATAACTGTCTGGGTGTCCTGCAGGCTTATTTTACTAATATTTTATACCGATTGTATATAAACTATGTGCCTCAAGTCGTATATTTGAATACTTTTCATACTTCTAAGCACATTAGGAGATGCGCTCCCGCTCTAAAACTTGTTTATGTAAAGAGCCCTCTGATAGTGAGCAGACAGCTTAACGTGATATTGGCCCGCTGCACTCTTTAGTGATTTTATCAAAACCTCTTGATATTTCTAGCGCATGATACTGTGAAATTACTTGGTAAACAAGTTCGACACCTAGTCTAGCACTTGAATGGGATTAAGCACATTTTAAAAAGAACAGACTACAATGTCTACAATTTCAAACAACTAATACTTGGAGGTTTGGCTTTATTTATATTTGCAGTCACAGAACATTATACTTTACATATTGACCGGATCAGGTACTTAGAGTAGGTAATAATACTATCTATTTTTATTTATAATAAAAATAAAATAAATAAATAACTCCTTACATTCACACCAATTATCTAAGCCCATGTTAATTTCATGAAGAAACTGTATCATGGAAAACTTGATAACGGATAAATATATACTTAAATACTTTTTGTTTGTAAATACATACTTAATATACATAGTTAACACCCAGACCAAGACAAATAGACATGTTCATGCACACAAATATTTGTCTTGTTCGGGAATCGAACCCGAGACCACTGGCGCAGAAGGTGGGTAGCCTACCCCTGCGCCAAATCGGTCGTCGATTTAATATTTTGATTTGTTCAAATTAGGCTAATAATGTACCATGGCAAAAAATTACTGACTCTACCACCAGTTTACAAAATTCGGAGCCCCTTCGGAGACAGAAATTACAAACTAACCGTATCTTACAGTATAATTCCAATAATAATAACAACTATTTAAACTATGTGCAGCGCAGCTACACGCAACTGCATTCCACGATGGTCGATCGGTGCAAGCGTCAGGACACATTCCGAGGTGGTACGGTTGGTGGGAGACCGCGTTGGTGGCAGGGTTTGCAAACTAGGGATGGACATTAAAAACATAATATTAAATTATTTTACCTTCTTTTTTGCATTCACAATGCAATTTTTACCATCATCATCAAAAACATCAAACAGCACTGGAAAAATCGAATACTAACACACTGCCTGTCCCTCACGGTTTCGCATCCCTCTATCCAGGCTTCAGGGACATAATATGAGAGTACAAAAAAGGGCATTTACGAGAACATTGAAGTTAATTGCTTGGTATTTCCTTGCTCGATTGAATTAGAAATGATGAGATCCGCAGGAGAATTAAAACAACCGACATCGCTCGAAGGATTTCATCATTGAAGTGGCAGTGGGCGGGACACATAGCGCAGAGAACCGATGGCCGTTGGGGCGGAAAGGTTCTCGAATGGCGACCACGTACCGGACGACGTTCCGTGGGCAGGCTCCCTACAAGGTGGACCGACGATCTGGTCAAGGTCGCGGGAAGCCGCTGGATGCGGGTAGCGCAAGACTGATCGTTGTGGAGATCCTTGGGGGAGGCCTATGCCCAGCAATGGGGGTCGTTCAGCTGACATTATGATGATGAATTGCTGAACTAAAAATTAAAACTTCCCTCAGAACCCAAAGTCCGCCCGCCCTAATTTTCAACGCCAAATAAATAACAAAGCTTCGATCCCATTAAAATTTTTCAAATTCAATAAACTGGCCTGCGTCAACCCTACACTTTGAAAGTATGCCACGTCGGACTGCATACCGCGCCGACGTGATAAAACGGCACGAAGGTGCTCGGTTCATTTACTACTTACTATCGGCCAGAATTAATAACCTATCTACAGATAGGGATAGGTGCGATCCAGATTAGTTGCTATGCCTATCCCTATCTGTGGATAGATTATAAATTCTGGCCGTAAGTCTGGTTAATGAGATTAATTTGATTGATATACGGCCAGAATTAATAACCTATCTACAGATTGAGATAGGTGCGATCCAGATTAGTTGCTAGGCAACACCTAGCAACACCCGGGCAACTGTCGTTAATTTTATAATTAAGTTATTAACAAACGTTGCATAGCAACTAATCCGGATCTTGCTTATCCCTATCTGTGGATTGATTTATTAATTCTGGCCACTAATCAACCCGACATCTGTCATTTCCACAATTTGAAAGTAGGTACACCACGATTGTTTCTCTTTCTGTTTCTCTTTCTTACGTTATTCACGTCTTTCACGTACCTACGAATACTATATTTTAACCGCCTCTATGGCCTAGTGGTCCACACCACCAATTTCAAACCTAGAGGTCTCAGTTTCGATTCCCAGTGGAGTACATATTCGGTTTGGTTAGTGGTAGGACTTGTTCTTAGTCCACCTGGCTAGCTACCACCATCTTATCTAAGTCTGACGCCATGACAATAATGTTTTCAGCATGATTGTGTTCCGGCAGTTAGAGATAAAAAAGTCAGTTCCTGAATGATTGAGTGAGTGAGTAATTTCCAGTGTTTGAGGATTCCGGGAGTAGTGCGCTTGTACCTTCAGCCTTATCACCACTTAATATCAAGTGTGATGAAGGCTAAGTGTTACCCCGTTGTGGATTTAAAAAACCTAACATGGTACCGGCATCGGCAGTTCTTTAGAAACCTGCTCCATAATAGATATCAATTAAATCATCATCAGACATTATTTTTGTTATTCCGACTGCTGGGGTACTGGCATAGAACAAGGTGATATAAAGAGAATGGACCATTGGCATCACGCGAGCTCAATGTGGGGTTTGTGGGTGTTAGCGACTTCTGACGTAATCAGCGGGCCGATCGCCGTAATTCTATGCAGCTTGATCACGTTTGCGTCTTGACGTTTGACTTCGTATTGCCGTAATGACATAACGACGCACACGTCACGCAAACCTATAGTCCCACAGTCCTATCTTTTCCGGTGACATCCGTGACAGAGGAGCCAATGAGGGATTTTCTGACAGATGATTAAAAAAGAAAAAAGTTAGTTCCAAAAAACTCAACAGATGGCGTTCATCAGACATGGGTTTGCTTTTTTTAAATTTGCTGGCAAGGGCCCTGTTTAACCAATTTTACAAGTCTACAATTATGTAAGAAAGCTAGTGAAGTACTTGTATTTTTACTCTAGTAGAACATCAGAATCACAAGTTGGCGGCCATTTTAAAAGAAATCATTCACTATTATTACGAGTGTAATGTCAGTGACATTGACATTAAGATAATAGTAGATTGTATTTTAAGGGAGCAAAATAGCATATTTACGGCGAGGGCGCTATTTTTAATCCAGAGCGGAGTGAGGGATTCTATAGAGAATCCCGAGCGTAGTGAGGGATTCTAAAGTAGAATCCTGAACGCAGCGAGGGATTCAATATACGTCGCCCGAGGTGAAAATAATTTTGCGGCCGAGTAATACTCTACTTTTATTTCGAATTTATGGAAAGTAAATACACTTTGCTTTTCATAATAAGAAAAGCAACAAAAACAACTAAAACTACCTAGAAAAATAAAAGAATGGTGGCGGGGGGAATAGCCTTCTCTATTTTTTTTATTATATTTAAAAAATTTGAAGTTCAATTAAACAAAAAATAAAAATATTATATGTCCATCGGATGCCTCCTATGTATCTCAGGGGTTTTTAGCAGTTTTTGAGATATTCTCATTTTTATAAAATTCATTTTTGAAACAGTTCCGGCCCCCCCACCCCATACAACATCAGTAGAAAACTTTTTCATTGCCGATGAGATAACTCTATGGTTGACTGTAACCAAATTCAGTTCTATTTTTAAAAATACTTTTACATCCTAGGGTGCAATGCAGAGTTTTGAACCCGCTGCTCAGTTTAAAGGCCTGATCAGACGAGGGACTGTCCGCCGAGTACTTTTTTGTCCATCGATATAGATCTCTTATAAATTGTATCGAATAACGCACACAAAGAACTAAAAGTACCGCGGACAAAAAGTCCCCGAAAGTACGGCGGACACCGAGAGACTGGACTGGACAAAAGTTCGCGGTAGTCCCCGAAAAAAATAGAACAAACGTAAATAGGCGTAACAACGCACACAACGAACTTTAGTCTGCATTGAGCGCCCGATAGTGAAGTACGTCTTCGGGCAACAAATGACCGCACACTATATGCGTTGAGTCCGTGACAAGTACCCGGAGGAAATATTTTGGACGTACAGGGACTTTTTTTCCCACGGGGACAATAGTCCTTCGTCTGATTAGGCCTTAAATATACATCACTTTTCGAATATGAGAAATGAAAAATATTTATCAGCCAATGCATTTTGTACGGGACCGGCCGTTTATGAGCGGTAGCAGCCCCGGTGTACATAAACTGTGCGGAGACGGAGGGGTTCCGGACGGTGAAGAAAACCACTGGTTGTTGATGCTTGTTCGGGCAGAGTGACTTTATTGTTCTTCTTATAATGTCTGGATGCGAATGAATCTTAATGCGAGGGCACGCGATATTTATAGCGACTCTAATTGTTTCCACGTATTTTCACACAAAAGAATTCAAGGAATTGGCTTACACGCGCAACGCTAAATCAGTTCTCGGAATTGTGGCAGTCCGCGTGTAAGGGAGTTCCGAGATGTGGCGCTAGAGGCGCGGCTGTACTAGAAGAGCATATCCCGAGTGAGCGAGATAGCGAATCGGACCTTAGGTACGTCGAGGCAATACCGTATCGAGAGCCCTTTGCATTTTACAAATTATTTTAACATTATAAACGATCTATATACAACACAAATAAAACTTATCTAATTTATCTCAACCTAGCAGAGGGAGTAAAATACACACAAAAATATCATTTTATTATACAACGGTCAACTCAAGGAATTTTATATACATCTTATTTCTAAACACAATAAATCATAATAATCTGTCCCGCACATATTTATATGTCATTAGGTATTCCAATGACACTTTTTTTTGTTACCGTAAAAAAACACTTGTTATTTACTTCGTGAAACAGAATTTACAAGTCCATGTTACATTTCGAAGTTTCGAAGTTGTATCTTTCGATAAGTAGGCCCATCTCTGTGTGGTAATAAACAATAGAGGTGAGTGGATTCATGTCTGGTCAGCGACATCTATCGAGCTAATAAATAAACTTTTTTTTTTTTATTTGCTGGTAGAAAATCTCTCATTGCAATACGAAATTAGCTGTCAAAATAGTCTGTCGTATGAAAACTGTTTTAGTTCCAAATATTATCACCGGAACAGAAAACGTTGTCGCACTGTCAACGCCGCGCGTTATCAAAAACGGTTTTGCACGTCAACTGCACGTACACTTGACTAATGCGTCATAGGATTACCGCGATCGGGCTGCTGGACAAACGGCTTCACGAACCTTCCCAAGCAAGTGGGACATTATTGTACTTGTTCCCACTGCTGGGCTGTGGTACTGGCATAGAACAAGGAGATATGGGAAAGAAGAATACTTGATTGAATCAGGCGTTACCTGGCGGAAGTCCCTAACCGTTGTGAAAAAAGAAATATGTGTAGCTTACTTTTCACACACACACACACGCACACACGCACATACACAACACACGCCCAACACTCACAATCATACCTACTTATAAGATTAATCTATTTTTAAATTTAACTCGGTATGTTTTAACTTTAAAATTGTCATGGGAAGAGCGAGTCTACCCCAACACGAGTACTGCGTTACTTTCTGGGGTGCCTCATACTGTTAAACTGTAGATACTGAGAAATAAAATTATTTTTATTTATTATATATTTACGGAAGTCCCTTGTCCTTGCATGTCGTGTTTTTCCGGAAGTAAGTAAGTTAGGTTTTTTCACAATAGTGAGGAGAATGGACCATGAGCATGTCCCATCATGCTTTCACCCATCCTTCAACCGACTGTTACGAAAGTTGCTAAGTATACAGCTACATTCGGTAAGGTTACACATTTGCTTTAGTAAAAATCTCTGTTACGTTAGGAAGTGTCGCTTAAGTAAAGTAAATTAGTTTTAAAAATTGTTTGCACAGCATACAAAGGTTTACAATTATTTTATTTCTATAATGGACATAAATTTTAAATTAAATAAATCAATAATAAATATTTTCTTACAATCACACCATTTATCTAAGCCCGTAGTTAATTTCAGAAACTGTGTCTACGTGAACCTGATAACGGACAAATATTATACTTATATACTTTTTGTTTGTAAATACATACTTAATATACATAGAAAACACCCAGACCAAGACAAATAGACATGTTCATGCACACAAATATTTGTCTTGTTCGGGAATCGAACCCGAGACCTCTGGCGCAGAAGGCAGGTAGTTTACCCCTGCGCCAAATCGGTCGTCAAATAATCGTAATTAGGTATGTATTGTTAAAGAATTGCTTGTTTATACGATCGTATCAGATAAAGGTTTTATCTCATATTATAGTACCTATACCTAAGGCGATTGCATTGAAACCGTTCGTTGAAACGGTAATCTGTCGGGGTTGTCACGTGCCGACGCGTCTGTATCAATTGAGATAAGCTGCCGATGGCAAGGGAGCTCCGGTCAATACTCGCTTGGTTACCCCAAATCCGCTTACTGTCCGGCTTGCATTGATATTAAATCAAAAGACATATAATTCAGTGCAAGAGCAAGGAATTGGGTTGATAAAATTTAATAAGAAATCAATTGGTTATTCTAACTTCTATAACACTAATAATTAGCGTGGCTATAGTGGACCATCATTCTCTCAGTCTGTTGAAGTCCACTGCTGAACGTAGGCCTCGGAGCGCCACGCTACACATTGTTTCCTTTCTCTTTCAGCCACTGCCCGCTACATTCTTAAGGCCTTCGGTCCATCTGGCTGGGCGGCGTCCAACGTTACGTTTGCCGATATGTGGTCTCTATTCGAGACCCCGTCTACTCCACTGCTCGTCGGTTCTGTGACAGATGTAGTAGTAGTGGACTATGTCCGTCAATTAGGCTCTCTGCCGAATGATCTCATTTCGGATTTTATCCCTGAGAGATATACCAAGCATTGACCTTTCCATAGCTTTTAAATGACATGTAGTCAGAGGGCCAGCTTCACTGTCATGTTACACGTTTCGGCTCCGTTTGTCAACACTGGTAGTACGCACTGATCGGAGACCTTTGTCTTCAAGCATTGCAGTAGTAGTGGCGACGACAAGAAAACGAAAAAGTGAACCAGATAAGTGTTAATTTTATAACTATTGACGTAGAAAGTAAGTATCTCTTGGTGTTGTCACCTGCCGACGCGACTGTATGAAATGAATTGAGATAAGCTGCCCATGGCAAGGAGACCGGTCAATAGTCGCTTTGTTACGCCAAATCCACTAAATTGCCATCATCATTGTGAAAACTGTTATACGAGATTTTTATATAAGGAGTGACGTTCAATCATTGGGCTGATATTTCTTGAGAGATGATAAGCTACTTACCTATGGGTAAGTATTTTATACCATCCGTGTAACACATAATTTATGTTACATCAATTTCAAGACTGAAGGATAGCCCATGTCCTTTTCGAATCTGAGTATCTACACAAGAAAAAAACAAGAAAATTAGTTCAGCGGTTTGCTATTTTAGTTCGAATTGTAAACCGGGCTTGCATTTTCTAATCCCAGATTGCAAATCCGTTAGTATTCTCAAGACCACAACCATAACTGCACCACTCATTATTCTCTGCGATTAAAACTGGGCTTATGTGAGGCTACTATACCATGAGGTGTGGTACAAGTTAAAGACAAATATTTATCTACCTACGTCTGTATTATTTCAAAGAAAGTTTGTTTGGAGGAACTACGGAACTGAAATTAAAATTCTTTCACCAGCAGGAATTAAGCTGCTATATTCTCGAACTAGCTTTCCGCCCGCGGTTGGCCCGCGTGGACTACACAACGTTATCCCGCGGGAATGTGATATTTTTCGCGGATAAAAAGTAGCCTATGTTCCTCTCCAGGCTACATTGTGTCTGTGTCCCTTATTTCAGCCAAATCCGTTCAGCCGTTTTGCTGTGATTGAGCAACAAACATCCAAACATCTACACTTTCACATTTATAATATTAGTAGGAAGTAGGATATTCCTGATATGCCCTCGGTAACGGGCACTATGCGGAAAAACTGCACGGAGCAGTTTTTACTTATTTCACTATATGATTTATGATTTGTATATGCTTTGGAGTAACTGAGACTCACACATTTGATAAAATGGTTATTATTTCTGATAAGAACCGATATTACAATTGCCAAATTTTGATTTTCGTTAGGTGACTATTAGTTTCAAACTATTACTTATTTGAATTCACCACGTACGATAGTCCAATGATACCAAAGAGCGGTCAGAACACGGAGATTATGTCCAACTTTTTGTCAATTTAAATAAGAAATACATTTAATCGAGTTTATTTCACTGCAGTAGTCACCCGAGATTAAGTACACAGCCGCTATCACACGCCAATAGATAAGCGTGCATCAGAATCAATTTTATCATAATCCTCACTTAAACTGGATTATAGGTAATGGATTATAAAGATATTGAGAAAGCTGACCAATATCAATACCAATACCTTATACACGTGAGAGGAATGCCTTCTCTCTTTTCCTATCCTGAAACGAAACTCTTTTGTTTTGGGTATTAACCTGATCTGTACCTAGACAAAAGCCTCGATGGAGAGCCAAGAGCAGGGAAAAGTCACTAAACACTTCACCAAGCTTTTTCAGGTGCTACCACAATCTTATGGGATCCAAAGCAGAAGCTCTGGCACTGACCATGAGCAACCCAAAACAATAAGTATTACTACACATTACACCATAGGAGCACTCTTCTAAACAATAAGTTTACAAGAAATCGCTTCTGCCTATGCCAAAGACCCACCTTCTGTATGGAACAGAGTCGTCGGCGCGTGTGTTTAATCATCACCTCTGTGCGGTATGTTTTCTAAGCAATAAAACGAACGATATGGGCCTCGGCCCAGCATAAATAAATAAACAAAGAGAAGTAATAATCTAGTAGCGGACGATACTAAATGGCCTTTGTTGACATTATATTTTTGCTATATCATTATCAAAGGTCACTTGCAGGTTATATTATATTATCAGAACCTCGTTTCTGTGTTTTGTAACAAGACTTGTGACAAAAAGTTATGCTATGACACATTGTTACCAACCTTTTTCTCGTGTTCATACATTCACACAAACAACAAATTCATTCTTTCGTCAGACACTTATATGGACTAATAACCAAACGTATCACAAGTTCCCACTGAATTCAGAGTTGCTTGATAATCTTAAACATTAATTCTTTTACCTGTTTTTTAAAAGAAGAAATTCAAGAAAATTTACAACGGCCACATTATCTTTGTACATTAATCTAATCTTTAAGCAAACTCCCAAATCTACAGCGAGACCTTTACACTAAATAACAATTGTGTATTTTCAGTAATACCATTACATAATACGCCCTTGTATGTACCATTGTATCTGTAAGAGGCTTAGGGCGAGCTCATAAGAGCTTAACGTCAATTACTCGATGCTGTAATTTATAAGGGCTTCGCGATATACGCCTTAAGTTATTTATTACCACTGTAACCCGCATAATAAGAAAGCCACAGACAATTGGATAAACTTGGTACATTCACTTGTAGTTCCCTAGCAGCTGTTTTATTAAGTAAATACCGTACGCCTACGAACAATATGTAAGCAAAAATATTTTTTTCTAGGACCAATTGTTACTCTTATCTTAATTTGATCTGTATTATCACGATTTGAGAATATTTAAATAAAACCTTTAGGTAGGTACTTACAAGTCACATTTTATTTTTTAACGTAAGTATATAATTCTTGCTGTGATTATCTTTAGTTGATAGTGTCAGGAAGAACGACAACGGGAGATGGGATGATAGGAGTCTCCACGATGATCGATTCAGGTGCAGCCTCAGACTCTTCAACGATTTCTATGGGAGAAGGCACGATCTCTTCAGCATCTTCAACGATGCCGATAGGGGAAGGCACAATAGATTCTTCAGCTTCTTCAACGACTACAATAGGAGAAGGTACGATTTCAGCCTCTTCAGTTTCTTCAGCTTCAGCAGGGGTGTAGTCAACGGGAGGGCTACCGGGAGCGGATTGCTGGATGTTAATGATGATCTGAACGAGGGGTGTAGATACAACAGTTGATTCAGGGATAGGTTGAATAACGACGGGGCCGGGTGCAATAGGTCCTTGCTCACTAGGATTTTCTCCACCGACGATCACCGGGCTGGGGACGATGGGGACCTGTTCAACGATAGCAGGTCCAACGTGGATGGGCTCGTATTCTCCACCGACGATCACAGGGCTGGGGACGATGGGGATCTGTTCAACGATAGCAGGTCCAACATGGATGGGCTCGTATTCTCCACCGATGATCACAGGGCTGGGGACGATGGGGACCTGTTCAACAATAGCGGGTCCAACATGGATGGGTTCATATTCTCCACCAATGATCACTGGGCTAGGCACGATGGGGACCTGTTCGACGATAGCAGGTCCAACATGGATGGGTTCATATCCGCCACCAACGATCACAGGGCTGGGGACTATGACGGGGGCCTGTTCGACGATAGCAGGTCCGACGTGAATAGGCTCGTATATTTCGCCGATGATGACGGGGCTGGGGTTGACCTGGGTGGGGTCAAACATACGGGTGGGACCCGCTACAGCGACGGCCACCAGGACAGCGGACAGCAAGAAGAGTTTCATCATATCTGTAAATATATAACAATCAAAACCCTTAGACCAGACGAAACTATAATTTATGATAAAACATTATACACGGTATTTTTTTATCACCCCGGATAATTTTAGGGATTATCCTACTCATGAAAACAAATTACTTTTATTATAGGACCAAAACTGAAATAGCGAAAAAAAACAGCTGTTCCATACACTTGGATTAAATATTTTTGCACTTTTATATGGAACAGCTGATTTTTTTTTCGGGATTTCAGTTATATATCAAAACCTAAGAATTGTTCTTTATACAGTCATTATAAAACTTGCCTCGTCATATTTTCTGTGAAAATTTTGCAATTGCTTTCACTAATCCGCCAGGCTGCTAAACGATTATGGCAAAACCCAATCGCTTGGAAGAGTTCTTAGTAGCGCGTAATAAATTAGGTAATTTAGTTAAAACAGTAATTAGATTGTAATTAGCTGGGACTTACCTAGGTTTTAATTTCTTCTTTCAGATGAAACTGATTCTTAGTGTAATTTACATCAGTATTTATACTCATTTATTATCAGATGCGACAAAGGAGATTAGTGCGCAGATAATTGTATATTTACGGTGCATGATATCCCTGACAGACGGAATTAACGAAAATACCGATTGAGATCTATCTTTAATTCTTTTTTTTTTCAATAAAACGAGTTTTCGTTTTCAGATGACAGGTAGGTACCATTTGAAGTCGGTTTAATTTCTTAAATTACTTTTTTATTTCTTATATTTTAGTGTATATTATTGTATAGCCATATCACAAGAACTACAAAATCGAATATGGTGAAACATGGTCTGTTCCCTAATTTAAAATACACTTAATTTAGTACCAAAAAGAACCATATGGATATAACTTAAAGCTTTCGAGGAATTCGTGGACAAACATACAAATACTTACCTAAATAAAAAACGTCATGTGTTTGGTCATTCATAGCACATACATACAGGTCAAACTGGTAACCTCCTTTTTAAGTCGGTTAATAAGTAGGTACAACATCGACTGGATCAAAATGTATGGAACTGCAGTTTTTTTTCGCGTGTTCAGATACTGATTGTCTTTGCTTTATTGTAATAGATTTTAGCCATTTAAGATTATAAAATTGAAGTCCTTATATCCTAACACGTCAAAACAGCCTCAATTTATTACCTTGAGAAAAAGTATTCTAAATGCTGAAAATATCAAATATTAGACAAAGGAAACCACCATCTTCAAAAAAGAAACTAATAACAGCTTTTAGACCTTTTGAATCAAACTGGTAATAAAATTTACATCAAAATACTTACAAATACATAAACATCCCGTGAGCGCTTTAAGTATTACTTCAAATTATAGTATGTGTCATTCTGCAAGGCCTAATCTATCGTGGCAAAATTCATCAAAATTAGTTTAGTGGTTAAATCGTAAGAAGTTAAGTAAAAGCAAACACGGGATATTTATGTATTTCTATGTATTTTGATAAAATTAAATATATTGTTTGCTGTCAGAATAAATTATTTTTTATTTCTATATGTTTTCTTTTTCTATATCTCAGTATAATTTTAGCTTTCTATTCTACAGCTATGCGGTGACAGCCTTACATATAGCAGTGCTTCGGCACACGCACCCGTAATATCACGCCTTAGCTGGCTGCTGAAACTGCGAAAGAAACTTTGCTACTTCCTGCGCAGTACGCCTAACTTTTAATCAGAGGCAAGCTTTCAATGAAATATAATGCATTAAAACGGACGTATCGCTTCATGTTCTTAGCTTTTCGAAGGCTTGACTACAAAGTTTTAGTTCCGATTTATTATTGTGCTGTTTTAATAAGAAGCATGCATTCGTCAAATTCTCAAAATTCCACCTCAGTTAAAAGGGGTTTTCTCAAAATAAACCAATGATATTGCTAAAAAAAAGAGTTTAAGTTTAGCAAGCTCTGAAACTTTATTATTTATTGAAATAATACAATTTCAATTTATTCTTTACTAGCGGCCGCCCGCGGTTTCACCCGCGTGGTACCCGTTCCCGTGGAAATATCGGGATAAAATAGAGCCTATGTCACTCGGGAAGACGGTTGCTTTCTAACGGTGAAAGAATTTTCTAAATCGGTTCAGTACTTTTTGAGTTTATTCGTTACATACAAAAATACAAATATTTCCTCTTTATAATATTATTAGTATAGATATAGTATAGATTTGTAGCTTTATTTATAGATTTATAGCTATACAGTGACAACTTTAAATTTACCGGTACTTATACATAATATCTCGCCTCAGCTGCTGCTGAAACTGCGAAAGAAACTTTGCTTACTCGGCGGGGCGCTCATACGCCCGACTTGTAGGCAGATGCAAGCTTTCTATTAAATACTAGCGCATCCTCGCGGTTTCACCCGCATGGTACCCGTTCCCGTGGGAATATCGGGACAAAATATAGCCCATGTCACTCGGGAAGAATGTAGCTTTCTAATGGTGAAAGAATATTCAAAATCGGTCCTGTAGTTTGGGAGCCTATTCGATGCAAACAAACAAACAATCAAATCTTTCCTCTTTATAATATTAGCACAGTTTAAGCAATCTTATATTAGTATACTTAGATAAAGCATTAATACGAATGTATTAATTTTGCTTATATTTCTTAGCGCTTGTATCACTTGGCTACATTTTTAATTTTGGTAAGTATACTAACTAATCCTTCTATATCCTACATCCTACTAATATTATAAATGTGAAAGTTTAGATGGTTGGATCATTCTATATTTGTTGCTTAATCAAGCCAAAGCTGCTGAACGGATTTGGCTGCAATTTGGGACACAGATACTTTGTAGCCTGGAAAGGAACATAGGCTACTTTTTATTCCGGAAAAATATCCCATTCCCGCGGGATTCCCGTTGTGTAGTCCACGCGGAAGAAGCCGCGGGTGAGAAAAACTTGTCAATGATAATAAAAAAAGTTAATTGATTAATTAGTAATCAATTTAATTGATTAATTGGTTTTCGCTTATGAACTTCATTTTACAGAAATAATCTTCTTTCAAAATGGGTGTTCCATTTTCAAAGAAGTTCACATTCAATCACATCATTATGTGACCACTAATTGAAGTAAAATAAAAAACCTAATTGAAAATTAAGTCTTATTGTTATAGGCCACTTTGATCAATTATTATTTTTCTAGATAACCATACAGAATAATTAGTATCTTTACTATCCCACCGCCTAAAATTGTGACATTGAGCTTGCTATATACCTACAGGTGTTCTTTGGGGGAAAACCCGTGTGCTGTATATCGATCGACCAGTGAAAATGAACCTGTAGGTTTGTAGACACCATCACATACATTGTTTCAATACCAAAGTATAGTAGCTTAAGCACTAGTATTATAGCAATTGAAAACAACGACGGGTACGGACCCTGTACATGCAGACCCGATGCAATATTGAAAAGTTCGTTTTCTATATTTACCCGACCGGGAATCGAACCCGGGACCGCTAAAGATAGGCGGCACCTTGAAAACCGGTGCGTAAACCACTCGGCCACGGAGGTCTTCAATTTTTTTTTTTTTTAATTTAAGTATTAATTCTTTATTGCACATACAGCAAATGGCGGACTTAATGCCCTTAGGCATTCTCTACCAGTCAAGTCCAAATGTCAAACGTCAATGTAAAGTGGGGAATACAGTATCAGATTATGGTATTTTATGAAATGTAGTAGATGACGACCGGTTTGACGCAGAGGTACTACGGATACCTGCCTTCTGCGCCAGAGGTCCCGGGTTTGATTTCCGGACACGATAAATATTTGTGTGCATGAACAAATCTGTTTGTCTTGATCTGGGTGTTATCTATTAATTATACTCTTTATTGCACATTAAAAATACATTGAACACAAATATAATTGTAACATGTGAGCAAAGGTGGACTTATCTCTAAAAGAGATCTCTTCCAGTCAACCCAGAACGAGTAAGAGATAGATAAATAAGCAGGGGAAGTAAAGTGCAGAACAATCTATAAAAATAAATACAAGACATACTTACACTTAAAATATAAATAAATACCTAACGCAAATATATTATACATATATTTTGAAATAAATATAAAATAAATATTTAAATACATACAATACATAAATTATAATATATTATATAACATGAGGGGTGCGTAATTACAATTTAAGATGATTCAGTGGGACAATTGTGCAAGAAAGTGCGCTTTGAGTTTCTTTTTAAAAGACAGGACATTCCGACTATCCTGGATGTCCAGAGGAAGTCTGTTCCAGAGCTGAGCAGCTCTTACAGTAAAAGAATTGAGAAGGAAGTTGGTGTTGCTTTTAGGCAGCTCAAGCATCTTAGTGACACATGGCCGCCTAGAGCGAGAAGGAGGAGGAAGCAACTGGAAACGGGAAGCAAGGTATTCGGGAGAGTTCGGGTTTTTGAGGATTTTGAATAGAGTGGAAAGGATGTGCAAATCACGGCGAAGTCGAATGGGGAGCCATTCTAGTTGAGAACGGTAAGCGGATACGTGGTCATACTTGCGTAGGCCAAATATAAACCTAATTGCAAGATTTTGTAGGCGTTCCAACTTGTTCAGCTGTTCTTCAGTCACATCCAGATAGCAAACATCGGCGTAGTCGAGAAGCGGGAGAAGGAGAGATTGCGCCAGCATAATTTTAGTTTTGAAGGGAAGGAAATACTGGAGTCGCCTGAGAGAGTGAGAGGCATAATGGATCCGTTTACTGACCTCACTGATCTGCGGAGACCAGGACAAGTTACCATCTATAATGACACCAAGGTTCTTTACTTTATCGGTATAAGGTATTGAGACATTATCAAAGACAAGCGGAGGAACAGATTCGCGGTCTAGTTTACTCCTGAGTCGGCTGCTACCCACAATCATAGCTTGACTTTTGCTCGGGTTCACCATTAGACCAAATGAAGTCGCCCAGTTGTAGATGGAAGCCAAATCCTGGTTTAAAGAGTTAATAGCTTCCGAAACCTCAGCAATTGAGAAGTGCCTGTAAATCTGAAGGTCATCAGCATAAAGGTGGAAAGGGGAAGAGATAGCATGGGAAATACTGTTTATGAAGATAGAGAACAGTAAGGGAGAGAGAACCCCGCCTTGAGGTACACCAGCTGAAATAAGCGACCAATCTGAATGAGAATCATTGTGAATCACACACTGGTAGCGATGGAGAAGATAGGATTCAAACCAATTGATGACAGGGGCTGAGACGTTAATAGAGCGAAGAGTACCAAGCAGAAGGTCGAAGTCAACACAGTTAAATGCACTACTGAAATCCAGCAAGACCATCGCCGTGAGCCTGGTATTATCCATGGCGCCGCGAATGTCCTCCGTGATGTTCAGCAGCGCACTAACTGTGCTGTGGGAAGGGCGGAAACCGGATTGCTGAGGACATAGCAGGGCATTAGACGAAAGGAAGGAGTATAATTGGTTGTGGACGATGGATTCCAGGACTTTGGAGAGGATAGGGAGGATTGAAATAGGACGGTACTGAGTTGGAGATGTTGGGTTGTGAATTTTGGGTAAAGGTATAACATGGGCTTTCTTCCAGGATGAAGGAAAAACATTGTGTTGCAGCGAGAAATTTACAATGTGTGTGATGACTGGCACAATGTCCTCCAAGACTGGAAGAATCATCTCTAGACTAAGTCCATCACTACCAATGGCTTTTGTGGAAATGGTTTTGATATACTTCGCAACGTCCTCTTCAGAAACTTCACTAAAGAAGAAAGATGTAGGGACTGAAGGGACAAGATTTGTCAGAGATAGGAGAGTAGTAGACTTAGAAGCTGTATCTAAAGAAAGAGGGGGTGTAGAGAAGTGTTTGTTCAGAGTGTTAAGGTCTAAAGCACTAGGACTAGAGTCCGCAGCCTTACCCACACCGAGAGACCTTAAAAAGCCCCAGACATTTTTCTGATCCAAACTTGCTATTTGTGAGTGGATAAATTTACGTTTGGCATCTCGACACATCCTGTTGCTGAGGTTTCGCAGCTTTTTATAGGCAGAAATATTATCCACAGTAGGCGCACTTTTTTGTCGACCTTTGGCCTTGTCACGTTTGGCCATAACTTTCCGAATCGCTGGGGTCAACCAAGGAGCAGGCATATGTTTTATCCTTACTGGACGTACCGGGGCGTGGGTGTCATATACCTTAATTAACATGGACGTAAAGTAGTTGACCATAAAATCAATGTTGTCCGATGTCAGCAACGGAGACCAGTTTATACCTCTCACATCTGACCTCAAGTGATCATAAACTATTTGCCGAAAGTTGCGCAGAAGATGGACCTTAGGTTTCGTCTTAGGAGGGCGCACTTTAAGTGTGAGGAAAATCAGATCGTGGTGAGAAAAAGGAGCATTCATTTGGCCGTGAGTATCAACTAGGTCAGGATTGGAAACTATCATGAGGTCCAGGAGAGATGGTACACAGTTGGGTAAATAATGCGTAGGAGAAGATGTAGAAAGAGCATAAAGATTGAAAGAAGAGATAAGAGATAAGAGTTTATTAGCTCTGGCGTCCCTCTTCAAGAGGCAAGTGTTCTATGTATAGGTATTAAGTATGTATTTACAGACTAAAAGTATTTAAGTGTAGATTTATTCGTTTCGTTCGAGTTATGATTATGACACAGTTTCGTAATGAAAACTTGGGCTTAGAGTATTGGAGTGATTGTAAGAAATTATTATTATTATCTATTACCAACCACCAAATACATTTAATAATTATTTAGATATAAATGATAATCGCTGAAACTGATTGAACCGTGACTGCAGATGAACACTTTAATTTGAGCTTCATTAAATGCAATAGATAATGAGTTATCATTATTATCATACCTCTCTTAATAAACTTTTCCTTAATGTGGATAAATGTCAAACTATTTCGTTTAGTAGGAAAAAAAACCCCATAGTGTATGACTACCATCTTAATAATGCAAAACTTAAAAGAGTGACCGAGGTCAGGGATCTAGGCGTTATGCTTGACAGTGACCTTCTTTTTTCGTCACATTTAAACTTTATTTCAAGTAAAGCCTTCAAAATGTTAGGATTCATTTTTCGACAGAGCGTTGATTTTACTGATCCAAATATCCTAGTTATATTGTATAACTCGTTTGTTAGATCTCATCTTGAATATGCGTCCACTGTCTGGAACCCACAATACGCCATATACATCGATATGATCGAAAGAATACAGGATAAATTAATTAAAAGGCTTCGTTATAAGTTTCCTGATTTTGTCCATTCTATGATTTCGCTTGCTAGTCGTAGACAAAAAAGGGACCTGATATATTTATTTAAGATTTTAAGTAATCAAATTGACTCTCCATATTTGTTGAGTAAAATTTCTTTCAAGTGTTCCAGAGCTAGACTGCGTTCCTGTAATACTTTTGCATTACCTCGTTGTAGAACAAATTATAATAAAAATCGTTTCATTCTTAGAGCCATGAACCATTTCAATTTAAATTATGGTCATATTGATATATTTAATATAAAGTTGTCTAAATTTAAGATTGAAGTAGTTAAGTGTTTAACAGAATAATTTATAATAGTAATATATCTTTGTTTATTAGTGTGCACCGCCCGCGCCTGTAGCGGCTAGTTTGCGGATGTCTGTTCATCATTTTTTGAGTTATTTAGTTGTGGAAACTTTGTTGGCTTTTGTATTGACTAAGTGTACTATAACTTTTGTGTTATTTCATGCTGTATGTTTCCCTTGAACATAAAAATAAAAAAATAAATAAAATACACCACAACTTCTTTGAAAAGGTGTGGTATAGTTCTTGGAACAACAGTACATAGTTATAATATTAAGTTCGGCTTGAGTCAAAACCAGAAAATAACTTATTGTTGGATATTCAATATAATCTGAACGAGGGTGCTGGATGATCCAGTAGCTTCAGGGGTTGGTGGGATGACGACGGGGCTCACTGCGACGGGAAGATCATCAACCATAGCAGGTCCTACGTGAATAGGCTCGATCCCTTCTCCAACGATAACTGGGCTAGGAGCTATAGGAGCCTGTTCTACGATAGCTGGCCCAACATGAATTGGTTCATAGTCTCCAATGGGGGCTTGTTCAACAATAGCAGGTCCAACATGGATGGGCTCATATTCTCCACCAATGATAACTGGGCTGGGAACTATAGGAGCTTGCTCGACGATAGCTGGTCCAACATGGATGGGTTCATATCCTCCACCAACAATCACTGGAGTTGGCACGATAGGAGCCTGTTCAACGATAGCGGGTCCAACATGGATGGGTTCGTATTCTCCACCAACGATCACAGGGCTGGGAATGATAGGAGCTTGCTCAACGATAGCGGGTCCAACATGGATGGGTTCGTATTCTCCACCAACGATCACAGGGCTGGGAATTATAGGAGCTTGCTCAACGATAGCGGGTCCCACATGGATTGGCTCGTAGTCTCCAACTGGGGCTTGTTCAACAATGGCAGGTCCAACATGGATGGGCTCGTACTCTCCCCCAACGATCACAGGGGTTGGCGCTATAGGAGCTTGCTCGACGATAGCTGGTCCAACATGAATTGGTTCATATCCACCACCAACGATCACAGGGCTGGCCACGATCGGGGCTTGTTCGACAATAGCTGGTCCAACATGAATAGGCTCATATTTCCCACGGGTGGGACTCGCAACAGCGACGGCCAGTAGAGCAGCAGACAGCAACAGGAATTTCATGGTAGCTAGAAATAGAAAAAAAAATACAATAAATTACAGTTAGCCTTCAATGAAGTTAGAAGATTTTCACTACACTTTCCTAAAAATTTAATTGCAATTAATAAATCTGAATTCTTAATAATTTCTTTTTTTACCCTAGCTATATTTAAATATTGGCTTCAATAAAGTTACCTACTGAAAAAATCCCTATGTGTATTTCTAGACTTGAAAAGTAATACGAATAATTATTGGATTTATTTAAACACGTACCTATTTCTTTCTTCTCAATGATAGTATGGTTACAAACAGTCCTGCTTCAATTTAAATAGTAATTATGTTATCGCTGTACCTACTGCAGATATCAGATCATGGGTTCTTGATGTACCTACTACAAAAACCGTATAATTTACGTTTGTGATATGATAAGGTCGTGCGAAAGGTCAACTAAAACGTTATGTTTACTGTACACATGTGTGCTGAATGAAGTAAATTATAAATTTTATTTACGATGCGTAATCCACGGCATTACACTAATCGATCATGTACACCAGATAACGCAGAATATAAACAAGTCATAGGTAATTAATGCTGTCATTATTCGTCATTATATTACCTTTGTAGAAGATTAAGAACGGCGGTGGGAATAAGTAAACATTTATTCATCAGAACCTATATAAGTTTAGGTAAGTAGCTGAAGCTGAAAGACATTTTTAATACAGTTGCTCAAAAAGTGGCGTATTGCAGGGACGTATAGCGTTCGGGATGCGGGCTATTACACACTCGAACTTTTTCTTTACCTTTCCCGAACTCGTGCGTTTTCTTTCCCAACTGTCAAAATATTGTCTATTAAAAAGAAAAAACCAACCACGAAGTTTTTACTAAAAAAAAAAACAGAAGTTTTTATGATTCATGCAAATATTTCTAAAAAGAAGCTACTAATTTGTTTCAATATCAGATTTAAAAGTAATTTTAATTATACATTAAATTAATATTAGTATCGGCCAAATTAAATTTATGAATATAAAAAATACATAAAATTGGCTGTATGACCACAGATTACTAAATATGGTATGACGTGCACTATTTACCATAGTATCTGCTTATAGGAGTTTGCGCAAGTAAATGAAAAGAAAATGAGGGACCTTATTTCTTAATTATCTAAATTAGTTTTTTCTGGTTTTTATTGTGGTAGGTACTTAGTATGGTGGAATTAGTGCTTTAATGGAAAACGATGTGGTAAAAGAGAGAAATAAGGAAAGGCGCTCCTGTAGGATTCGGATTGCTTTTGTTAGGTTTCATTTCATTTCATCTCATTTAATTTAATTTTCATTTCATATCAATAAAAAAATTCTACTGAAGCCTTGGCTGTATGATCATAGTTTCCTTTGCCAACCCAGAATGGGTGAAGAAAACAAAAAAAAAGTCTCTGCTTATATTCTTTTACTATTAGTTAGTTGAGTTTATTGTGTTTTATTATTTTATTAAATTGCTTAATTTTTTCGCAACTGTATTAAAAATAGTTGTTCAGTACACGTGCGGAACCGTCATTGCAACTTGTTCCGACTGTCAACCCTCACCTTCGGCTGCGCCTCGGCTCGGGTAGACATTTGTCGGAACTCTTTGCAATGACAGACTTTCCGCACTTGTAATGAAATCTACTATTTTAATACAGTTGCTCAAAAAGTGGCGTATTGCAGGGACGTATAGCGTTCGGGATGTGGGCTTTTTCTTTACCTTTCCCGAACTCGTGCGTTTTCTTTCCCAACTGTCAAAATAATGTCTATTAAAAAGAAAAAACAAACCACAAACTTAAAAAAAAAATCGTAGAAGTTTCTATGATTCATGCAAATATTTCTAAAAAGAAGCTACTAATATTTGTTTCAATATCAGATATAAAAGTAATTTTAATTAAAATTTAAACATTAAATTAATATTAGTATCGGCCAAATTAAATTTATGAATATAAAAAAGTTGGCTGTATGACGTGCACTGCCATAGTCTCTGCTTATAGGAGTTTGCGCGGGTTTTTGTTATGTTAGGTTTCATTTAATTTCAACTCATTTAATTGCATTTTCATTTCATATCAATAAAAAAGTTCTACTGAAGACTTGGCTGTATGGGCATAGTTCCCATGGCCTACCCAGAATGGGTGACGAAAACAAAAAACACGTGTGGCACTCGGGGACTGCCGCGGTAAAGCTATTGCATAAGTAAATAGTGTAATTACACACCAAAACAATTATTCATTCAAAAAAATATGAACAAAAAGAACGATATTATATATTTAAGAGCTTGATCATCGAATTTCACGCGATGAACATTTATATAGATATAATATCAGATATAGGTACTTTCTCTACGCGGCATTAATGTGTATTACCTATACCTATACCACTATTATATATTATGTGCCTATACACAAAAAACAAAGGTACCTACATGAAGTTTGACTTAATACTCTCAGTATTAAGTCGAGCTTCATGGGTACCTACCTACTTCGATCAACAATAGTACTAGATGAAGGCTCACGAACTAAATGAAAACTATATATGGCCAGACTGACATTTTTTTAAACGGGGAAAAAAGGTTACGAATGTTACGATCTTACATTATAAATGACAAGAAGCGTTCCAAGTTTGAAATACCTTAGTATTATTGACACTGTCAAAATAATCTACTTATAATTATACTCTCAAGTGAGCGTTCGACGCTTGGCCATGTCTGTCACTCCAACTATGTATCTAGAACGTGTATGTCAGATAACTCTGCACGTGCCTGGCGCGTTTTTGGCGCTAGTTACAGTGCATTTTGTGCAACTGATCGACGTGATTTTTGGTATGGGGATAGTTTGGAAGCTGAAGAGTAACAGAGGCTACTTTTTATTACCAAAAATTATAAAATAAAAATGGTAATTTTGTATGGATAATAGTTTTGACTGTCGTACGATACCAAACTGTCATTTATTCCATGGCCGCCTCCGCGTCTGCGCGCGGTCAAAGCGGTGACACTCCGTGTCCGTGAGAGTTCGAGCGCCGGTGACGTTTAGCCGACGCTAGGGTTGATACCGAAATGGAATATAGACTTATGCCAAAGAAGGTTACGTGTAGGATGTTATATAATTTGTGTAAGAATATTTAGGTAATGAAAGACACGTTCAATTTTCAATCAACTTTTATAGATATTTTTATTAAATATGAAATAATAAAATTCAAATGGAAAATAATAAAATTACCGAAAAAATACACATTGAATAAAATACTCAAATAAGAAACCGAGCAGCGTTATTTTTGTTTGCGGAAAATTTACTAAGCTAGCGACAATTTACGAATGACTAATTTCGAGTCGAAAAAACTTTTTTAGAATATGTTCAGGAATACGTAGGTATATCTCGGTAAACAAGTATCATTTTGGTGAAACCGAAGGTTTTGTCTGTGCAGTTATGGTAAGGTTGTGATGACGAATAACTACCGAAAGTATATCCTAAGGGATGGCACAGTGGATATATTTTGCCTAGCGTGCCATCGTCCGGGTGAATCCCTTAGACATATATATTTGCATAGACATAACCAAGGATAATACACCAACAACTTGCTCTGTAACATAATCTTGTGGCATCCGAGGTGCCGTACTACAAGTATGCAACAGAACAGGTTCTTGAAAATAGCCATGCCACATTGTATTGGGATCAATCTATCATTACAGACAGGCAGGACTATTGTAGCATTAGCTACAATACAACAATATCAGGCTTATTAAAGCCTGATATTTTATTGATAGATCGACATGAACGCCACGCAATAATTGTTTATGTCGCTGTTCCCCATGACATGACAAGTTGACGACAATCTTGGGAAAGCTGAAAAAGATAAAGAAAACAAATATCTTGATTTAGCTCACGAGATTATTGACATGTGGGACATTGATTCAGCAATTGTTGTTCCAATAGGTAGTCATACGCCCATGGTCTGATAGCTAAGAGCCTCGATAAAGGCTTGCGTTAGGTGGATGGATCGGGAGTCAGATGCAGTAGGCAGTATCTACTTCTGTACACGGCCCGTGTCTGTCTCTGGATCCTTAACCATCGGTAGCCGGGACCCTGATCTTGCTACCGTTGGGGAACTGCATTTTTGTATTTTTAAATGTTATATTTTTTGATGTTTTATATTGTAAAAAAAATATGTTTAGAAATATAATTTTGTAAGTATTTTAAATGTAATAAAGGGAATAATAATAATAATATATGTACGTAAAATAAGCTACTTACAGTGGGACATAGTTAATGTGTCCGAATAAAATACTAAATCGTCCAAAAAAAATACTAAGTTAGCGACAAAAATACTGAGTGAGTGAATCAATAATCGCCCAAATAAAAATTAGTCCTCTCAATAATTATTTATTATCGACTGAATTTTAACAACTTTCGCATTTTTTGGCTTCCTAGTAGTTCCTATTTGAATGTATAAAGATTGCGCCAGCCCTCGGCCAAGGCATTCACCGACTGCCCGTCCCCGCCCCGCGCGCCTCTCACGGCCCCCGCTCACATCCAGACACCCACACATAGCCGCAAGCGATTTTACGTGCACACATGCTTAAGTGTCGTTTCTTTTCGCGTAAGTGTATATATTCTTTGGCGCGGTCAAAATCGAATAGGTACTACTAATCTTTTCCATAAGATTAGAACAAAAAAATGTACTGTAACTAGCGCCAAAAATGCCCCAGACGCACATGCGCGCAGACTTATCTGTCACGTAAGTCTATGTACTCTCTTCGTGATTATTTCTTTTTATCTGTCTAATAATGGTGATACGAAGTACTCTGTCCTACTGATATTATAAATGTGAAAGTTTAGATGTTTGGATGTTTAGATGTTTGGATGTTTGTTACTCAATCACGCCAAAACGGTTGAAAGGATTTGGCTGAAACTTGGGACACATATACTTTATAGCTTGGAGAGGATCAAGGGTTCTTTTTATCCCGGCAAATTATATCATTCCCTCGGGATAACGTGGTGTAGTCCACGCGGGCGAAGCCGCGGGCGGAAAGCTAGTAATTTATATGGCAAAGCAACGTTTGCCGGGTCAGTTAGTTAATATATATAGGTATACAAGGTGTTAGGGGCACCGTTGCAAAAACTTTTAACATGGCTTCAGGCTATCAGGAAATGAAAAAAATATTTCGACTCTCCATACAAAATGTCCCGATTAGTTGCTAAATTTTTATGTAGAGTGCTCGTCAGATAAGTCTGCGCGCGGTAAAAATCGAATACTAATCTTTTCTATAACATAAGAACAAAAAAATGCACTGTAACTAGCGCCAAAAACGCACCAGTCACGCGCAGAGTTATCTGACAAACACTTTAAAGTCGAATTTTTGAATGTCCGCCATCTTGTCGACAGTGCTGCTCTCTGTAAATTGGTGTCATCATAATAGCCTGTACTAAAGCCACCCAGCTGCCAGCTGGCCCTATGGCCCTATTCGCTAGCTCAAATGAAAAGTGGATGTAATTTCCACTTTCATTTGAGTTAGCGAAAAGACAGTCATCATAGTTATACTGATTTTAAGAAGTTGGCGATAAAAATAAAACACCCAGTTTTGATTTGGATTTTTATTACCTATTGTACCTATATATAATTACTTATATATGTTTGTACTTATTACATACATCTTCTTTCTAAGACTAAGGTTGACGGAGTGGTTGTGGTCATGGTCCGCTAAGTTGGTAGCGGCTTTTACGACGATGCTCCTCTATATCTCTCTATTTGTGGCACTGCGTGTGCATTCTGTAAGGGCACACTTGGTTGTGGACTTGATAAGGACTTGATCTCACGCATAACGGGAGTCTAAATGCGGAAAAGTGTCAATACCAAATACCAAATACCAAGGACTTGATCATCTTGTGGGTTATCAGCCGCGAAAACATTGACTCTTCCTTGTTTCTTCAATCGAATTGTTCCAAGGAGCTTGTATTATGGATGATAAGTCCAAACATTCTTAGAATTCGCACTTGCACAATCGTCGAAAGCCTTTGTTTGATCCGAAGCTCCTTTTTAGTGGAAACATTTGTGTGACGAGCAGTCCGTTTGATCATCATACACCACATCTCAATCTTCTTGTGGTACTTTTGTTGGAGCGTCCATGTTTCAGCTCCATATAAGAAGATAGGAAATAGTAAGCTTTTCGTGTATCGAACCTTGGTGTTATTGATTGTGCGGCGATCTTTCCATATTATTATCTTCGTTAGCTTTTCAAAGGCTGATCTGGTTAGGTTAGGCCAGCTCGTCTTTTGAGATCAACAATAACACCTAGGTCTGTGCAACTTCCAGAGTTTGTGATATCAAATCATCGTCATCAGTTAATATGTGTCACTATTTGTAGGTACTTAATTATTACACGGATTCACCAACACACTCTTGCCTTAACAATGTTTTCAACATATTATCGCACTGCTATTACAAAAATATATTATTTTAGCAGCTAACTTTTTCCATACTTTTTCATAAAAATCCGAGATTGACAAGTGACATTAATTTGACATAATTTTGAGATTACTGCTTTTTCTTCTTTTTAATATTATTTCTGTTTCAGCCAGTGCTCCACGGTTTAGGCGCTAGTTACAGTACATTTTTTGTTCAAAAACTTATGGAAAAGATTAGTATTCGAATTTGACCTATATAAAAATAAACGTAATCAAAAAGAGAAAAATACGTTTATCTCTTTTTAACAACAGGTTTTTTGTATATTTATCTCTTTTTACCAAAACAATGTTAGTAAGAGACAAAATATATGTAAACCCCTATTGTCAAAAAGAGAAACAATGTTTTGTCAACCTCCTAGGGTGTTAGGTTTTTTCGTTACGGAATTTCTTGGTTCGCTTCGGTCGCCGCGCTCAAAGCCCGCGATAAAAGCTATGCAATAGCTTAAAAACTATATTCTTTTACGATTAGTTAATTGAGTTTATTGAGTTTTATTATTTTATTAAATTGCTTAATTTTTTCGCAACTGTATTAAAAATAGTTGTTCAGTACACGTGCGGAACCGTCATTGCAACTTGTTCCGACTGATTTGTCGGAACTCTTTGCAATGACAGGCTTTCCGCACTCGTAATGAAATATACTATTGTTTCAGAAAGACTTTATTTATTTCCCGCTTTACGCTAGCGTAGCTACGTCTACATCTTATGGCGGTATTACACGGTTCACTTCTGCCTTTCAATTTGGATGAAGCAAGCAAATTGAACAATGTAAACGTAAAAGTGTATCATTCAATGGCAATGTTCAACCACATTTAATCGCGTTGAAAGAATTGAGCTAGCTCAATATTTTCACTTTTTAACCGACTTCTAAACCAAAAAGGAGGAGGTTCTCTATTCGTCTGTATGTATGTTTTTTTTTTGTGTATGTCCACCGATTACTCAAAGACGGATGGACCGATTGAAATGATTGAAACGTTATTACATCAGGTTGGTTTCCAAGTTGGTCCCATTTTTTGAAATTTTGTAATCGGTTCAGTAGTTTTCAGGAAATCTTGAAAATACTGTCGTTTTGTTTACCACTTTATGTGAATTTAATACGTATCTTTAGGCATAACTCCTTTGTTTATAAACCGATTTAGATGATTCTTGTTTTGTTAAAAAGGGGATACATCAAGGTATTTTAACCGACTTCAAAAAAGGAGGTTTTCAATTTGATTACATATCTATTTACCAGAATACAAGTAAATTGCCTGCACGATGCACTAAAAAGAGTGAAATAAAAATTATTTTTATAAAAAAATAAAACCGCCTTCAAAAAATCACATAAAAAAGTAAGAAATAATTCCTCACCAAATAAATAACGTAAATACTTTGAAGTCGGGCGGGTTTTAACAAAAACAACAAAAAATCGTACATGTTTCACACCCGACTTCAAAGTACTTAAGTTATTTATTTGGTGAGGAATTATTTTGCGTTCAACGTTCAATCACCGACCGCCCGCCCGCGTAGTTACTTTGTGGTTCAATGCAATTGAGTTGACATTGCTACGCATAACTATGTTCTGTGACACCAAAAAGTTAAAATCCGAACGTAAATGATGTTTTTGTGAGTCGGTCGGTCAGGACATTTCGCATAAGTCAATGAAAGATTTAAAGAAAATTTAAAAAAATATTTAAAATTACATAAAAAGCGTTCAGACAAATAAACATGAAAATAAACAAAGAAAACATTCATCATAATATTTTGTTTTGGTAATGTCTGAAAAGTTATTTAAATTTTTACTCTTTTGCATTCACAATGCAATTTTTATCATAGAAAAATGGAAAATAAAGTATTTAGAAAAAATCGACCCGTCTCACAACCAGCTCCGATGGGACTCGAACCCACGACCTTTCGCTATCCGGGCGACTGCTCTAACGACTCCGTAGCTCAGTGGTTAGAGCAGTCGCCCGGATAGCGAAAGGTCGTGAGTTCGAGTCCCATCGGAGCTGGTTGTGAGACGGGTCGATTTTTTCTAAATACTTTATTTTCCATTTTTTCAATGTCTGAAAAGTTATCGTAACTAAAGGTAGTAGGTAATTAAAAGTAACCAAATAAATTTATGGCGGTGCAGAAATGCGTTGATAACGTCCAGTCTTTTAATCATAGTGAGATTATGAAGCTTTACATTGAAAAACATGCATACGAGACGACCGGCTGCCGTCTGACTGTGATATAATATTATGTAATGTATGATAAAATGCCAACTTAACGTTAGGATACCTTTTTCATTCTATTCCTATACATAAGTATGAGAAAACTTTCCTTCAGCATTAGCTTTTTGTATATTGTTTTTGTTTGTAAATACATACTTAATATACATAGTAAACACCCAGACCAAGACAAATAGACATGTTCGTTCATGCACACAAATATTTGTCTTGTTCGGGAATCGAACCCGAGACCTCTGGCGCAGAAGGTGGGTAGCCTACCCCTGCGCCAAATCGGTCGTGACTATGACTATGACATTGTGCAATCTTTGATTGACTTGCGTTACTGACTTCTGACTGACAGACAGACAACGGACAGCCGAAACTACTGGGCGCAAGAAGTGTAGTGTAGTCTGTGTAGTGACAGGGAGTGTAGCACTAAGAGAGGACATTAAAAGAGGATTTTTGGAAATTGGGGTAAAAGGCAGACGAAGTCGCGAGCGGAGCGCTAGTCCTACTAATATTATAAATGTGAAAGTTTAGATGTTTGAATGTTTGTATGTTTGTTACTCAATTACGCCAAAACGGCTCAACGGATTTGGCTGAAATTTGGGACACAGATACTTTGTCGCCTGGAGAGGAACATAGGCTACATGTTATCCCGGAAAAATGTCACATTCCCGCGGGATAACGTCGTGTATACCACGCGGGCGAAGCCGCGGGCGGAAAGCTAATAAAAATGCAAGAAAAAATGAATTTATCGCAGTGAAGATAAAGCAAGCCCAATGGTTCGTGCTGTATCGGCTTGAGATGGCAAGCCATCTGCTCGTACCTATTACCATTAAACAAAAGCATCTTACGACGATGCAAGACGTGGGAAGTAATGAACAAGAATATAAAAAAAAACCTAAAAATGCCCAGCCTACAATAAACCTTTAAAATGCGCAGAACGACCAAAACCTAAACAAAGTATAATAGTCTAGCAATTAGCTTTAAAACTAACAACCCTGTTATTTGGACTCGGAAACAGTAGGTGCAGATGTGCATTATACCCAACTTTCTAGTTTGGAAGTTACTACTCGCCACAAGCTCAGATCAATCAAAGTATTATAGGCCTTATGGGCCTATTCTATCAGGCGGTTTTCTACCTTAATGTATATGAACATCCCTGTAAAACAAAGACTTTAGTCATCTTGCTTTTCAGAACAATGGAGCTTTTTGGACAATGTCTCGCTGGCCTCACGCGGGTTTTTCCCATCCAAGCAGCCCAGAGATGCCAGCCACCGGGACAGCGCGGGGGAGCGAGCGGGGAGACGTGCCGACGCGGAACACGTCTTTAGAATTACGACCGTTTTGTCTTTAGAATAGGGATTAGTATTGTATAATTATCTAGATGTAAGGAGGTTAGGCCGCAGCAAGCTATCGGAGCGGGCGCACTTGGTTGCTGGACGCGGAGGAGCGAGGACACAAGTAGTCGATTTCTTAGTGATAATTATAGCTTTGTACCCTTTTTGTTTGGGGATTATAATTAAAGTGGTGAATTGAGGAGCCGCAGGCATATCCTGGAAATACAGCTAAGTGTATCAAAGTGGTTACTTCCCAGACATATTGTCTCACAATATTTATATTGTAATATAGTTATACTTACTGTATTTTAATAACATACTGAATAATTGCGATATTCTGGCGAAGTGATCACCCTAATTTATAACTAATAATAATATATTGTGTGTTACGGCTCTGAAGAGTTTTTTGTCTCTCAGTACGTTTTCTCTTCAGCTTTATAGCCTTAGGAACAGTGCTGAGAACTAAGAAATCTGTTACACGGATTTCTCAGTTTAAATAATCAAAGAGTTTCTCATACCATTTTAAAGAAATAAATTATTTTTTACCTCTTTATTCTGCTTTTCCATTTCTTGTCCTAAATAATCTAGAGCATCTAATTAATTTGACGAGCCTTTAGCTCAGTGGTTAGAGCAGTCACCCGGACAGTCGAAGGTCGTGGGTTCGAGTCCCATCGGAGCCAATTGTGAGACGAGTTGTTTTCCGAATACTGCTATTTCAGTAATATTCATCAGAGCTTATCCCCATTCTATAATAATCTAAATAATCTAACGTAAATATTACAGCTCAATAAAGCTGAGCCACTTTCTCTATCCTATTTATTAACCATTTTTGAGCGCTAGAATTTATTGTATCTTTGGCAATCTATTATCTAATTCCACTTTGCTGTCAGTCATTTATTTAATTCCACATTTTAATATAATAATCCGTTGGCTATAGTGATACCGAGACGTTCACAAAGACCGTTTGAGACCTATCGGTTATAGCCCGGATCAAAGTCCGCCTATTAGTAATTTAATATTAAAGTTTTGGATAGCTCGTATTATCTGATCCGACCTCTATTTCTAATCCGTGAGAGCCTCTCATCCTTACATTAAAATACCGGTGAGCCAGATCCTAAGCAGGCCTGCAATTATAAAAAAGACCATAATACATAATATACGGATCCATAAATTATTACAAAAAGGGACGGCTCGTTGCGCAGATCTGATCTGACGCAACACATAAACAAAATCAAAGATTATATAATCGATACAGGACAGCAGAGCTCTTACGCGCAGCTTGAAGGTCCGCATTGTCGCTGAGCACAATACAGCTGACGTAAGGCCGTCGCTACGCTCAGGGACGCGATAAACCGTTCATGGGCTAAGAATTAGGAATAGATACTGAGATCAAATAAATACTGTAGAGGGGCACAACAGACAGGCCGCAGGCGCAGTCCATCTGAGCCCTTCCCTATTAATAGTGACTTTTGTTGTGGTAATACAACCCACGGTTTAATAGTAGATTGCCAATCATTACAATCACCTATCTATCAATCCTATAACTAGACGATCATTACCAGGTACCCTTTAACCCTAACTCATGCACACGCGGGTCGCTTGAGTAACGACAGTAAGTCAGAGAGAGGGCGGGGGTTCCCATCTCACGTGCTGCGCGTGACCAGAATTCTAGATCTTGTGTCAATAAAAATAGACACAACTAGATTCAAAGAACTTTATTTACTACATTTAATTTAATACACAACGTAGAACTTTTATATTCAATAATTAAATATACATATTAAATCTTATTATCTGGGAGAGATAACTAATACACAACGTAGAACTTTTAATTTTATATACATATACATATTAAATCTTAATATCTGGGAGAGATAGGTCTAGTCTTTATATCTGGGAGAGAATTTTGTTTTACAATAAAATCTTAACTCTTTTATTGGATTGATAGAAGGTTTTAGTTTTAAAGGTGGTAGCTGTTTATTAATTGTGTTATTTTACAAGTCGCTGCTTATCTTACTTGAATTTATATACATATTATTGTTGTGTGACTTTACAGGTTGTAATTTACTTTTGTCTTGTTAGTCGCGTACTGGGAAAATAATATAGTTACTAATAACAATTATTATGTCGGATTATGTAGTGACGCGCCGGGTTGACTTTTTCTTATACTTAATTTTTAATATTTGCAATAATAAAAATAGCATCGTGAATGCAAAAAAGTCCAAATTAAAATAATAATTTACAAGGAAATAATGTTCGGGAAAACACTAGGTCGCGTGTAGAACAAGTAGATTTAAATACGTCAAGTCAAACGTATGTCTGTTTAGAGAGTATTATTAGTAAATTAGATCACATAACCAAAAGGCTAAACTCCTAAAAAAGTACAAGCTTTGATTGACCCGGGTAGTCAAATAACGGGTATTACGACTGAATTATACGAGTATATCAAAATTCAGGTTGATAGGGTTATCTGAAGTGGCGATACTAATTATTCATTTACAGAGTGAATTCAGATCTAAGAGTGAGGATGTAAAACGATTAATTCTTTAACATAGGCGTTGTCGATGTCCGAACAGAAATGCTTGTTCTAGTTTTGCAGAAACTATCAAGATCTATTAATACTAGGTTTTGATTGGTTAGAGAGGGTTAGAGGCGTGATTAGATGTTGTCCTGACGAAAACTGAAAACTGAAACATTAAACACTTAGGAGTAAAAACAAAGGCTATAATCGGTTCTTGTAATGATACTGAAGGATTGTGCGAGGAATGTTAAACTATCGAAATAATAGAATACCTAATAAAATGAACCTAACGTACAGAGGGAAGTTGAGACTTCGGTTTACGTGGGAATTATAATAAGACAATAGGCCGTAGTAAACTAGCTGAATTGACGGTCAAAGACTTTGTTGCTTCTTTACAAATAAGCGCGGAACATAAAAGATCTATTGTTACCGGTATTACAAAAATATAGATGTCTTTATACAAAAGCTCGGGCTAACAATAAATACGTTTACGAGTTAAAAGAGACCGACGAAAACATGTGGGTTTTAAAACATAGCTTTGATAGATACAACTGTGGTTCTAAGATTAAGTTAGAGTATAGTTTAAAATTTAAGGTTCTATGAGGATAAGTTAGCTGATAGGTTATTATTAATCTTCAAGAAAAGAATACACATCGTAAGGATATTCTTAGTTCATACATCTCAATTTCAATGTTATCAATTCCATATTGCGGAACCTGGGACTCCGAGATGCTGCGAGAACGAATCACCGATTCCGCTGTGTGATTTCCCGTTGTCACTCCAACTAGAAACCAGCACCCAGTAAGGGATATCCCAATGATGGAAGGCCAGCTGCAGTGGAAGGTCGACAGAGCAAATTGCCGGATATACTTAAGTTAAGTATTCATACTAAAATATGGTTTAATCCTGTCTTTAATATAAAAACATTTCAATCTATTAGGCTTGCGATAAGTATTGTTTGGCCACAACGGTCAGTTAATGGAATTTAGAAGCTACGGGAAGAGATCTTGGCACATTAAATATGATTAAAAGAATGTGTAAATCACATAAATTTATAGAAACGCATTTTAGAATGATGATAATCACGAACAAGCTTCGTGTGGCTTGCTACATACAATTGCCACAGCTGCGGGGTTCGAGCCTCGCAAATAGCTAACTGTGATATTTTAAAGTAAGATATTATACACCAATTATCTGTTTTATATGAGGATTATGATCAATGTCAGTTGTGTTTTGGAGTTTTACATTTACTGGAAAATAAAGCCACGCGGTCAAAGGTTTCTGATTTACCATTATGAAACAGATATTTATTTTCTTTAAGTTAGCTTAAATAATACTATTCCAGCAACACATGTTATGGTTGAAGGTGTGCGACTGTTTCGATACAGTTCGATAACTTAATTGGTTGGTGCAATAAAACCACAATCAAATGCGAATGTAAAGCAAAATAGATGTAGCTACGGCTAACTATTACACTTAGCGAAGGTGTGAGACTGTTTCGATACAGTTCGATAACTAAATTGACTGGTACAATAAACCCACAACCAAAGGCGAATTTGGAGCAAAATAGTTTAACTACTATTAAACTTTTACACTTAGTGTGGTATGAAACTGGTTCGATACAGTTTGATAATTAAATTGTTTGGTACAATAAACCCACAATCAAAGGCGAATTTGGAGCAAAATAGATTTAGCTATGACTAAACTATTGCACTTAATGTGCTACGAAACTGTTTCGATACAGTTCGATAATTATATTGGTTGGTACGAAATACCCACAATCAAATGTTAATTTGGAGCAAAACAGTTTTAACTATGATTAAACTTTACACTTAGTGAAGGTGTGAGTCTGTTTCGATACAGCTCGATAATTGAATGTGTTGGTGCAATTAACTCATAATGCGATATTTGAAGCATTATGTAGAGCTAAAGGGTAGTTTGAAGGCAATGTAATTATCACTGCCTCTGTGGAAAGGAAGAAGTCAGGAAACTTGATATGTGTAAAGATATTATTAATTAGGCTAACCTACTACTAATGATATAATAATTATTTAATCCAAATGCCAAGGCTTATGGTAGACAGAAATGTGTAAGAAAGAGGGAGAGGTTATTGATGTATTAGATACATGTGCCATTCTTAATTTTTTTAAATATGTCAATTTCATATGGTGTGACACGAGCGGGCGCTAGCCAGTTGCCGAGTCACCAGTACCTCGGAGTGGCTACTGACTACTACTACAGTGCCGAGGAAACTTTCAAACGCTCTGAAAGTTGGGCACTAGACAAAGGGCAGATAAGATGCATGTTTAAGTGTAGTTATAACAATAGCAAATAATCTATTGACAATAAGGTCTCTGATTAATATTAAAATCCGATACGAATCCACGCTAAAACAAATCTAAATACTTAATTAAAGTTTAAAAACCTTAGCTATATCATAACAATCAACACCAACATTGTAGATGCCTAAAATAAATTTTTATTATAACTATTATTATCACAATGGTACTATGCAAACAATTGACACTTTTTACATAAGTGATCTTGTTTAGTTCGAAAAGTACTTAGTATCAAATATTTAATCCTATTAAGTATCTTCTTAATATTTGAAGAAATCTTATTAAAAATCATAAGATTGCAAATCATTCAGCGCCTAGTAAGCCGGTCGTAACGAAAGAGGTAGGCGAGATCGTTTTGCTGATTTATACGAGCCTTTGCCAAATGGGAAATTAGGAAAATAAATTTATTTTTGTCATACAGCACGCATTTAGCAAGTTCATAAAACTGTAGCTTTGAAACAAGTGATAGGTAGAGCCGTTTTAAAATTTATAGAGAAATTTAATGAGTGTATAAACATCGGACATATCGTTACTGATAACGGGGCCCAGTTTATATCAAAGGCTTGGGAAGATTGGTTTATTTCGATCAGGAATTAATTTGTCGCACACATCGGTGCGTCACCCGCGTCCAAATTCAACCGAACGAGTGAACAAAGAACTAGGGCGTATGTTCCGTACCTATTGCGATAGGTCACATAGATCGTAGGTAGCCTGAGTCCCGGAGATAGAAGATTGTTATAATAGTAAAAAGTTGACAAAGAAATTTACTCGACTTTACATCGGACCAATCAAAATAGCGGCTGTCCCGCACAACAACGTATATACTTTAGTTTGTCCGTACTCTAACAAGACAAAAGGAAATTATAACGCCATTCATTTGTTTAGATACTATCTTAATGACGACGAACGTAGAACCCTGATAGTTTGACTGAGTTTGCTGCGAGGATAACGAATAAATTAAAATTATTTTGAGAATAATATTTATTTTTGGGATGCACTGCGTTTGGGTAACTTATTGTATAGAAGGTGTAGAAAGTTAAAAAGTTTCAACTGTCTACAGGGAGAGAGATGAGATGGCAAGCCATCTGCTCGTACCTATTACCATTAAACAAAAGCATCTTACGACGATGCAAGACGTGGGAAGTAATGAACAAGAATATAAAAAAAACCTAAAAATGCCCAGCCTACAATAAACCTTTAAAATGCGCAGAACGACCAAAACCTAAACAAAGTATAATAGTCTAGCAATTAGCTTTAAAACTAACAACCCTGTTATTTGGACTCGGAAACAATAGGTGCAGATGTGCATTACCCAACTTTCTAGTTTGGAAGTTACTACTCGCCACAAGCTCAGATCAATCAAAGTATTATAGGCCTTATGGGCCTATTCTATCAGGCGGTTTTCTACCTTAATGTATATGAACATCCCTGTAAAACAAAGACTTTAGTCATCTTGCTTTTCAGAACAATGGAGCTTTTTGGACAATGTCTCGCTGGCCTCACGCGGGTTTTTCCCATCCAAGCAGCCCAGAGATGCCAGCCACCGGGACAGCGCGGGGGAGCGAGCGGGGAGACGTGCCGACGCGGAACACGTCTTTAGAATTACGACCGTTTTGTCTTTAGAATAGGGATTAGTATTGTATAATTATCTAGATGTAAGGAGGTTAGGCCGCAGCAAGCTATCGGAGCGGGCGCACTTGGTTGCTGGACGCGGAGGAGCGAGGACACAAGTAGTCGATTTCTTAGTGATAATTATAGCTTTGTACCCTTTTTGTTTGGGGATTATAATTAAAGTGGTGAATTGAGGAGCCGCAGGCATATCCTGGAAATACAGCTAAGTGTATCAAAGTGGTTACTTCCCAGACATATTGTCTCACAATATTTATATTGTAATATAGTTATACTTACTGTATTTTAATAACATACTGAATAATTGCGATATTCTGGCGAAGTGATCACCCTAATTTATAACTAATAATAATATATTGTGTGTTACGGCTCTGAAGAGTTTTTTGTCTCTCAGTACGTTTTCTCTTCAGCTTTATAGCCTTAGGAACAGTGCTGAGAACTAAGAAATCTGTTACACGGATTTCTCAGTTTAAATAATCAAAGAGTTTCTCATACCATTTTAAAGAAATAAATTATCTTTTACCTCTTTATTCTGCTTTTCCATTTCTTGTCCTAAATAATCTAGAGCATCTAATTAATTTGACGAGCCTTTAGCTCAGTGGTTAGAGCAGTCACCCGGACAGTCGAAGGTCGTGGGTTCGAGTCCCATCGGAGCCAATTGTGAGACGAGTTGTTTTCCGAATACTGCTATTTCAGTAATATTCATCAGAGCTTATCCCCATTCTATAATAATCTAAATAATCTAACGTAAATATTACAGCTCAATAAAGCTGAGCCACTTTCTCTATCCTATTTATTAACCATTTTTGAGCGCTAGAATTTATTGTATCTTTGGCAATCTATTATCTAATTCCACTTTGCTGTCAGTCATTTATTTAATTCCACATTTTAATATAATAATCCGTTGGCTATAGTGATACCGAGACGTTCACAAAGACCGTTTGAGACCTATCGGTTATAGCCCGGATCAAAGTCCGCCTATTAGTAATTTAATATTAAAGTTTTGGATAGCTCGTATTATCTGATCCGACCTCTATTTCTAATCCGTGAGAGCCTCTCATCCTTACATTAAAATACCGGTGAGCCAGATCCTAAGCAGGCCTGCAATTATAAAAAAGACCATAATACATAATATACGGATCCATAAATTATTACAAAAAGGGACGGCTCGTTGCGCAGATCTGATCTGACGCAACACATAAACAAAATCAAAGATTATATAATCGATACAGGACAGCAGAGCTCTTACGCGCAGCTTGAAGGTCCGCATTGTCGCTGAGCACAATACAGCTGACGTAAGGCCGTCGCTACGCTCAGGGACGCGATAAACCGTTCATGGGCTAAGAATTAGGAATAGATACTGAGATCAAATAAATACTGTAGAGGGGCACAACAGACAGGCCGCAGGCGCAGTCCATCTGAGCCCTTCCCTATTAATAGTGACTTTTGTTGTGGTAATACAACCCACGGTTTAATAGTAGATTGCCAATCATTACAATCACCTATCTATCAATCCTATAACTAGACGATCATTACCAGGTACCCTTTAACCCTAACTCATGCACACGCGGGTCGCTTGAGTAACGACAGTAAGTCAGAGAGAGGGCGGGGGTTCCCATCTCACGCTGTAGAATTATTGATCATCTACGATACACTTCAATTAGTAGTAAGGAACGAGATCGGTTAAGGAGGCGAGTTCCGCTTTGGTATTCCAGAAAAAGTATGGGAAGATTTAGATTTTTAAAGACGCCTTGATATGTATTGACTATTATAAGTGTCTTAAAATACTGACGATAAAGAATCTATTTCTTTAAGAGTAAAAATAAATTTGACATTGTTTCTGGATGAGTAGGTATGTTTTGCTGACATAAATAACTTTTTTAGATAAATTCTTTTGCTTGGAAGACGATGGGCGTTTTTGTCTTCATGTCCAACAGAAACAATTGTAGTATTTTTTGAAAGGTCTTTTCTAATAAAACATTATTTACTACGACGACTTTTACGCATTTGCTGTATTATGGCGGTATGAACATGACTGATTGATTATGCTCAAATAAAAAAAATCGGCCAAGTGCGAGTCGGACTCGCTCATGAAGGGTTCCGTACCCACTTAACGTAACGATTACGTAGGTACACCTAGCAAAAATACCACTTTCATTTACTTCCAGAAAATAATAACTTTGTTTTTCATAGTATTCGTATGAATAACAAAGTTATTTTTGCGGTTTTCGAAAATGTGTTATATCTCAAAAACTTGTAAAGCCTACTTTCACTCACTCACACTCACTTTTTCACGTATCCAAAAACAACCACTTGGCTGGCGGGGGGGGGGGGGGGGGGGGGGAGAGGGACGACGGACACATGACTTGTAACAAAATTTTGCACTTTAACTTAACTTAACACACTGAACCGCGCGCTTTTTGACAAGCGCGCGTCAGATGCGAGCTGTCAATTTTGGCGCTAGCCGAGCGCTCTCAGATACATGGGCTGCCTTGGGGCTATATATGATCGCGCGCTTTTATTTAGAGTGGACACACGTTGAGGAAAATTTTAGGGAAATTGACTCTCTACATTTTTATGAATCGCCCGTAATGTCAGTTTATAAAATTTGCAGAAATTCATCAATTCATCAAATTTTATACAAATTCTATAACAATTGAAAAAGTTAGGTCCATGTTTTGATACAATGTTACAAAAATTCCATGAGTCTATTTTATATTTTAGTATTAGGTGCACCCAATGTTCTTTTTTCTCCATCGTCATCGTCTTTTGAAGTGATTGTAGAGGAGCCACACACAAAACAATTACTTCGGAACCCATATCCGCACTAAGCCAGAAGTATACTCGCCCAAGTAACGCTCGTCGAACGCCATGCAAAGCGCCGAGTGTGTACGCTATCAACGCTCGCCAAACGCAACGCCGAGCGCCTAGTGTGTACCAGCTCTTAAGCTTAATAATAAACAAACGGATGCCTCAATCAAAAAATTGTGTTACCAAACCAAACCCACAATATTTTTTAAATTGCTATCCAACGACACCCCACACTATGGGGTAGACAAGAATAAAAAAATTACATACTTCACGTGTAGGGGAGGAAACCTAAAAGATTTTTTTTTTCAAAATTTTACTTCACCACTTTGTTGGCGTGATAAATATTAAACAAAGAATTGTTAACCACCATACCATTATCAATGAATTTCCAACAACCAGTTTCCGTGGGTAATTCTCATTTCATGCCATTGAAGTGTTTTTCTGCAAGCTGCAGTTAAGTTTTATGGTATTTTTCGAAATTCCAAATAGCGTTAAGTATGGCTCATTCTCCTTATTCATCCATAAGGAAGGCCAGTGCCCCAGCAGTGGGGACATTAAATGGCTGATGATGATGATGATTACGCTAAAATTGCACTAAAATTGTCCACACAAGTGACAAGCAGGTGACGATAAATATTCCACAAAGTTAAATATAATAACATTTTATTGATATACAGGTATCTTAATGCGGAGTCAAGCGTCTCCTTAACAAAATGTCAGTCCGTGAGTTTGTAATTCAAATATTGGGCTATGCAGCTCGTTCGCCCGGCGCCATCCATTGTGCCCGGATATAATTATATTGACTTTCGATCCGCTGAAACAAGAAGCAACTCATTAAATTGGAACGGCCTCAAGGATGGAGGAGGATGTTCAGGCGGCCGTCTTTGAGATGGGTCGATTGCAATACCTGCTGTAATAGGATTGGAGATCTTTGCTACAATAAAAAAAGTGTTTTGCTTGCAATACAAGAATGGGATAGTTTTAATAATATCTTTCTTCCTAAATTATTATTAGTTACGTATTATTTATTGCAAAGTATAAAGTTGTTATATTTTAGTACAAGACATAAGATAAAAGATTTTATTTCTAACTCTCTGCCACATTGCAATGTGGCGCGCGGATCACTGGCACATGTTACTTGAGCGTTCAACTCATAAAGCTACCGCTCGAATATCATGCACATGTAGCTCTTGACCACGACCAAAAAAACTTTTGCGTACTGCTTGCGCAAGTAGCCCGTGTCTTTACTTGCTCCAGTTTTTTGCACAGTGAACAAGTACCTACAAGCGAGTACCTTGAACAAGTAGCTTGCGCGTATTACTCGTTCACGCGTCTAACCCGCATCTTTACTAGCTCTAGCTACATGCACCGTGTACAAGCACACTCCCACGCGCCCGTCAATCCGGCTAATATGCTCTGACCAACTATACTAACGATAGGCTTACAAGACTGGTCGAATTTTGTTATCACTTTTCAACGCTGTAGGCCAACGTTGCTTGCTTCTTCAATGTAAGGAAACATTCGCATTCGAATGAAACATTTGTACAAATGTTTATCAATCGATTAAGAAGAAGCCATTAATAAAGATTTGAAATTATTTTTATGCATTCACAATGCCATTCTATAAGTAAAGAAAAATCGGGATTCGAACCCGCGCCCCCGGGAATCCGACCCGATGCTCTGACCAACTAAGCTACCGAAAGGAATAATGTTAGGAATCGTCATATTCAAAAGAAACGAGAAAATGTCAGTCGAAGATTGTGTCGAAGTGTTCGACTCCCGTCTGAAAGTTAAGTTCAGAAAACTGGACCAATGTTCACGCAATCAATGTGACGGACGGTTGCTCGTAATTTATTTACCTACATACACTAGCAGATCCTCGTGGATTTAGCCGCGTGGTACCCGTTCCCGTGGGAATTAGCCTTCCTCGATAAATGGACTATCCAATATAAAAAAAATATAAAAACATATTTTTTCAATTCGGCCCAGTAGTTTCTGAGATTAGAGCGTTCAAACAAACAAACAACGGCTAGCAATATGCTGAGTCGGGACCGTTTTGGGACATTTTATAATGTAAAATGTATTATTTCTATACTTTTTATAATGTTCCAAATAAATGCTTTTTTCTTTCTTCTTTCTTTCTTTCAAACTCTTCAACTTTATTATATTAGTTTAGATTTATAGAAATTTTATATAAAAACTAACCCAAAAATTTCTTGCTTTTTTCAACTTTTAATACGCTTCACGCTTGTCCAAATTTACTAACCCCAAGCTTCATAATCAGGGGAGACATTTCAGCAAGCCGCCGCCCGACCGCTCCGGGGCCGGACATGCGACACGGCGGATAATCACGTATCACGGCGATACTGCCTTTCTTCTTCTTTTTTTCTTTGTGATTTCTCTTTGGACATCTTACTTTGAAGTATGGGATCCCAACACGATGGAAATTGTATTTATGGTTTGTGTACTTTTGTTGCAGCTCAAACGGGAGCTCGTGGCTCAATGGTTCGTTGAGGTTAAGCAACTTTTTCTATGGTTGGTCACGGGATGAGTGACCAAAGATTGCTTCTTCGTGCTTAGGAAGGCACGTTAAGCTGTTGGTCACAGCTGTGTTTGCAGTCGTTTGCCCGCGTGGTTGTTCATGGCTCATTCCGCTTATCCATCCATATGGAAGGTCGTGCCCCAGCAGCGCAGCCCCAGATAGCCCTAAAAGTATTTGACCTTTGCTTGTTATCTTACATTTAGAAGTACTTGTAATAAGGTTCACTTCCGCCTGTCATTTATGGGTGTTATAACGCCCTACCGGGTGATCTGGGTTAAATGGCTGATGATGATCATGTTGAATTGGAAAATTCACAATTAAAGAAGGAAATATGTCGAGGAAATATTTAAGAGAGAATACTTAGGTGTTCCTTCTGTCTATAACTGACGGTCCTATCTGCAGTTGCATTCGGTAACAACCGCTAATTCGCATTAAGTGCACCAATTTACAGATGTATTGCCTATTTTCCTGATATTTCTTTATAGCTGGAAATAGTAATAGCAAAATAAGAAAAGCCTGGATAATTGTAGTAATTGCTTAAACAAACGTAACGATTATAACCAACATCAATCAAACTTCATAACTACTGTTTTAAAAAGATGTTGCTAGAAAGCTTTTGCTACTAAAACATTCGCCAATTTGTTTTCTCTTACTACATTGAAACAAGTAACCATTCGAAACCGAACTGTTAAAAGAAAATATCAACTATAAAGTTGAAAAGAAAATGTCTGTTACTGAAAGCCATTCATCTAAGTTCTCGAGGAAGTTTAACGCATGCACGGAACGAACCCTACCTGTTTACATAAACACGTCTCGAGTTTTGACAAATGTGAAGCTGAGAGATAAATAAAGTTATGGCATACGGGCCCGAATTTCGCTCGTGGACGCCCTTCAAATAAACAAAAGAATAGAAAAATGTTCATCCTTTTCGATACACAGTATACTTAACATTTTGTAAAACAATTTAAGTTTCCCGCATGAGTGTAAATGCTCATTTATAAAATGAAAGCGTAGTACTTTTTTTTAATATTTCACTTTATTGCACCTGAGCTTTATTACGATGAATGGGCTGTTTCAAGGTATTATTATTTATTAAAGTGCAATTCGAAGTGTGTAGTCGGTAGAAAAACTCCAGTTTATAACGAACGTGCCATAAATGGATGGTCTCTAGCAAAAGAGGCATAAAACAAAGCGATAATACTTGGAATGTCATATTTTGCAAAGATACTCGTAACTTTGAAACTGAGTTTTATCAAAATCGGCCCACAAACAAAAAAGTCGGCCGCCATCTTGGATTTTTATCATGTTTAACATTTCGTTGCTGTTTTCTTGTCAAAATAGTACCAGAAACTGAGTTTCATCGAAATCGGCCTGCAAACAAAAAAGTTGGCCGCCATCTTCGATTTTTTAATATTTTTAACACTGCGTTGCTGTTTTCTTGTCAAAAAGTACCAGAAACAAATCGGCTTACAAACAAAAAAGTTTGCCGCCATCTTCGATTTTTATCATGTTTAACATTACGTTGCTGTTTTCTTGTCAAAATAGTAGTAGAAACTGAATTTCATCGAAATCAGCCAGCAAACAAGAAATTTGGCCGCCATCTTGAATTTTTATATTTTTAACATTGCGTTGCTGTTTTCTTGTCAAAATAGAACCAGAAACTGAGTTTTATCAAAATCGGCCCACAAACAAAAACGTTGGCCACCATCTTGGATTTTTATCATGTTTAACATTTCGTTGCTGTTTTCTTGACAAAATAGTACCAGAAACTGAGTTTCATCGAAATCGGCCTGCAAACAAAAAAGTTGGCCGCCATCTTCGATTTTTTAATATTTTTAACACTGAGTTGCTGTTTTCTTGTCAAAATAGTACCAGAAACAAATCGGCTTACAAACAAAAAAGTTTGCCGCCATCTTGGATTTCTTTATATTTTTAACACTGCGTTGCTGTTTTCTTGTCAAAATAATACCATAAATCGAGTTTTATCGAAATCGGCCCACAAACTAAAGAGTTGACCGCCATCTTGGATTTTAATTTTTTTGACATTGCGTTGCTGTTTTCTTGTTAAAATAGTACCAAAAACCGAGTTTCATCGAAATCAGCCTACAAATAAAAAGTCGGCCGCCATCTTGAATTTTTTAATAATTTTGACATAGTATTTGCATTATTAAATTATTTTATTAATTTAATATCGCAATACCAATGTACCCACCCGGGGTCGTAAAAGGTCCACCGTCACATTTTAAAGTGACAACCCCTACGTACTTACGTAAATACCTATACAGGCGTCGGCATCGCCCAACTTCAAGGGCGTCGTCCAACTGTATAGAAAGATTGCTTAAACTGTGTCAATAGGGTATTTGACTGAAACTTTTTTATTGACTTAAAATGTTTATTGAATTAGTAGCAACACAACACAGACACCTGTCTGTATAATAATAACCTGTCTAACTAATAAATACCTATTTATTTTCAAATATCTTGCATATTTTCAGCGATATAGAGCATCAAACTTTCTAATTAGACAAGGAGAGCGCTATAGAAATGTGACGTCACATTTCTATAACGCCATACTCTCGCCATAGAAAATTTCGTTTTAGAAAGAGATAGCTAGAGTCACAATTAAGTAGCTCATTGCTTGTTATATAAGACAGATTGAATTTCTTTTTTTCACATTTGTTATTCAATAATTTTGTATTTCTGAATGTCATAATAAAATATCTACATTCGAACAACAGTCTAATACCCCAATTAGTATAGAAAACACGTCCAGCCCAACGCACTGAGCACGCGACCGACGCGGCGCGGTAGCGCAGTATGGAGATAGGTTTTAGAGAAATGCCTTTAATTATTCTGATTAATTGTAAAGCAATAGATTGTCAATATTAAACGACTCACATAAAAGACTTAGAACTTTCTTTATTAAGTACAACATGCAAATAAGCATTGCACAACTAACTTCACTATAAACGCAGAGTCGTAATTACATAACAGACAGCCGCAACAGTCTATAAATTACGGCCGTATAATTCAACCCAAAGAAAATAAGCCTCCGGCAAATGAAATAGCTCTGTGAACTGTTTTATGAATTCATAACATCTGGATGACGTTTTTATTTTGTTCATTAAAGGGAAGTGGAGTTGGTTATTTCTTGGGGAGATTGACTGCGCGCCATGTTGTCGAGGTAGATTTGCGAGATTGTACCATTGTTTTGGCTTTGAATAGAGGTTACTATGAGTTTCAGAATGAAGCAAAATATTAGAGCAAGACAAACTGGTATAAATATAAGTAGTACTAACAATTTAAATAGTACCAGAAACAAATCGGCTTACAAACAAAAAAGTTTGCCGCCATCTTGGATTTCTTTATATTTTTAACACTGCGTTGCTGTTTTCTTGTCAAAATAATACCATAAATCGAGTTTTATCGAAATCGGCCCACAAACTAAAGAGTTGACCGCCATCTTGGATTTTAATTTTTTTGACATTGCGTTGCTGTTTTCTTGTTAAAATAGTACCAAAAACCGAGTTTCATCGAAATCAGCCTACAAATAAAAAGTCGGCCGCCATCTTGAATTTTTTAATAATTTTGACATAGTATTTGCATTATTAAATTATTTTATTAATTTAATATCGCAATACCAATGTACCCACCCGGGGTCGTAAAAGGTCCACCGTCACATTTTAAAGTGACAACCCCTACGTACTTACGTAAATACCTATACAGGCGTCGGCATCGCCCAACTTCAAGGGCGTCGTCCAACTGTATAGAAAGATTGCTTAAACTGTGTCAATAGGGTATTTGACTGAAACTTTTTTATTGACTTAAAATGTTTATTGAATTAGTAGCAACACAACACAGACACCTGTCTGTATAATAATAACCTGTCTAACTAATAAATACCTATTTATTTTCAAATATCTTGCATATTTTCAGCGATATAGAGCATCAAACTTTCTAATTAGACAAGGAGAGCGCTATAGAAATGTGACGTCACATTTCTATAACGCCATACTCTCGCCATAGAAAATTTCGTTTTAGAAAGAGATAGCTAGAGTCACAATTAAGTAGCTCATTGCTTGTTATATAAGACAGATTGAATTTCTTTTTTTCACATTTGTTATTCAATAATTTTGTATTTCTGAATGTCATAATAAAATATCTACATTCGAACAACAGTCTAATACCCCAATTAGTATAGAAAACACGTCCAGCCCAACGCACTGAGCACGCGACCGACGCGGCGCGGTAGCGCAGTATGGAGATAGGTTTTAGAGAAATGCCTTTAATTATTCTGATTAATTGTAAAGCAATAGATTGTCAATATTAAACGACTCACATAAAAGACTTAGAACTTTCTTTATTAAGTACAACATGCAAATAAGCATTGCACAACTAACTTCACTATAAACGCAGAGTCGTAATTACATAACAGACAGCCGCAACAGTCTATAAATTACGGCCGTATAATTCAACCCAAAGAAAATAAGCCTCCGGCAAATGAAATAGCTCTGTGAACTGTTTTATGAATTCATAACATCTGGATGACGTTTTTATTTTGTTCATTAAAGGGAAGTGGAGTTGGTTATTTCTTGGGGAGATTGACTGCGCGCCATGTTGTCGAGGTAGATTTGCGAGATTGTACCATTGTTTTGGCTTTGAATAGAGGTTACTATGAGTTTCAGAATGAAGCAAAATATTAGAGCAAGACAAACTGGTATAAATATAAGTAGTACTAACAATTTAAATAGTACCAGAAACAAATCGGCTTACAAACAAAAAAGTTTGCCGCCATCTTGGATTTCTTTATATTTTTAACACTGCGTTGCTGTTTTCTTGTCAAAATAATACCATAAATCGAGTTTTATCGAAATCGGCCCACAAACTAAAGAGTTGACCGCCATCTTGGATTTTAATTTTTTTGACATTGCGTTGCTGTTTTCTTGTTAAAATAGTACCAAAAACCGAGTTTCATCGAAATCAGCCTACAAATAAAAAGTCGGCCGCCATCTTGAATTTTTTAATAATTTTGACATAGTATTTGCATTATTAAATTATTTTATTAATTTAATATCGCAATACCAATGTACCCACCCGGGGTCGTAAAAGGTCCACCGTCACATTTTAAAGTGACAACCCCTACGTACTTACGTAAATACCTATACAGGCGTCGGCATCGCCCAACTTCAAGGGCGTCGTCCAACTGTATAGAAAGATTGCTTAAACTGTGTCAATAGGGTATTTGACTGAAACTTTTTTATTGACTTAAAATGTTTATTGAATTAGTAGCAACACAACACAGACACCTGTCTGTATAATAATAACCTGTCTAACTAATAAATACCTATTTATTTTCAAATATCTTGCATATTTTCAGCGATATAGAGCATCAAACTTTCTAATTAGACAAGGAGAGCGCTATAGAAATGTGACGTCACATTTCTATAACGCCATACTCTCGCCATAGAAAATTTCGTTTTAGAAAGAGATAGCTAGAGTCACAATTAAGTAGCTCATTGCTTGTTATATAAGACAGATTGAATTTCTTTTTTTCACATTTGTTATTCAATAATTTTGTATTTCTGAATGTCATAATAAAATATCTACATTCGAACAACAGTCTAATACCCCAATTAGTATAGAAAACACGTCCAGCCCAACGCACTGAGCACGCGACCGACGCGGCGCGGTAGCGCAGTATGGAGATAGGTTTTAGAGAAATGCCTTTAATTATTCTGATTAATTGTAAAGCAATAGATTGTCAATATTAAACGACTCACATAAAAGACTTAGAACTTTCTTTATTAAGTACAACATGCAAATAAGCATTGCACAACTAACTTCACTATAAACGCAGAGTCGTAATTACATAACAGACAGCCGCAACAGTCTATAAATTACGGCCGTATAATTCAACCCAAAGAAAATAAGCCTCCGGCAAATGAAATAGCTCTGTGAACTGTTTTATGAATTCATAACATCTGGATGACGTTTTTATTTTGTTCATTAAAGGGAAGTGGAGTTGGTTATTTCTTGGGGAGATTGACTGCGCGCCATGTTGTCGAGGTAGATTTGCGAGATTGTACCATTGTTTTGGCTTTGAATAGAGGTTACTATGAGTTTCAGAATGAAGCAAAATATTAGAGCAAGACAAACTGGTATAAATATAAGTAGTACTAACAATTTAAGATACTGATTATTATTGTGATATTTTTTTGTGATATTTGAATTGAATTGCAATAATCTATGTTACGGTTACAACGTCACTCAGATATATCTGAGTGACGTTGTAACCGTAACATAGATTATTGCAATTCAATTCAAATATCACAAAAAAATCAGAATTCAAAAGAAGACAAAATTAAGTAAGTATATTAGTAAGTAACACTTATATTGAATATTTGCATCGATCGGCTATGCAGTGCTAATAAATGTAACTTTCAAAATTTTATTTCGTCTCTTTACTATAGTTAAACATTTAAATTGTTACATTTACATAAGTAAACCACTTTACGAAAACAACAGTTAGGTACCAGTTGTTGTTACCAGTAGGTTATTAAATGTTGTAAGTTAACCCCATAACCTCATGTAGGCTCGTGCCCTTTCGCATAAATCTTACCCTTGACCACTAATTTGTTCCATTTTCCTGCCATAATTCGATACTCAATATTTCTACTCAGCTTATTCAACATTACAGGAGCGGGAGGCGTGAAATTCATTGCTTTTGAGGCTCATAAAGTAGCCGAAGGCTTACGGGGGCCTGTAATAATCGAGATAGATGGAGTGAACTAAGCCCGCTCGAGCCACGCACTGATATTGAGTTATAGGGTTAATAGTCGAAAAATAGCCGGTTTTAAGGTCATCAGTTATGGCCCTCTTGTTTGTTGGATCCGGGAGTTGGGTTCCCAGCTTTGCTGGATTGCGGAGAGACATGTCCGTCGGGTGAAATACTGCTTATGTGGGCTTGTTTTGGGACCTTCATTTTGTCCAATGATTTCCTTTATGTTTGGAGTGTTTTAGTTTGAACTTAGTAGTATTCGTAGAAACTCATCAACCTATTTCAAAAATTCTTGCTCTATCATTGCTTATTCCTGGTTGAGTCTGACACTTATATTAATTCATAAGGTTAATAGTACAATTAGAGCCGGGTTTAAGGTCATCAGTTATGGCCCTCCTGTTTGTTGAATCCGGCAGTTGGATTCTCGACTTTGCTGGATTGCGGGGAGACATGCCCGTTAGGTGAATTACTGCGTATATGGGCTTGTTTTGGGCCCTTTATTTGTCCAATGGTTTCCTTTACGAGTATGTTTGCTGTTGTTATGAAGTGGTAAAGTTTGTTAGTTTGGTTAGAAGAGGTATTCTTGGAAACTAATCATGTTTCAGTAATCAGAAAGTTGCGGTATAATAAAATGTCTGAAAAGTGGATGCAGAGTCGAGGCGGAAGTTAGTTTAGTTACTAGTTTGCGAAATACACAAATTCTTCGGAGTTCAAAGTTATTTGTTTTAATCGTGGCAGTAAAGATTTTGACCGTTCAAAGTTTCCAAGCTATCATTTCGATAATTACAAGAGTGTACGGCACCTATATACATATATATAGTGTTTGTGTAAATTAATATCTCACTCTGTTCATTCTTTTTACTTTTCCTTTTTACAATTTTGGGTCTGTTTCGAAGATTTCGTTTTAGTAACAGATAACTTACCTGTTAAATAATTCTTAAATAGTAAATTCGCTCTATTTACCAGTAAGTTCCTAAAAGTAGTCTATGAAAATAACTCTTACTTTAAAAATCCTCGTTTTATAACCCTAGTATTTTCAGTTAGCTAAATTACCCATCTTTAAATATATTTTTTCTATCACCAGTGAACAGTGGAAAGTACTCGTAGAAACAGATATAAAAGGGCCGAACAATCGGCGGATCGTTGAGCCGTTTCGTGTCCCACCTTGGCTTGTCCAAATAAATACTGATGACTTCCGAACAGCGTGACCGAGCGAGCGAACATTTATTACCCGCCGTGGGTCGGTCAAGTAGCAACTCGACTGAGAGTTCCATGCCGAACTTTTTATTGGCCAGTAATTTTGTGCCCGCAACTGAGATTTAGCCGTATTGTTTACCTAAGTAGGTATCTAGCTGTACGCTTATTGGTTTTGTTTTCATCAAACTGGAGGGCAATTTTCAGATCTAGATATCTCTAATTCGACATCGTCAAAGTCAAAAGCTAATGTTTTCTATAAGCTTTACTAGCGCCCAAACACGTTCCAGGCGCGCGCAGTGTTATCTGATACTGAAAAGTCACAAAAAGTCTATAGTTTTTAAAAATGCAGCTTTACGCGCGATATTCATGTCGACTGACATTGACCACTCGTTGAAAGTCGAACGCTTGGTATAGACATTTCTATAATGTCACAGCCGTCTCAGAACGATAGAGATGGCTGTGATAATGTGAAATGAAAATTCTGTTTCAATCGACATTCGCCATTTTATTTTGACAGTACGCGCCATTTATCTTGTCGTGTGTTGGGTGCCAAGTTATGTGGAGCAGACTATCTCTAATTCGACTAATAATGTCTATAGCGCGAGATTCGCTCCCCATGGCCCGAAAATCTGGTTAAAAGTCGCGAACGGTTCGCGAGAAACTCCACACCACAGAACACGGAAAGACTTGTGCTCCACACATTATCAAAAGATTATTTGCATTTCGGTTTTGCTCTTTCGAATTATTTCGGTACCAATTAAAGATCAAAACAAAACCGTTCCTCCTCGAAATACCGGTTATTTTCGCTCGCTAATTTCGGTTGGCCAATCAGACGCAGTTGTTGCAGTAGTTGTCTCGTCACGGCGCCCCAATGCCACGCCCATTTCGATTAACCAGGTTAATCGCAGCGGTTACAACGCGAACCGATTTTACTCCGAGCGAGCCATTTTTAAATTAAAAAAGCGGTATTTTGCAAACCGTTCCCAAGTCTCGAGCTTCTTGGTATGGAGTTGTCTTCAGACCTCAACTTTGGCACCAGCATCGAGTCCAAGGCAGGTACGTTAGTATCTACTATTATACACGGCTAAATTTTAATTAGCATAAATATTTTAGGGGATGTTATTGCCCATCAATATGAACAACTTTCACTATGGGACCAACCATGGAATCGCGAAAAAAAAAACAGCTGTTCCATACATTTCAGTCGACTCGATGTTGTACTCTTGTATGGAACAGCTGATTTTTTTTTCGCGATTCCATGGTTGGCCCCATAGTGAAAGTTGTTCATATTGATGGGCACTAACATCCCCTAAAATATTTATGCTAATTAAAATTTAGCCGTGTATATTCTGTGTCCAAGGCTCAAACTGCAGCCAAAAAGCTAGACGTCCTAAATAAGGTCAAGTGATATTTCACGCCGGGACAGCTTTCAAATGTTTATAAAGCTCAAGTCCTATCTTGCATGGAATAATTATTGCAGTCACCTTTGGGACGGCTCAGCGAAGTACCAACTAGCTGCAATGCTAATTGGCGACAAAAAACTGGTTAAGATCAAATTTCACACACTAGCTCACCGCCGCAAAGTTGCCTGTCTGTCGGTCTTTTACAGATTATAGTTACTTCAGAGAGTGTGCTCAGGAGCTGCATGAGCTCATACCGCCATCCCCCTTCTTCAAACCCGACCACCTTCAAAGCAAGGGTGAATAGGCACTCTGGGTTAGCTCGCTCCATCGTAGATCCTGTCTTAGTCCATGGGCTTGATTGGAATCAAGAGCAAACCCATTCAAAGTAAATAAAAAAGCCCTGCAAACTAAAGACGATAATAGATCCATCAGTAACGATTCGTCAAAAAAAAACGAAACTCTAAAGTGCACTAAAAACGTGTCCGTAATTTTCACGATTCGTGATGCGTGAACACGGGCATTTAAAAAGCATACCGCCAGCAAATAAAGTAACGCATAGTAGGTATAAAAGCTCTTTATTCAATAAAATGAAACATCGACGGTAAAATAGAATAAGAAACTAAAATCTTTTGTCCAAAAGGTAAAGAAAATATAACCGGGAATAAAAGTCGTTGTATGAAAAGGATAATGAAAATAGAGGAAATGAAGTAGTGGATTCGGTAGTGCCTACCTCAATTGGAGACACAGACACGTGTATAGCTACGTTGTCGGCTAGCTTAACACTACTGTAGCTCTATATCGAAATAACAAAAATTTTGGACACCATCACATAAAAACCTGTAGTTTTCATACATAGTCGTCACTATTAGGTTTGCGGCCCGTGTGCGGGGACTTTTACATATGAATAAGCGTTTTTTTCTGGAAAAAGTAAAATGATCTTTTTTTAAGACAGCACGACATGAAAGCATAAACTTACCGTGCTTTCTTTTACAGAGTAGCTTCCCCGTACACATGAAAACAAGTGAATCACCACTGATATTTAAACGTGTTTAGAACATAATTCTGTCATTGTCACATTCAAACAGATGACAGAGGCAGAAAGATGTTTTAAACACGTTTAACTTTAATCACGTTTAAATATCAGTGGTGAAATCGGGTCTATTCAAAACAAACATACGAGTCAAAATTTGAAATAAATCCATACTAATATCATGAAAGTGTGTTGTTTCTTGTTTGTCCGTCTTTCACTTCAAAACGGAGCCAAGGATTGACGTGATTTTTAGTATGGGGTTAGTTTGGGAGCTAGAGAGTGAAATAGGCTACTTTTTATTCTGATAAAATATCACATCCCGCGGGATAACGTCGTGTAGTCCACTCGAGCGAAACCGCGGGCGAAAGTCTATTTGAGATGAATTCGGAACCAAACGCCTAATTATGAGATCAAAGTGGCCTGTTCGACAAAACACTATTTTCATAGGTAAGGACCTAATACATTACATACAGTCACCGGAAAATATAGAAAAATAGAAAAGTTAGTTGTCTTCATTCGAAATCCTCAGGTTCGTAGAAAACAGGGACCGTACTCTAAAACGCAAATCCGTAACTTCACCTTTCCCTGCCCCTTTCACTCGATTCTATCATGACTGGAGAGTGAGAGGGACGGGTATAACGAAGTTTCGGGTATAACGAAGTTTCGGGTATAACGAAGTTTCGTCAGAACTGATTTAGTAGGGCAAGAAAACCATTCCCATCTTTCCGCGTTCGTTTAAATGAAATCGTAATAAGAAGACGGGCAGCAGCTCTTCTGAAACCTAATCTTAGTTTAGTTTACCAGACAATATTTAAAATTGTTTTTAATTTCATAATATTTTTTAATTTGATCGTTTTAAATCTCCAGATTGTCGCTGAAATAGTCAACGGCCTATAAAAATATTGCAGCACAAAAGTATCGTCAGCAAATCAGTTAAGCCTCAGTTTATAGATTTAACGGTTTGTTTGTATTTCATTTGGATCTGCCGGTGGAAAACGGGAAACGTTTAAATATGGTTTTTGGTCAAACAGTTTTTTTGTTGTTTTTTACAAAAAGCAATTATGGAACTGTATTTTAGACAGTGCCCGTAGTGTAAGTTTTTATGTCAAAAAACGCAAACTATTTCGATTCCGTATTTATGTCAATTTGTATGAAAACTGTATTAGCGCCTCTAGCGGCGAGTAGCGCGCTTATATAGTTTTCATACAAATTGACATAAATACGGAATCGAAATAGTTTGCGTTTGCTTGACATAAAAACTTACACTCGGGGTACTGTGCCCGTAGTGTAAGTTTTTATGTCAAAAAACGCAAACTATTTCGAATGCGTATTAATGTCAATTTGTACGAAAACTGTATTAGCGCCTCTAGCGGCGAGTAGCGCGCTTATATAGTTTTCATACAAATTGACATTAATTCGCATTCGAAATAGTTTGCGTTTGCTTGACATAAAAACTTACACTACGGGCACAGAATAGTAGAACCTTAGACCTTAGATCAAGATTTTAAATTATTATTATGCATTCTTAATGCTATTCTGTAAGTAAAGGAAAAGTTGTGACATTAACTTTACTTTGTAATTACTTGCAGGACTGGTGGTTTTTTACTATCACAATTTTTCCTTTACCTTAGATCATTAAATAAAAAATCGGCCAAGTGCAAGTCGGACTCGCTCATGAAGGGTTCCGTACCCACTTAACGTACCGATTACGTACACTTAGCAAAAATACCACTCATTTTTTGCCAGAAAAAAATAACTTTGTTTTTCATAGTATTGGTATGAATGACAAAGTTATATTTACGGTTTTCGAAAATGTGTTATATCTCAAAAACTTATAAAGCCTAAATAGGCTGTGATAGTTTTCCTTTTAACTTCGTCATATGTACTACCATCGTGAATTTTTTTTTGTATCCAGAAACAACCATTTGGCTGGTAGGAGGGGGGACACTTGACTCCAATGCTTGACTCTAACAAAATTTTGCACTTTAAAGCTTAATAATTCACAAACGGATGCCTCAATCAAAAAACTGCCTTTACGAACCCACAACGTTTTTGTAATTGCTATCCAACGACATCCCACATTATGGGGTAGACAAGAAAAAAAAATTACATACCCACTTCACGTGTAGGGGAGGTAACCAAAACAATTTTTTTTTTTTTATTTTACTTTACCACTTTGTTGGCGTGATAAATATGTATATTCATGCCAAATTACAGTTTTTTAGTACTAAGAGTCTATGAGCTAGACTGGGGTCAGACGGACGGACGGACGGACATGGCGAAACTATAATGGTTCCTAGTTGACTACGGAACCCTAAAAATTAGTTATGGCCGGTTTACATGAAGCACTCGCTACTACTGTATCCGAATTTAGGCGCCCAATACGGCGGTAGTGGCAGCGCTGCTGGATTGGCATAATTAAACGTTTACGATACGTTAGCGCGACAGTCACTGGAACCATGTAATCAGCCATTATGCATCTAACTTATTCCGTTACTACTGGATTCATTGATTAAGTAGAGTCTAATTATAAACAATCTCAATGTGCCTTTTATTAATATATAGGTACCTACGCATAAAAAAGTTATATACTCTTCCAACATTGTTATGTTTAGGGTTATTATAACTATTCATAGACAATGCCTTTGTAACTATTTCTATTCAATTTGCGTCTGATTTGTTAATGTAAATAGTACTAAACTTGTAGTCGGGGTAGAGAAGATGATATTAAATGCATATCTTTTTCAGCCTCTCAAGCAGTCTGTAGAAGGACATATTGCACATACATATAGAACATATTTTTTACTAAGTAACATCAAAGTCACTACCTACAGGAACTCCTACCTATTAGTTTCACTCGCTCGATGTACTTTTATTATTTCTCCAAGTAACCACATAACGTTTGGGTTTGGCTATAAAAGAATTATCGCAGCAAAATACAACACACGGGCCGACATCGGAACTACACTGAACGAGAACATGTTCCCTTTGTGTCGCGGCGTATACCGACATGTTCCGACTTATCTGAAGGAATAAATCTCCCGAACTACCTTAACAGGTTAAATGGCCTCATAAATAAACCTTCTTAAACACTTACCGAGGCATTATCGCTACAACTAGGTTGCAAACTTTAAAACGGTTTTGTTACGAAACAAAATTGTTTTTTGGCAGCGGTTTCTATTCAGGAGCTGAATAGATTGAAAGTTTGCTGAAAACTTGTTCTTGGAATCGTCATAAAAATGGACACTGAACAAATTGTAGGAGATTTTCAAACTAAGTTATGTTTATAGGGAAATTGATATTTAAAAAGTTTTTAATGCTGAATACTGTACCGGTTTAGCATGAATAACTATCGTTATGGTAATGAATTTTGTTTTCTGATTATGTGTTTGCCCTTGATCCCAATCAAGCCCAGGGGCTAAGATCCTGATCTACGATGGAGCGAGCTAACCCAGAAGGTGCCTATTCACCCTTGCTTTGAAGGTCGGGTAAGTACTCGGGAATACAGACCCAGGGAGGGACTTCCACTCCTTTGCTGTGCGCAATATAAAAGATGTTGAGTAGCGCTTGGTGCGACATATCAACCAAGAAAGGGTGGTAGCCCGCTGTGCGTCTGGATGTCCTATGGAAGAAGGGGGATGGCGGTTTGAGCCATACAGCTCCTGAGCCACTCTCTGAAGTAGGTATAGTCTGTAAAAGACTGACAGACAGGCAACTTTGCGGCGGTGAGCTGGGGTGTGAAACTTGCTCTTCACCAGTTTTATTATACGATCGCGATTACGGTTACCATAACGATAGTTTTTCTAGCTAGCTAGCTAGCTAGGGCTCCTGTCCCGTAGTGAATGTTTTTCAACGAACAAACATGATAGTAATGTTTGAGTTACATTTTTACAAATATAGATAGATATTCTAAAGAAATTAGGTCTAGAATAGCATTCTTTACGCAAACGCTAACGTTTGACTTAACTAACATTAGGAAAAAGGCTCTCAAATAGGTACTGTTTTTTTTATCCATTTTCTGAGAATAGTGGGATATGTGAGACGGTTAAACATTGGACAATTATTTAAACCATCAATTCACTGTAGGACTGCTAAACCAAAACAGGCCACAAATACAATCATTTCTCTTTTCAAATTTTGAGGTTCACGCGAATCGGTAAAGCGGAATACAAAACAAATTTCCTGTGAACGTAATCAAACCCTTTTTCCCGTGTTACGCAATATTAACATGTCCGAATAATCTGCATGAAATGGGATTCGGCTGGTAACGTTTTTTGTCGGCGCGGCGGCGACGGCGCGGCGACAGGAGTGACAGCCCATGTCGATGTAAATTTGGTTATCTTATCAAGTGATCGGTGGAAAATTACAGCACTGCCACAGAGTCAATAATGGTTAGTGATGTACCGTGCCCGGGCACGTTCCCAAGGACTGGAAATTTTGCCGGCAGCGTTGCCGGCAGTGTCCCAAAGTTCCCAGCAATATTCCCAAGCAGCATTTTGTTGATGAATATTTTACCATGCAAGACAATTTAAAATAAGACTTTAAAACTGTTTGATTATATTGAATTACGTAATAAATAGCCGCCAACATCAGAGGTAAGCACATATGAAATGAAAAACAGTTTGATATAAAATGGTTTATTTTTTTATTCACCAAACTAAGAAAACAAAACAAAATAATCTTGCCATAATTATCAACAAATGATAAAATTGTAAGACACAGAAGAAAAATACATTATTTATTTATATAATTTAACAAAACGACCAAAAGTCAACTGGGAATTTTGGGCAATATTCCCAATGTGCCCGGAAATTTCCCGGGCACATTGGGAGTGGAAAATTGCCGGCAGTGGCAATATTCCCAGGCGTACATCACTAATAATGGTATCGTCGAGTAGATGAATAAAGTTTTTAGTGAAGCAAGCCTGGTTTTCGATTAGTCGGCACTTTTTTTATCCACAACGGTGTAGCATTTAGCCTTCATCACACTTGATGTTAAGTAGTGATAAGGCTGAAGGCGGATGCGCAGTACTCCCAGAATCCTCAATCACCGAGAAACTAGCTATCTTATCTATAACAGCCGGAACACTATAAAACTTAAAACATCATTATTATGGCGTAAGACTTATAAGATGGTGGTAGCTCACCAGGCGGACTTAGAACAAGTCCTACCACCAACCAAACCGAATACAATATGACCCCTCACTAGGAATTGAACCCAGGGCCCCTGAGAATGAAACCAGTGGTGTGAACCACTAGACCACAAAGGCGGTGGTCTTTCCGTTTTCTCTGAAATAACTGCCACTGCGTGACTTAGTTAAGAAAGCTGTCTAAACTTTAAATAAATCAAACACAGTTGCATAGGCAGGTTTATGTACGGCAAAGGCTATAAAACTAAATGTGCGCTTACACAGGCAATTTCCTTGGCAAAAATGGCTTGGCTTGGCTTTGGCTAAATTACGGCAATAAAATTGTTTTGGGAATATTGCTTGTAATTGCTACATTCTGTTCCACATTTCTCAATGTCGCGAATATGAGTTGCCGATTTTCCTATCAGTTTTGGAAATCTTTAGTCATTTTTCTTCTTATTTCGTGTACCTATACGTGTCACTATGCTACGTATTCGCTAGACTCTAATAGCTAGATGAAAAGGCCGGCAGCGGAGGCGGCGGAGGTTACTTGTATCTCCTTGTTTTATAGTTAGTCCATATTTCATGCTATTGTGTAGCCGTATCTCAGCAGCAGGTTGCTACATGTTGTCATCGCCTTAAATTGCTTGATGTGGTCGTGACGTCATAACTGGCGGGAGTTGACCAGAGTAGTGCAATTTTAGTTGCCCGTGTAAGCGCACCTTAAATCAATCATAATGGCACCTTTCAACACGTAGTGAAAACACTCAGCTGCGAAACGAACACAAAGGTAGCTAACTTGGCAAATAACAACGGGTTAGAAGAAAATCAGTTGTTTGTTATACGAATACCTACTGATATACCTATATTTCCTGTCGTGGTTTCATAAGACAGTATTAAATTGACTAAAAACCTTTTCATAAACTCTGGAGACTATCTTGGGTTTCCTGAACACACTATCATATTGACTTGAAATCTGTCAATGATGATACTTCAATAAATCAGTACCATAAAATCACATAAACATAGTATATTTATTATGCTGACGTATTGCACCAATCATACACGTACAGTAGTTTTATCTCACGAGCGCGGTCCGTCATTCGTTGTGTGCACCCACAGAACATGGAAAGTAAAGAGAAAAAAATCTTTCCGTGTTATGTGTGTGCACCGGTGTATATATCATGGATACTTTCATAGTATATACACGGTCTTACACGGTTTGACAGACAGTTTGTATGACATAATTAAGGAGGCTGCGGTCTACACACTTGTGTGTAGACCGCAGCCTCCGTGGCTCACCCGCGCTAGTGAGATAAAACAAGTAGTAATTGTAACTAATACAGATTTTCTGATCATCATTATCAATCTAGTTTATGAAGACATCTTCACTCTTGGGACAAAGGTTTCCTCGTGGATTACACGAAAGGGCGGGTCATGACCATCCACGCTAGCCTAGTATGAATTATTTTGTGGGTTTTAATCACAGATCACTTAAATGGTGGTGATTAACGCCTGAACATGCAGCTACAACCAACACCTGAAGATAATTTAATATTTTGCTTAAACATCCCGTGATCGACCATATTGCTCCTAGGTTTTCAGGATTCCTGTGGACGTTTTATTCAACTCTTCCAATATAACGCCTGAGAGATTGTGCGGTGCGTGTTGCAGTGTTAGACCCACGTCGATGATAACTCGTTTACCTTATCGAGCCATCGGTGGGTTAATTGGTGCGGACGGCCCCCGGATGTACCGAAAACCTAGGGTAAGGCTAGAAGCGGCTAGATGACCTGGGCCAGCTGAAACTATGATTACTTACCGCTACCACATTTACTGTGCCGCTACTGTTATGTGCGACGTTATGCTTTACATATTATTATTATCAAGTTATTATCCTTAATTTAAAATGCCTGCTAAGTAGTAACTGACCTAAGTGTCAGCACGCGTAGCAATGATAAACCCGAGAAGAGTTTTGTATATCTCGAAAGTTTTGAAATGTCATTTTTGACGTTTCGATATAGACAAAAACTTTCTCGAGTTCCTCCATAGTTCCTCATGCTACTCGTGCAGAAAACCTCCCATTGCTTCATTACTCATTACCTAGTATTACGCAGCTGCTGAATAAAAAGATAAAAGATAGAGAAAGTTATCGTTAAACTTTTGAGTTACATTCAAGAATTTAAAGACTCCAAACTGAGTCACTATACTGATGCCCGAATACTCGTACGCTACTTATCTTTGGGAGCGTCTCACACATCGCCCTGTCACTTTTAATGTCAAACGTATGAAAGAGATGCCATGATGTTTGAGACGCTCCCAAAGATAAGTAGCGTACGAGTATTCGGGCATGAGAGTTACGGAAAGGGGATATACTTACATCCAAAAGGGGTGATAGTACCATACGAACAACTTTGACCACAGATTACTAAATAGTTACTACGTAACAGACAAGTAGGTACTATAACTGCACTCCGCTAACGCCCGAATTCTCGTACGCAAATCATCTTTGGGAGCGTCTCAAACATCATGGCATCTCTTTCATACGTTTGACATTTAAAGTGACAAGCCGATGTGTGAGACACTCCCAAAGATAAGTAGCGTACGAGTATTCGGGCATAAGCCATTTAAATAAATAGTAACTCTAACTATAACGCAATAATGTGGAATTAAGCTTGTACGGCTTTTACTAAGAAACCAACTCTGAAATGGCGAAAAAAATCGGCGGTTCCAAGCAAAATTTAATCTACTCTTACAAGTGTATGGAGCAGCCGATTTTTTCAGAGCTGGTTTCTTAGGAAAAGTTTTACCATCCTGTATATGAATATGTTTTTCATATCTATCGATATTGTAATAAAATAGAAACTAAGCTCTGCCTCTTCCAGAACATCTGCACCACCGTTCTGACTCGCTAATGGAGCTGCAACAACTGCCGACGGCTTCCGCTTCAATTATTCGACACTTTAGCCTTTTTGCTGCCAGTCAGTTTTATTTTGCAAGTCTCTCCGCCGACATCGACGACTCAATACTAATTAATCATTATAACTTTCATAAATTTTATCATCATCATTCTCTTGACCTTAAACCTATTTAGGCGAGGGACGGGGGGACAGCACTATTTATCTTTTTCTTCCATTCATCTCTATCAGCTGTCACTTTTGGCACCTCCTTCCTGCTCATATCATTCTTCAAGCAATCAATCAAATCAATCAGTCAAATATTTATTTATTCACATAGATATAATAAGCATGTACTTATGAATCGTCAATATTTTCCTTTCAAGACTTTTTTAACGGACAACCAATCCATCTGCTCTATATTTGATCTCATCATGATTGTGCATAATGATGAGATTGTATGTGTTACCGGCCAAACCCGATTTTAGGACAAACTAGTTTTTCCTAGGCCAAATCAGTTCATCGCGTTGACATTTCAGAGAGCGAGTTTTGTGGTTATTTTTTTTGTGACGTGTTCTACAGGACTTCCTAGGCAAACTCGCTCTCTGAAATGTCAACGCGATGAACTGATTGGCCTAGGAAAAACTAGTTTGGCCGGTAACACATACAATCTCATTATTAAACACAATCATAACCAAATAAGTTAAGATAAATTAAAAACGCCTATCATTACGGAAAAGTTTTCCGTCACAAAAAATAGATATCACATAAAAGTTTCTTTACCAAAGTTTGTAAGCGGAGACGGCATGTAAAACAGGAATATTACCTACAACGTGCAAATTACACTGGGAAAAAATATTATAATTCCCAAAGGCACACTTCCAAGATACTTGGTATTCCACTCGACAATAATTCAGAAAGGACTTTCTTGACAGGAGAGAAACTTAAATTCGGTACGGAAACTTGTGAAAGGATATGATTATAATAAGGACGGAATGGAAGGGTAGAAAAAATTATGGCACAATTGTGTTAATCAAGACGGCCGACGAAAGTTATCGCCTAAATTGTGTCTTGTCTCTTTGTAAAACCTTTTCCTTTATGGCCAAAATTTTGTTATATGAAACGTTTTTTTGATAGTTGAGTTTTCATTTAGAATGCTTTCTATAATTTTGGGGTAAAATGTAGAGTATTCATAACGGAGTATGCAAAGTTCAAAAATGTTTTGATTGATGCGTGATTTGATTTCTGAATTTTCTGATGGCGAGTCACCATAGTTGAAATATTTATTTCATCTTTAGAGTAGAATTATTGTCTTCAGTAGTTTGATTTACAAAACACATTCAAAAGGATATCTTGCATCTGGAATCACAATAGCACAGATAAGTTCCCGCTACAGTTGCCAAAGCCATTTTCTATTTATGCACCTCGTACAATAGGATAAAATTATTTACTGTGGCACGAGTTCCGATAGCGGCGCGGGTCTCGAAGAATACACATTATAAATGATAAATGACCCGATCCCACGACAAATCCGAAACGGGAGAGACGGTGGGCGGGCCATAGATTATGCATTTGTACCTTGAATTATTCTGCCCGTCCGTCTGGGGTTATCAGCCGGACTCGCTGCCGGAACATTCGTTCGTGCACCGGAGTTCGGCTGCTTTACTATTCTTTGAATAAAGAGTCGATAGAATAACTTTCTATAGTTCGGGTTTTCGGATCAATACGCGTCTAGTTATAGGCCGGCTGCACCTAGCTGTTGTAGCCGGCTTAAGGCGATGATTCCCGACCGAAATGGGCAAGCTGACGCTTGCTCGGCCGCGCGCGATACACTTCACGCGGTCGCAGCGGCAGCCGGCAGTGAACTGTGAACTCGCGAGCGCCCCGCGAATCGAAAATCACTTAAAATTCAATTAAAAATTAAATAACAAAAATTATAAACTTATGACGGCCGGAATTCCCCGGCTATTCAAAGACAATTATTTTCGTATATTTTTCATTAACTAAAACCAAGTATACTGCAAGTAATAGGATATTTGGATTACGATTAGACGGAGGTTTGGGATTTTATTTGACACAGTAAAAGATCACCAATCGAAAAAAACGGCCGAAAGCACTAGATAAATAACTGTAAAATAAAATATATTTTTTCCAAATTTTAAGAACTTGGGATTTGCGAGTAATCCATAATTTAAAATACCCTATTTTAGGGAATCGCAGCCTTAAACTAGGTGTAGCCGCACTTTGGCTATTAGCCGTAACATATCGATTAATTTTTACTAGCTTACCGCGGCTTTGACCGTGTTAGCTAGAAGATGTTTTCCCATGGGAATGAGTTAGGTATTCTTTCCTTGTTACAAGGTACTCTTTATGCAACTAGACCATAATCTATCCCTGTGCCAAATTTCATCCAGATACGTTTAGCCGTTTCGCAGTGATTGAGCATCAAACATCCTAATTTACACATTTATAATATTAGTATGATTTTAGACTGGTACTTGAAAATTGCTTGTAGCGTGATCTATAGGTACTGGAAGGAAACCCAATAATTAGTAAACATTCGGAACTGATGAATATAAAAAATTACAATTTGATAAACCTATTGTTGTAGTAGACCAAAGTTGTGTTGATTATTTATGTTTTTCAATTTAAAAACTTTGCATAACTCTGTACTTAACAATTTTTTTCTTCACATATGGCACGCACTTTTAACCTTCATCACACCTGATGTTAAGCGGTGATAAGGTACTACTCCCGTAATCCTCAATCACTGAGGGAATGGCTATCTTATCTCTAACTACCGGAACACAATAATACTGAAAACGTCATTGTTATGGCAACATAAATCCTATACTTTGATGCAGAACCGCAAGCGAGCGAGCGTTGTGCATTACCAAGAACAGACACTTAAATTCCAAGCGCTGCAGCACATAACTCCGATCGCATACCGACTGAATGCCAGGAGACCAGTCGATGCAGCTGCAACGAATTGTTGCTGATGGAAGAATTTGATGGTCAAGATCGTTTTCTTGAACAGTATCTGAATGACTTATTTTGAGAGGTTTTTTTTTTAGTTATTAAAATTATTACTTTTTTGTATTCACAGTGCAATTTTTATTATTGAAAAATACGACTCCGTAGATCAGAGGTGAGAGCAGTCGCCCGGATAGCGAAAGGTCGTGGGTTCGAGTCCCATCGGAGCTGGTTGTGAGACGAGTCGATTTTTTCTAAAATACTTCATTTTCAGGTTTTTTTACTTATTGAAAATTAAGTATTTTTCCATAATATTCGAATGGATTATGCATTCGAATTTTGTTTTACCTAATCGTCTTTTGTCCGTACACTGTTATTGAATCTCCTAATACACATGAAGGTCCGGATTTCTCGTACATTACAGTAAAGTAAAAGTTAAAATTTGACTGTTGTCAATTTTGACATCGGTAAAAAGAAAAATACGTTGGTTATTTTATGGTTAAAAGTGTTGTCTGTACTATTTTCATTAACTTTTCCTTAATTACTAATGTCAAAATTTAAACCACCCCCACCCTGTCGGTTATTTTGACCGCCGTTAAACCTGTAATTTGACTGCTCGTTAAAGTAACCGCTGCTTCAAAAACGCTTAAACGTTTTAAATTTGACCCCATAATTTAACCCTAAAGTTAACGTAACCAAGCTTCAAGCAACCCGACCTAAGTGTTGTTTGGTATAATGATTGGTTCGAATTTGAATATAAAATAAAATCGTGTCTTAAAAAATTTAAAAAATTAGATTATTTTGGAATAAATATATGTCGCAGCGTGAGGCTCTAGAATGGCATCAGGATGGGTTACCATTATTTATTACGAGCTTATGATTGTGGGCAAAGGGTAACGCTAGCGAATGCTTAATAAGAGGGTTGATAATAATCAAATCTAATGTAGCTGCGATTGACACTGAATTTAAGTGACGATTTAGATATCCTATTAACATTCTTTCTAAGACTAGGTTTTAGGAAACGAATAATGAGTTCGTGGGCCACGTTTTAACCGTTTAACGTCTCTAGACCGAATGCCCAGCTTCATGGCTCAGAATGCATCAAGTTTGCATCCCTTAGTTTTTATAAATGTCTCATAAATCACTATTAATTGCGGGCCCACGACCACATTCAGTGTGTAATAACACCGTTTGTTCCCAGAACGTCAAATCAATATTTTAACACTTGACTCTTGAAAACCCAACAAGTGCTATTTTTGTAGCACTCAAATATTTTAGGCAATAAATAAAAATAACTTTTAAGTTATTATGAACCTAATTATTGATATCGGCCAGGCGCCGACATATACATACCTAATGTCAGGCTTAGGTTAGGTTTGATTGGTGAAAAAACGAAGTGCTAGAAGTCAAATTATGTCAAACATACTATCAGTCGTATTGACCACTATCCTTTCGGGAGCCAAACACTGTCTCTACCCTGATTTATTCACATAGAAACAACTATTGTCCTTACACCTCTTCCATTGCTTTTAACATTGATTTGGGTTCTGTTTTTTTAGCAACCTACCTAGCCTGAAAGCTACTTATAGGGCTCGTGGTTTTTTTCTATAACATTTTTCCTAAACCTACCTAGTTTTTATTTAGTATTTATAACTAATATTATAGAAAAATGTGCCTTTTATATTGTGGATATTAAAAGTTAAAATATTTTTTTAGGGTAAGTATTTTGTATTTAGGGATTTAAAAATTTTAGGGCGTGTGTTTAAAAATTATCGTCACTTTACGAGAAGTTAGATTATGGAAAATATATGAGAAAAATAGAGAACCAACCTATACTTAAGTACATTACCTTTAAAATATTCTTAAAATTGCAAGCAAGTGCCAAATATTTACCAAAGAAGTACCAGTGCCCGTAGTGTAAGTTTTTATGTCAAAAAACGCAAACTATTTCGATTCTGTATTTACCTATGTCAATTTGTTTATTAGCGCCTCTAGCGGCGAGTAGCGCGCTTTTATATTTTTCATACAAATTGACATAAATATGGAATCGAAATAGTTTGCGTTTGTTTGACATAAAAACTTACACTAGGGGCACAGAATAATATTTGTAGCTAGGGGTACAGATTCAGAACGTTGCTGCACGTCCAACATTGAGAATCGCATTAGAAAAAAACAGACACTTACTCTTTTTCTCAAAATAAGTCACCCAACCAAAAAGGCTGAAACGTCAACATAAAACCTCGGCTAAGCCGCGGGCCTAAGTTGAGGTACAAGGATGGCATAACTTAGTTAAGTCGCTTACTCTCCGAGAGACCGCTGTAATCCTTCAAAGGGTCACTTTACTATTATATTATCTTAGCTGGGTACACACGGGCGCGGATTGTGTAGAAGTAATCGATACTGATCAATATCTAACGACTTGATGGTTATTTTTGTTTTCAAGGGGGCTACCGGCCTACCGCTAGCCAATATTATGGACATGGGCTTCATTTGACATATTATGAAGCACATATTTTGTCCATATATGGACCAGGTGTTTCTACTTGTGTGATAGACATCATCAGCATTATAACCACTTTTTGAGGATAAAGACAATGTTTAAATAAATAAATAACTTCTTACATTCACACCAATTATCTAAGCCCATTTTAATTTCATTAAGAAACTGTATCATGGAAAACTTGATAACGGATAAATACTTTTTGTTTGTAAATACATACTTAATATACGTAGTGAACACCCAGACCAAGACAAATAGACATGTACACAGATATTTGTCTTGTTCGGGAATCGAACCCGAGACCACTGGCGCAGAAGGTGGGTAGCCTACCCCTGCGCCAAATCGGTCGTCAACGTAAAAACTACTCAGTTCCATAAACCATAAACCCTTGTTTCTCCTATTTATTTTCACGAGTCAACAATATACACAGATTTTATTTGACGTTATCTAACAACAGATTATATAGCAGCGATCGATCGTGTCAGTTGAAAAAGTTCACCAGTTTATTAATCATTAACCTTTTTGAAGTTTTGTTTTCCGATAGGTACCCAAACCGCCACTAATTATCGTCAGTATCCTTCATACAAAAATTACATATTTATCGGTCAAAGTAATGTGACGGATTGACTATTATGATAATTTATAATCTGTATTATAATTTTTGCAAGTAATAAAACTGTCAATGTTCTTGCAACAATATAAATTAATTAAGATATAAATTCAGACAAAGATAAAGCTGTTATTGACTGGAACTATAATGCAATATTGTTAATCATTTAAAATATAGGACTAATCAATAGAGTTAGTAAATTATTAAAATTATAGCTAAGATACCACCACTCTTAAGTCTGACGTCATAACAACGATGTTTTCAGCATTGATGTGTTCCTGCAGTTAGAATAATATAGTCAGTATCTCCTTGTTTGAGGATTCCGGGAGTAGTGCGCTTCCACCTTTACTTAACATCAAGTGTGATGAATGCTATACTAGGTAGGTACTGCCCCGTTGTGGCTAGAAAAACTTCCTTTCTGAATCTGAAAATTCGTTAATGATCTGTCAAAGTATTTGCTACTCAAAACTATTCTCGAGTCAGTTCTTATTTTAAAATTGTACTTGCAAATAATATATAACGTTTAGTTTGGAATTTCTCTCCGTGTTTTTCATCACGTTTTGTTATGACGCTGAGAAGGATTCTTCACTCAATTTTCGAATAAGTATTATGAAATGAGATTGCATAGAGCGATGACTATTGAAATTTCCGAATAATAATTTTAATAAAAGAGTCGCTATCTATTGTCTTAGCGTTTTCGTTTTATTTGTTGATTTCCGTTTGGTTGGCAGGTCCCAATGAAGTCCATTGTAAGAGAATAAACTATCTTCGCTTCTTCAAAAACAATTGATTGTTAGGAAAGGTTCAGAAATTGAATTTTACTTATTTTATTAGAGACATTCCGACAGAAATATTGTTCTATTTTTGGAATAAGCAGCAGATCAGTGCCTATGCCTAGCAGCTGTAAACTGCAAAACTGCAAAACAGGGTAGTTTTTTTTATTCATAGCTGCGAACACACTCCGTGGCCAAAGAATACTATAATATTACCCGTGGCCTTGCTTTGATCTTTCAAAGGTGTGTAAATGTAGTTAATTGTCACTACTCTCTCCAGAATAGACAAAACAAAACACAGAATTCGAATCCGCTTCCTTTTTCAAACGGCTGTTAATCAGAGGGACTGCTAAGATTTCATGTAGGTATAAAATCAAAAAAAATGAAGCTTTTAAAATCAAGTTATTTAACAACAACGTCCCATCGGAGTGGTTGTCAGACGGGTAGATTTTTTCTAAAATACTTCATTTTAAATTTTTCAAGCTTTTAAAACCTTTAAAACATCAATATAATTTTAAAGGCTGCTTTTTACACAAGGTGGCTATACAATAATAACGCCTTGCGTACTTTACAGAGTTTCCAAGAAGTTTATGACACGGGATCTCTTTGGTTGGGGGCATGGAGCTAGACTTAATACTGAGGTAACTGGAGTTTTCACCCTGAATAAAAAAGTGTGACCAGCAAATTTGAAATTTAGTATGTAGTGGCTGTCAGTTGTCTCATATGACCATACGTATTTTTTCAAAGTGTAGGTGAGACGGAAGACAGCCACCGTGTAATTTGTGGTCACAAAAAAGTGTTAGTACTGCACTCTCCAGTTACCTCAGTATGTAGTCTAGCTCCATGGTTGGGGGCCATCGACTGTAACTTGACAAATTAGCAAGGGCTTTCTGCACCTTACTGCTAGCTTACCTAGTTAGTTTAGCATAAGTTATAATGTATATAATATCAGTATATTGTAGTTTTGAAGACCGATTTGGCGCAGGCTTCTGCGCCAGCCTGCCTAGGATGACCATCATTATATCACGCGATATGATATAGCACATTGCTGTCTTGCTTACACCTTAGTGGGGTAAGAAAGACAGCATGACGTGCTATATCATATCGCGTGATAAAAGCCGCTCATGCTAGGCTGGCTGAGGTCACGGGTTCTATTCCCGAACATGCACAGAAATATTTGTCGTCACAAAGACAGATTCATGCACACAAATATTTGTCGTGTGCATGAATCTGTCTTTTTGTCTTGGTCTGGGTGTTTCCTATGTAGGTATATGTACAAGTTTCCTATGTAAAAAAGTATAGATATACCTAATTATATATTTATCCGGTATCTAGTTTCCATAACACACACTTATGAGCTAAATAATTGGTGTGATTGTAAGAAATTTATTTATTACTAGCGGCCGCCCGCGGTTTCACCCGCGTGGTTCCCGTTCCGGTGGGAATATCGGTATAAAAAGTACATACAAACCTTCCTCTTGAATCACTCTATCTATTAAAAAAAAACGCATCAAAATCCGTTGCGTAGTTTCAAAGATTTAAGCATACAAAGGGACATAGGGACAGAGAAAGCGACTTTGTTTTATACTATGTAGTGATAAAAAAACTACATATTCATAAAGATTTAAAATTAAAAAAAATTATAGGAACCCAATTTAAAAGGCTGTCGTTTTACCAAGTGGCTTTACAACACAGCCCTATACTTAGAGTTACCAAGAAGTTTATGACGCGACTGGAACTTGACAGATTAACGAGGGCCCTTTACACCCCGGCCCCTATGCTTAGCAATCCTCCACTTACTATCCTGGCCTTGAGATATTAGCCTAGTGTATTATTGGCAAAAGATACAACGTGATATAATTGTATATCTGTCAGTCTACTCAATAGAGTTACATGTTCATAGAGCTTTTAAACAAAAAAAATAATATGCCTCATTTAAAAGGCTGTCGTTTTACCAAGTGGCTTTACAACTGAGCCCTATACTTAGAGTTACCAAGAAGTTTATGACGCGACTGGAACTTGACAGATTAACGAGGGCCCTTTGCACCCCGGCCCCTATGCTTAGCGATCCTCCACTTCCTATCCTGGCCTTGAGATATTAGCCTAGTGTATTATTGGCCCGAAACAGAATGTGATATAATTGTTGTTCAGTACACCCCTGCCTATACCGCGGAATCAGCTAGCGCAGTGGAAGCTGGTGTTACTAATATAGACTCCGGACAAAAAACTAGGTTTCAGCGGGGATGTAAACTGAACAATTGGACTGCGATACACAGCGGAGAGAATGTTAAGTAAGGTGAGGTTACATACGGGTCTGTGCGTCGAACGTCTCCAAGGCAGAAGTGGTGTAAGGGAGCGCGCGCGCCCCTGTGGTCCTTTCTTCTGCAGATCTTACCAATTAGTCACCTTACTCACAACACAAATCACAGCGTTCCCAAGGCACTGGGCGCTTCAGCAATAGATACACAATGACACACACGGGGGAGCCTCTTTTATTACGATTTACAGTCCCGACAAAAAGCGCGTGGTGGACAATTATCTTTCTTTCAAAACTCCGCGACCAGCCCGATGGATGGCGTCAAAACCTTGGTCGTACAAAACGGGATCACATAGATAATTTAAGATTTTATTCAAACTCGATATGCCAGGCACATTCAACGCGAGCGATTTTTTAACAAATTCAGCAAAATTAATCCGACATTTTTCTACAAGAATTCCAATCAAGTGTCACTGTCAACTTCAAGTGACAGCCAAATGTCAATTTGACGTGACATTAGAGACGCGTTCAGAAACGTCGATCTTTTCCGAACATCCCCCCGCCCCGGACCGTTAAGAACGGTACGTCAATCTACGGGTAATCGGGAGAGCCCACTAACTGCTCTCTTCAAAACCGAATCTCGAACCAAAACCTCAGCAAAACGAGGAACTCCGTCAGTTCCGGGGTAGAGTTTCACAATGCGCCCCCTTCGCCAACATAGGGGCGGCAGGTTAGCATCCTTAATCAACACGAGGTCGCCAGTCTGGGGTGGGGTGGTTTTATCTGTCCACTTCACGCGCTGTTGTAGGATATGCAAATACTCCATCGACCAACGTGCCCAGAAGTTTTGGGACATCTGTCTCAAAAGTTGGTATCGCGACAAACGATGGGATCCTACATCCTGAATCGGATATTCAGGCAACGCCAAAAGGGGCTGTCCGATCAAGAAATGACCTGGGGTCAACGCTTCCAGGTCATTCGGGTCCGAAGACAACGGGCACAAGGGTCGCGAGTTGAGGACGGCCTCAATTTTACAAAATACCGTATCAAGTTCCTCAAACGTGAGAATAGTTTCTCCAATCACGCGACGCAAGTGTGTCTTGGCAGCCTTTACACAAGCTTCAAAAATTCCTCCCCAGGTCGGACAAGCTGGAGGGCTAAACTTCCAGATTATCCCACGCCGGGAGAGGGTGGTTCCAATGTCTATTTTATTATCAACAAAAAACTTAACTACTTCCTTAAGATAATTACACGTTCCCTTATAATTAGTACCACAATCGGAACGTATCAATGACGGCAGTCCTCTACGGGAAACAAATCTGCTCAAGGCGGCGACAAAGGCTTCGGTAGACAATTCCGAGACAATTTCCAAATGGACAGCCTTGGTGGACAAACACACAAACACGCACAAGTACGCCTTATAGGTTTTAGCATTACGCAGTCTCGAAGCCTTTACAGTAAAGGGACCGGCGAAGTCGGTGGCGACTCCGGCAAAAGCTCTACATTCCGTGACGCGATCAGCAGGCAAATCACCCATCTGGGGCTGCATGGTCGCGGCCTTCAATCGATAACAAGGCAGGCAACGGAAAACCACAGTGCGAATGGCTCGACGAGCAGACAAAATCCAAAATTCACGCTGCAAAATGGCCAACAAAGCATTACAGCCAGCATGTTGTGCATTCACATGGCGATCTGTTATTATCAGTTGAGTCAAATGTCCGGCTTTAGGTAACAAAAGGGGGTGACGAGCTCCATACGGCAGGTTCGCATTTCGAAGTCTTCCGCCGACTCGCAAAAGCCCACTCTCGTCCAGGAAGGGATTCAATCGCGATACCGCGCCCTTCAACTTGCGACGGCCTAAACGCAAAATTTCAATCTCGGACTCAAAACTATCAGCTTGTACTCTCCGGACCCAAAACAAGAGCGCGTCCCTACGCTCGTCCGGAGTGAGAACCGACGAATCACGCCTCGCGCGTGGGTTTCTGCAATTGTACACAAAACGTCTGATCCAAGCGGTAACACCAAGCAGCTTCTGTAAGGAGCTGTACCGATCCAACAACAAATCCTTTTCCCCGGCGGGGTTAGTCTCCAGGACGCATGCCCGCATATCAGGAACGGCTACGTTCGACAACGCTGGAGAGGGCGGCCACTCCGACTCAGGCCGCATCAACCACTGTGGGCCCCACCAGAGGGGGTGGTTAATTAGGGTTGGGGCTACACAACCCCGAGACGCACAATCCGCGGGATTCATGGTTCCCGGCACGTGTCTCCAAATCAACTCGATGTCGGAATTACAAATCTGCGACACTCGATTGGCCACAAACACGTCCAAGGTGTGCGCCGGAGCCTTCAACCAACAAAGGACGACCTGACTGTCCGTCCAAGCATAAACCTCTTGTATCGCAATAGATCGACCTAATGTGAGCCATACGTGGTTCAACAAACGCATTAGGAGGGCAGCTCCACACAATTCCAACCTCGGGATCGTATGACGAGTCCGAAGGGGAGCGACTTTGCTTTTCGCTATCACCAGATGCACAGCAACAACTCCGTCAACAGTAACGGTGCGGAGGTACACGGCCGCAGCAAATCCACGTTCGGAGGCATCGGAAAAGCCGTGAAGAGTAACTTTACAATTTTCAGAAGGGAGGAATAGCCTCGGCAAATGCACTTCATTAATCTCGGGGAGGGATGAAACGAAGCTCGACCAATCTCGGAGTAACTCGTCCGAGAGGGGTTCATCCCACGACACACCCGAAGCCCATAACCGTTGCAAGAAACACTTGGCCATAAACAGCACGGGGCAAATCCACCCATTGGGGTCAAAGGTACGTGCGACAGTAGACAATACTAAACGCTTGGTCCAGACTTTCGGTGGTCGTAAATCCACACAATAAGTGAACGTGTCAGAGACCGGTTTGTACTGTACGCCAAGGACGGTCACCACATGGGGATTATCAACATTTTCGAATAGGTGGGGGTCCTGCTGGTGCTCTTCGGGCAAACCTACCAGTACATCAGGCGAGTTGGATATCCATTTCCTCAACTCGTAACCTCCCGACTTCAAAAGGGCGGTGAGTTCGTCTCTCAGGACAATCGCCTCTGAGACAGATGAGGCGCCCGTGCAAATGTCATCCACATAGACGTCACTGGCCAAAATGGCGGAGGCGCGAGGGTATCTCAAGCGCTCCTTCTCGGCCAACTCCAACAAAGAACGAATCGCAACAAACGGGCTCGAAGCCAAACCGTACGTATTCGTATTCAATTCATAAATCAACAAGGGGTCCCTAGGACTCTCTCTCCACAAAATCAATTGGTACCTCCTATCCTCTGGATGGATGACTGTTTGTCTGAACATCATCCGGATGTCAGTCATAAATACAATTTGGTGCCGCCGGAAGTTGGTCAAAATGTCTGAGATCTCCGTGTGCAGCTTGGGAGACAGACACTGGTTCAAGGACGCTCCAGTAGAGGTGGGAGCCGAACCGTCAAAGACCACCCGAATCTTTCCGGATTTCAAAACGGCGTGGTGCGGCAAAAAGAAGTGCTCAACGGAGCGCCAATCCAAATCGCTCACGGACATGTGCCCTAACTCCTCATACTCCCGCATGAATTCAACATACTTCTGGCGGAAGACCGGATCCTTGCTCATGCGACGCTCCATCGCCACTAGCCTACGTTCCGCTAGCGGTCGGGATTCGCCCAGAGGAGGTCGGCCGGCACGAAAGGGGAGACGGGTGATCAAACGACCAGAGCGGAGGCGACCAGTGTTATTCTGGTAATACAACTCGCATTCATCCGCTACTGGGTCAACCCGCGGGGCTGGTGGAGGTTCCTCAACCTCCCAAAACTTCTGCACCACTTCGGAGAGAGACACATTAAAAACAAGACCGCGATCCTCATCAAGGGAATCCAAAACGCGGCGAGCAGGGCCCATCACAACTGTACCGAGTGTCGTCTGCAGAGCTACCAAGCCATCTGGCTGCAAAACTCGCTTCCCCGTCAACAAAACTCGCCCCAGGACATCGGCTCCAAGGAGAGCATCAATCGGGCCTGGGCGGAAGAAATTTGGATCGGCGAGTGGGGAATCAGACACCAAAGACAACATACTCGGTCCCAAGTCAACTGAAGGTTGACGGCCAACAACTGTGTCCAACACAATCGCCGAGGTCTTAATGCCTGGCGTGGACTTATTACGTGATGTAAATGTGAAGTCAACATGCCCTAACAACCCGGGGACTTTCACATCGCCAACACCTCTCACGCCTTCCGTGTGGGGGTGCACCTTGAGGCCCAACCGCCTAACTAACCAAGATGACACAACACACCCCTGAGCACCGGAATCCAACAAGGCGCGAACTTCCACAAGGTCGCCATTCAATCCCCTGACAAGCACAGAGGCCGTGGGCAACAAAACGGTCTCTGGAGGGGTGGCTACAATCGACCGTAAACACGTTGATTGCTAGTATGTGGGGTCCCCAGACGTCCCCCCATGGTAAGGGGGTCGCCCATAGCGATCCAGTGGGTCCCAATCTCCCACATACTGCCTCCGTCCAATTCGCCCGGTATCAGGCGGGTCATATCTCCCGGCCCCTTGAAGACGGGGCGGGCGCCGCTCCAAACGCGGGTATTCGGCGAGCGGCGGCGAGAATCGGTGCCTATCATCCACCGTGTACGTCGCCCCATAGTCGCGGGGGCACGGTGACCGATTTTCAGAGGGGGGGTCCCGGGGACCCCCGGCTGTGCGAGGCTCAACACGTTGCGGGGGGCTTCTACGACCTCCCGCAACGCTCGCAAAATCGAACCCCCTAGTTGGGGACCGATTTCCCATGGGGGGTCCGTGGGACCCCCGCCCGTGCGAGGCTCAAAACGTCGCGGGGGGCCTCTACGACCTCCGGCAACGCCCGCATAACTCATCCCCATCCTTGGGGATCGGTTTCCCATGGGGGGGTCCCTGGGACCCCCGCCCGTTTGAGGGTCCAAACGTGGCGGAGAGCGTCTGGGGCCACTCTGGTGGCCACTAGAACTGCTGCGGGATGCAAACACCGCGGGGGGTCCGAGACCCCCACCCATACGCGGTGATCCTGCAGCGACGCGCTGCGGCGCTCCGCCGCCCTCTGGGCTGTTCATGCAGAGGAGGGGATGGTGGTTGCCCTTACAAAAGCGGCATGGGTGCGCTTGGGTACATTCGCGCTGCATGTGCAGGCCCAAGCACGAGTAGCACCATGTCCGTTGTCGCGCGATCGCTCGACGGCCTTGGACGCGCTGGTCGAGGAACTTATCACAACGGGTCGTGCTGTGACCCGGTTCCCGACAGTACAAGCAGCGGGCGGTCTCCTGGACGGCGGCATAGCGGCCGGGCGCGCGAGGGGCCATACGCCCCCTACGGGGGGGTCCGGTGGGGGATCTACTCTGTGGCACAGGTCGTTCGGGTCCCATAGGACCGGCCAGAGAGGAATTATCTGCCAGTCTACTTTCTCCTTCCAGGAACGTCAAGAGGTCCGAGAAGGGTGGCAGATAAGTCGCACTATCCCCACCATACTGCTGCTCAAAACGGACCTTAACAGAGTCCGGCAACTTTCCCAGGACAATGTGCAGTAACAAAAACGACCACTGCTCCACTGGGAGTTTTAAGTTTTTTAATGCGTTGTAGGCAACCAACAGCGGATTCAACAAAGCCACTCTCAAGTGCATCACGCTGGCAACGCGGGGTAAATTCAAAATGGCGGCCACATGGTTGTCCGCCAGACGTCGTACGTTCTGGTACCGACGGGCAATCAAATCCCTAGCAATAGGGTAGTTTTCATCCGAGGGGGCCAAATGTTGAACTGATTCAAGGGCCTCCCCTTCCAACACGGATAACAAATAAGCTAACTTCTGGCCCTGGGTCAAATCGTCCCGGGCATGTACAAGACTATCAAAAATATTAATAAAGCCCTCCCAGTCCTCTAGACGACCAGCAAAGCGCCTTAAGTCTAAGGGGGCCAATCTAGCAAAGAGAGGGGGCATACTCTTAGATGTGACCGGGGACGGGCTCGGTTCATTCTCTCTTGCCACTTGCAAAGGTCGAGCCACCTGGGTAATTCTGTCCGCAAAATCATAACACTGGTCCACATCCAAATCGACTTCTTGTCGCATTTCCACATCGGCCTCAACAGTCCTTTCCAAAAATAAGGCATACTGTTCATCAACAACAGCCAAACGTACGGGCAGATCTACGTATCTGTTCAACAAGGCCTCCGTTCTATCCGGTCGATCCAACAACGCAACCGCAGAAGCTAACCACCGTAACTCAGAACGTATTTTGGCTTTAGCAGAGGAGGCCGTCATTGTAACGTCACAAATTTATCAACAAAAACAACAAATTCAAAATATTCACTATAACACAAAATCTCCAATATTTGGAGGTTATTACTAACCACAAAATTCCAATATTACAACAACAAAGTATTTATAATGACACAAACTCTTAAATATTTGGAGGTTATCAGAAAACAACAAAACTCACTGACTATTGAAATTCACTGCAAATCACTGACTATTGAAATTCACTTGGATATCACCACAACAACAAGTTAATTTTAATTATTTCAAAGCACAAGTTTCAATGAGTTTCAATGTGTAAACAATGTCCCAAATCATTTAAGTTTCACTAAGTATTGAGTGCAAACTTATTAGCTAACCTTTTATTAGCTATTATTTTAGCAACAAACTTGTCAATATTCACAACTCAAATTTGCTAACAAACTAAATAATAATTATTATGAGCAAAGAAAGGCATCTGTTTACACTTTGGAACTTCAATACATGACAATTAATTACAAGACATGGAACCAATAACAAAGGAATGCCCTTTACTTTTCAAATGCAAGCCAATTACCATTTACAAGTACAAATTAATCTAGTCCGGACCAGACTGGGTCATCAAAACGGCACTGATTAATACAAAGTTTTGGCGTGGGCCTCTCAGGCCTTCAAGCTACGCTCTTGGCTACCAAGAAATGTTCAGTACACCCCTGCCTATACCGCGGAATCAGCTAGCGCAGTGGAAGCTGGTGTTACTAATATAGACTCCGGACAAAAAACTAGGTTTCAGCGGGGATGTAAACTGAACAATTGGACTGCGATACACAGCGGAGAGAATGTTAAGTAAGGTGAGGTTACATACGGGTCTGTGCGTCGAACGTCTCCAAGGCAGAAGTGGTGTAAGGGAGCGCGCGCGCCCCTGGGGTCCTTTCTTCTGCAGACCTTACCAATTAGTCACCTTACTCACAACACAAATCACAGCGTTCCCAAGGCACTGGGCGCTTCAGCAATAGATACACAATGACACACACGGGGGAGCCTCTTTTATTACGATTTACAGTCCCGACAAAAAGCGCGTGGTGGACAATTATCTTTCTTTCAAAACTCCGCGACCAGCCCGATGGATGGCGTCAAAACCTTGGTCGTACAAAACGGGATCACATAGATAATTTAAGATTTTATTCAAACTCGATATGCCAGGCACATTCAACGCGAGCGATTTTTTAACAAATTCAGCAAAATTAATCCGACATTTTTCTACAAGAATTCCAATCAAGTGTCACTGTCAACTTCAAGTGACAGCCAAATGTCAATTTGACGTGACATTAGAGACGCGTTCAGAAACGTCGATCTTTTCCGAACAATTGTATATCTATCAGGCTACTCAATAGAGTTACATGTTCATAGAGCTTTTAAACAAAAAAATAATATGCCTCATTTAAAAGGCTGTCGTTTTACAAAGTGGCTTTACAACAGAGCCCTATACTTAGAGTTACCAAGAAGTTTACAACGCGGTATCTCCTCGACTGGAACTTGACAGATTAGCGAGGGCCCTTTGCGCCCCGGCCCCTATGCTTAGCGATCCTCTACTTAAGGACCGTTCCAGTCGAGGCCCATTCGAATAATGTTACGTTTCAAACAACCTTCTTATCGCCAAGAAAGTTTTCGTTCGTGAAAATTTTAAAGGATTAGGAACGCTTACCTTATGGTACTTTACACTTTACATTTTGAGTGCGATTCGTGTGTGAAGATAATTTTTGCAGGTGTTGAAGTTTTAGAAGGGTAGGTATGTTTTAATTTACTTGTATCTCTTTATAATAGTGATTCTGTTGAGAAACTCTTATTTCCTCCCTTTATCATCAACAAGCGGATCCTCGTGGGTTTACCGTTCTAGTGGGAATATCGGGACTAAATATAGCCTATGTTAATCAGGGATGATAATAGCATTCTAAAAGTGAAAGAACCTTTGAAATCGGTCCAGTAGTTTTTGAGTCTATTTATTACATACTTACATACAAATCTTTCCTCTTTATAATATTAGTATAGAAGTAGATATAGATTAAGGCAGTAATGAATAATAAGCACGACAATATCTCTCCACAATTTTCGATAGTTTTCTTTATAAGACATAAAAATACGGTTCTAATCAAACCGCTCAGTTCGTCATCAAGATTATATTAACATTCACATAACGCCCCAAATAATGGTGATAGGACATTCCTCATTTATCGCAGTTCATATCGAGGCACGAGGCAGCTCCGCAAGCTCAACACTTGACGAGATAAACTTGACTGATTAGGCGGGCCTCGCCTCACCCTTCATATTTCCGTCTACGAAGGATTGCTATGATAAACAACCCTTTAACTTGAAATTCAGATTTGAAATGCGAGAGCAATGGAGTTAATGTACAGTTATTTATCATTCCAATGTTGGTCAAATGCCTAATGAAAATATTTAGAGAATTATATATTTTGTGTAACATCAAATATCTATCTAATGAGAATAGCAATGTAAATATAGGAAGCAAGTGAAAATAATTGGATGAGGCAGAGGCTAGGTACCTACCTACACAAGTTGAATTTTTTTTTTTTTCAGTTATGTGAACTAGAAACATATAGTTTTATATACTTAAGTAATTTATTGTTCGTACGTATTATTCGATTTCAAAATAGTGCAAACTATTTTTTACTTCCAACTTCATATACTTAAAGCGTATGCTAAAGACAGTCACATATTAAAAGCTCAGATATTAAAACTCTTTCTCTAGATTTAGTGCCTAAAATTGGTCCTTTTATGTCCCTACATTATTCCCGGATTCGCGAGGACAGCGGGCACACTAGCAAGTGGCTTTTACATAGCTCACTCGACTTCGTATCGTAGTGCCACGCAACAAAGGTTCTTGAAATGTTAAACTACTTTTAACAATCTATCTATCTTGTCCATAATATGAACAAACAAACCTATGATAAATTACCAAGTGGCTTTTGCATAGCTCACTCGACTTCGTAGTGCCGCGCAACAAAGGTACAATTGAAATGTTTAAAAAAAAGTCGACGGAATTTTAAGGGGTCAATGTACTCATGCATACAAACAACTTTTACTACGGTACCAACATTGAAATCGCGAAAAAAATCAGCTGTTCCATACATTTGAAACTATTCGTTTTTTTTTTATGGAACAGCTGTTTTTTTTCGCTATTTCAATGTTGGTACTGGTACCATATTAAAAGTTGTTTGTATGCATGAGTAGGTCCATTTACCCCTTAAAATTCCGTCGACTTTTTTATAACACCTTTTAAATAATCTTGTCCATAATATGAACAAACAAACCTATCATATTACCCTAAAAGAAGCATTAAAAGAAGAGAAAGAAGTTGAAAAGACTGAACGCCAAATTAAGAGGGTGCAAAATGCTATTGTAATGTATTTTTAAATGTTATATTTTTTAGTGTTATACATTGTAAACATTTAATGTTTAGAAATATAATTTTGTAAGTATTTAAAATGTAATAAAGGAGATAATAATAAATAACTTCTTACAATCACACCAATTATCTAAGCCCATGTTAATTTCATTAAGAAACTGTATCATGGAAAACTTGATAACGGATAAATATATACTTAAATACTTTTTGTTTCTAAATACATACTTAATATACATAGTTAACACCCAGACCAAAACAAATAGACATGTTCATGCACACAAATATTTGTCTTGTTCGGGAATCGAACCCGAGACCTCTGGCGCAGAAGGTGGGTAGCCTACCTCTGCGCCAAATCGGTCGTCAACTATAGGTTGATAGTTCATCTTTTGTTGCTATCAAAGACAAAATAAGGTTGCTATATAATAAACCCCGAACCTCACCTTCTCAATGCTTCCGGATTCTCCCAATGACATCTCCAACCTTTTCGCCCAAAGTTTTACCTTCACCTAAACCCTGGAATCGGTAAAAACACCGTTCAGAGTATTTGAACCTCCATCAAGCGATTTTCCAAAGTGTAACATGCAATCAAAACTTTTTTCCGTTCACTCGTTACACTGTAACTCGCGAGTTTACCTGAAAATCCGTTCAGTATCCCTAGGAGTTTATGCGAACTCCTTTATTACGGGCCTGCGAGAATAAATATGCAATTTTACGCCTATTTTCCTTTATTCAACGGACTGGAGTGGTCGCTTTTTTGAGGAAACAACATTTTCTTTCCCCGCGAGGTAACTCAGAGATAATAACTTTGGAAAATCGATATAGTCTCTTTAGTTGTTCGTGTAAGAGCTATATTTGTAGGTTAAACAGGTTTCGAGTTGTTAAGGTTAGATCTCTTTACAACTCGAAATGATTCATCAGCATCATCATCATGTCAGCCGCACGACGCCCACTGCTGGGAATTGGCCTCCCCCAAGGATCTGTCCTGCGCTGCCCGCATCCAACCAGATCATCGGTTCACCTTATAGGGGGCCTGCCCACGGAACGTCGTCCGGTACGCGGTAGACATTCGAGAACCTTTCCGCCCCAACGGCCATCGGCTCTAAATGGTTCAATCTGTGAAAATCGAATTAAAGGAAACCTTGTGATAGTAAAAAGCCACCAGCCCTGCAAGTAACTTTCAGGCGGGATTCGAACCCGCCCGCGCCCTCGGGCGAGATTCGACGAATCCCGTAGGTCTTTCGGTGTAGCTTAAATCAAAAATCAAAAATCATTTATTCATTTTAGGCTGATACAGCACTTGTGAACGTCAATGAAGCTACGCTATCAGTTCGCAAAACCTACGGCGGGAGGCCTTGTAACGAGAAGAACCGGCAAGAAACTCGCCAAGGGCTATTTTTTTCTCCCTGTCATATTTCATACAGAGTCGTCAAATTGAAAAGTGACTTTAACATAATATAATATGTAAAGTCACTTTCCATCACAAATTAATCTTAAGTTTAAAAACAAAATAAAAAACCCGGTAATCATAGCAGTAAATAATTTTCAATTACTAAGAAATAGACATACAAAAGGTAGTTTCTTTAAAATACACACCAACCAAAAACGTAGCAAATAAAATAATAAATATAAATGCCGAACAAGGGTAATAAAACTTTGAATAGTTTTAGAACATAAGAGTCAATAATAAACAGTGCCATACAAGCCACGATAAAATAAAACTAATAACAATAAAACATTAAAAATCTGCATATTTTGAGACAAGAAGCCAGGAGCAGACCCATCCCACTGGTGGCACCCGTTAGCACTTAAGCTAATATTACACGGTTCAACCAAATTGATTCACTTTGTTTGAAAGGCGCAGAAATACATGCGCACATTGGCATTGAATGATTGTCTTTTACGTTTACATTGCTCAATTTGGTTGCTTCATCCAAATTTAAAGGTAGAAGTGAACCGTGTATTTGGTCTGTGGTCTTGTGCCTTTATTTGGTCAGAGCATTGAACCGGATTTCCGGGTGCGAGGGTTTGAATCCCACCTGAAAATTACTTGCAGAGCTGATGGTTTTTTCTATCACAATTTTTCCTTTTATCAGAATTGCATTGTGAATGCAAAACAATAATTCAATATCTTAAAAATCTAATTTTCTGGATTACGTGATCCATTTCATTCAATCTGGCATCAATCAACACTTTACACATCAGAGTAACTTATACAACTTTAACTTTACACGATCAATCTAACTTCAATCGTAACCAAGGTAACGGACAACTGAGTTATATCGATCGTCCGTCGATTGTTTTCTCGAATTTCCGAAACCATAACTTCGTGTAAACGCTTCAACCTACAGAGTAGGCCAAACAGAAGTTGGCCTCCCCAAGTCATTTAAACTTGACGAGCGAATTCAAAGGCACCCCCGACATGCGAGCTACAGGAACGGTCGTCGGCAAACAACGACATATCGGTCCCCGTCGGATCATGCGGGCTTATTATCCATTCATCTTGGGATTGCGGCCGGCAGTTGTTTCGTGCACTGACGTCAAAGAGTTAGGGACAGAACCTATGCTAACTGGGTGCCTACCATCAACTTTAAGACAGCGATTCAAAAATAGCGCGATGCAGAATAGGTTTCTAAAATGAATTGCTTTCTTTCGTATGACCTTCTAAAAACTGGATCGCAAATGAATTGCTAAATGTGAATGACCGAACGATTTGTCTCCCTATTTCTTCTACCCGTCTCTTTCACTCGATTCTGTCATGCCCGGAGAGAGATAGGGACGGGTATAACCTGCAGGTAACATGTTAAATCGACCGGGTTATAAGTCAAATAAGAGTTCTTGACAGCTTAGCGGCTGTGAAATGTCATTGAATAACCACTGAATCGCTGTCATTGATATTAAGCTGTCATGGTACGAATAAGCGAAGCAGATCAGTTTAGGTCCTAAACAAAATCGCAATAAGAGTTGATGGTAGGCACCCTGGTACCTGGATATTAGGTAATTTGTCAATTTTCCATCTTCAACAATGGTGGAACATTAACGTAGGTACTTACTTTATTAATAAAATAAAGCCTGGCTTGTCTTTAAACTTCGACAATATAAATCGAAAGGGTTGTACGTGTAGGTAATCATGTTTTTTTTACCATTACCTTCCGCATTAGGAGAACTTCATAAGCAGAGTTACTAAGTTAGGAACCTACCTAATTGTTTGTTAAGTGGAAATAGAAAAACCTTTTTGTTCCAACTTCATTCAAGTGTGTTTCTCGTAGAACGTAGTCGTACGTAGTATTGTTTCCTTTTATATTAGATACCTATGTTCTAAAATGTTTGTTGATATTTGTTACTCAATCACAGTGAAACGAACGACTGAACGGATTTGGATGAAATTTGGCACAGAGATAGATTATGGTCTAGAATAGCACGTAGGATACTTTTTATCACTATAAAATGACTCATTCAGACATGTTATTTAATTTTTACTTTTTTGCATTCACAATGCAATTTTTATGGTTGAAAAATGGAAAATGAAGTATTTAGTTGTGAGACGGGTCGATTTTTTCTAAATACTTCATTTTCCATTTTTCAATCATTCAGACATTTTCTGTGTTTCATCATGTAGTTCACGCGGGTAAAGCCGTGGGCGGACATCTTGTCCATTTGATTGAATCAGGCGTCACTTGGGCGCGGTCAACTCATTCGGTGCTACAATTTGCACGGTCTAACAACTCTACTCCTGGGGATGCCCCGGGTTGGGGCGAAACACGTGTTTTGTACGTGTAGGTGTTGCCAGTTGTGTCACTGTTTTACTATCTGTAGCTTCAGGTATTGTGCACTGATAGTTTCGTGGTGTGCATGTGCACTTTTTTGCTTGCATTTTGCATATTTGCCCCCGCCCCCCCCCCCCCCCCCCCCTGACCTGACCCAATTTTACCTACAAAATGTTTGCTTTTATTATTTTGCCATGTGAAATAAGCTAACGTTGCCCTCGACCCCCCCCTGGACCAACCCCCAACCCCCCCCCCCCTTAATCATATCCTGGATCCACACCTGGGTATTAAGGTAGGTACTTATTTAAGGACCTAGGTAGTTCTAGTGTCGTCAATCACTGATAAATTACGGCCAGTCTATGACGGCCTCGTAATATAATCCTAGGAAACCAACGCTTTAGACTTAAGCATTCGTTTAAACTAATGTATCCCAAGTTTCAACTCCAGTCCCAACCGTTTAAGCTCGCAGGGCTTTGGCGTGTTCAGCTTGCAACTTGCACAATGAAATCTGCCTTCCTAGGGTACCTATGTACGGGATTGGTCGGGAATTCGGGATCAATCGCAAACAGTCGCTCGGTCGGCTTGCATACAAAATACGGCTTTTGACATCCGCATCGATTAGGTACTGTCGAGTTCAATAATATCTGTGCGACAATTTGTACAGACAGTCAAGACGATGTAAAAAAAGTAGCGACAAAGTCCAAAAATGCACAGATAATAATGAACTTGACAGCAACCATTCCGTTTTCGGTGGGGCATAGATGATTTTCTATTGCCCAGTGTAGAAATACCTACTTACTCTAAAATGTTCCCTGAAATGTAAGATCCAACCATCAGGAATGTAACTGCAATCAACCTTCTTCTATAAAGTACCTACCTACAGCAAATTATTGTTTTTTTTTTCTAAACTCGTAGTTGGGATAAATCTAATAGGTTACGATTTTGTTTTCGTTTATTTTGTTTTATTTTTTGACATCCTTCTCTGCCATTGTGCCCAAATATACTCGAACTAAACTCTAACGAATATAAAAACAGTATATTACAAAAAAAATACTTGCATGATCAGAGTGATGAATAGGTGAGTAGGTACCTAACCTACCTATTTTAAGTAGCACCACACCATTACAAACCAAAATTAAGAAGGTATTGCAGAAATATTAAGCAATAAAATTATAAAAGAGAATTTCCATAAAAAGGCGTAGCATTAATTTTGCTCGGTTAAAACAACCCAAAAGGAAAGGAAATAACCGGCAGGAAGGAAAATGGTGACATTTCAGAAAATTTGTTACTGTAGGCAGTAGGCGGGCAAAGGCGACAAATGGCAAAATGTTCGGTTGCTTGCTTATTAAAGCAGGCGCTAACGAACCCGCAATACCTTTCGAATTTTATGAAAGTATTCTATTACTTAGATAATTTAAAGTTATACTTAATAGAGCTACTTTCCATTGAGAGAATGTGTAAAAAAATCATGGTGTCGATCAATGGAACCTATTGCTAAAACTTTAGAAACATTAAATACTTATTTAAATTAAGAAATATTGGACACCATCACTATTGTTCCAATACCAAAGTATGTAGCTTAAGCACTCGTATTATGGAAATTAGTAATAGTGTTAGTTGTATATGTATATGGTAGAGCATGTGGTGTCATACCTATAATTGATTGTACAATTAGATTTAAATGAATTACTAGCTTAAGTCCTTGGTACTATTATATACTGGGCTTAAGTGTCCTTACTATTGTAACAATCGTTGGTAATACCTAGTAAATAAATAAATAGAAATTGGAAACAACAAAGGGTATTACTACATACCTACACCCAGACCCGAGGAAATATTCAAAAGTTCGTTTTCAATATTTAGCCAACCGGGGATCGAACCCGGAACCTCTAGAGATAGCGGCACAATATTATTCTGTGACGGCGCGCCGGCGGCGGCACCTTGAAAGCCGGTGCGTACGCCACTCGGCCACGGAGGTCTTCAAATTGAACACTGATAATGTTGCAATTTTCATTTCCTTCCTCTGTACGAGAGAAGAAATACTTCTGACCTAGCATATCTTTTAAGGCGATACTCGGAAAAAATGTGCTGAAGCGAGATAGCAATGAGAAAACGACGCGCGCGGGAGCGAGACCGATTTTGCAGATTAGGCAAAAAAAACACAAAATCACTTCGTATTAAAAAACTACAGCGATTTAAAAAAAATGCTTCTATACGATCCTCAATATTATTGGTGTCCACTAATTAAACCAATTTCCAATAGTGTAAGTAACCCCATTTAAGAATAATCTTCACTTTTCGTATTTTTAAGAGGTCTTTTCGAAAATAAAAAGTGTCGAGGCAAAATCATAAAATCGTGTTTTTGAAACTATACGATTCTAGATAAAGGTATGAAGAAATATATATCTTATTACCAGATTTTTAACAACTGTAACCGTCCTATAGTTTTAAATCAAAAAGTCCATATTTTTCCGAGTAGCGCCTTAAACATAGCGAATGGCACAATAGACTGCTCAGAGCTGCTTGAACTCATAGGACTGCGCACTAACTCAAAGTCGCTCAGAAACCCCAGCTTACTATTGTATTTACCGCATGTAAAAACTAATTAGAGGCAAAACCATTCTCTGTTAGAGCATGTGATTCATTCAATACTTTGGCAAAAACAAATGTTGACATGGATTTATTCAACTCTTCAGTATCTAAATTAAAAAACGTTAACATTAATAACTTCTTTTGAAACCTCATTTAAGTTTTGTATTTTTAATTTTCTTTCATAGTATCATATCTATCTTTATTTGGTTAATTAGTTTATCTAGTATTTTTTCTTTCTAAAAATGTAACAAAAACTATGTATCTTTTTGTGTTTTTTTGGGATTTTTTGTACTTTTTACTCGACTGCTCTCGGAGTGTAAGGTGTTTCTAATGTTTCTATATGTTATTTGTTATTTTTTAACTATCTGTGGAAACTTTTAATTGGCCCTCTATAATTATGTCAATGACTATAATATTTATAAGTAGCTGTAAGTTTTCCTAAAATTTCTAAAATAAAATAAAATAAAATAATAATAATTGATTAAGTATTTTTCATGGTTCACGTGGGGCTTGCAACGACTCGCCGCTATACTTTTAGCTACTCCGAGCGTAAGTTTGTCAATGTGCTGTGGAATGTTACTATCGCGCTCGCGTTAAGAATTCTATTCTAGATCTTATATGCTTTATAGGAAAAATTATATGCTTCACTTGAAGCTACAATCTATTCTCACAATATTTAACGCAAACACGATAATATTGGTATATTTTTTTATCCAAGAACGGGGTTGCAGATTGCCTTCATCTCATCTGGGGGCCAAGCCTGCTAACGTTAAGTCATAATCGTGTCTCAATCGTGTTTCAATTGTAGTTCAATTGTAATGCTTTTTTACACACTAGTTACAAGAATTATGACAATATGATGTGATCTAAATGTAGTGTGTGGTGTGATGTGACCATCAGTAGTATGGTGAAAAAAGTACACATTTCTTGTAACTAGTGTGTAAAAAAGCACTACAATTGAAACACGATTGAGACACGACACGATTATGACTTAACGTTAGCAGAATTGGCCCCCTGATGTTATGTCACAGGTTATGTGAAGATAAGGCTGAAGATGGCAGCGCCCTACGCCAGCACGCGTAGCATGACAAACCCTAAGAAGAGTTTTGTCTACCTCGGAAAGTCTTTGAAAGCCGAACAATACGTTTGTCTACGATGAAATGTCATTTTTGACGTTTTGGTATAGACAAAACCTTTCTCGAGTTCGTCATGCTACCCGTGCAGCACGCGTAGCATGACAAACCTGAGAAGAGTTTTGTCTACCTCGAAAGTCTATAATTGACAGCCGAACAATTAGGTTTGTCTACGATTAAATGACATTTTTTACTCTTGGTCTGATACTGGCGTGGTGGTGTGTTCCTTGGTATAAATAATTTTAAATCTAGGAACGGTTTAAGCTTACGCCTCGTAGCTCAAACTACCATTCGACCTAAGCATAATTATGTGTATAACTGATCCTGAAGGAGAGAAAAATCATCCGCCATCCGACAACGAGGCATTCGTAATTTCTTTCGATTTGTAAGTTACCTACTTGACGTTACAATGTGCTGCCGAACGACTGCAAACAAATTCACATTATTATGATACTCCAATCAACTTATGAATATTACACAGTAGCATCATTAGAAGGAAATTAATTTGGGTTCTCATCCCAGAGATTTACGAGCGAGACGTCAAGTTAAGTGTTATTCCCAAGCGTGCACATAAAATCTTAAATTATACGAGTAAGTATTTGACCGAGGCTAGAGCTATCCATAATCTTAATCGCTAGGGAGTAATTAAAGAGATTGAACAGCGCGGCTGCGAGTCCTGCTTTTGAAAGTAATGGCGGCCAACCCGACTTTGGCGCGAACTCAACATGCACTTAAGCTAATTGAGCGGGAAAATTGTGAAAGATTCCAAAAATAAATTTAGGAAAGTGTTGTCAGTTTTTTAGCGCGACTTTGTCGGGTTCCTTTTTGCAGCAATTTATTTTAGTTTTGATTTAAAAACATTTTTATTTTTAGTTATGAGAAATAAGCTGCGTTAAGTACAAATACAAATCTGGCTGCACTGCACTACAAAATCTTATGTAGAACATGCAGGTTGAGGACAGGACAAGAGCTTCCTGCTGGTCATGCATGACCTATCCGGATTTTCCGGGACGTCCCGCTTCTGGGTAAATTTTGAGCCGTCCCGCCGTGACCCCTTGCGGGACACCTTTTGTCCCGGAAATCAGTGATTATATGATATTAGTATCTATCTCGTACCAGTCCCCTCGAGTTGGGCAGTACCTATTTCTCGTCGAAGAAAATAAAAAATCAACCTCTGAAAAAGTATTAGGCGCTTATGAACAATGGCACAAGTTATTTATGACTGAAAGACGCACCTGGCATTCTACATGTCTTTCAGATGGTGGTAGCTTCGATACCACCTTCAAATGCATCAGCAGAGAGAGTGTTTTCTCTCTACTTATGTCCCTGTGGAAATGGATGGACAGACAGCAGAAATAAGCTGTCTGTCGACCACGTCAAAGCTGAACTACAAATTAAAATTAATTTTCACCAAAAATGCAGCGATTTTCATTACTTTATGTTGCAAAAAAAAAATTTGTTAAAATGCGCAAAATCGCAAAGTTTAAAAAAATATATTTAAACTTAATAATTTACAATGTTGGTCATACAATTTTGTTTTGATTTGAATACTTAATTAAATGATTTAAAAAATGTATACTTTTTTTCTGTTTATTTTGTAAGTGGTGTGTTCCGCCGAGTCCCGCGTAATATACCCAAGTCCCGGATGTCGCGCAGGGTAATCCCGGAAATGGATTTTTTGGAGTTGGCAAGCCTATGCATGACCTTCCGTGGACCACATGGAAGTCCTTAAGTAGACCTTGGACCCAAATGGGCCTCTGTGGGCGTAACAAAATCAAATGGGGTTACGCCAAAGAGTCCGTCCTGTCATACGTCCCGTGTAAGTGCGGAACCGCTCTGAGCAAACTAATGCAACACTTGCTCTCTTGCCCCCTGGCCCCAAATGCGTGCAACATTTACGAACTAATGGCGGCATCTGAATCTGATGCGGCGGTTGGCCTGGCTGCGTATTGGGCGAATCATATTTAAAAATCAAATCTATTTACGAACCAACAACTCGATAAGAAGAAGGACATAAAAATCGCCATGATAGCAGCTAACTCGTTAGAATGGGCGCTTTCTGGGTGTTGATGGTGCCTAGATGATCTAGGCTAGATCTGCAGATATAGCCAAGAAAGAAGGCTTTTTTTTTTTTTGCGTCGAACGACCGACCGTTTCCTATTGAAACAATCGCTCATCCGGCAACCTTCCGAACTACGGGGGAAGGAGGCAGTGAATCCTCATGGATACCATTACAGCCGGCTGCAACACTGCCTGAAAACAGCTGTTACCTGGATGGGTATTTCAGCTTATCTGTGGCGACCACGTCCCTGGAGGGCCGTGGCGCAGGGCGTCACCTACCTAGGCGAAGTGCGCACTGGAGATGACCAGCATCCAGAAGAGGTGTCTGGCCATATCTGAAATCAGAAAACAAAAGGCGGATGCCCAAAGCGGGCGGTTCGGCAATGAAATGAGTGAAATGAAGGAATTAAAATGAGATAAGATAGAAAAATGGGAACTTTACTTAAAACTTTGAAGTGCTTTTAGGCACTGACTGTGTTGGGATATTATGATTACGCGCTCTCGGCCTGTCCGGGCGTAATTTATGGGCAATGACTGAGACCTCGTCGAGGTCAATGTTTTGGATTGAACTGAGGACGTAATCAAGGTCTTCCTCTTTAGAGTAGGACTGTGGTTGCGTCGGGGGGAGCGCTTCAGAGCGCCAATTTGGGGGGAGCGCTTGGGAGCGCCAATTTGGTGGGGCGGGTGCCTGACTGGGGGTGTAGGTGTTAGAGCCGCCCCAGGCCGACTTCGTGGCCTGTGCGGCTATCCTACCTCCCGATTTAGGAAGATCGGGGAAGTTCTGGGTATTGTTTGTTGGGGGGCCCGCCTGCGGCCACCTGGGAGGTTGCCGCTTTGGCCCTTGTTTTTGGGACTGAGACTGGGTCTTGGGATTAGGGCGGGGGGCGCGTATGCACCCTCTCCAGTTGGCTGGGTGGCCAATGAGGCCGCAGTTGACACACGCGGGCTGACCGGGAGTGTCGCGAGTGCGTTCACACTCACTGGTGGAATGGGAGCCAAGGCACTTGACGCACCTTGGTGGGGCCGTGCAATTGGCCGCCGCGTGCCCGTAAAGTTGGCACCGGTGGCATTGCGCTGGGACCCCGCGACTGCGCGGGGGCTCGACGGTGGTTTTGGAAAGGCCGCAGATGACAAGTTCTTTGGCCTTGTATAGTTCTTTGGCTTGGGCTGTGTTGGTCATAGCGACCAACGCCAGAGGGAAGCGGCGCCTGCCGTGGCCGTACATCGGATGCACGGCTTCGACAGGGAAGCCCTGGCTGATGAGATCGGCTTTGATCTCATCGGTGGGAAGTTCCACGGGTACCCCACGGAGTACCGCGCGGATCTTGCGCTCTTCCGGGAGCGCGAAAGTGTGGTAGGCTATCTTGAGAGTGGATAGCTTTGAGATTAGTTGGCGGTAGTCAGAGATGGTGGACACCTCAATTTTGATGGCTGAGCCCGTGTTGGACGCACGGGTGTAATTAATTTTCTCGGTTAGGCACATTTTGGACACTTCGGACCACTTGCCTTTTTCCCGAAGGAAAACGGGGGGAGGCGCCTTTGGTTTGGCAGACATGGGATTGGCCCGCGTGTGTGGGTGGGTTGGCGCGTCTAGCGCGGGGGTTGATGGGACAGTGTCCATGGGTGTCGCTGTGACCGCGGCAGCGATCTTGTCCAGCGGAACGGGAGTGCAGTTGCTTTGAGCGACCGGGGGTGGAGTGGGGGAGGCGGATTTCGGGAGCTCCGAAATCGGCGAGGGCCGATTCTTGGCTTTTTTCCCTTTTTTCCCCTTGCGGGGGAGACAGTTGACGGAGACAGTTGGGGGGTCCTCTTTGGGGGGAATGGCTGGCTCCTGGTCGGAAGTCGGTGAAAGGGACCTCTCAGACGAGGCCCTCTTCAACGGGTTGGGAGTTTGGTGGCTAGGGGTCGGGGTGAGTTTACGGTCGAAGTCCTGGATTACGGGAATTAGCTTTTCCCGCAGGTCTGGGAGGAGGGCCAAGTACTCCAGTAAGCCGGGAGTAGGATTGGCCAAAAGTCGTACAATGTCAGCCGCGTCCATAGCGGCGAAAGCAAAATGGACAGTACAAGGAAAGCAAAATGAACAAAATGAGAAAAATTAAATTAAAATAAAAACAGTTGTGCTTGAAGAGCCAAGAAAGACTCCCCCCGCCGGTGGCAGGGGGGGAGGGGGGCCTACTGCGGGAGCAGGTATCCCTAATTCGGATAGCCGCTCGTTCCCTTCCCCTTGGGACTAGGCCCAAGTGCAATGGGTCCGGGACTGCGGTTTTCCTAGGCCTGGAGGCCTAGAGAGCGAACCGGGGGCGCTCCGTCGGCTTCGTTGTCACCGTTAGGTTTCAACCAACGCAAATCGCGGGCAAAGATAGGCACTTAGTATTTTGATACTGTAGGGTTAAACGTAGTAAAAGATAACACTTTTGATAGCTCTGTATAAATGTAATCACTCACAACATTACAACACACTTATTTATGGAAGTACACCAAAATGAACATCTTACCCGACTGTCCTATTCGACCACAAATCGACTGCCGCCAACAGAATGAATCCCTGCCAGCCAATACGTCCGCACCTTCTTTTCTTTTCGGTGTTGCCAGTCTCGAGTTCGTTTTTAAAATCCACATTACTTTTTAATTCTTTTTTTTTTTAACCTTACACTCGAACATCCTGATAGCGTGAATGTCCCCATTCACGTACCCTGTGGCAACCTTACACTTGGCTGGCCGAGACTCATTTGCTTATACTATTATTAATGAATTGAATCGAGACAGTCAGTCATAATTATACAATAATGATAATGCAATAATTATAGTTTTTAAATGAAATATAATAATAATTAAAAATAATCATTTTTATGACGTGTTCGTTGTATTATTTATATAAATAAAAATAAAAACAAGTGATTCCCTAAAACCCAACTGTAAACAATGTGTTCAATTATATGCAATCAAGCTTTACTACTACAATTACCATAAACTCCTAACAACTTATGTTATTTTAACCTGCACGTTTCATATAATATATGAATTACAAAATAAAGAAAATAAAGTATTCAACCATCTATTATAGAAAATATCAGTATTTTAATTCTATCCAAAACATAATAAATTTATCCTTATTGTATTTTTGTCACGGAGACCCAGCAAAAATGGTGACCTTGTCAATTCTATTAGGGAAATTGACCAAGCCACCGCCGTCGCCTCGTCAATGCAACATAATTTATCCATCCATCTAAAATCCATGTAACCATTATCTAAAACCGATCCATCCATCTAAAATCCATGTAACCATTATTTAAAACCGACCCATCCATCTAAACCCATCAATCCATGTTAACCAATCAATCCATCAAAACCTGCCTCGAACTCCATTTTTCGGGCTTTATATTATCCAGATTGTTCATAAACCATCTTGTAACCAGGCCAAGACACGAACCCATCTATTCTCGCGCTTGACCTGCAACAAAGAAAACCATTATGCAGTAAAGCTATTTCAAAAGCGAGTTAGATTAAATATACACATAAAATATTCTATCTCACAAATCCACATCGCTCTGATCATCCATGGTATCATCCACCCCTAACGCAGCCAAATGGATCCATGGCTTCATGCGATCCGCTGCGACAGTCGTCCTACGTTTGTTCCTCATACCTTCGAAACCTGGTATAGGAGCTATTTTGTAACGATCGTTGCCTAGAAGTTTTGTTACTCTGTAAGGTCCTTCGTATGAAGGCATAAGCTTAGTGCTTTTGCCCTCATTTTGAAAGGTTACCTTAGTGATTTTGACTAAATCACCTATATCGTACTCGCGTGCGGGTTTGCGTCCTTTGTCATAGTATGCTTTCTGACTCTCCTGGGCTTTGTCAATTCTTTCCTTTACCTCCTGACGTAAAGACGACAAATCGCGTGTTTCTTGAGTTTCATTAGTAATCTCACTCATCGAAGCATTCATTTCCCCATTCATCGACATGCCGAACATCACCTCAGCAGGTGTTTTCGAAGTAGTCTTTTGGACTGTATTATTTAAACCCCATTGGATTCTTCCGAGCTTGTTATCCCAGTCCTTATCACAATCACCGAGATTTTGAGCTGTGAGCGCATCGAGAATGGTACGGTTGTACCGCTCTACTTGCCCATTGGACCTGGGGCTCGACACGGCATTCAAAATGTGTTTTATACCTTTCTCAAGACAAAACTTTCGAAAGCTATGGGATGTGAAACATCTGCCTCTGTCACTTACAAGTCGTTCTGGGGTTTTAAAAGTAAAGAAAATCTCGTCTAGAACTCGTATGAGATTCTGTGTATTTGTATTTCTGACCGACTTAATGAAAACAAATTTGGTGAATGAATCCACCACGACTAATATGTGTGTGTGTCCCCTTTTTGACTTTACAAATGGCCCAAGGTGGTCAACGTGCAGGGTGTGAAAGGGTGCCGCTACTTTGGTTATAGGGTGTAACAGCCCCTCGCGGGTATTCGACGTCTTTTTCGCATATGCGCACTCAATACACGCTTCTACATATTTTTTTACGAAGCGCTTCATTTTTGCGAACCAGTAGTTTTTCTTTACCCGTTCTAGCGTTTTCTCAAATCCAACGTGGCCTATATCATGATGATTCATCCTGCACAGTTGCCACCTTGCGCCCTTTGGTACTACCCACCTAACCTTATTTTTATCCCCGTCTAAGCATCGAAACAACTTGTTGTCCTTGAGTAGGTAATTCTCTTTGATATAGTCAAGTTCTTTGGAATTCAAATTACTAACGACTATATCACGAATTTTACGTAACTCTTCATCTCCCATCTGAAGAGTTAATAACCAATCTTCAGTCGTTATAACCATCACCATGGGGTACTGGTCTGGATTCTGCGAATCATTGTCACTTATGGGGTTCCTGGATGGGGCGTCCACATGAGACATCTTTGAACCTGGCCTATACTCCACGGAACAGTTAAATTCCTGCATAACAAGCCACCAACGAGCGATTCTTGGAATAAGGTCGCGTTTTTGGAATGTGGATCGTAGCGCACTACAGTCTGTTACGATTTTAAATTCTTTACCTAATAGGTAGACTCGGAATTTCTTAAGCGCACAAACTACCGCCAGGGTTTCTAACTCATACGAGTGAAAATTCTTTTCTTCTGGTGTAGTTTGCCGACTGCAGTATGCTACGGGATGAAACTGATCTGAACTGGCTTGAGAACGTTGTAGTAGTATTCCGCCAACACCTAACCTACTAGCGTCCGTATGGAGCTCGGTTTCTGCCGTGGGATTATAAATAGTCAATATGGGTCTGTTTACAAGCTTATCCTTTAGGGTCTTAAATGCATCTTCCTGCTCACATGTCCATTCCCAGGCTGCATCCTTTTTGAGAAGTTTGGTAAGGGGGCACGCAATCAGCGCGAAACCTTGTATAAACTTCCTAAAGTAGCTGACAAGGCCCAAAAACTGACGCACAGCATGGACGTTCTGCGGATTAGGAAAATCGACCACGCACTTAATTTTAGTTTCACCAGGTTTAACGCCTGCTGAGCTAATTTCGTAACCTAGGTAGTCGATTTTATTCTGTAAAAAGCAACACTTGGACAGGTTCAACTTTAAGTTTGCCTCTTGCAAAAGCTGCAAAACTTCCTCTAGCCTATCCAAGCATTGTGTCGGGTCCGCGCCAAACACTAATAAGTCATCGATGTATACGGTCGCCTTATTGAAACGCGCTGGACCCAACACATGGTTCATCATGCGCTGGAAGACAGCAGGTGCGTTTGCCAGGCCGAACGGCATACGGTTGTACTCGTACTGCCCGTCCGGCGTGACAAACGCCGTAAGGTGCTTGCAGTCCTCAGAGATTGGTACCTGATAGTACCCGGACATCAGGTCCAGTGTGACGAACCATGCCTGGCCGGATAGTCTCGCTATCTCATCCTCTATTATCGGCATAGGATACCTTTCTTTAATAGTCACTGAGTTAAGCATCCTATAATCGACGCATAGCCGCATATTCCCGTCCTTTTTGCGCACCAGGATAATAGGGCTGGCGTAACCAGAAACAGATTCCCTTATTATCCCCGCTTGTAGCATGTCATCAACCATATCACGCACCCGTTCACGTTCATGGTGAGATAATCGGTACGGCCTATAAACCACAGGTCGGTTACTATTTAACTCTATTCTCATTTGTGTTACGTTTGTACAACCGAGTTCTCCTAAGTTATTCGCAAAACAATGTTCATATCGCTGTAGTAAACTAAGTAACCGTGCTTTATCTTGATCAGTTACGAATGATCCTGTTCGAACTTGGCTTTTATCAAGTCTACTTAGGAGAACAGGCTCCTGAATCGCTTCAGTAGTTGATGACATAACCCTATGAACAACATCTATGCGTTCAGCTCTTGAAAACACATTATTCTCTTGGAGTAAACAAGGTACTATACACGGCGTAATTACGACATAAAGAAGGCCTTCCTTAACATGATAAACACCGCCATGTACCATAAATTGTTGATTGGGTTTGCCTATAATTTTAGTAGTTAGCATAACATATCCGGTAAAATCAAATTCAGTTCTAGCCCTAACACTCGAGGTACCATAAATTCTAGTATGACCGCCTATACTAACTCTAATTAATTGCTCGTCCTCAGTATCCATGCACACATTACTCACTTCAGTTCCTATATCGTAAAACTGTAACTTGTTTGCATCCTTGTATACTATAACATGCGCTTGCTCCGAAAAAGTTTGACCAATTAACATGGGTTTTTCAAGAAGGGTATCTTCCACGATGCGACACGGAACTGCAGCCTCCACCCGATCTACTGTGAGATCGAGTGTAGCAGAGCCAATTGAGTGGACCACACCATTACCAAAGCCTTTCATGGTGGATGGTGTATTATCATGTTGAAGGCCGAGTTTAGAAAAATCTGAACGTCTTATTAATGTGACCTCACTACCGAAATCAACATATGCTTGTAATGTAATACCATTAACACCTACGTTTTTTATAAATTTATCATTTGTATTCGAGTCAGAGATACGCATAGTTTTCGAAACGAAATTAGTCTTAGATGATCCTAAGTCAGATTTACCAAGACAATTTTCGGTTTTATGGCCTATTCTATTGCATCGGTCACACTTAATCAATGGTTTAGAGCATTTCATAAATGGGTGGCCTCTCTCCTTGCAATTGTAACAATAGACGCCCGTGTTAAATTGCCTATTGTACGTTTTATTACCATGCCTATCCTCTACAGAAATACTGTTTCTATCTTTATTAAATGGTTGCTGAGAAAATTGTTCTCTATGGTTGCTCGATAGGAATTTTAACAACTGATCAGGCTCAACACATCTTAACGCTAGGGCACTCGATTTCATAGTCTTGTCGCTAATACCATGTATGATACAGTCAACCGCTCGTTTTCCCGTGATATCGCATTGGTTAATCAAAGCAAGCTTTTCATAATAATAGCTTTCAATTGACTCGTTAAATCTACTTTTACGCTTAAGCATCTCCTCCAGGGACTGGCTATAGTTTTGCTCCCACGGGAAAGCATTCAACAGCTTAATCTGCCACTCTTCCCAGCTGTACAAAATTGAATTAAGGCTTTCGTACCACGTCTTGGCCAGTCCCTGCAGTTTCTGCATGGCAAAATGCACAGTCGTCCTTTCGTCCCATCCGTAAACAGATGCACATTCGTTCACCTTCTTAATCCACACATCCATACGTTGGGTTTTTGTAGAAGGGTTAAACTCAGGTAGGATGTTTTTAAAATCAAAATTTTTATTAGAATGTGCATTCTGATTCGGGTGAGGCGCAAGGCCACTTTTGATGGATTGAATGAGATGTAAGACGTCTTTTGAAGTAAAGGAGGGACTACATGACCTTTTGGGCTGAAGTGCGGCGCTCGGCTCACGTCGATCTCTGCTTAGCGCGCGGCGCCCGGTGCTCGGCTCACGTCGACTCGTGCTCGGCTCGCGTCGACTCGTGCTCGGCTCGCGTCGACCGCTGCTCAGATCGCGTCGACTTGGGCCGGGCTCGTGTTGACTCCTGCTCCGCTTGCATCTTCCTCGACTCGGCTCGCGATGTCCTCTGCTCGGCGCTCGTTGCACGCGGCTCGGCTCGCATCGTCTCTTGCTCGGCTCGCGTCGTGTGCTGTCATCACGTGAAGCTCGATGCTCGCTGCGCTGACGCCAGTTGTCCTCATCCCGATCCCTTAGTAGGTCACGCTCCAACTCACGAACACGCGCTTGCTCACGTGCCAACGCTAGCTCTCTCTCCCGCAAACGCTGATATCGATCGCGCTCCCGTTCGCGTAAGAGCGCGTCGTCGCGTTCATGCTCAGACACGTGATCACGGTCAGGGACGTGCTCTTGTTCCTGGTTCCAGCGATGCCTGCTTTGGCTGAGGCTGCGCTGGGTGTGTCGAGTGGAGCTGCGGCTGCGGCATCTGCGGCTGCCGCGATCTTGTACCACGCTACGTAGGCGACTCCGACTGTTGCGCTCCGGGGTCTGCAAACGGTGGTTTTCCCCATTCGCGTCTTGCTCCATGATCTCAGAATAGAAAACAAAAAGGGGATTAGATTTATTTCACTACATCTGCGTTTAAAGCGTCTGTATTTAAAGTAAGAAGGAAATATACAAAATTATGACGTAACTCGGAAACGAGGCGTCGTAGGCAAAAATGGATGAAAATTTTGTACCCCTTTTAGACACCCCACACGCCTCCTGAGCTATTCAAATATGACCTCACATGACCTTCAGCTCGGAGGTTAGGTCAAGGACTTCTTGAAATCGTTAATGAATCCCCAATGATATAAGAAAAATATAATTATGTAAAATGATGAACACCTAATAGGTTTATTAAGAAAAAAAAATGTTAATGTACCCTCGAGAAAATAAAACTATGGCGGTATAATTAATTAATCACATTACATTTATAATTTTCAATATCTGGTCGTTAGGCCAGGCCAAAATCACACACACAGCAAAATTAATATCACCGCAAGCTTGCTAGCATCGCATTTTGCACACGGAGTAATAAGTTTTTTTTTTATCAAATGTATCAATAGGAATGGACAATGCCCCGGCAGCGGAAACATCAGGATAGCTATAATGATTCACAAACCTTTAATTTCACAAGAGGGTAAATCGAAACTAGATTTGTAAAATTTGGGCATGTACTTACCACTTCTGATTTGTAGGGTTAAACGTAGTAAAAGATAACACTTTTGATAGCTCTGTATAAATGTAATCACTCACAACATTACAACACACTTATTTATGGAAGTACACCAAAATGAACATCTTACCCGACTGTCCTATTCGACTGCCGCCAACAGAATGAATCCCTGCCAGCCAATACGTCCGCACCTCTTTTCTTTTCGGTGTTGCCAGTCTCAAGTTCGTTTTTAAAATCCACATTACTTTTTAATTCTTTTTTTTTTAACCTTACAATACAAACACTAAGAGGGCTATGTTTGCAACGAGTGCAAAAACAGCTAGTCGTTTTGCACTAAGACGGTATACATACGTAATGCTGCGAGCGGGAACCACTCACAACACTAGCACAACACACGCGAGAGCGCGAGAGAGGTCGCAGCTGTAAGCGGGCACGAGAACGCGTCCGCACAGCGCGGAGGTCGGTGAGAGAATGATGGGATTTCGAAAGAAGGCTCTGAGTCTGACTGTAATGTAAGTACAGCTAAGTCCCTTTGTAAGTACCTAAGTACTTAATTATGTTATCTAAATTATGATAATCTAGTCCATAACACCTAAGTCTCCTTTTTAGCCATTTTTAACAAAGTTCCTAGTGGTGTAGTTCCACAACACAAGCCTTCTTTATGGAAGATGAGCCATGCACATGCCATGCATACCCACTAAGCGACCCAAAGTCGAATTGGTGGGTAACTGGGTATTTTATGTTGTAAATACAAATCGATTGAACCAATGCATGTATGCATGTAGTAAAAAGCGGTTATTTTAATATTACAAACAGACACTCCAATTTTATTTATTTGTATAGAGTATAGATGTATTAATTTTCCCTACCTATCGTAAAGTGGCTAAATTGTTCTGACCCTAATCGATTAAAGGTTACCTCGATACCGGTGAGGAACCGGAAGGTACTTCGTTTTAGTATTTATTAAGCCTTGTCTGCAAAAGTGCATTAATGTTACTACCAGCTTAACCTTGTATGTAGTTTTGGGTCTTTGTAAACTCGCCTTAACAGTTAATTCGTCATCAGAAAAATCACAAAAAAGTATGTGTAAACTCGTCACGGATAGCATTTTAAAAATAAATTTGATTTACTCTATTGTAAACTCGCCACTGTAGATGTTTGCGTAGGGACTGCAGAAAAAATTAACACTAAGATAATAAAATAATTATTAATTTATTTTTAAATCACATTTCTGATAACAGAATTAAATAAATATAAGTATCTAGAGGTGTAACAATTTAACAGTGTACTGATAACAATTTGACAGTGTATAAGTACTTAGCATAAATCCAAATAATACCATTAAATAATAAAAAAATGTAAATAAAGACATTTAACTTATATCTAATAAAAAAATCACAGATTTTATAATATATTTATATTCAGTCAAAAGTACCAGGACAACATAACTTACAAGGAGTTATTTCGATTTATACTTTCACAGCCGTCTCTATCGTCTTCTACAAGCCATGCTATGATACGGAACGGCAACATTGCTGTGAACCGGTTTACTCCTCTGAGTACTAAATCCTATGGAGGTGGCATACCTACGAAAAAGTGAGGTGTAACTAAGTCACAATGTAAGAAAATCTTGGAATTCAATTTTAAACTTCTTCTAATTGTCGTATTAATCGGTCCAGCCGTTTCAGAGATTAGCCGGAACAAACAGACAGACAGACAAAAATTGTAAAACATGTCGTTTTGGTATATGTACCGTATATTTAATCATATGCACGTAGTAAAAAGCGGTTATTTAATGTTACAAACAGACACTCCAATTTTATTTATTTGTATAGATGTATAGAAGATATGCCATCTCCATAGGATTCAGTACTCGAGGTTTACTCGCTGTTTACCTGTCAAACGGTGCAAACGATGTCAAATAAGTTCACTTAAAACTACGTTGCCAACTTTATGCGCATGGCTTGTAGAAGACGATAAGATAGATAAGATAAAGATAAGATAAAAATATTCTTTATTCACTTAGACATAATAAATATGTACTTATGAATCGTCAATATTTTCCTACCACCCATTCAAGACTTTTTTAACTGACAAGAAGAATGGGCGCAAGAAACTTGCCAGCGTTTCTTAGTTAGTTAACGACATTTACAAAAAAATTTGGTTACTAATACAACAATTGCTTAGTATAAAAATACATCATATTAAACAGTGATTATGTTATGTGTTACATCATGACCATGCATTGCGGTCATTCAAATAATCGTCTACTTTATAGTATCCTTTGCTCATCTGCGACTCTTTAATGTAACATTTAAATTTATGCAATGGTAGTTCAATTATATGCTGTGGAACTTTATTAAAAAAGGCTATGCTTTTCCCCAGAAATGAGGCTCTGGATTTTGCTAGCCTAAACTTGGGAACGACAAGTTTATCTTTATTTCTTGTGTTAAAGCGATGAATATCGCTCTGCTTTACAAATGTATTATAATACTTTTTCACATAAATTATATTTTCATAGATGTAATGTCCTGCAACAGTTAAAATGTTTATTTCTTTAAATAGATCTCTTAAAGAATCTCTCGATCGGAGGTTGTAAATGGCGCGAATAGCCCTTTTTTGGAGCACGAATATACTTTGGATGTTAGCGGCTGAGCCCCACAACAAAAGGCCGTAGGACATAACACTATGAAAATAACTAAAATAGACTATTCTAGCCGTTTCAATATCGGTTAAGAGCCTTATTTTCTTAACTGCGAATGCAGCCGAACTGAGTCTACTCGCCAAGGCTTCGATATGAGGATCCCATTGTAGTCGCGAGTCTAATATAATACCTAGAAATTTTGTATTGTTAATGAATTCGACCGTATCGCCGTCTAGTCTAATATGAAAATCAACTTGTCTTACATTAGGTAACGAAAATTTTAAACACTTAGTTTTCTTTGAGTTTAATGATAAATTATTACTATTAAACCAATGTGACACTTTTGAAAGAGCACTATTTACTTCGTCAGAACAGTCATCACCTCTATCTACTTTAAAGACTAGAGATGTATCATCGGCAAATAGCACCGTCTCACATAAATTCTTCGCGTAGTAAGGAAGGTCATTTATGTATATTAAAAACAACAGCGGGCCCAATATTGATCCTTGGGGTACGCCCATAGTAATGGGAGCTCCGGTAGACTCAGTTTTATTAATAACTACCTTCTGAGTTCTTTCATACAGATATGAATGCATAAGGCTTACTGACATTTCAGAAACACCATAATGTTTTAACTTCCTTAATAGTGTTTGGTGATCAACACAATCGAATGCCTTGGAAAGGTCACAAAAAATAGCGATTATATCCTGCTTGTCCTCCCAGGCATCAAGTACATGTTTTAGAAATGCAACCCCAGCATCAGTTGTACTTTTACCTTTTGAAAAACCAAACTGTTTCTCATGCAGTATACTATTTAATTTAAAATATTCTAAAAGTTGAGCATAAATTAATTTCTCAAATATTTTACTTATTGCTGGTAGTATGGATATAGGTCTAAAATTTGCTGGGTCACTTTTGTCACCAGCTTTAAACAGAGGAATAATTTTACTATTCTTCATTAAATTAGGAAAGACCCCTTCACTTATACATTGGTTAAAAATTATTGCTAATGATGGAGCTATCACATCAATTATTGATTTGATGATACTTGTAGATATGCCCCAGAGATCTTCTGTTTTCTTAATATTTATTGCTTTGAATGCTTTAATAATATCTTCGGTAGTGACATAGCTAAAACTAAATGTTTCCTGGCACTTGTTCACACTAGATTCCATAAGAGAGACAGCGGTGTTGGGGCAAGAGTTAAGTCTGCTAGTAGTTTCTAACGGAATTCAAGCAAAGTAACCTTCAAAAGCACGGCTAGTAAAATTATTAAAGAACCCCCCCTTATTGTAGTTTTTCTATTAAATGAACTTACAACACTATAATTATCCAAATTTATCAATAATTCATATTCTTTTAACCAATGTTCAGTAACACATAACACATCAATATTTTCACAATTTAAAAATAAACTTATTTCTAGGTCTTTGCCAGCAGAAAAGCCTTGGATATTCTGGTGTACTATTTTTAAACATTTAGGCTTTCCTCTTGTCAATACTGGGCTAGAGTATGCCTCCGTTGTCTCTAATGGTAATTTAAATTAACAATGTCAGTATTTGGATTCAAAAGAATCGAATTATTTGAAACAGATTCCAAAGTTACATTAGAAGTATCAAAGTTAAACTGCTCAATAGAAGCAGAGGTTATACTAGCCAAGTTGTTGGCTAATTGTTTAAAATAAAATGATAGCGATACCGCTATTTGTCGCTTAAGATAATTAGGCAGATAATATTTATCTTTATACTACAATAATATGCAACTCTTTATTATGACAGGCTAATGTGTTCATAGTTAAGTTTAGATTATACCTTATTTTATTTTCTAACGGTGAAAAACTTTTACTGTAGGGAAATGTAAACATAACAACCTTCCTTACATTTAATGAACATAATGTGTTGCAATAGGCTATTAACTGGTTTTTATTTAAATTATCCCTGTTCCCAATTAAAATTATCAAGTTTGTGTTTTCACTTAAGGATTTTTTAACAATTATTTTCATGATCTCGTTTATACTGGAACCAGGCATGCAATAATTAATAACATTTTCCTTTGAATCTTTCTGTAAAAATTGGCCTAAATTCTTCCCAATCTCATCACTGAACATAATTGTTTTGGTGTCAGTAGTTTTAGTGGGGGATTTACTTTTATTATTTAATAATAAACTATCACAAATGTTAGAGACTTCAGGTTTGGTTGGTAAATAGACCTCCTGAGCCGCTTGGCCTAATGACTCCTTTTGACAAAAGTCATTGCATACTGTGTTACAACTGCATCTGCATTTTTTCCCTAATGATTCGAACCGGTCTGAATTAAAATTACAAAAGTCAACCATATTATATGCAGCCATTTTTTGATTATTCAATTGTTTTTTAGAAAACTCACACAAGTTGGAGTACATTTCCCTAAGTGAAAGTTCTAAATTGTCAATCTTATAACATAATTGACTACCTAATAATTCACTTTCTTTGTTCTTATTACATGTTTCCATGTTTATCATATTTAATTGTTCTAAAAGTTGCTTACGTTCTTGCTTTATGTGACTATACTTATTATAATAATTTTGTTTTTTCATTAACTTTTGAGTTTTTCTTATGTATCTATTAATTTTAATGTATTTTTTTAATTTCTTCCCGCTACTAAACTGGCAGACGTTATTATTATTAAACAATGGTTTATCAACATAGTTAAGACCTTCCAAAGTTGAATTGTCATTTGCTGCAGAATTACATTGCATCAACTCATTAAACAGGCTTTGAGAGTGCTTATCTTCTATAATACTTCTATTTTCTTTTTCTAAATCTAATACTGTTTTCTGGGCAAGAGAGAGACTAATTTCCAGGTCTGTTATGCGACTCAATGCCTGTTCATGAGTATCAGAGCAAGCCCTAAAAGACTCAATAAAGTCTTGCATTTGGTTACACTTCTGCACAACTTCCGAGTATTTTACATGAAGAGCAGCAAGTTCATTTTTAAGCTCAGTGTTACGGGTAATGTTCTTATAGATCTCCGTCTCACTTTCCTCTCTTTCCCTTATATAGATAGAGATGGCTGTGATACTTTTGAAAAACTAAATTACGATATATCTTAGCGGTACAAAATCAAAATCACTCCTCGTAAGTTATGTTGCCCTGGTACTTGTGACTAAATATAACATTATTTCGTAATTGAATATAAAATGTCCAAACAGTTCGATAATCGAACTACTTGTCGAACTGTTTGGAATGAAGGTTGGAAGGGAATCATCATAAGTAGCATTGTCAAAATTATTATACTTTCAAATATTTATTAGCGGCCAACTTGCTTGCTAACGGTACTTCTTGCAAATATGATATCAAATCTATTATAGTGACGAGTTTACAATAACTTTGACGAATTAAATAGTAGTTTGTTACACAAGGAACGTAAGTGAGCTATTACAGAACAAGATCCAATTTGGCGCCCGTGCGAGCTGCGCTCGCAAAGGGCGCTAAGGATCGAGTGCACCCGAGATATTTAGACGCCCGAACGAGCGAAACGAGCGAGGGCGAATATAGTTCGAGGGTGTAATAGCTACTTGCAACCGAGGTAAGCATTCTACTTTACATCATTCATGCGAGGTAAATAAAACATTTATATTGTTATGACAAAATTATTCTCTTGAGAGAAAATATTTATTCAAAATTTGCCAAAACTTGTAAATGTACTTATTTTAACCGCCATTTTCATTGTTCTCTACAGTAAAAAGTTTTCTTATCATTTTATGAAAAAAATATTTTTTGACCAAGGAGTTTTGCATAGCTTGAATGGTAATAGTAGATTTCATTACAAGTGCGGAAAGCCTGTCATTGCAAAGAGTTCCGACAAATGTCTACCCGAGCCGAGGCGCAGCCGAAGGTGAGGGTTGACAGTCGGAACAAGTTGCAATGACGGTTCCGCACGTGTACTGAACAACTATTTTTAATACAGTTGCGAAAAAATTAAGCAATTTAACCACTCACGCGTCCAAGCTCGGTAGCCGTCACTGCCCTCACGCGTCCACTCGCGAAATAATCGCACATCGAGAATTTGCAATTCGCAACGTGCCGCTTTAAAGCTTAATATCTAGCAAACTAATACTGTTAATATCAAAATAAAAATATGTGTTTATAGCTGAAAGTATAAACTATAATTTTTATTACATATCAAATTACAATAATTAATTCAAATTACTTTAAAAAAATGTTGCTTAAATCACACTGCATAAAAATGGCGAGCAAAAACCATGTTTCTTCGACTTAGGGTACAGTTGGGCCGTGGGCCGCGGCCCAATTTGTTATCATGTCGATAGGTGGTGGACAAATGGGCCGAGCAAGCGGCCGAAATGCATACTTAAAAATATTTTAGGGTAAATTCGGCCGCAGGCTGTTACTGTACTTAGTACTTATTAGTACATTTTTTCTATACTTATAGTTTTTAGTTCCATCGTACCTAAGTATTATATACTTAGGTAGGTACTTATACGTTTTTTTTTTCTTGTGTGTGTGTGAGTCTGTGAGTACCAAACAATGTTATTCTATTCTTATAAAAAAAATATGTTAAATAATATAAACGATAGAAAAGTCTGTGTTGGTTGCCGTTTTTTGTAAATAACATGACTAACCCAAAAGCAGGAGTGTAATGTGTTTAGGGTTAATGTATGTATGTGTTGTGTGTATGTATGTGAGTTTCTTTGTTCTAACATAACTTTTGAATGTCTTAACGGATTTTAATGTTTGAGGTATCATTAGAAACGTTATGTCATCCGGAGTGGCACCGGCTATAATTACGACGTGTCGCGCCGTAAAAAAATAAATGAATATTCAATTATAGCAATATGGGTATCAAATGAAAGGCCTTGAAGAGTACATTTCAACAATATATAATTTGTGTACATAATCACTAAAAGTAATAAAATAAAAATTTATAATTTAAAAATTAAAAAACCAGACTGCCAAAATCGTCCTAAAAAGTATAAAACAAGTTCTCATTGCAGTCGGGGTACCATGCTGTGGAATACCTAAATTTAAAAGGTCCCCCGACTGCAATGAGAACTTGTAAAAAACAAGTTCTTTTACATTACTTTTTAGTTTGATTTTGGCAACGTTTTTTTTTTATTTTAAATTATAAATTTTTTATGATTTTTTAAATTATTTTTATGCATTCACAATGGAATTCTGTAAGTAATAGGAAAAATGTGACTTTAACTCTTGGCGTGCCTGGTGGGTAAAAATCACGCGGCGTGCGTGCCCGGTGGGTCTGTCAGACCCATTATATAAAAATATGTTTGTAATAAAAGATAGATTGTTAGGAGATTTTTATTTATATTTATTGGTTTATTCAATCATGTTTTATATAAAATTTAATAAAAAAACTAATGTCAGTAAATTTTCAGTCCATAAAAATAAAACAAACAGACCTCTTACAAAAGCAGGTCCTTACCAATACAATCTAATCTTACATTTTAGTATAAAATTATAAGACCCGTATGCATTTTGCGCACGTGTTGATCACACGGGAGTGGGCGCCGGACTGCGGGAGTGGCACCAAAATGACCTTGAGTTCGTAATGCGCAGCTACTCAAGCACAGGAAATGCTAAGTTTGGAATTTGCTGCAACAGTGGGTCTGTCAGACCCTACCAGGCATGCCAAGGGTTAAACTTATGGGGCTCGTGGTTTTTCACTATCACATTTTTCCTATATTAATTTTTATTTTATTACTTTTAGTGATTATGTATACAAATAATATATTTTTGAAATGTAATCGTCAAGGCCTTTCGAAGCAAAGAGAAAAAAAAACATTTTTTTCTTCGATTATACGACAACACGACGACACGTCATATTGCCGGTGTCACTCGGGATGACATAACGTTTCTAATGATACCTCAAACATTTTAATTTTAACATTTGAATGCCTTTATGGATTTTAATCCATAAAGGCATTCAAAAGTTATGGTGGAATAAAGAAACTCACATACATACACACAGCACATAGGTACATACATTAACCCTAAACACAGTCATTACACTCCTGCTTTTGGGCAGTCGTGTAAGTCATGTAATTTACAAAAAATTATATCGTTTATATTATTTAACATTAATTTTTTTTATTTAGAGGAGAATAGAATAATAAATAACATTGTTTGGTACTCACAGATTCACACATACATACAGAAAAAGAAAAAAAAATCTTATAAGTATCTACCTAAGTATTTAATATACCTAATTATTTAATACTTAGGTAGGTACGATGGAACTAAAAAGTATATACAAAAAATGTACTAATAAATACTAAGTACAGTAACAGCCTGCGGCCGAATTTACCATAAAATATTTTTAAGTATGCATTTCGGCCGCTTGCTCGGCCCATTTGTCCACCACCTATCGACATGATAACAAATTGGGCCGCGGCCCACGGCCCAACTGTACCCTAAGTCGTTTCTTCAAGTCAATTTGCAAAAACCATGTTTCTTCAAGTCAATTTTATTTGTTATATTTAAAAGTATACGTCCTAAGGAATATTTTAAATATACATACGCCACTACGAAAGCATTCAATTAAAAAATAAAGACATTTTAAACACAAATGCTCTGAAACACGTCGACACTGACGTATTAAAAAAAATTTCATCAACAAATGTCACAGACTACACTGCTTAGAGGGCATTTATAAGATACGTTTTCTATTACAGAATCGTCTAAAAACAAATTTCTATCTCGTCTGTGAAGTTACCACAGGTAAAAAACTGTTTTAACTGAAAAGGTCAGCTGGGCTGCTTTAGCGGCCTTAACGTTTTGAGCCATAATTTTTTGGGCGACTAGAGCGGCCTGGACGCGCGAGTGGTTAATAAAATAATAAAACACAATAAACTCAACTAACTAATCGTAAAAGAATATAAGCAGAGACTTTTTTTTGTTTTCTTCACCCATTCTGGGTTGGCAAAGGAAACTATTATCATACAGCCAAGGCTTCAGTAGAATTTTTTTATTGATATGAAATGAAAATTAAATTATATGAGATGAAATGAAATGAAACCTAACAAAAGCAATCCGAATCCTACAGGAGCGCCTTTCCTTATTTCTCTCTTTTACCACATCGTTTCCCATTAAAGCCACAATATTGCACTAATTCCACCATACTAAGTACCTACCACAATAAAAACCAGAAAAAACTAATTTAGAAAATTAAGAAATAAGGTCCCTCATTTTCTTTTCACTTACTTGCGCAAACTCCATGAAGTTCGACTTAATACTGAGGTAACTGGAGAGTGCAGTACGAACAATTTTTTGTGACCACAAATTTCACAGTGGCTGTCTTCCGTCTCACCTACACTTTAAAAAAATACGTATGGTCATATGAGACAACTGACAGCCACTACCTCCCACTACATACTAAATGTCAAATTTCCTGGTGTTCACTTTTTTATTCAGGGTGAGAGCTCCAGTTACCTCAGAGTATTAAGTCAAACTTCATGGCAAACTCCAATAAGCAGATACTATGGTAAATAGTGCACGTCATACCATATTTAGTAATCTGTGGTCATACAGCCAATTTTATGTATTTTTTATATTCATAAATTTAATTTCATCATTTCAGCCGTACGACGCCCACTGCTGGGCATAGGCCTCCCCCAAGGATCTCCACAACGATCGGTCCTGCGCTGCCCGCAAATTTAATTTGGCCGATACTAATATTAATTTAATGTATAATTAAAATTACTTTTAAATCTGATATTGAAACAAATTAGTAGCTTCTTTTTAGAAATATTTGCATGAATCATAAAAACATCTATGATTTTTTTTTGTAAAAACTTCGTGGTTGGTTTTTTCTTTTTAATAGACAATATTTTGACAGTTGGGAAAGAAAACGCACGAGTTCGGGAAAGGTAAAGAAAAAGTTCGAGTGTGTAATAGCCCACATCCCGAACGCTATACGTCCCTGCAATACGCCACTTTTTGAGCAACTGTATTAAAAAGTTACTTTACAATTAAAGCATTCACCTGCTTGAATTGCAAAGTAATTTGAAAATGGAACGTTCAATCTAAACAATACACTGTGTTGCACATGCCAACTTACACAGCCTCTTACCATACTAGTAAATCCTAGTTACCGAGCAGTATGATGTAAACAAACATTCCATAGGAGTGGCGAATTTACTTTCAATGTATGGAACTTTTCAAATCGTGACGAGTTAACTTACAAAGACCCGTAGTTTTAAGCCTTTTGCTGTATTTTTTTTTTCAATGGCATAACATGCCTTTCGAAAAAGAAGGAGGAGCTTGAGCTTTTAATTTATTGATCACCCATCCCGTGACCGACCATAGCGAAAGAGGTTGAAAGCAAATAAGTACGTACTACACTATCGATCGGAATAAAACAACTTTATAAAAAATATCGCTATTCGAGTGTTTATATAAAACCGCGTGAAATAACCCGTAAAAATAAATTAAATAAATCAAAAGAATAACATTAATATTTTCTAGAAAAAAGGAAAATAAACTTATCAAATATTTAATCAAAGAAATTGGACGAGGACGAATTCATGAATGGTTTCATTGATAAATTCTTTGATCAAATTAATTTATATTGGACAAAGATCTTTGATAAGTGGAATACGACCCTAATGTAAATCAAGTATTACATTTCTAAACGTTACGAGAACTGTCAACTGTCATATCACAAATATGTCAGTTTGACAGTGCTACTACTAAAGAGAAGCGCATCAACTTCACTTCGCAAATGATAAACAAAACTGTTAACTCTGGGCGTTGCCACACGTTTTGTGTACTATGCGATTATTATAAGAATAGGATAGGGATGCCGCCATGTTGTGACGTCAAGCTGTCAAAGTGCTGTCAAACTAACTTCACTTCACTTCAGTATGGTGTGCAAAAAAATAAATTTATCGTGGCTGATCATGTCATAGCTTACGATAAATAATGATGTTCGTGCAAACCAAAACATATGAAAAATTTGCAGATAATAATTATACAAATCATTAACTTGATTTTTTCGGAAAGTATAGGACTCATGAAAGTATGCTTGTGCGAAAATGATCAGGTAATTTGAATCTCAATCAAATTAAATATTTGTGATATTTAACTGAAACCATTTTTTAATACATTGTTCTGATGCTTCAATAACACAGAATAAATTGAATTTTGATTCTATTTACTGGTTTAAGAATTTAAATAAAACAGGATTTCAGGTTATGAAAATAATTTAATACTCAACTTATCAACAACATCAACTTTACAATAAAATTGGTAAATTGGGGGTCTCGTGAAAAATTGTATTGGTCTATCATGGTAAAAGGATTGGCCAGCTAGAGTCTGCACGTTGTTAGATTCGTCAGAATCTAGCTGTTACCAGGGTGCGCCGGGTATCGGTATCACGGGGAACGATTCAATCTAGCCACTCGGGGAGGCGCCTTTCGTGAATCCACCAATTGTAAATCATAACACAACACATTATGCTTGCTAATGCTATTCCACCTCTTCTATTCCACTTATTTGAGAATCATCGTCCCGCTGGTCTGAGCTGCTTCTGCACTGCTACTGCTACAAGGACATTGAAGACTTTTCCTTCTGACATTGCAAAGTAGGTACTGTAGAAATATATTCCAGTATTTTATCAAAGCTTTGAACAAATACCACATGTGTCCAAACATTTGTTCAAATGTTTGTACTATGTCTGGCGCCGGCGGCATAACGAAGGGCATGAGCAGTAAAGTTGAGTACAAAGAAAAAGGGAAGCAGGTGGATATAAAAAATAAAAAACTTCGTTTTGAAAGTGGCAATACCCAAACCACCTTCTGCCAAAAAAACTATTTTCATATTGTTTTGCACTTTCTTGCGAACTGTACCTTTTCAGAGTGAAGTTTGTCAACAACCCGTCCTATTCTTATAATAATCGCATAGTACTAGATAACTACGATGAATTATAAAGATAAGCCCTAGCCCGTATCGCGACATTGTACTAGATAAAAACTAGGGCTTTAGTGATAAATAATCAATGTTTTTTCACTAAAACTACTCGCCTGTGATTCATTGTTCTTACAAGAAATGTGCATAACATTCATAGTTTTATTGTGTTAATAGTGTTAATCACACGTTTTACTCTTATATTAGCAGTTTTTTAACGAGTTTTAATTCATAGTAAAAGTTGTAAGTGAATGAAAACAATCACAAAGTTGTATTGGTTACGCGGTGATTCACTCACGCAAAAAACTTTGTGTAACCGGAGCGTAACGACGAAGTGTCATGTGAAAAATGTATAAAAGCTTCCTCATACCAGTCCTGCTATGTGCTAATGTGCAATGCCAATCAAATAAAGACTTGTACAATGGACAGTATGGAGAATACAACAAAGATTATGATCCTTCGCGAGCACAGACACGACCTAACCCCGGCGACACTGACTACAGGACCTATGTCTACAACAACAGGCGATACGGCACAGATCCAACTCGTTACAACCCGTACAATCCTAATATAAATCAACCTGGTGGTTTCCCTTACAACCCACTGCCATACAATCCATTAAACCCAAACCCTTTGGATGACCAGTACAAATTCACAGCAGTAAGTTCTTAACTTATAATTTCTAGTCACTACAGAAAGTTTTTATCTATATTTTATCATATATATTCCTCAAAACATTGTAATAAGTGATTTTTTAATTGTTACTAGTAAGTACCATTTATTGAATTAATGAAAAAGTGATAGGTAGTAAGTTAAAAGCCGTAGTGGCTGTTACCACTGGATATATAGCATTAATAATAAAAAAAATAGTTATTTTGATATAAAAAAGTTTTTGGACAGAGCCCCACAAGGCCTGTTTGAGTTTTACACCTTCCATGTTTGTTTCATCACAGAATCGGGATCCAAATAATCCAGATGCTTTGTTCCCTGGCGTTCTTGGAAGATGGAGGGAAGACTTACAAGGAAGGGAGCGGCGAGACTCCCGGCAGTTGAAAAGGGATATATTTGTTACAACTAACTATGGTCAGGTGCAAGGATTTAAGGTAAATATAATATTTTAATCTTAAACATTATAGAATATGCTAGGATAAATTAAAAAAATTAAACCTTAATTTTGTAAAAAAAAATATTGGTATAAAGTCCGTTCGGTTAGATAGTGTTGGTACACCCGCACGGCATTGTGGCTCTTGCTATAAAATGCAGATATAAAATAATACAGTAAGTTGGGTACCAAAGTCAATTTTAATGAAAATTTGGATATTTTTATTAAAAAAGAAGTTAAATAAGTGTTTAAATAGCAGCAACATTTCAAGAAAAATATCTTCAGCTACCACAGTAGTATACAATATTCACTTATACACAATTTTTCAAGCTTGACCATAGTGCAAAAGTTCTAATAAGAATCCTGTTAATTTAGGTTTATCTCTACGATAATCCAGATCCTAATTCTGGGTATAGACCTTGGTTAACTCCAGTGGAAAGAATTCAGGGAGAAGTGTCAGTATTCTTGGGTATACCATATGCTAGACCACCAGTGTTAGAAGGCAGATTTAAGGTATGTTATTCTTTACACAATATTCTTTATTTTACTCTACAGCTTTTTCTAGAGTGTGAATTATGGCTTAAGTTTTAAAAACAACTCCAAAGGTGATGCCAAAGATAATGATAATTTATTTGTTTGAAACATGTGCAACAAAGATGTTCGCATAAAAATAGGTTTCAAACATGTTCTACCATAGACGGTTTAACATAAAAATCATTAAAAAACAGTTGCAGTAGATACTTAGTGACTTAGCCACTTCTTGATTTTGAACTTTAGTTTCTTCTTGTTCTTTCTTTTATGTTGCGATGGTGCGCTATTGGATTTGACAATGTTGAGATATTAAAATAGTTTTATTGTTTCACTCACATCGCATAGTTGTAATAGGTTATTTATAATTGTGACATTTATAGATCTATATTTGCAGCCTCCTCGTCAGCACCCTGGCTGGCAGCTCATGCAAGCAGTAGACTGGGGGCCAGCATGCCCCCAAATGGCGAGTTTGACGGGAGATACTAAGGGCATCCGGGATATGGACGAAGATTGTCTATATTTGAACATATTTTCGCCTAATGTAAGTTATATCTTTGTCTATAGCTTGCCAGCATGGCCGTTGTTCCATTTACTAATGTGTTTTCGTCCCCAACTTCACTTACAGGCATAAGCATTTGGATTCAATCTAATGTGTTTTTATCCCAATAATTCTTCCCAAGCAGCCTTGTGGTTCTTCAGTCAGACAAAGATAACCGACATAGACATATTGGTTAATTCACCCTTATATGTTAGCAGGCGTATTATTTGAACCTAAAATATAGTTAATAACTGTGATCCCTTATTTTCTTAACAACATACTTTATATGTACCTTGCTCAAGGTCCGATTACGTAGTCTCTAAGTGTATTCTATGCTTTATTAAAAAACAATGATGGGAGCAATAACCTGACAAATGTGCAATGATGTCATCAAAGTTGTTGGATTTAAGCAGCCTACACATGTACAGAGACACGAGTTTTGCCTACACATGTACAGAGACAAGACAGAGGATTTTTAAGCTAGTAAAACAGACACGATATTTTATAATCTATTAAAACAGACACAAGTTTAATTAAATTTATATTTTTTTTACTTTGTCTATTTAACAGCTCAACTGTATGATTTCTCTTTCACTGCTTTATTTTGCAAAAAATTGTTTTTACTGTTAAATAAAGTTACATATTTAGATTCTCGTCCCGTACACATTTCACGTGCGGTTTAAGTACATGCGCCATACTAATCTTTGATGAGCCGCCTCACTAAGCGACAACTGAAAATAACCAACTCTAAGCACACGACTTTAAAGCTCATTTTCGTACGACGCCGTAAATTCGTACATAAATGCAAGCTGGCGACAAATTGCACCAATTAAACTCGTTTCGGCTCCGATTAATGAATCATTGTCCGGATGATTCGGTGACGTAACGAGGTTACCGGCGGCCACTGATGTTGCTCCATTGCAAGATGAGTCGGTGCAATCAGCCGTGTCGATCGACCTGACGCGGATAATTTGATACTTCTACCTAATTTTTTAATAACTTTTCAGTAAATATTGACTCATCTTACTGCCGAGTTCAAGTTTTTGAGATTGTTAGGTGCAGCGCAGACGGCACACTTTTTGTGTGATCGAGTCTGCGGAGCACAAAAAGTCTGCATGGCGCGCAAAAAGTCGGTCGCGGATTTTTCACAGACTCAACGCACACGACGCACATCTTCGATCATTCTGTTGGCTGAACTGTAGGGACGTAGACGCTATGGAAATACGCTATTTTATTTATTTTATTTTATTTGTTAAGGAAAACTTACTGCTTACATTTTACATAAATATTTATAAATAAATAATCAAAAGCTATTTTACAAGTTTCCACATATAGTTTTTTTTTATATAATACTTTTACATAAGTAATTAACTAAAATTTAATTAAGCTACTTTCATGCCAATACCTTTATATTATGATAAACAAAGAAAGATTGAAATTAATGCTAAATATCATCACCATAACCAGCAAGTAATTTAGTCGCCAGTGCTCGCTTCAGGGCAACAGTGCTATCACAGAACAAATCTATGTCAATTTCATCGCTGACAGAATTGAACAAACGACATGAGCGAGTCAGGTAGCTGTACTGCCGGTAGTTAGTGCGCACCCGAGGAACATGCAGCCTTAACTTCCTACGCGTAGTGGAGCTGCTAGGTACATTCAACTTGACACGCTCCAGAAGTAGACTCGAGTCTACTTTGCCTTTTAATATTTTAGAAAGATATGACAAATCTGAAAGGTCCCGACGAACTTTTAAAGGAAGCAAGTGATGTCTAGCACATTTGTCTTTGTAACTTTTGTCGTAGACTCTAGTTTTAAATTCCAAATACTTCATAAATTTTTTCTGTATTGATTCCAACCGATTTATGTAAATAGAATAATGTGGGTTCCAAATTTGCGAATTGTATATATTGGACAGACTAAAGTGCCGTCTGCGTTAGCGCGCGTTGAAGCAACGTTCTATTTTTTTCGCACACTTTTGCGCGGCGCGGTCTGCCTGAATTACACGGATTTTTTGTGCGCCGGACTTTTTGCGTGTCGTGTACGTTACTGCATATAATTGCATAGGTACTATTTTCACAGACTAAAAAGTGCGTCACGGATAGTCTGTCGTCTGCGCTGCGCCTTATAGTGTAGGCAATGAACAGATTCTTTGTATGGAGACCCATACACTAATTCCTCAGTCGATGAAACTTTGCTGAGTTATAAAATAGCATGAGCCATAAACTTTTAAATGATTATCCAAAAAAAAAACTCACACGGAAGTTATGTATGTATACATAAATATACAAATCTGTTTATATATTGAACCGAGTAATTTCTCAGTCCAAATTTATTTTACCAAATGAGTTATTTATACTAGTATGTGATACTTGATGAAAATCCAAAACTTTTTTCAAACATGAGTATGCTTGGCAAAATGGTATAATTCCGTTAAAAAGTTCGACAGAGACATTTTCAGTCCAAGTCACCCCATTTTGTTTTATTAAAATTTGGTGTTTCTGCAGGGATATTTTTTTGGATATTTCATGTTATTGTTTTTATACGTTACATAAATATGTCCGGTTAAGAAAGTTTAGACGGAGCATTTTTCCTAAAAAAGATATCAATGAAATAAAACTTTCATTAAAAAATACCTAATCTTCTATTATTATTATTTTTTGGAAATTTATACCATTCTTTTCATTTATTGATACTTTATCATGATGTAAAGTTTTTTCTGGCTGAGGAATTACTGTGGGGGTCAACTAGCTTCATTGACTACACTATTATAGGTACAATCACGGACAAATTCTTCTTACTTCTTTTAGAGCCAGCGCGCACTTGTGACTTTATATTATACCTAGTTATAGTTAATAGTTATTATTATAGTTATAGTTTTTTGATCAAACTATCGCACAGTACAACTATCAGCCGGTCGGTAATGTACATAAAGGACTATGTAAGCGCGCCCACTGCACTCAAATAAACTATATCGCCCAACTATCGGCCGACAGTTTAACCACGATCGTCTTACGAATCTTACGATACCGACTAAACTATCGGTCGACTAAAAATCACAAGTGCGCGCAGGCGTCGCACTGTTCACTTGCAGTCCTTATCAGTAATCGTTTATGCATTGTACTACCCGAGTTTCACACATCATAACCAAATAGTAAAAGGGTCTGCGCGTGAATGGCAAAGCACCAGCCTAATAAAAAGCAGTAAGATGTGAGTTATTTAAATTTTTAGTTTTTTGCATTCACAATGCAATTTTTATTATTGAAAAATGGAAAATGAATTATTTAGAAAAAATCGACCCGTCTCCCATCGGAGCTGGTTGTGAGACGGGTCGATTTTTTCTAAATACTTAATTTTCCATTTTTCAAGTAAGATGTGGTTCACCGAATTTGTTCCTGATTGTACTTATCGAAATGAAGTGGTTATATTATAGGTAATTTAAAATTTCAAGTTTTATTTATATTACTAGAGCCGTCCGCGTCTTCGTTGCGCCACCAATATTGCTCATGGAAAATGAATTATTTAGAAAAAATCGACCCGTCTCCCATCGGAGCTGGTTGTGAGACGGGTCGATTTTTTCTAAATACTTAATTTTCCATTTTTCAAGTAAGATGTGGTTCACCGAATTTGTTCCTGATTGTACTTATCGAAATGAAGTGGTTATATTATAGGTAATTTAAAATTTCAAGTTTTATTTATATTACTAGCGGCCGTCCGCGTCTTCGTTGCGCCACCAATATTGCTCAATGCAAGATGAGTCGGGCGGGGCGATCAACCGTGTCGAACTGTCGACCACCTGACGCTGATATTTGATAGGTAGCTGAGCTTCTTTCTTGGCGAAGTTGTAAAAACTGTTTGTTTTGTAAATATTAGCGTATCATCTTACCGTTAGATAATTTTTTTTAAAGATTTCAATTTGTCGTAATAAGTTGGACTTTGGCAGGTAAGTAATTGACTTAATTCAAGCTTTTTAATTTAAGGTTCTTAGCGGCCGCACGCGTAGGTGTTTTTATTTATAAAGATGTTCACTAACTCAAAACAATTCGCGAGAAAAGTTAGACTACGGCCTTCCGCACCATCCAATACATTTTTGCACCTCATCTAAATATGTTTTGGCTCGATATTTTAACAAACCGATAATAACAGAAATTGTAAAGCAAACATGGTTAGGTTACTTTTTCATTTTTATATTTGTTTGGACTTGGTAACACTTAGAATACATATGTCTATTTATGTTGGTTTCGTGTTTAAATTATAACTATGAACGCTGTTCATTCAAATAAAACAACTTTTACTTATAACCAGTGATCGGATAATCGGATGCATATTTCATCATCATCATCATGTCAGCCGAACGACGCCCACTGCTGGGCATAGGCCTCCCCCAAGGATCTCCACAACGATCGGTCCTGCGCTGCCCGCATCCAGCGGCTTCCCGCGACCTTGACCAGATCGTCGGTCCACCTTGTAGGGGGCCTGCCCACGGAACGTCGTCCGGCACGCGGTCGCCATTCAAGAACCTTTCCGCCCCAACGGCCATCGGTTCTCCGCGCTATGTGTCCCGCCCACTGCCACTTCAATGATGCAATCCTTCGAGCGATGTCGGTTGTTTTAGTTCTCCTGCGGATTTCATCATTTCTGATTCGATCGAGCAGGGAAATACCAAGCATCGCTCTCTCCATTGCTCGCTGGGATGCTCGGATGCATATTTACCTAAAGTTAATATTTGGCTAACTAACTATGGAAGCGGCTTCTTAAAATATGTTTTTTAAATATAAATCCCGGGATTCCAGAAAATTCGGGAATGCAAAGCTAGTCGGTAACATGGTGTTAAAACGAAGCCTTTAGCATGTGGTATTTATTTTTATAAATTCCGGGATTCCGGGTTTACTTACACAACTATTCATACGTATTTACTTGAAGTTTAGTTAAGTTCCCAATGCGATTTATGAGTATGTAGAGTGTTAGAGGAAGAGAAGTGAGTGTTAGTTTAAATAAAACAATAAGTACTTACAATAATACTTTATGGGTCTATATACCCTTTTCGGGTCGCTACTTGCACACAAGCAGGTATATGTATAATTTGCCGTCTCACTCGCATTCATTAAGAAATACCATAGCCTTCTCTATTGTTTGCACAGACGTATCCGTACGCGTCAGAGTGAGACACGAGACACGCCGTGCTTCCGCTCGCACACCAACCCCGGGCAGGCCCCAGTCAGGGCGTTTGTGCACTACACTGAATTTCACTGAGTTTCAATGTTTCAAACCCTAAACTACACGAAATAAATAAATTCTTACTATTATTAATGATTAATTATTAAAATACAAGCATTCGTTTTTTTCCGGATCGGTAAAATTCAGTGTAGTGCACAAACGCCCTCACTCGCTCAAGGTCACGCGCTGTGTGCCTACCGCTAAGTAGCTCGTAACTGAGCCGATTAGCAGTAGGCTGTCGCACGCGTTTCCCGCACAAAACGCTGCAAAACAATTTTATTACGTACCTATATAATTTTATTAAAGATAAAATCTTGACTAACGATACGATGGTTCATTATTGTAAATTGTTCACACGATTCAGAATATTTTCGCTAGTAAAATTTAATAACCGAAAGATGGAATAAAAAATAAAGATCATTTTATAAAATTAAAGCACATTTTATTTACTCCATTGCATTATTCATAAATAGTAAAGTTTATTTCACTTCAGCCATTTAGTTTAATTTATGTTCTTTGTACAACCTTGACGATTTCGCTCGATGACGTACTCTCGCGAAGTACGCGGGAATCTCGACTCTTGGAGCGCGTCCATAGAATATGTGTCTTCTTGCAGCGGTTTTTGTAGGCTAATATAGCGTAGGTATTTTAGCTTTTGTATAGATAGAGGGATTTATCTGTTACGTAGTAACTATTTTCTAATCTTACCCCGGGCACACCTGTATTCGTCTACTGCGCAGCATTCCGCGTGAACTTCAGGACCGTCAAGTTATTTTGCGCGTACTGCACAAGCCGAGCTATGGAAATCTAGCAACGTTGCACGTGAATTGTCCATTTCTATTGACAACGCCAATGACAATACGACAAAGAACAATGCGCAATTTTGGCGCCTTTTCAAAAGTAACTGCACACTAACCCCACCTGGCCAGGTGGATAGAGTAATCTCATACAAACAATAGTTAATATGGCAGCTAAGTTCTAAACTATATCCGTTCCGAGTTATGCGCCACTAAATGTTACCAGTATTTTATTACCAAAACTGAAACTGTTACTACTATTTTCAACTTTATTTCGTTTATTTTTGATTTTTTTATATTTGAACACTGTTCCTATCCGATTTTCGTCAAGTTGCCCATTTAGTGACTTCAAGTCACAATGAAGTGCTATATGGCACAATATGGATTATAGAAAATAATAAAGAGTCACTTCATTTGTATTGTTTAATTAATGACGTTGAGCAAAAAATCCTGGACTTTTCAGTGAACACTTTCTCTTTCTACCCTACTTGAATAACACCACGTGGGCACCGCGTTGAATTGCATCAACGCAACCAAACAAACGACATGTGTCGTTGGGTTGTTGAAACCGTAAATGGTAGGCTAAAAAATCAGTTTAAGTTAATTCGACAGTTAATTCGACATGTTGCCAATAATAGAGCCATGGCGCATTTATTTGATGAAATCAAAGTTGCTGGTGCTCTGTTAAATGCTTTTGGGAAACCATTAACGGATCATAGGCTTGTTGCTGAAATACTACTAAACATTTCAGAGCGGACTATGGTCAAAGATAACTATTTAGGCAATTATGTGTTAGCTCAAAACCTGAACTCTCGAAGGGCAATGTTTTCTTCAATTACTGGCGAAAATCCTGCTCTTAATATTTTCCCAGTACTAAAGACGATCTCATTATTTTTGCACTGGGAACATACCAGCTTAAACAAGCGAGAAGTTATTATGGAGAACACATTAAAGGAACTGGGTCATTTGTGATTGAGGTTTGCAGAGAGCTCAATTTAGAAAATCTAACATATTATCAGCTACAAACCCATGGCTTCTCAGAGGTAGAATACAATCTCGTCACCGGCAATCTAAAACATATTACGTTTATGTTTTAATAAATTCAAGCGAGCATGGAAGAAATGCTATTATTGGTCATTACTGTAGTTGTATTATTGGTTTGCGCACTTTGGGCTGTTGTGCCCATATAATGACCATAATCTGGTATTTAGGTTGGGGTAGGCACCAACCAGATCTTAGCCCCCCAGCCCTTTTTCTTGATTCAATAATAATCCGTCAGGATATCGAGAACGAAATTCATGATTATGTTAGCGAAGATGAAACATAATTATGTTTAGTTTAAGTTTTGATTAAGAAGGTACATACCTACCTAATATTGTTTTAGATATTTAAATAATATAAAAAGTGATTATTGTTATTTTGTTTAGTTTAGTTTGGGTAATATTGTTATAGATTATGTGAAATCAATAAATTATTATAAAAAATAATGTTTATTATTTTCCATGTCACATACATTACATACGAGTACGTAGGCACTTAGACGGAAACTTTTATGAATACAATACATGTTTTAGTCGTTATGACTTGGGTGACTCTGTCACTCAGGGACGGCACATCAATGGATAGTGGTGACGAAATTCGAATACGAACAGTCTTTACATATCAAAATAAACGATATATGACCGTAAACAGCACTCATTTTTACAGTTTTTGTAATAAAATAATAGTGACATTTAGTAGCGCACAACTCGGAACGGATATAGTTTAGAGCTTAGCTGCCATATTAGCTATTGTTTGTATGCGTGTACTCTATCCATCAAGCATAGTCCGATCAGTGTGCAGCCACTTAAAAAAATGCGCCAGGTGCCCATACATTTTATCAAAAGCCTTTAAAAACAAGAGAATGCCTACAATACTTACGAATGCCTGACAGCCACTGAAAAGATTCCAACTTTTTATATGGAGCCTGGCATAGGTACCTAAAGTTCCAAGTCAAGTACCTTACCTACCTAAAAATGACAAGTTTTAATATACTAAGTTTTATTATACACGTTCAAAGTGAAATATTTCAAAAAGTACATCATTTACGACTTTTTGTCAAAGATTATTTGTTGTTTAAAAATGTTTTCTCTGTTGATTGGTTTGTATGTTTCATAGGTGTACACCAAAATATGACGTTTAGGTACATACGTACTTGCAACTTTAAGTATGCCAATGAGTTACGTTCGTGGTAGGAGGCAGTGAAGTTACATAGATACTGTGTTTCCTAAACATTCAACTTACTTAGTCCTTTAATACGATAGGTAGGTACAGGTACTACTGTTAGTTGATCGCGGGATTTTATTGCTGTTTTACTTTAATAATCAAGAACTTGAATGATTTTTCTTTATAATTTCTTATTTATTATTCGTTTGAGATATGTTTCGAAAAATGAAAAAGTATGTGAAGAAATGTAAAATTATAAAGGAGTTATTATTATTTTTAGATATATTTTTGATACAAAAGTGCATTCCATTTTAGCCAACATCTGAATATATGTAAATACCAGATTTGATTCTATATAACCAAAACACTATATTTGTCAATTCCAAAATCCCGGGATTTTTCGATACAAAAGTGCATTCCATAACAGCCAACACCTCAACTTTAGGTAAATATGCATCCGATTATCCGATCTCTACTTATAACTAACGTGCGTTATATTATCGCTTTTGTATGTCTTCACTTCTATCAGTACCGCCACTAAAAACCGTTCTACGGCTTTGGCGATTCCAGTCCACTCCCTTATGTTTCTCAGCCATGAATTTTTTCGCTTTCCACCACGTCTTTTGCTTTCTATCTTGCCCATCATGATAAGTTGAAGCAGCTGTGCATAGTATTAAAGTGTAACTAGTAGGTTTTTTGTTTCTTTCAAGTAATTATGAGCGACTTATGTATAAATCATAAAGATTACGACCCGAAGGTTAGGAAATTTAGGGGCAGGCACTTTAAACGAAAACAATAGCTCCTTTAAAGAAATAGCAGAAATAATTATGAAATTAATTATAATAATATGCTCGACGTGTTGTAAGCTCCAGTGTCTATTCTCTAGAGCTAATTCTACAATTTCACATAGTTTAAATCGCAAGGGCATTGCCGTCATAGTATGTTACGCAAATGACGGTTTATTATTATTCTAGTTACGTTATTATCCGATGTACTAGATTCCTTTTAATACAATAGTAGATGTGTGAATTAAACAAATAATGAAGGTCACTGTTCATACACTGCTTTGGATTTGTATTACTTACAGTTTTAAGTACTTTTAATAATTGATACAAAATTAATTAGGCTGAAGACCAAAGGAACTTCAATTAAATTTTTACTTGAGTAATGCTATTTCAGATCAAGCCAAAACAACAACTTCAAAAGCCATCGACATTAAGATAAAGCCGTATTATTAGGACTTAAACAATATTAACAATTTACTAAATTAGTCTTTAACGGGAAGACAATCACATATTTACGTTAGAACGTAGAACCACAGTTGGTTGGAGAATAAGATTATCTCGAAGCATTCGGTATACAGAAATGTGTGACGTTGCTTGCTATATAATTTTATTACAAAATTTTGAACAATACACCATACGGTGAACAAAACCGCAGCTATTGTTGTATTGCGTTTCTAAAATGAAAATAAATCCGAAGTAGAAAGCATATAAAGGACGTATGAAAATACAGTGACATTAGTCACAACACGCGTTACACACGTACCTACACTTTCACCGGCGTATAATTTTATAGAGAGAGCCGTTTAAATATCATACAAAAGTGACATTAAAGTTTACTACATCATAAACTAGAGGATCCCATGGCGCAGTGGTTAGCGCGTTCGGCCTGCGATCGTTGAAGTTAAGCAACTTTCACAATCGGCCGGTCACGGGATGGGTGACCAAAAATTTATTATCTCAAGCTCCTCCGTGCTTCGGAAGGCACGTTAAGCCGTTGGTCCCGGCTGCGTTTGCAGTCGTTAATACCCACCAATCCCCATTAGGCATGCGTGGTGGGTCATGTGGCCCATTCTCCATATCCATCCATAAGGAAGGCCTGTGTCCCAGCAGTGAGCACTTATACTGGCTGATGATGATTATATCACAAACTGGTTAACTTTTTCATCATTTACTGAACATTAAAATTAACAAAAAGATTTCCGACACACACATTTATGCAACACCTATGTAAGTTTAAGTATTAATCTCGACATAGTATAAAACAAAGTCAGTGCCTGTTGTCTGCTCACATCTTACAAACTAGGTACCACAAAAAATAATAAATAAATTAATGATAATAACTTTCTTACAATCATTCACACGAATTATCTAGCTTATAAGTAGTTTTCATTAAGAAACTGTGTGATGGAAACTAGAATAAATGTATACTTAGATACTTTTTTTAAATACATACTTAATATACCTACATAGAAATCACCCAGACCGAGACAAAAAGACATGTTCATGCACACAAATATTTGTCTTGTTCGGGAATCGAACCCGAGACCTCCGGCGCAGAAGGCAGGTACTACTCCTGCGCCAAATCGGTCGTTTAAATAATAGAAAAAAGTGATTCAAGAGGAAAGTTTATGTGCATTTTGTGACTTTGAATAAATTATATCTTATAATATTTAAAACTTTCTCGTTCCATTATAATTTATAAACAAGAATATATATGTGTACTTACAGCTTGACGTTTGGGCTGTAGCAACACAGCCGAATCGTCAAGCTGTAAGTACATAATTATATACAGTCAGCGTCAAAATGATCTAAGCGTTCAATCAAACCTACCAAAAGTATCTGAAAATTAGACAAAAATCAACCTTATCTCAAGACATAAATATGCATTTTCATTTGTTGTTTGAGAACAAATGACAACAAATGATAGTACATCTTAGAGTATTGTGCTAAGGTTGATTTTTGTCAAATCTTCAAATACTTTTGGTAGGTTTGAACGCTTAGATTATTTTGACGCTGACTGTACTACATAATAAATGTCGCGTTGAGTCCCGTTACTCTTGTTCATAATTAAGTCTTGTTTGCCCATAGGCGGAGGCTGGGGCCACTGCCCAGAAGTACCCCGTAATGGTCTACATCCACGGAGGGCAGTTCTCCTCCGGGGCGTCGAACCTGTTCCCCGCGCACATGCTCGCTGGCTTCTACGACGTGGTCGTGGTCTCCATCAACTACCGCCTGGGGGCGCTCGGTAACATATAAAGGGTTTTTCATTAAGAGCGCTCGAACTTTGAAATGGAATAAAACAACCCGTTTAAGTGATAATCCCACAATTTTTATTTTATTTTAAAGAGCATTTGATGACATTATTTATGGAATATAATTTCAGCCAAATGGTCACCGTGGTTCCGCCGAAGGTGGTGTATCCTGATGGACCAATTCTGGACGACATTTTTGCATAAATGGGGCTCAATCTCATGAATAACGCGAGTTATGTTGGCCTTCAGGGCAGCAAATTGTCTGTGGTTTGTCAGCATAGACTCAGGATTTCACGTAGCCCCACAGAAAGTAATTGAGCGGAGTTAGATCACACGATCTCGGTGGCCAGTTAATGTCACCACCACGCGAGATAACGAAGCCCTCAAACTTTTCATTCTATAAATTTAATGTTTCCCGTGCAGTATGGCAAGTGGCGCCGTCTTTTTGCAACGACATGTTCCATGGTGAAATGTCATGAATAAATTTATATTCCCGCCAAATTTGACAGCTATCACTATTCCAAGATGGCCGCTATCAACTTTCAAAGTTCGAGCGTCCCTATTGAAAAACCCTTTACTATACTATATTTTGAAACCACTGGCCAAATTTTTAAGTTCGACTCAGAATCGGTAAGCGAATAACTTTCTCCTAGAAACATGGGTCGAAATATGACTTTTTTTTACTTTTCATACAAATCATACTGATCACGTGATCGATTTAGTATGGGAAGTTCAAATTTTTTTGTCGTATTACGACCCATGTTTCTAGGAGAAAGTTGTTCAATTACCAATTCTGGGTCGAACGTAAAAATTTGGCAAATGGTTTCAAAATAACCCTGTATAGTGCGAGTTAGAAAAATACTTCTCTCTGGCTGTATAATGCGTGTTGAGTTTCGATCAACAATAGTACTAAAGAAGGCTCACGAACTAAATGAAAACTTTATATGGCCAGACTGACTTTTTTTTAAACGGAGAAAAAAGGTTACCAATGTTACGATCTTACATTATAAATGACAAGAAGCGTTCCAAGTTTGAAATACCTTATTATTATCACGTATTATTGACACTGTCAAAATAATCTACTTATAATTATACTCTCAAGTGGGCTTATGAGGCTTGGACATATCTGTCACTCCAAGTATGTATCTAGAACTAAGTGTTATTGTTGATCGAAGGTGTTGAGTCTTATTTAAAAATCTTAAATCAATACTTCTTATCCAGGTTTTCTATCAACGGGTGACGAAAATTCTCCCGGCAACTATGGAATCCTAGACCAAGTAATGGCCGTCCGCTGGGTACACGAGAACATCGATGCCTTCAATGGCGACCGCAACTCCATCACTCTTTTCGGTCCCGGCGCCGGCGCCGCGTCCGCCGGTCTGCTCGCCCTAGCGCCGCAGACCAGGGACATCGTCACTAAGGTCATCGCGCAGGTCAGTGTCTGACGTCGGTCCAATGAGTCGTGACATAGATGCCTCCAACGGCGCCGCAACTCTATCATTCTGTTTGTCCCGGCGCCCCGGGGTGGCCTCCGCCGGTCTGCTCGCCCTAGCGCCGAAGACCAGGGATATCGTCACTAAGGTCATCGCGTAGGTCAGTGTCTGACATTGGTCCAATGAATCGTGACATAGATGCCTCCAACAGCAACCGCAATTCCATCACTCTCTTTAGCCCCGGCGCCGGAGCAATGTCCGCCGGTCTGCTCGCCCTAGCGCCGAAGACAAAGGACATCGTCACTCGCGCAGGTCAGTACGTGCTTAAAACCGATACGTAGAACGAGTAGTGGTAGAGTAGTGCCTGCTCTCGATCGCCTTATTTGGTCAGCCCACCTTGAGTGGGTAACCTTATGAGGAGACAAAGAGGAGACTCCCTCCCTCTGTCCGGCCCCCTCTCGAGCTTTCGAGCTATTTAGGTTACGCGAAGCCTAATGGGCTTGGTGCAATGGGCGCGATGAGACAGGCTATGTATCTGACTGAGTCCAACATGCCGTTTGCGGTACACGAAAAGACATGTGTTTGTCCTCACTATAAACCAAAAAAAAGATCTGACGTTAGTCCAATGAGTCATAAAATCGATGCCTTCAACGGCAATCGCAACTCCATTACTCTGTTCGGTACAGTCATCTCCGTCGGCTTGCTCGCCCTATCACCGCAGACCAGGGACATCGTCACTAAGGTCATCGCGCAGGTCAGTACCACCCACAGATAGCCACCAATAAATAAGTGACAATGCTTGTCAACGTCGATTCAGTGCTGACCAATGAAGTATGTCGTAAAAGTTATTGTCGCCCTAGCGCCGCAGACCAGGGACATCGTCTCTAAGGTCATCGCGCAGGTCAGTACCACCCACAGATAGCCACCAATAAATAAGTGACAATGCTTGTCAACGTCGATTCAGTGCTGACCAATGAAGTATGTCGTAAAAGTTATTGTCGCCCTAGCGCCGCAGACAAGGGACATCGTCTCTAAGGTCATCGCGCAGGTCAGTGTCTGACATTGGTCCAATGAGTCGTGACATGGATGCCTCCAACAGCAACCACAACTCCATCACTCTGTTTGGTCCTGGCGCCGCGTCCGCCGCGCCGGTCTGCTCGCCCTAGCGCCGCAGACAAGGGACATCGTCACTAAGGCCATTGCGCAGGTCAGAGTCTGACATTGGTACAATGAGTCGTGACATAGATGCCTCCAACAGCAATCGCAACTCCATCACTCTGTTCGGGCCCGGCACCGGCGCCGCGTCCGCCGGTCTGTTCGCCTTAGCGCCGCAGACAAGGGATATCGTCACTAAGGTCATCGCGGAGGTCAGTGTCTGACATTGGTCCAATGAGTCGTGACATAGATGCCTCCAACAGCAATCGCAACTCCATCACTCTGTTCGGGCCCGGCGCCGGCGCCGCGGCCGCTTGTCTGCTCGCCCTAGCGCCGCAGACAAGGGACATCGTCTCTAAGGTCATCGCGCAGGTCAGTGTCTGACATTGGTCCAATGAGTCGTGACATAGATGCCTCCAACAGCAACCGCAACTCCATCACTCTGTTTGGTCCTGGCGCCGCGTCCGCCGCGCCGGTCTGCTCGCCCTAGCGCCGCAGACAAAGGACATCGTCACTCGCGCAGGTCAGTACGTGCTTAAAACCGATACGTAGAACGAGTAGTGGTAGAGTAGTGCCTGCTCTCGATCGCCTTATTTGGTCAGCCCACCTTGAGTGGGTAACCTTATGAGGAGACAAAGAGGAGACTCCCTCCCTCTGTCCGGCCCCCTCTCGAGCTTTCGAGCTATTTAGGTTACGCGAAGCCTAATGGGCTTGGTGCAATGGGCGCGATGAGACAGGCTATGTATCTGACTGAGTCCAACATGCCGTTTGCGGTACACGAAAAGACATGTATTTGTCCTCACTATAAACCAAAAAAAAGATCTGACGTTAGTCCAATGAGTCATAAAATCGATGCCTTCAACGGCAATCGCAACTCCATTACTCTGTTCGGTACAGTCATCTCCGTCGGCTTACTCGCCCTATCACCGCAGACCAGGGACATCGTCACTAAGGTCATCGCGCAGGTCAGTACCACCCACAGATAGCCACCAATAGATAAGTGACAATGCTTATCAACGTCGATTCAGTGCTGACCAATGAAGTATGTCGTAAAATGTATTGTCATTGAAGTAACCAATCTCGTGTCCGGTGTTACGTCACTGGCTCGGTATTCGAAAAGACTGCATTTGCCCTCACTATAAACCAAGAAAGGTTTGTCTGACGTGGGTCCGATAAGTCATAACGTTGTTGCCTACAACGGCGCCGCAACCCCATCACCGGCGCCGCCAGGGACATCGTCGCCAGGGACATCGTCACTAAGATCATCGCGCAGGTCAGTGTCTGACATTGGTCCGATGAGTCATAACATAGATGCAATCAACAACACCAGCATATAACTTTAGGTACTCTAGTCAAATGACACTGAAAAATCTCTCCAATTCTGAAGAAAGAAAAACATGTAGCTTACTTCCGCAAAAAGCACAGCATGCAAGATACATGCACAAATTGCACATGCACACCACGAATATACCAGTACACAATACCTGCATTTAGCAAGACAGCAACACACCTTGAACTTTCATCAATCAGACTACTATACACGTGTTTGCCCCAACCCGGAGCATCATCAGGAGTTAGAAAGTTTCGGTGCTGCTTTTCGCACGATCTAACTGTTGCGGAAGTAAGCTACATACTTTTCTTATTTCACAATGGTTAGGGGCTTGCGCCAGATGACGCCTGATTCAATCAAATGTCTCTCCAAGTCGATTCTTATTGGTGTTTTGTTCCAGAGTGGCTCCGCCCTCGCAGACTGGGCGATGATTGAGGACAAGTTCCGCGTGCAGAACACTTCGATCCTTCTGGGCAAGTTCGTGGGCTGCCCCACCGACTCGTCGTGGCGGCTCGTCAACTGCCTGCGCCAGAGCCGCAGCATATACGACCTCGGCAACGCGCAAGTCTCGGTAATATAACACAGAGAGAGAGAGAGAAAGAAAGATAAACATTTATTGACTATACACACATTAAACTACAGTGAATATGATTAACATAGACAAGGCGCAAGTGTTCAACCACAGATTACTTAATAATTACTATGTAACAGATAGTTCACTCCGCTAAGTCATTTTAAATAAATAGCAACTCTAACTATAACGCAATAAAGTAGAATTCAGCTTGTACGGCGCAAATTACGAACGGCCAGTCGTTGCATCTCTTTCTATCGCATATATTCTAGCTGTTTTGCGGACCTAATTTCTATGGATTTACACCGCCGGCGTTGCCGCCGCGTTTTCGAGCCGACACGGGGAGTGAAATAGGCCTGGAACAACGAACTAGGCTCCCACCTCAGCATATTTTTGCAACAGTAAAAAGAGTTTACTCTCGCAACGTTTACTTTAGCATTCTGGGGGAGCGTAATTGGTGACTTAAAAAACAAACAAACAAAAAAATAATCAGGACTCATCTCATCACACATGTTACACACAAAACATAAAAAAAAAATTAAGAAAAAACTGAAAGCTGCTATTATTAGAACTATTCTATTCTATCCGGTTAAACTATACAGATCAAACTCAAACAGAATTGACACGGAATAACAGCTGAATCTAACTTCGCGTATGCAATAATGACACGTTATATCGGCCATAGTGTGTTGTCAGTAATTCAAATAGCATTGCAGGCGTAATCACGCCGAACTGCGGTCACGTATTTTCGGCATCGTGTTTCGCTTTCGACACTAAATTTTAAGAGATAGGCTTACTAAAGCCATAATCAGAATATAGAATAGAATAGAATAGAATATACTTTATTTCGCAAGAATGTGGTTGGTACATCAAGATCTTAAAACAAATAAAAGTGCAGGACACATTCACCCAGCCTGGGCATGCAAAAGAAAAAAAAATGAAAATATATTAGAATTAAAATTAATGTCAAGCTAAAATTATTCATGTCAAAATCAGTTAATTCAATTTATACAATACAATAAAAATGTTACATTTTATAGTCAAATCAGATATAAGTACGGCGTGCAGAACACTCCTATCCTGCTCGCATCTGATTGCATGCGTGAAGAATGCGAATTAAGGGACTCTTATTTCGATCGTACCTAGACTACTGTATTATGTTTTTATACAATAAAGATATAAGGTTGTCTAACAGCCAGAATTAATAATCTATCCACAGAAAGGGGTAGGCATGATCCAGATTAGTTGCAAAGCAACACCTAGCAACCTGGCAACTGTCGTTGCATAGCGACTAATCTGGATCATGCCTATCCCTATCTGTGGATTGATTATTAATTCTGGCCGTTAGGCACTTGCGTGATTTTTCAATTTCAACTTGACTTGCTTATAATGGTTAAGATAATGACCTGACAACTTTTGACCGTCAAACACTGTTCAACAGCCACAAATAGGTCTGATCCCGTTCGGGCCGGTACTCGAGAACAACTTCCTGTTCCCCGGCGACCAGTGGTACGAGGGCTGGACGGAGAGGGACTGGCACTTCCTCGACGTGATGCCGGAGGAACTCGTCAAGGCGCGCCAGTTCAACCCCGGCATGAGATATATGACTGGAGTTACTACGCAGGAGGCCGCGTATTACATCTGTAAGTTGGATAATAATTGTCGTTTTAAGCCTCAAGTGAGCAGCTCATCAAGAAGCGCCAGTTCAACCCCGGCCTGAGATATATGACTGGAGTTACTACGCAGGAGGCTGCGTATTACATCTGTAAGTGGTTAATAATTGTCGGTTTAAGCCTCATAGTGGGTGTAATCTCGTTCGGTACTCGAGAACAACTTCCTATTCCCCGGCGACCAGTGGTACGAGGGCTGGACGGAGAGGGACTGGCACTTCCTCGACGTGATGCCGGAGGAACTCGTCAAGGCGCGCCAGTTTAACCCCGGCATGAGATATATGACTGGAGTTACTACGCAGGAGGCCGCGTATTACATCTGTAAGTTGTTAATATTTGACGGTTTAAGCCAATTAGTGCAATCCCGTTCGGGTCAGTTCTGGAGAACTATTTCCTATTCTCCGGCGACCAGTGGTACCTCGACGTGATGCCGGAGCAACTCATAAAGAAAAGCCAGTTTAACCCCGGCCTGAGATATGTGACTGGAGTTACTAAGTAAGAGGCGGCATATTATATATGTAAGTTGTTAAAAATTGACGTTTTAAGTCTCAAGTGAGCAACTCATCAAGAAGAGCCAGTTCAACCCCGGCCTGAGATATATGACTGGAGTTACTACGCAGGAGGCCGCGTATTACATCTGTAAGTTGTTGTAGACTAGTCCTTTTTTTGTTAGTATTATACATATGACATTGTGTTTGTGTGTATGTTTGTCCGTCTTTCACGTCAAAACGGAGCAACTGATCGACGTGATGTTTGGTATATTGATAGATTGGGAGCTGGAGAGTAACATAGGCTCTTTTTTGCCCGGAAAAATATATTCCCCGGTCGTCTAGTCCACATGGGCGAAGCCGCGGGCGAAAGGCTAGTCAAATCAGAATAAGCCAACAAGGTTTCCGCAACTAAATTATAAAACTTCCAGACACCCGCAAACTAGCCGCTACAGAAGGCATTTGCTATACGTTATATTACGGTACAGTTATTATGATATAACTTTTTAAACTTTCATGGTCATCCTGTAAATATTACGAAAAACGGGATTTTTACCATGTTTCGATTTGCTGTCGAGTCCCCGATATTTCGGCGCAGTTGCACACGCCATGATCACGGAGTAACTGGTCGTCGAGTTATTATGATTTTGTCTAAATAGGCATTGAAATCGATAAAAAGACTCCATATTTGACGTTACGATGTTGAACCACGTGTTAACAAGTTACAGGGGTTTTTTCGATTTTAATTTTATGGAGCCGATCGAGATCTGCCTGGTATATCGTAACATTATTTCCTTGCAGACAACAACGACTCCCTAGCCCCCCGCTACGAGATCAGCGAGGACTGGTTCAACCAGAAAGTGGCCGAGCTGGTCCTCCGTTACAACTACACTCTCAACCCGCGCGGGATATACGACGCCATCAGATATATGTACACGTACCACCCGGAGCCGCACAACGTGAGCGCCATACGGGACCAGTATATACACGTGAGTCATACATCATCATCATCATCATGTCAGCCGAACGACGCCCACTGCTGGGCATAGACTTCCCCCGAGGATCTCCACAACGATCGGTCCTGCGCTGCCCGCATCCAGCGGCTTCCCGCGACCTTGACCAGATAGTCGGTCCACCTTGTAGGGGGCCTGCCCACGGAACGTCGTCCGGCACGCGGTCGCCATTCGAGAACCTTTCCGCCCCAACGGCCATCGGTTCTCCACGTTATGTGTCCCGCCCACTGCCACTTCAATGATGCAATCCTTCGAGCGATGTCGGTTGTTTTAGTTCTCCTGCGGATCTCATCATTTCTGATTCGATCGAGCAGGGAAATACCAAGCATAGCTCTCTCCATTGCTCGCTGGGTGACTTTGAGCCTTCTTAATAGCGGGATATACGACGCCATAGATATATGTACACGTATCACCCTGAGCCGCACAACGTGAGCGCCATACGGGACCAGTATATACACGTGAGTCATACGTGTACGCATTCATCTATACCATACTTACGTAAAGAAAGTCGAACTGGAAAGTGCTTTATGAGTTTCGTTAAGAGAGTTAACGCCAAATGCGTCGCGTCGAGTTTAGGTAAATTAGTAAATTTCACTCGCATCAGACATGCGCTCATGGTCAAGCGTGCGGTGTCCTGCGATAGTCAAACTAATCACGTTGATCCTTTTAACTCAAGATTAAATATTACGAGATCAGCGAGGACTGGTTCAACCAGAAAGTGGCCGAACTGGTCCTCCGTCACAACTACACGCTCAACCCGCGCGGGATATACGACGCCATCAGATATATGTACACGTACCACCCGGAGCCGCACAACGTGAGCGCGATACGGGACCAGTATATACACCTGAGTCATATATCATCATCATCATCATCATCATGTCAGCCGAACGACGCCCACTGCTGGGCATAGACCTCCCCCAAGGATCTCCACAACGATCGGTTCTGCGCTGCCCGCATCCAGCGGTTTCCTGCGACCTTGACCACATCGTCGGTCCACCTTGTAGGGGGCCTGCCCACGGAACGTTGTCCGGCACGCGGTCGCCATTCGAGAACCTTTTCGCTCCAACGGCCATCGGTTCTCCGCGCTATGTGTCCCGCCCACTGCCACTTCAATGATGCAATCCTTCGAGCGATGTCGGTTGTTTTAGTTCTCCTGCGGATCTCATCATTTCTGATTCGATCGAGCAGGGAAATACTAAGCATAGCTCTCTCCATTGCTCGCTGGGTGACTTTGAGCCTTCTTAATAGCGGGATATTACGAGATCAGCGAGGACTGGTTCAGTTATTTAAATTTTTAGTTTTTTGCATTCACAATGCAATTTTTATAATAGAAAAATGGAAAATGAAGTATTTAGAAAAAATCTACCCGTCTCACAACTATGTCTCGTCCCATCGGAGCTAGTTGTGAGACGGGTCGATTTTTTCTAAATACTTCATTTTCCATTTTTCGAGGACTGGTTCAACTAAAAAGTGGCCGAACTGGTCCTCCGTTACAACTACACTCTCAACGACGGGATATACGACGCCATCAGATATATGTACACGTACCACCCGGAGCCGCACAACGTGAGCGCGATACGGGATCAGTATATACACGTGAGTCATACTCATACATGCACGTATTCATCGATACCAAACTTGCGTACGTTTCGTACAAAACGAAATTCAAATATGAATGGTCATTTGCTATATCGATCCCAAACGCCAATCTACAATTCGAATACAATGATGCATAAAGAAAGGTTAAGACATCAGACATTAAAAATCTGGTTCATTTCATTATATTCTATTCAAAATTGTTTACAAGCCTTTACACACTGCATTAGACTATAAACCACTGTTTATTTTCAGCTGCTCTCCGACTTTCTTTACCGCGCCCCTACCGACAAAATGGTGAAACTATTGCTCGAGCAAAACGTCCCGGTTTATATGTACGTGTTAAACACTACAGTGGAAGCGTACAAGTGGCCTGAATGGCGACTGTACCCTCACGATACTGAGAGAGTGTTCCTCACCGGGGCTCCCTTCATGGACCAAGAGTTCTTCCCGATGAAACAGCGAATTGACCGGCAGCAGTGGACGCCCAATGATAGAAATATGAGTCACTTCTTCATGAAAGCTTATTCGGACTTCGCTAGATTCGGGTATGTTTTAAGAAAATTTGGTTATTTTAGGAGGTTATTGCCTAATTATTTAATATAAGAAAAGCGAGATTTTTACCATGTTTAAATTTGTTGTTGAGTCCCCGATATTTCTGCGCAGTTGCACGCTCCATGATCACGGAGTAACTGACAACAAAAACACATACATACATTTACTCATGCCTTTTTCCCATGGGGGTAGGCAGAGCATGGATCTCCAGGTGTAGATCGTAGCAGGTGCTACGATACTTGCACATTTTTTTCGCTTCATTCACAAAATTAAACACGGCAGAAATCCTATTTTTCATAATAGTTATAAGTAGTGAAAGTGCCCATGAAAGTTTAAAATCTTAATGATCGAATTTTATGAAAAAATTGTATACTTATCGTGCATTATGAAACTCATTTTATTCACAGACTTTCTAGCACCATGCTTGAACTAGTTTTGTCAATATCGAAATTTCAATAATGTCATCCCAATTCTGAAAACCCTTGTTTTTTAATCAATAACGAACTGCAATCGTCGCGTCAATATATAAAACTTTACGCACGTATCGCGCACGTAATAAGATCTTATTTCGTATCGCAACTGTTCTTGATGTGCTGACGAAAACACCTTTGTTTACTTATGCTGGCCATACACCATCCTTCCTATCGTTCAATCAGATTAGATCAGATTGGACCTAGTAGAATTGACCGTGGGTGGGCGTGGATTGGCATGACAGTTATCAAATTATAGTGTAATATGGACGAACTGCAGATTGGACCAAGCCTGCCGTCAGGCCGTTTGGACGATAGGCTGGATGGTGTATGGCCAGCATTACACTTAATTATCGTTCACTTTTTTTGATAAAAAACACATAAAATATACACGTTATTTTCTTTAGAAATCCGACTCGCTCGCGTATCCTCGGCATTCACTTCGAAGAAGCCAAGGCGGGTCAGCTACGATACCTCAACCTGAACACCACCTTCAACTCGACCATCCAGCTCAACTACAGGCAAACAGAGCTCGCCTTCTGGACCATGTACCTGCCCATGGTCATAGGGAGGCTGGTGCCTACTTACCCGCCTTTTACCGAGGTTAGTGGTGACATTTTTTAGAACAATTTTTAGACCAATTTTTGACGATATTCGCTTGCATTCGATCTATATGCACGGTAGTGTACGTACGGCTGTTCATAATGGAGCGCAGGTGAAAAAATAGCCTTGAAGTGGTCAACCGGGAAATTCACAGCTAAACACCACCTTTAACTCGACCATCCAGCTCAACTACCGACAAACAGAGCTTGCCTTCTGGACCATGTACTTGCCCATGGTCATGGGGATTCCGAGGTGAGTGGAGACATGATTTAGAACAATTTTTGACAACTTACCCGCCTTTTACCAAGGTTAGTGCAGACATTTTTATGAACCATTTTCGACAATTTACCCGCCTTTTACCGAGGTTAGTGAAGATATTTTTTAAAACAATTTTCGACAACTTACCCGCCTTATACCGAGGTTAGTGGGAACATTTTTTTGAACAATTTTCGACAACTTATACGCTTTTTACAGAGGTTAGTGAAGACATTCTTTTGAACAATTTTTGACAACTTACCCGACTTTTACCGAGGTTAGTGAAGACATTTTGAGACCAATTTTCGACGATATTCGCTTGCATCTACAAACACTGTACTATAATATTACACGTGGTCGTAATGGAGCGCAGGCGAAAAGAGCCTTGAAGTGGTTAACCGGGAAACTCACTGATTGTACCTCAACCTGAACACCACCTTCAACTCGACTATCCAGCTCAACTACAGGCAGACGGAGCTCGCTTTCTAGACTGTCTTTTACCGAGGTTAGTGGAGACTTTTTAGCACATACTTAACACACTCAATATCTACTTTGAGGAATCCAAAGTTGGAGAGCTGTGGTACCGACGAAGGTCTTTCCAGTTAACTTTTGGACGGAAATCACTTGCACATAATCTACGAGCTCGTATGCGAAACTCACGTTCAATATGTGGCTTAGGATTCTCATACGAAAGTAACAAACGGACATACACTTACGTCTTCCCTCTTTCTCTCTCTCTAGTATTGGTGGGAGCCGAAACAGCCTCTCCAGATAGCCTTTTGGACGGTGTCCAGTGCGTGCCTTCTCCTCATCGTACTACTCGTCGTATGCTGCATGCTCTGGCGCAACGCTAAACGGTATGTACCTTGTATGGTTGTTAACGATAATATTCTAATTGCTCAGAAGTGTCAAAGCTAGAGTATCTATTTAACTTTATTCCTCTACTTACATAATTAATACCTTTTTGCTGTTTTCAATATCGTAGTCATTAAAAGCCTCGATATTTAACTTTACCTAACATATTTTACTTATCTAACACTTATTATATCGCATTAGCATGACATTACTTTTCTATTTTTAAAAACTATCTGTTTTGGTTACGAGTGGTAGTCTGAGCTACGGTAAACTATTTAACTAACTATCTCAGCTGAGCTAAACTATTTCAAATGATCGGTGACGGTATTTGAAGTATATCGACGAGTCGTTCATTATAGAAACCCGACATTAGTTATAGATAAAGTGACAACCATATCCCTGTTACTTTTCTGGTGTAAGTATTGTCTGAAGCTTTATCTAACAACTCCCTTCTTCGACAGGGCTGCGCCTCCTCAATGGAAAATGGTACCGGCTGTGTAGGTGACATTAACATTATTAACGCTATGCTTGTTCGTGCTTTTGTTGTGTGTGTGTGTTTTTGGAGGTACTAATGACGAAAATGTTCCAAAATGTTGTCTAAAATTAGACCAGCTCCCGAAATTTGCCAGTCTTTCTGTTAGTCATAAAACAGCCCTGTTACTCACAAACCGTTCGGAAACGTTTCTAAGATAATGGTGATGAGAATGCATCCATTCCGCTGTTCGGAAACAGCGAAATGGATCCATTACTCACTCACTGTCACTCACTTCAGAAAAGACAAAGACAAAGCACTCGAAAAACCGGGTCCCTTAGTTTGGTTGAGAATCATGAGCTAAGACTAATTTAAGACCACATTTTGACAACACTGAATATAATTATTTCGCAAGAATTAGAGGGCCTACTCTGACACTTTCACTCGATTCTGTCATGACTCGGGAGTGAGAGGGACGGGTATAACAAAGTTCCGGGGTTTGCTTTTCTGAGTAGGCTCTCAGCTTTGTAATTGGGCGACGGCAGCGTTCATAAAAGACGTCAAAATAGTATTAAATGCTTAGAATAATTACGTATAGAAAGATGGTCTTCAAACGCTCTCAAAAGTGAAGCACTAAACCGATTCACACTTCCGTGACGATTACTTGCTTGCGCTCGGCGACACGCACACGTACACTTGTAACTCCATAGTGTACATTGAAAACTCGACGTTTGGAGCCATATCTGGCACCAAAAAAGGTGCTTCAAAATGGGCGCGCGGACTTACTTTCTATACAAATTATTCTAAGGGTCTGTTTCACAATGTCTAAGTAAGTTTTAATTTGTTTGACAGATAGGCCAAAACAAAACTGTCAAGTAAACTGGGGCCCGATTCTGCTAACGTTAAGTCATAATCGTGTCTCAATCGTGTTTTAATTGTAGTTCAATTGTAGTGCTTTTTTACACACTAGTTACAAGAAATGTGTACTTTTTTCACCATACTACTGATGGTCACACCACACACTACATTTACGTCACATCATATTTTCATAATTCTTGTAACTAGTGGGTAAAAAAGCACTACAATTGAACTACAATTTAAACACGCTTGAGACATGATTATGACTTAACGTTAGCAGGCGTGGCCCCCTGATGGTCACACCACACATTCACATCACATCATACTGTCATAATTCTTGTAAGTAGTGTGTAAAAAAGTACTACAATTGAAACATGATTGAGACACAGACTTAACGTTAGCAGAATCGACGCCCGTGAAAGTATGTCCTAATCAATTGGACATTTTGAAACAGGCACTAACTGCCGCACTTAGGGACGTCAATTAACTTTAATTGACAATTAAATCTATATCTGCTTCGATCAACAAGGTGTTATTGTTGATCGAAGTATATCTGTCTCTTTTTTATGTCTAGTATGGAATAAATTAGGAACGATAATTTAATACCATTTAAGGCGATACTCGGAAAAAATGTGCTGAAGCGAGATAACAATGAGAAAACGACGCGCGCGGGAGGAGACCGATTTTGCAGATTAGGCAAAAAAAACACAAAATCACTTCGTATTAAAAAACTACACCGATTTTTTAAAAAAATGCTTCTATACGATCCTCAATATTTTGGTGTCCACTAATTAAACCAATTTCCAATAGTGTAAGTAACCCCATATAAGAATAATCTTGACTTTTCGTATTTTTTAGAGGTGTTTTCGAAGAGTAAAAGTGTCGAGGCAAAATCATGAAATCGTGTTTTTGAAACTATACGAATCTAGATAAAGGTATGAAGAAATATATATCTTATTACCAGATTTGTAACAACTGTAACCGTCCTATAGTTTTAAATCAAAAAGTCCATATTTTTCCGAGTAGCGCCTTAAATTTAACTGACGTTTCTCAGTGCGGCAGTAAGTGATTGTAATATTATAAACGTGCGACAGTGACACGGACCGTTACTACAGCGGCGACATATTCATGGTGCCGGACGACGGCATCGACAACGCGACGCGGTCGCGCGACAACATCTACGAGTACCGCGACGTGCCCGTCAAGCGCCCGCACACGCCGCAGACCATCACGCGCACGGTACCTACACTATTTTATTTTAGAAAAGTAAGAAGGCAGAAAGAAAAAATATTTATTTGGGACATCACAGAAATTGAAAACTAAATAAACACAAAAACACGTACTAAGGTATGGCCCAAAACATTTTTTTTTTTTCGGAAGACCAACAGCAATATTAACAAGGTATAGGTTAGATACATAACAACAGAAATTACAGGTCTTCACCAATAAAAACAACATAAAGTAATAAGTTTTTATTTTGACATTTCCGATTATCAAATTTTACGATTTTTCAATGTATTGTTTTAAAAAAGTGTATGTGATTGACTTTTTAAATGTTACTATTATACTATAAATTATTGTGTGTTAATTAGTTGTAATTCTAGCTTGTAGACGACTTGGATTTTTAATCTGTAAGTGTACAAGTTTAATGAATAAATAAATTAAATAAGCACTAAATAGAAATAGGAACACGTTACAGAGTGCCGGTTAATACAAAGCTTTTAGCTTATGATATTCTAAAATAGGCTTAAAAAAGTAAACAACAGCGCCCTCGAATTTTCACGCTGCCATAATACAATTCAAGTGATTAATTATATTTTCATTATTTATTACTATTATCAATAAAAAACTCACTACTCAGTAATCGCCTCACCGATGCCACGCTATATACAGGATATTTTTTTTATCAGTGCACAAATTTTTAGGATCGACTCAGAATCGGTAAGTGAACAACTTTCTCCTAGAAACATGGGTTGAAATACGACAAAAATTTTTGGACTTCCCATACTAAATCGATCACGTGATTAGTCCGATTTGTATGAAGAGTCAAAAAATTTTTGGCATATTTCGACCTATGTTTCTAGGAGAAAGTTGTTCACTTACCGATTCTGAGTCGATGCTAAAAATTTGTGCACTGATAAAAAAATTATCCTGTAGATAAGTTAAAAAAAATATTTATTCAAATAAACATGATACACATGTAGGTACTTTTGAATCGTCAATATTTTCCTACCCGTTCAAGACTTTTTAACTGACAAGAAGAACAGGCGCAATACACTTGCCAGCGTTTCTTGGGTAACGACATTTACAAAAAAAACATATCGTTATTTATTACAACTCTAAGAGCCAACAAAGTTACAAAGTCAAAAATTGTGTTCCAAACATTTATCTCTATATCTCTTCGTTGACTGGGCTATACGGCCAACGAGAAGCGAAGCGATACCAAAATAAATGTAAACTAACATTTGAGCATTTCCTCAAAAGTTCTTTTTTATTACACGTTTTAGAAATATGTGCACTTCATTAATAGCTTACTTATGTCGTCCAAGTTTTACATATGACATTAGTTAACTGAAATATAACGCGTTTGTGGAATAATTACGAAAAATGTTCAAATGTTTGTTTACATATTTTTGTATCGCTTCTCGTTGGCCGTACTTTAGTCTCTTATTGTTATCGTAATGTCCTAATTGTTATCGTAATGTCCTAAGACAAATGTCCCAAAACGGAAACAAACATTTGAAAATTTTTCGTAATTATTCCACAAATGCGTATTCGATAACAATAAGTGAATCGGGTATTTGACTGAATTTTTTTTATTGACTTAAAATGTTCATTTAATTAGTAGCAACACAACATAGGTATTTTATTTTCAAATATCTTGCATATTTTCTACGATATAAAGCATCAAACTTACTAATTAGACAAGGATAGCGCTATAGAAACGTGACGTCACACTTCTATAGCACTATACTCTCGCCATAGAAAATTTCGTTTTAGAAAGAGATAGTTAGAGTCACAATTAAGTAGCTCATAATTCGCTTGTTATAATACATATTGAATTTCTTTTTTCATATTTGTTATTCAATAATGTTATATTTTCGCATGTCATAATTAAATATCTACATTTCAACAACAGTCAAACACAAACACATCTTAGATTTCTGCGCGAACTGTCCATATAAATAAAACACTTTCACGGATTTTATCACGCAATTTATTTAACAACTTGGTTAAATTTTAGTTGTTTTTTGAGATTTTTTGGTTTATCCGACGTTTCGGCACCTTTCCAAAAAACAACTAAAATTTAACCAAGTTGTTGAATAAATTGCGTGAAAAAATCCGTGAAAGTGTTTTATTTATATGAACAGTCAAACACCCAATTGTATAGGGACAAGGAACCTGTTAAAAATAGCCACTGTATAAACAGGCGAGTCAACCCAACACGCTGCAGTCGCGGCCGGCGTCGCAGGCGTCAACAGGGTCGGCGCTATCGCTGAAGGAAGGAACAGTGTCGCGTGCACCCGAGCCGCTACCGAGGACGAGGTCTCGCACGCAGATAGTGCGCGGAGTGCCGCAGACGACCGTGTGAGAATCACCTTTATTTGTATGCGGTTAGGAGTCAGGTATTGTGGTTCTTTTAGTGAATACCGTGTGAGAACACCTTTATTTGTATGCGCTTAAGAGTCAGGTATTGTAGTTCTTTTAGTGAAACCGTGTGAGAATCACCTTTATTTGTATGCGGTTAGGAGTCAGGTATTGTGGTTCTTTTAGTGAATACCGTGTGAGAACACCTTTATTTGTATGCGCTTAAGAGTCAGGTATTGTAGTTCTTTTAGTGAAACCGTGTGAGAATCACCTTTATTTGTATGCGGTTAGGAGTCAGGTATTGTGGTTCTTTTAGTGAATACCGTGTGAGAACACCTTTATTTGTATGCGCTTAAGAGTCAGGTATTGTAGTTCTTTTAGTGAAACCGTGTGAGAATCACCTTTATTTGTATGCGCTTAAGAGTCAGGTATTGTGGTTCTTTTAGTGAACTGATGCCGCACTCGACCGTGTGAAAATCGCGTTTATTTGTATGCGATTAAGAGTCAGGTATTGTGGTTTTTTTAGTGAACTGTTATAGCGCGGAGTGCTGCAGACGACCGTGTGAAAATCACCTTTATTTGTATGCGCTTAAGAGTAAGGTATTCTGGATCTTTTAGTCAACTGATAGTGCACGGAGTGCCGCAGCCGCAGATGACTATGTGAGAATCAACTTTATTTGTATGCACTTAAGTGTCATCTACTATGGTTCTTTTAACTTTTTTTATTTGTATTAGCCCACGAACTGTTTAGTGGAAACGAATTATATCCTCAGAAATACCACCCTTGTTTCTATACGCTTAGACATGTGCCACAGCAGTGATGAGGAACTAAAGTTGTCACTTTTAATGCTGTGAGGGCTACCAGTTCCAGACGAACCATCATTTAGAAAGTATTAGAAAAAGAAAGAAGAAACATAATTAACTTTGAAAGATCCAAACTATTTCACAGTATTTGTGATCGTATGAGTCATCTCCATTTATATGACGTTGACTTATCTAATTTTAATATTGCATGTAAGTCCTTAAGGTGCGCTTACACCTGTAATTTTTTGGCAATAAATGCTGTAATGTATTAATCTGGAGAAATTAAGTGGAGCAACCTGAACCAATCACAATGAATTGCGGCAATTGTTTCGGGAATATTGCTTCCAATTTTATACGTATAACTACGTTTAATTTTGACGAGAGTAAAGCTTTTTAAAGTTGCTCCATATTGCATGGTATTGTGTGGACGCATCACAGCAGCAGCCCTTAATTGCTTGATGTGGTTGTGACGTCATATTTGACGGGGAGTGACAGAAATTGAGCAATTTTAGTTGCCCGCGTAAGCGCACCTTTAAAGCTATAATTTTTTGTGCAATTTTACGAAATCAAGGAATTTTATTTGTAATTTCTTATATAAAATGATAAGATTTACGTGTAAGTACTTCAGTATTCAGTATCGGCTATTTTTAAATACTTACGGTTGTTTGCTATAAAATATAGAAAGACTGAAAATGTTTGTATACACACTTTACACTGAGATAATTTCATTCAGCTTTATAGATTAATAATGGTAGTTAATTTTACTAATTATATAACGAGTTATTTTAATGTGAAACTATTAACTTATTCTTTTCATTATTATAATGTAGCTGATAAAATTGACAATCATTTCTAGTTCAGCGGATATATTATGTTTAATCGTATAGTATACCATAAAATAAGTATTTCGAATAGTCGCATAAGCAAAGTGACTGAAAAGTGACCATATTTCACTAATTTTAAAATTAACCCACCATTATTACTTAAGCTTTGAAGTATTATTTGTTTACTTAACGTTTTGGAAAGAAAATTGGCTATAATTTTAATGTAACGTAACGTAACAATTAGGAAACTATACAATGATGAGAATGAGCGAAAAAGACGGCTGTCCGTTGTGGTCAAAAAGCTTAGACTAAATACTGAGGTAACTGGAGTTTTCACCCTGAATAAAAGTGTGCCCAGCAAATTTGACATTTAGTACGTAGTGGTTGTCAGTTGTCTCATATGATCATACGTATCTTTTCAAAGTGTAGGTGAGACGGAAGACAACCACAATGCCAGAAAAAAGTGTTAGTACTGCACTCTCCAGTTACCTCAGTATTTAGTCTAAGCTTTTTGGTTGTGGTAGTCAAATTTTCCTACTATTATAAAATGATGAATATGGCAGCTTATGAACAAAACTGCTTATAAAATAGAATTATAAGTAGACTAGTGACCATTCCCAGTTTTAAAATGTTTGACTGAGTTTTTTTTATCTAAGCATTTCAATATTTTCCTTTAGTTAAGTGCTACTCGTATTTTTCGAAATGTTTCCATTCCACACAGTCCTTTTACTTGTGATAAAATTATGTACCTATTTGAGTTAACTGTTTTTAGTAAACTTTGTCTTTTTAATAAAAAAATCTATTGAGAATTTTATGTTAGGAACCGCGTTGCTTTTCTTAGAGCAGTTTATTAACTTTGAAATGTTTATGCTAATGCTTTATTAAGTTACCTTAAAGGTATTTAGGTTAGGATAAAATAATGAAATTAAATGATAACATCAAAAGATGAATCATGAGAAAATTCATTATTAAAGTAATCCACTTATGGAGTATGCGAATATCCTTAATTAGTTTTAAGTACAATAATAGGTATAAAATGTTGGTGATTGTTTGTCCGTCCATCAGTGCAATTGTGTGTCTTAGATCGTGCCTTTAAGCGTGAGATTTTAATTAAACTATTTATTGTAACGTATTGTGAGAAAACGTAACGAAAACTGCCTTGTAATAAAAAGATAAATTTTAATATGTAAACTGTGATTTTATTTCGATAAAAGTTTTAAAGCTAATATCACACAATGTTCGCATAACAAAACGTTTAGAGTAGGCCCACAATCCGTAATTAGCTATTGTCAATGCTTGGTACTATTTTGTATCGATAGCTTATAAGTTGTTTAGTTAAATAGTAAAAAAGCCGAATAATACGTTAAGCTACATCATGTAGAAAGCGTGAAATATAAAAATAGGGTAGTTAACATACAATACTGAACTGACATTACCACAATGTTCTCTACTGGGCCCACTCCTGAAGGCCTACTCTGAAACGCAGAACCCGAAACTTCGGGATACCCGTCCCTCTCACTCTCGAGTCGTGACAGAATCGAGTGAAAGGGGCGGGGCTAACCGAAGTTTCGGATTAGTGTTTCAGAGTACGGTCCCTGACTAGAACTATTCCTTTCATCTTCGTAATATCTCTGCTACTCGCATTTGCAAACCTCGGGCAGATCTCGCGCGGTGTAGGGTGGCACGCAGGCCGGGCCGCACACGCGACTTGCCTCGTGGCTGTTCTTGGCATAAAGCTGGCCCGGGTACCCCATCAGGTCTACTACGTAGTTGGCTCGGAGGAGACCTGCTGGGTATTTCTCTTCTTGGTCTAGGTCATCCTCCTGTGGAATTGGCGTGTAAAATAGGATTTATTTGTTTTCCCGCGATTTAAGGAATTTTGCAAATAATGCTTATGTCCTTTTTCAAATTCCAATTTCTGTGTAAATTTTTTCGAAATTACTTCAACGTCTTATGGCGCGAGTACACGAGCAATTTTTAGGCAATTATTGCCTGGCAACTGTCATGAATCAAACTGGAGCAATTCAATGGAGCTATATTGCTCCATCTTTCGTGGTATTGTTTGGCCGTATCTTAGCAACAGGTTGCTACATTTTGACATTTTGCTATCGCCCTTAATTGCTTGAAATGGTCGTGACGTCATATTTGGCGGGGATTGACGGGAATTGCACAAATTTTAGTGCTCGTGTAAGCGCGCCATCATTGTCATTCAAGCTACGCAACATTCTTGGATTTCGAAATGGATTAATGCTGATTTTATCCAATCTTTGATTTAAAAAAAACGTGACACGTTGAGTTCTCAAGTTCTTTATTGCATACCATGTTTGTACAGAAGATGTTATTAAAAATAAAAGAAACAAACACGACCCTGCAAGGGCACAGCAACACAAATAAAATAAAAATAAAATAAAGATACATATTAATTAAAAATAACCATAAAGTGGTAAGGCACTGATCGGCGACAGTTCAGGCACGGCGACCTCATACCTGCGCGGTCAGTTAAGTAAGTAAATTGTATATTAAGGTGAGTAACAGTGAACCACCGCAGTGGACCATTCCTTTGATGATTATATGTATAGTCACGGGCAATAATATATGAACAACAAAGGACTACTTACGTCAAATTACAATATTGAATGACTTATGTGGCACAGACACTTTTGCTACGGAACACTTCAATGTGACACAGCTCTATGCAGGCGCGTATCCAGGATTTGATTGAGGGGGAGGGGGGAATTTCGTACGGGGAGCAATCTTATTGTAGTTAAAAATGTGTGTCAGAAGAACAATTGCCCCCATTGCCCCCCCTTGTATCCGTCCCTGTTTCTATGCTGTTAACATATATTGCTCGTGACTGTACACAAATGGTATGACATGAACTAACCGGTGACAGCTCTGGCACGGTAACTTCACACCGGGCCCTGCTGCCCGCGCGGTAGGGAAGTTCCACGCGATCAGCTAATACTTTGTACAGTATGCTGCGCTTTGACGAGCCGCTACATCGTACCCTTACTCTGATAGTGAATATGTACTTAAGAAGTATGTCATGCACTAACCGGCGACAGCTCTGGCACGGCCACTTCACACCAGGCCCTGCTGCCCGCGCGGTACAGCGCGCAGGGAAGTCCCACGCGATCAGCTAATACTTTGTACAGTATGCTGCGCTCTAACGAACCACCGCAGCGGACCCAACCGATGCCTATCGCTGGGGAACCCAGGTCGCTCTGGAGAGAAGGAATAATTCTATGTAAACCATAATCAGATCTTTTATTTTGCATTAGGTTCCAACTATACAAATGTCAGAATTCTTATTTGCACCGTGAATTCGCTGTTTTTACAAAATATAATTGCCAGGTTCGAATTCTGGTCACGGCACCAAATTGTGACTAACCCATCTCAACTGTAATAAATTAGTCGCACACCTTCAGAACTATAACAAGGAACATCGACCTATTTTGTATAAGTAGGTACTAATAAGTAAATAAAAAGGAAAAAACTTTCTCTTAAAAACCATTGTCAAATTTTTGCTGAATCGAGATATTATAATAACGTCATCTTGTAGCCGACTCTGAAGTTATACCTATGTAGGTATAAATTAAGTAAAAAATAATGCAACAATTAGCCCCTTATTCGCCTTAGGACAGATTCTGGTTTTGACAGATTCTGGTTACGACAGATTCTTGTTACGGCAGATTCTTGTTATGGCAGAATTAGTACTGTCGCGCATAAAAAAATATTTTTAGAAATTCTTTAGGACAGATTCTGGTTACGACAGATTCTAGTTACGGCCGAATTAGTAATGTCGCGCATAAAAAAATATTATGTGTTATGTATTTTTTTTTTTGTATTTGGTTTTTATATATTTTTTTTTATTTTCTTTATATTTTCTCTATTATATTTTATTTTTATCCGTCGTAACCAGAATCTGTCCAAACCAGAATCTGTCTCAAGACGAACAATAAATTGTGTGGTTTTTACTTTTGTTGGCAATGTTACTTCTGCCGTAACAAGAATCTGCCGTAACAAGAATCTGTCGTACGTAACCAGAATCTGTCCAAACCAGAATCTGTCCTAAGACGAATAAGGGTTCAAAGATCTATAAACTGTATATTATGTACATTGAATTTGCATCATAAAAGCTCTCTAATTCATAGTAGAGTTTTGTTTTCAGGCTGCTGAAAAATATGCTAAATATGACTAAGTTGGTTTTTTGGCAAAACGTCTTCAATGCCAGGGAATTTCATGGTGCAAACGGAAAGTCATTAATAAAAGTCAGGTGACTCAAGACCTCACCATCAGGTCCACCACATGCAGGTCTACGCTGGAAACTGAGCAGTCCCGATCCTGCGTAAGGCCACACATCTGTTCAGCCACGAACGAACTCTCCCAGTATAGCGACGCTCGTTGCTTCAGGCAGGATGACACTTCGTCACAATTCTCTCTATAATAATGTCATGAGTCTCACCATCAGGTCGACCAGATGCAGGTCCACGCTGGGCACCGAGCAGTCCCGTTCCTGCGTAAGGCCACACATCTGTTGGGCCACGAATTAAGCCAGCAGCGACGCTCGTTGCTTCAGGCAGGATGACACTTCGTCACAATTCTCTCTATAATAATGTCATGAGTCTCACCATCAGGTCGACCAGATACAGGTCCACGCTGGGCACCGTGCAGTCCCGTTCCTGCGAAAGTCTACACATCTGTTCGACCACGAACTCGTCCATAGCGAAGTTCGTTGCTTCAGGCAGGAAGACACTTCGTCACAATTCTCTCTATAATAATGTCATAATTCTCACCAGTTCCTGCGTAAGGCCACACATCTGTTCGGCAACGAACTCTCCCAGTATAGCGACGGTCGTTGCTTTAGGCAGGAAGACACTTCGTCACAATACTCTCTATAATAATGTCATGAGTCTCACCATCAGGTCGACCAGATGCAGGTCTACGCTGGGCACCGAGCAGTCCCGTTCCTGCGTAAGGCCACACATCTGTTCGGCCATGAACTTTCCCAGTATAGCGACGCTCGTTGTTTCAGGCAGGATGACACTTCGTCACAATTCTCTCTATAATAATGTCATCAGTCTCACCATCAGGTCAACCAGATGCAGGTCCACGCTGGGCACTGAGCAGTCCAGTTCCTGCGTAAGGCCACACATCTGTTCGGCCATGAACTCTCCCAGTATAGAGACGCTCGTTGCATCAGGCAGGATGACACTTCGTCACAATTCTCTCTATAATAATGTCATGAGTCTCACCATCAGGTCGACCAGATGCAGGTCCACGCTGGGCACCGAGCAGTCCCGTTCCTGTGTAAGGCCACACATCTGTTCGGCCACGAACTCTCCCAGTAGGGATGCTCGTTGCTTTAGGCAGGAAGACACTTCTTCACACTTCTCGCGATATCTATCAGGTAAACGTAAAAGATGTTTTTTTACATATTGTATAACTACTACTAACTACCTTTAATGTGAGTACAGTCGAAGCAATTGAATCGTGGCCCATTTTGCCAATAATTTGTTCGAAAGCGTCAAACCTATAAAGGCCAGCGTCAATGTCAAAAAGTTTTAATTTCGACCTTATTGAATTTTAAAAACTATCTGTTGGAAAATAAATTAAGGGTGGGTCTCGATTCCATTAGTTTGACTGTACTTTATGTAGGGCCAAACAACTTGATATTTTCAATTACCTGACTTCGTAGTGGGCGTCTTCTATCTCCAAATAATGTAAAGACTTTGCTCTGAAAGTTTAAAAGATTAAGGGCTCTTAATCAAAACTGCGAATTCGCATCGCATCGCATCGCACGAATCTGCGAAGCGTGTCAAGTACTTGACAGGCAATAAGGTTTCTATTAGCATGGCGCGATACGATGCGAATTGGCAGTTTTGTGTGGGAGCCCTTGCCAACATTATAAACAGTAAGTCATATACAATTATAAATGTTCGTTATGTATGATTAGATAATAATGTATAAGTAATGTTACTATTTTTGGTGCTTCGATAAAATACATTTTTTTAACCGCCTCTGTGGTCTAGTGGTTCACACCACCGATTTCAGACCAAGAGGTCCCGGGTTCGATTCCCAGTGGGGGTACATATTGTATTCGGTTTGGTTGGTGGTAGGACTTGTTCTTAGTCCGCCTGGCTAGCTACCACCATCTTATCTAAGTCTGACGCCATAACAATGATGTTTTCAGCATTATTGTGTTCCTGCAGTTAGAGATAAGATAGCCAGTTCCTTAGTGATTGAGGATTCCGGGAGTAGTGCGCTTACACCTTCAGCCTTATCACCACTTAACATCAGGTGTGATAAAGGCTAAAGTGCTACCCCGTTGTGGATAAAAAAAAAATAGGTACAATAATGGGGTGGACGACTACGACCGATAATAAGACAGGGATATCATCACGTTGTGTGCTAGTAATTGTACAAAAGAAATGTATAATGCTAACGGATCTCCAAACCATATCTTGAGTTTTGTGAGGTAGGTCCGCAGATTGTGATCGTCAGGCAGCGGCGCGGCTCGCAGGCGGGCGGACGAGCTCATCTGCAGCTTTGATTCCGATTGACGATCTGTTTGAAAGCGAAAAAACTTACTTATACAATACAGCAAAATACAAGAGCACGGCGTACGACCACGCGCTGCTCTTGCATTTTGCTGAATTAAGGGCACGATCTTCCAAATTATCGAAAACAACCAATTTTTGATTCAAAAGTAAACAATCAAATATTCTTATTTTGAACAGATAAAAATATTAAGTTGAAGTTTCATAAGCGATCTTGATTATTTTGTGCCTAAAAAAACGAAATTCGTATCTTATCCCGACTTTAAAAAAAAAAACAGAATTTTTTAAATTTTTGTATATTTTTTTGGTTTTATACTTAGATTATTAATCTCTATTTCACGAATAATATATAGAAAAATAGGTAATGACACATAGTAGGTAGATTATTCTCAGGCTACTTTTCCAAAAAATTAATTTATGCTCAAAATAACAACAAAAACACTGAAAAATTAAAAGTGAGGTTATTTTCATTACTCTTTACACATAAAGAAAAAGACAAAGACAGAGACAGAGTTTTTGGAAGATCCTGCCCTTAACTACGCGCGCGCGACTACGCGTCGTTATCCCGCCTGACGCAGCGTACGCCATAAGTATCATATGTTTTAAAAAGAAATGTTGATCCTTCAGGAACCGTAATGGTGTAGACAATATTCATTATCATTGTTAGAATTAAATAACTCGTTATATTAAAATAAATGTTAAATTACAATGAATTTATTGAATTACTAGGAATGCACAACACGGTTTCAATGTACCACAGTCCACAGAGTAGAGTGAGGTCACAGACAAGACAAGGGACAAAACAAATAAAATGGGAAAGCATGAAATTTAAACATACCACAGATAATTTATATTACTTCAGTCCCAATAGACGATCTATTGGGACGATAAAGTAGGTATATTACTTACTAGCCTGACCCGGCAAACGTTGTTTTGCCATATTAATTATAGTGGACCCGGTAAACTTCGCATCACCAACATCTATTATAGATAGACAGATGAAAATAAATAATCGCGAAGAAGTTTTATACACTGTTTTTTATACTTCTATACAAAATAATCATTTTTATTTTATAATTTTCCAGAATAAAAAGTAGCCTATGTTACTCTCCAGCTCCCAAACTATCCCCATACCAAAAATCGAGTTGATACGTTGCTCCGTTTTGACGTGAAAGACGGACAAACAAACAAACAAACACACTTTCACATTTATAATATTAGTATGGATTTCATCCTACGATACCTAGGGTTAAAATGGGTTCATCCAATAAGATGAGGTTTAAATGCAATCCGTCTCGTGAAGGACCAACACGTTTTTATAGATGACCGTCAACTTAATTAAAACATCTCACACGGTGCCCTGATGTCCATACTAGATGCACGGTCGAATGGCGGCTGGAAGAACATGCACACGTAGATGGGGTGTTTGAATGGTGGTCTTGAATCCGCAATCGCCGCCGGGAGAGTGGGGAACGAACTGCCCAGCCGCTTCTGGACGTAGAAACCTTCCTGCAAAATGTAGGTAAGTAATTGTATTTTATCTTTATTTTGTTTTTTTATGTTTTTTTAAGTTTAACTTAAGCGGTTGATAGGTAGATAATTTAATTTTACGATGTTCAGGCACGAGAAATAAGTTTGAATATTACGACTTTTGGCGATAGCGACTCGCTGGCGATGTCAAAATCATGTGTGGACGTGAATTTAGTAGGTAGCGATTTACTGTCGCTGGCGACTATTGATCGATAATATTAATAATCATATTTCACCAGCGAGTCGCCATCGATCAAAGTCGCTGCGTGTGGACCGACCATTAGGACGAGTTTTCAAGAATCTGATGTAGGTACCTACCTTCTTATATAACTAACTGGAGACAGTTCTAAACCTGGATCAACATTAGCAACAGACATCTTTTAAAGGCACGTTTACAAGAAGATACCGCCCCAGAGATTGTACTCTTCCTTTTATCTTCCCTTTCACTCGATTCTGTCATGACTGGAGAGTCAGAGGGACGACGGGTATATCGAATTTCCGGATTTTGCGTTTCGGAGTAGACCCTTGGGCTAGTGTAGTACCTAAGTAAGATGCTGATAAAATGATGTGAATGAAAAACCTTTGTAAAATCATTGATGTCCAAACGCCCAGTGTAAGCCAGCTTGGCGGAAGGATGGTGGCTGAATATGGCCTCCAAGGCCGGCTCCCATGCACCCACTACATATCTCGCCATTTTGTTGCCGACCATACTGCAAGAGTAGGTACAAAACAACTGAAAATTTGTTCCAATTTCCTTAAAAAATCTTTATTTCAAATATCAACTACAAAAGTTCTAACGTTTTGTTTACCAGTAAATTAATAATACTGATAACTTCGTCGGTCTAGTATTCGCAGATTTGGAGGGCTTCCGGCTAAATAGTATGGATATGGGCATGCGCTTTATTTGACATTTAAAGACCATATTGTGCCTGTCATCATTTCAGCCGTACGACGCCCACTGCTGGGCATAGGCCTCCCCCAAGGATCTCCACAACGATCAGTCCTGCGCTGCCCGCATCCAGCGGCTTCCCGCGACATTGACCAGATCGTCGGTCCACCTTGTAGGGGGCCTGCCCACGGAACGTCGTCCGGTTCGCGGTCGCCATTCGAGAACCTTTCCGACCCAACGGCCTTTGGTTCTCCGCGCTATGTGTCCCGCCCACTGCCACTTCAACTGAGCAATCCTTCGAGCGATGTCGGTCGTTTTAGTTCTCCTGCGGATCTCATCATTTCTGATTCGATCGAGCAGGGAAATACCAAGCATCGCTCTCTCCATTGCTCGCTGGGTGCATTGAGCCTTCTTATGAGACCCATAGTAAAAGACCACGTCTCGCTTCCATAAGTCATAACTGGCAACACACACTGGTCAAGTGGCCTGCCAGGCCATTGTGCCTGTAGATGGACATAATATGGACCCATATCCATATTTTTAAGCCGGTAGCTTTCCTGCAGATCATGAGGATTAGGGCTCGGTTGCCAGATGAAATACTTACTCAACCTTAAATTGTACTGTTAGGTGTATTCCTAACAGTAACAGTAGGTGTATTCACAAGAAACTACGAAAATAATTCAAACTAACTAATGTATGGTGCCCAATTCCAAATAAACATCTGCGCCTTCGTCGGTCACACTACACGTGATCAAGGTGCATAGGGCCGTGCGTAAACCAATATGTTCTATCTGAAGATTGCTCGACACCACCTTAATACAAGAGCACAGAGATCATTATACCTTGGCAATTACAATCAGAAACCTTTAAAAGTTAAGTAGGGCAGGCGTACCGGTTTTGGCCACTGTACCGGTTTTGGCCACTTTTTGCTCTAAAACTTTTAGCCATTTTTGATAAAGGCAATTAAAATAAAGTATTTTAAGGTAATAATAACAACCGTTAGAATTCCTTATGTCATAAGTTTTTTTTCAATAAATTTCATTTTCTGTTTTAAAAAATGTTTTGTATGAAAATTTTAAGAAATTTGTTTTGGATGACATACTTTTTAAAACTTTGTTTTTTACAATTAAATTGTTGTTTTGCAATTGACTGGTTTCTAGCGCATTAGAATATATTGATTTAACCTGGGTTTGGTTTTGATTTTTCGCCATACTTACAAAAGTTTAACTATCAGTAAGTGGCCAAAACCGGTACATTTGGCACCTCTCACACATTGTGTGTAATATAAAAAAAACTATTTTACTTTTATAAATTTGAAAAATGTACCTTTAAAGGTAGATAGGTTGGTTGGTGGTAGGACTTGTTCTTAGTCCGCCTGGCTAGCTACCACCATCTTATCTAAGTCTGACGCCATAACAATGATGTTTTTAGCATTATTGTGTTCCGGCAGTTAGAGATAAGATAGCCAGTTCCTCAGTTATTGAGGATTCCGGGAGTAGTGCGCTTCCACCTTCAGCCTTATCACCACTTATCATCAGGTGTGATGAAGGCTAAGTGCTACTCCGTTGTGAATAAATAAAAATAAAATAGATACATTATCTATAATTTAAGATATAATTTGTGTCTTAAATACCTAAGACCATTTAGTACTTAGTGCTTAAAAGTCGAAAAATCCTTAAAGTGGCCACAAAGGGTACCTCTGCCCTGCCTACCTAGGTAAAACATTAACGAACCTCTTCTCCCTTTCGAGTCGTGAATAAGTCCTTAGCGATTTCTTCAGCCATGAGCCCGCTCAGCACCGTACATACCATGGTCTTGAGAATTATATCTGGGCGCTGTCAACATTCGAAAAGTTTTATAGTATATTATAATGTTTGGAACTAAAAAAGTTTTCATATGACAGTCCATTTTGACTATATTGCAAGTGGCTCCTCTGTCACAGCTGTCATGTTATGGTATTGGCATAAAACTCAAGATTAATTAAATGTCGCAACCAGGAACAACAAATTGCTGCGTCTAACCCTTTAAACCTGACAGATCGTCGAATGACGAGAGACTTAATGTTTTTATATAAATTAATAAATAATTTAATAGACTCTCCATTTTTGCTCGGTTGTCTGAATATGAGATGCCCTCGTTTTAGTTCCCGTAACTTTAAGTTGTTTAGTATGCCCACTACAAGAACTAATTACGCTTCTAACACATTTATTTTTCGTACGTGTAATTGCTATAATGATAAATGCCTCCACATAGACATATTTAATGCCACCCCAAATAGTTTTAAGAAACAAATAGAAGAATTGTTTTATTAACTGTAATTAATTTTAAGTTCACTGCACTTTCTTTCTTTCATTTAGTTTATTTGCCTTAGTTTGTTGTTTAAGTTATTTATACTTATCTGCTTTGTTTTTGCTGTATATGTATACCTATTAGTGGAAACTTCACTGATTTATGTACAATCTTATATTTTATCTGTATATTTGTGTATGGAATATTGTATGTTTCCCAAATAAAATAAAATAAAATAAAATTAATTTTCACTTCTCATGCTCGTAAAGTTCGTGTTTATGTTGGGTATAGGCTGCATAAAATCGCTTTTTATGCTCTAGTGCATAAAGTAAAATCTTCGTCTAAGTCTCAGACTTTAAGACAAAGATCGTCAGGTAAACAGCCACAAACGCAATTAAACTTCGTAAAATAAACTTATTATTTCATTCTGTTTCTTCAATTTTGTACATAATCCATGTTAAATTACTAAATTAATAAAACTAGGCAAAATTAATGAGTTTTCTAAGAAATAAGTATTTCAAGAGCATTATGGACTACGATCTAATGCTAAAGTACCACGTATAAAAAAAAGAAAAAGAAAGTCTTCCCGCCAATATGGCGAAGTCTTTATTTTTTCTTTTTTGCAATATTGGTATTTATTTTCCTCACACTCTAAGTGAAAAGCAGAGTGTATAACTTGTACATAAAACCCATTTTACCCTCGAATTGACTATCCACCCTCGCCTACGGCTCGGATGGATATATACATCTCGGGTAAAATAGTACGTTTTATGCACTTGTTGTACAATCTACTATTGTGTCACCTTTCTAAGAAGCAACATTTTGCTTTACACGAAAATGAGCTGTCATGCTATACATTGTAGAAAGTATATAGTACTAGCGGCCTCCAGCGGTTTCACCCGCGTGGTTCCCGATACCGTGGGAATAGCGAGATAAAAAGTATCCTATGTGTTATTCCTGCCTACAATTTATCTCTGCTCCAAATTTCATCTAGATCCGTTCAGTAGTTTTTGCGTGAAAGACTAACAAACATCCATACATCCATATCTACTCACAAACTGAAATCCTATTCGCATTTAGAATATTAATAGGATAGGATTTCATCTTCTGCTGACTTTCCAACTACCTAGGCCTTTAGTTCGTGCTTATAAATGATGTACTTAAGAGCCATTTCGCACTTTGCAATTGTCTCGCTCGCACAATAAACATTTTTTAAGATTGTTTAAAACACATTGTGTTTTTTAGAAAAGTGTTTCATTATGTCCCAACAACGCAATTAGTTATACATTATTAAACATATTTCAACATTGTCAATACTGCAATAATACTAGATCTACGAGTTTAAAGTTTTCAAAAATTTACTTACTAATTCTAATAAATACTCAATTGAATTAATAAAATAACTTATACAAAATATCCGTAACATTGCGTTGTAGGGACATAATGAAACACTTTTCTAAAAAATACAATGTGTTTTCCACAATCTATGAAAATGTTGCATTGTGCGAGCGAGACAACTGCCAAATAGCTCTAACTGCGAAATGGCTCTACATGTCATACATACCTGAAGGATATTGAGCAGCTCCTGCATGAACTCTGCGTTGAGCATGGCTTTCGCGCTGACGTGGTAGCTCAGCAGGTTGATGTAGCATTGTACCGCCAAGCGCTGAGCTTCTATGGGGTTGTCCTTAACTAACATAAAAGTTAATCTTGAAATATTTCCATCAGAAGAAGCGTGCAATAAAAAAATCGTCAAACAAAAACTCACTACACTTAAAAACAAACAATAGTCTAAATTAAGTATTTATTTCATTCGTATGATTAAAATGCGCGATGTTTTCGACTAATTTGAGGATTTTAGTCGGTTTTCTTGGGGATCCCATCATCAGATCCTGACTTGGTGGAAACGGGAACACCTCAGGAGTATAGGTACTTTAAAAAAAGAAAATCGGCGCAGAATTCATGAAGAAATCGGTGAAAATACCTAGGGAAAAAAACATACATACAATCGAACATAATCTCCTACATTTTTTAAGTCGGTTAAAAACAAGCTAGTTGCCACGACACAACTCGATAAAATTCAAAATCGTACAAATGTAAAATGTATGGAAGGTTTGCTTTTGCTGTTTTCAGCAAAGGGGTTTCCTTGCGCGCCCCATCCGTTTACGTCTCTAACGTCTTTCATGTGTTCTGTGATGAGACTGTTCTGGAAGTAACTCACATTTCTTGTTGATAGCCCGGAGAGAAGCAAAGGTCTTCGGCTCGACGAGGCTGAAGGCCGCCTTCGGTATGATGCGGCATAGCTCCGCCAGGGCCCGCAAAGAGTTCATGCGGATGTAGAACCATACCGCAGCGTCGTCGCCCAGGATAGCTAAAGGTAAAGTAGGCCAATATTAGAATAACCCCAATTGGCTATTTGACTGTTGTTGAAATGTAGATATTTAATTATGACATTTAGAAAAATAACATTATTGATTAGCAAATGTGAAAAAATAAATTCAATCTGTATTATAACAAGCGAATTATGAGCTACTTAATTGTTACTCTAGCTATCTCTTTCTAAAACGAAATTCTCTATGGCGAGAGTATGGCGCCATAGAAATGTGACGTCACATTTCGATAGTGCTCTCCTTGTCTGATTAGAAAGATTGATGCTCTATATCGCTGAAAGTATGCAAGATATTTGAAAATAAATACCAATGTTGTGTTACTACTTATTCAATAATTCAATAAACATTATAAGTCAATAATTTTTTTTTTGTCAAGTACCCAATTATTTACAGCTCTGTTTAAGTATTGTATACAACGTATTAATGAATAAGCGCAAAACCTCTTAGATGGTGAATGTGCTCATGAATATGAACAACTTTTACTATGGGGCCAACTTAACAACTCAACAAAAAAAACAGCTGTTTCATACAAATTGTTTCCACTGTAGCCCAAATCTCCAAACTGGGTAAACTACTTGACCGAAATGTCTGAGGACGATGCTGATGCCTACATTATGCGTACCTACCCATGAAGGCGAAGATAGAGAAACACATACCTATACAAACGAGAGGTGATAAGGCGCACTTATATGGGCAACTAAAATTGAGCTATACCTGCCAATCCCCGCGGAATATGACGCCACGACCACATCAAACAATTAAGGGCGATGGCAAAGTGTCAAAATGTAGCAACCTATTGCTGAGATACGGCCACACAATACCACAAAATATGGAGCAACATCGCTCCACTTAATTGCTCCAGATTGATTATTACAGTTGCCAGGCATATACTATAATTATTATAGTGTATGCGCGCCTTAATACAGTAATATATTTTTGAAGAGCAAAACAATAGCACGCAACACACAGTGCCTCTATGATATTAGTATCAGACATTCTGACGGCGGACGGCAGCATATTCTGTGGCAGCAGCTTAGTCATGTTGGCGACGCCCATTGCCGCGTCCGCTAGCAACTCCACGTTGGAGCTCAGCAGATAATTATTATAGTCTATGCGCGCCTTAATACAAGCTAAAAATTTTACATTTTAAAATAAAAAATTTTTGGAGAGTAAAGCAATAGCACGCACCACACAGTGCCTCTATGATATTAGTATCGGACATTCTGACGGCGGACGGCAGCAGCTTGGTCATGTTGGCGACGCCCATTGCCGCGTCCGCTAGCAACTCCACGTTGGAGCTCAGCAGCTGGTGGCAGAAGACCAGGTCTGTGCCGGTCTGGTACAATGCCTGGAGAAAAGAGACAATGATATATTTCTCGGGAAAACTTTTGTGAGCAAGAAAAGTACCAAATTATTTTGTAATTAGAAAAGGTCTAGGAAGCCATAACATTTTTACAGAAACCATAGCGTCAGTAGTAATCGCAATGTCATAGAAATTTTGATTATAAGACGAAACAAAAGGTGGTAGCTAAATAAATGTTATAGCGCCATCTTTCCTAACAAAATTTATTGGATCTCTAATACCTCACAGTGAGGGCTCTGGTGACCAGAAAGTCTTGTATGAGACTTGTATACAGGATATTTTTTTATCAGTGCACAAATTTTTGGCATCGACTCAGAATCGATAAGTGAACAACTTTCTCCTAGAAATATGGGTCGAAATACGACAAAAATTTTTGGACTTCACATACTAATTCGATCACGTGATCAGTCCGATTTGTATAAAAGGTCAAAATTTTTTTGTCATATTTCGACCTATGTTTCTAGGAGAAAGTTGTTCACTTACCGATTCTGAGTCGATCCTAAAAATTTGTGCACTGATAAAAAAATATCCTGTAGAACTCAGTTCAAAAAATTGTGTTTTTATTTTTATAATTTCTTACAATCACACCAAATATTATCTAATAGAGCACATGATAACGCATAAATTTGTCTTGTCCGGGAATGGAACCCGGGACCTCTGGTGCAGAAAGCAGGTACTTATCCGTACCTTTACGCGAAATCGGTCGTCAAATTTTTATGACAATACTAACATCCCGTCCATTAGCCGTGAACGACATCTTAGTGAGCACAGCGAGGCAATGTGGCTTCATAGCTGGCAATGCCATCTCCAGATAGGCCAGAAGACGCAGGATACATCCAGATTGATAAAGATGAAGCGCATTGTCCTCAGTTTCCACGTAATTTTTTAACACGCCCAAGACTTGGGTGTGGACGTCACGAAACTCGTAAGACTGGAAAAAAAAATTAATACTTATTATAAGCTTGCATCAATAAAGGTTAAGTTCTAAATGTTGAGCGCGCCCTTATCGCCTACGAAATAAAATAACGCCTAAGAGTAATATTAGTTTAACGTCTAAAAAGAGTAATAGTAGTTTTTCTATGTATCCAGTATGAATATAAGGACTCTATTCCAATAAAAGGCTAGCAGTGATGCCAGCTGTCCAATGTGTGGACATTGGCGGGTTGGCGACGCAACCAAGCCGATGTGCTTTTGACTCCACATAAGAATTACCTCCAATATATCACAAAGGTCCAACACTCCAGTGGAAGCTTTGAACGTCTTCTGTACGACTTGATCCTTGTACCTGCAGATCAACTGGTCCACGGTCCTCAATGCCGCATGCTGGATAGCTAGGTACTTGCTCTGCATCAGGGCTAAGAGCGACGGCCAACTGAATTGCTGGTTCTTTGTCACTTCTGAGGCGCACACTGGATCATCCAGAAGATTGCTAAGTGTCTTGAAAATTGAAAAGATTTAGTTGACAAGTCGTTATGCACAAATGTCTTTATGATTTAGTAAATGTTTATCTACTCCTAAAGTACAAAGAACAAAGATTTGATTTTTTGTGGCTTTGTAGTGGATAAATTCAAAAACCACTGAACCGCATTTAAAAATTCTTTCGTCATTACAAAGCTACATTATTCTCGAGTGCCATTAGGTATCTTTATCTGTATATCCTCGGGAAGCGGGTACCACGCGAGATCGGAGCAGCTAGTTTTTGATATAACCATTAGAGAATACTTCTAGAATTTGAAGAAAATTTTAACCAACTAAAACTAGATATACTGTGACAACCTGTAAACAATTTTTCTGAACGTCTGGATCTAAACTGTTCTTCATTCTTGAGAAGAGAGTGCTCAAAATATTAGCAGATACCAGTTGCTCACAGCCTAGAGGCTCTCGTGTTAGTTCTGCTAGAACTAAAGACGCAAACTCTAGAACAAAAACGTCTTCCATCTGAAACAGGAATATGAAGATGAATTTTAATGTAAAACTACGACGTAATTTGTTATTTTGATGAAACCAAGGATGATGTCAAACCACATAACGTGTTTCTTAAGACGTTAGCCAGATTTACTGCCGTGTAAAATATTTGTTCCCATAACGCTTTCAGCACATCTTGTGTGAAGAATACATAGTATCGCGACGGTGTCTACTTTTTTCCACTCTTCCTCATCACCCGTTAGAAGAGACACCCCAAGAAGGCAATAAATCTGTTCGAGTCGCATTCGTGTCTTGCACGCAGAATCCACCTTTAGCATCTTGTACTTGCTTAGGTAAGTATATTTATTTAATGACTGTAATAATTGGTTGGTCACCTTAACAAGCATCGTAGCAATTCTCCTCAAGTTCTGCGAGTTCACCAACACCTGTTCCGGTCCTCTGGGCAGTTGGCAGAGTTGGGCCAACGCCTTCAGAGCAAACCTCTTGATGTTCAACTCGTTGTGGTCCACGTGCGGCAGGATGTAGTGTATGGCGTTTAGGTCGAATAGCACGTTTCGATTGATCATGTCTTGAGCGGAAAACTTTGTTATTGCTCGTAAAGTCTAAATAAAATAATAAAGTATTAAGTATTTTATAATGCTTAGTGAATTTTAAAACTTGAGAAAACCATCTTTGAATGGAGGCTAATAACTAGCCATTTGTGACCGTTCGTTGGGCAGTATGCCTTTAAAAACAACTAAAAATTTAACCAAGTTGTTTATAGCGTGCAAAATCCGTGAAATTGTTTTCACGGACGTTCATTTAAATGAACAGTTCGCGCAGAAATCTAAGATCTGTTTAATCATGACGTAATAAATACTAGAACTAACTATAGTCTGCAGCACTACAAATAGAGTTTTGTATACTTTGGCTTTGACCAAAGCTCTGCGAGTTCTGCTCTCGAACGCTGCGAGTTAGCTCGAAAGTTTAAAACCTAGCTTCAATAAAATGGGAGAAATACCTAGGTACCTGGCATAATATTTCAGGTTCTTTCGACTCCAAAAGCAAAATAGATGTATGAGCACTCTCCGGCGTTATATTGTATGGATGGAATGTTAAATCCTTCTTCTCCGCCGAGCGGTTTTCCCGCTCCTTTTGAAGAGGTTTCGCCATTTTGCTGATTAAATTTTATTCAGGTTTCTAATAAATAGAAGCGATGGATATTAAATTTGTGAGATCTTAAATGACAATAAAATGTCTCTCAAATGTCTCTTGCTTGTGTCATGTCAACGTCATGTCGTGTATAACAAAGAGTATAATGTCAATATTAAGTTTTAAATTATCATCTCTATCCTCCATCTTCTCTCTATCGTACCCTTTGAAGATGTATCGAATTCTTAATTCAAATTAACGATCAAACTGGCACTGTCAAAGAGGTTGACAGTGTCAGAATTAATGTGATTTTCGTAGGTTACATACAGGTTTTATAAGATTTACTTTACTTATGTATAGGAGAAATATATTCGTGAGGTCCATAGGTGGTGCGGCGAGGAAATTCAGGGCGTTGCAAGAGGTGTGGATCCTACCGTGGTGGGGTAGTGGTGGGCTGTCCAGTATCCCTCTCTGGACCTTGGACACAGTGGTTTTGGTTGTAAAGTTGTGTTCTACTTGTGTTATGGCTGTGGTTAGAGTGTTAATACCGCCGGCTATGAAGAGTTTGCATGGAGAAACTGTACTGGTGAGTAAAAATCATCATGTACCTAAGTACCAATTCTAGCTGACCCGGCGAACTTGGTACCGTCTTAGTTGGTGACATACAGATAGCAGCGCCACCTACCGGGTCCAATTGTGTTTTGAACTATCCAGGATGAACCTATTGAAATATACATATAAAATTCAACCGAAATCGGTCCAGCCGTTTTACCCGCGTGGTTCCCATTCCAGTGGGAATATCGGGATAAAATATAGCCCTATGTCACTCGGGAATAATTATATATTTCTACTGGTCAAAGAATTTGTAAAATCGATTCAGCAGTTTTCGAGTCTATCCATTACAAACAAATAAACAAACAAAAAATCAAATGTTTCCTCTGTTTTTTTATCATCCCGGATAATTTCAGGGATTATTCTACTCGTGAAAACAAACAACTTTTATTATGGGACCAAAACTGAAATCGCGAAAAAAGAATCAGCTGTTCTACATATTATACAAAAGTGCAAAAATATTTAATCAAAATGTATGGAACCAAAAAAACCCTGTTCAGCTTACACCCGAATACTCGATCTTCTTATCATCATCGTGTTTGTTTAGACTGGTGTCTAAGATATGTTTTGATGCTTATAAAAACGTGTTCGTTCGAGTTCAGTGGCGCTAGCTACGCCATTGTACGCACTGGGTGCCACGCCTTTCGGAGGCAACACCTAATTGTGAATTAGAGATACGACTCTTTATTAAAATTATTGAAAATGTTTGGGGTCGGGTGACACTAAGATATCCGCATCGGGTGCTAGATACCCAAACCCATATTGTGCCCTGTTCCGTCCGAGTATTCGGGTGATATAACGTTTTAAATTTTCATGTTACGAAAAACGGGATTTTCTACCATGTTTTGATTTGTTGTCGAGTCCCCGTTACTCCGTGATCATGGCGTGTGCAACTGCACCGAAATATCGGGGTCTCGGCAACAAATTAAAACATGGTAAAAAATCCGTTTTTCGTAATATTTACAGTATTCGGGTTTACAGTTGCCATACCGGCTAACGCTCGGCAAAGCTGCCGGGCTTCAAATTAATACAGATGATAAATCGAGCCCCGATCAGGCGAAAATGGCGAACCCCGATTCATGATGTCATCTTCCAAATATCTTCGGCAAATACCTAGTTAGTAGGTTATGCCCGGGTTACACGTGGCTAGTTTTTCAAGCAAGGATAGCAAGCTAGTGTCAGTAAGCTAGCAGGTACCTACTAAGCTAATCAGGTACAAACCCACCAATGGCCTGACGAACCCTCATGGTTATGCAGGCCGAAGCAGCGGGGGATGCGCGCGGATAGGCCTCGCCGCGCCGCACTTTCTTGACTCCCTACAAGTTATTTTATTCTTAGTCTGTTATCCCTATGGTCCCTCTCCCCTTTCTGGGGCGGACGACACAAAAACGCCTTCGGTGCCTTCCAAGGTCGCCTCGTGCCCCACTGTCTAGCGGTACCGCTGGCTCCATGTAGTCGGTCCTCTTCTTTCTTCGCCTCGGCTCTACATTCTTCACCTCTCTCGAGTCCACTCCGAATCCTGTGCCATTTACGCGCGTAATCCCGTAGCCGCCTGAAGTTCGCCTCTGTTCCAACGAGATCGCAGTAATAAACCGGACCAATCTCAAATCTCAAAGCTAATCAGGTACAATACGAAATTACTACCTACTTCGATTTATCTGTATTAAGTTGAAGCCCGGCAGATTTGCCGAAGTTCGGAATGTTAGCCGGTAGAGCCTCAGGACTTCCGCATTCTGTGCAGATCACTGGCGCTGGCAACGGTCTGGGCCGGGAGCTGGCGCTGCAATTTGCGGACCTCGGCGCCACCGTCATCTGCTGGGACAACGACGCGCGCCGCAACAACGCCGTCATCGACGAGATACGCAGCAAGGATGGCGATGTGAGTATTGCCTATGCAGGGTAGATAAGAAACCAACCACCCAGGAGCAGCTCGTGGTTGGCGCAGTAGTTAGAGTCCGAGAGAGAGTCTTTCGTGCAGTTGGTCCCGGCTGTATTTGTAGTCGCATGGCCCATTCTTCTCCTCAGCCTCAGCAATGGGTTTGAATGCTGATGATGATAACGGTGCGTAACAGCGGTATAGCTAGGGTGGAGGTAGGTAATTTAGGCAGCGACGAAGTCGAGATGGCGGATGACAGTTAAATAGAAATAGAATAAGTACTTAGGTAGAAACCACGAAATAGTTCTTGTTTTTAATGTGGAATCATATACGGGCGTACGCTGCGTCAGGCAGGATCACGAGACGCGTAGTCGCGCGCGCGTAGGAAATCAGCAACCACGAAATAGTTTCACTTGTTCTTGATAGCAGAACCATAAGGGCGTACGCTGCGTCAGGCAGGATCGCGACGTCGTAGTCGCGCGCGCGTAGTTAATTCAGCAAAATACAAGAGCAGCGTGGTCGTACGCCGCGCGCTAGCTAACGGTGCCCTTTGTATTTCGCTGAATTTAGCGTAGCGTAATTTCCTAATCATTATAATTTCCAGTGTTACGGCTACACCATTGATATAACGGCGCGAGATCAGGTGGCCGCACTAGCAGCTCGCATGCGACGCCAGCTGACGGACGTGTCTATGATTGTGAGCAACGCGGGCGCGCTAACGTGTGCACCGCTCAACCACCTACGACCAGAGTCTGTTGCCAGGCTCGTAGAGGTGAATCTACTGGCACATTTCTGGGTAAGATACACTTTCAGTGCCTCTTCCATGTTCTTTTAATCCCTCAGCTACAAAATAACGTGTTGTGGGACTAGTGGGCAGGGTCGGACTGGCCCGAAAGGGCCCGGGTGGCTCCCCACAATCTTGGGATGTGGGATACCTAGTTCGTAAGCCTAAGGGGTAGGATGGGGCAGGGTAGAGTAGGGGCCATCGCAGGCTAGGGCCCTGCTCCTATTAGGCTTGGCGGGAGGGCTCGGTGCTGCGAGGAACATGCCCTAGGTGTGACCGAGTCCAATAAGCCGTTTGGTATGCCTAAAGCAGGCGTCTGTCACTCGATGTACTTGCGCGCAAATCTCGCCCTCACCGCCGGCGGTGAAAATCCATAGAATTAGGTCCGCAAAAGAGCTAGAATATATGCGATAGAAAGAGATGCAACGAGCGGCCGTTCGTAATTTGCGCCGTACAAGCCGAATTCCACTTTATAGCGTTATAGTTAGAGTTGCTATTTATTTAAATGGCTTAGCGGAGTGCAGGATCTGTTTACTAGTAACTATTTAGTAATCTGTGCCTAAAGATTGCATTCTCCTCTTGACTTCTTGATACAAAAAAAATAAATAAATAAAAGGCTAGGGCCCAGCTAGCAAATGGCCACTATATGGCCAGTCTGACCCTGCTTGTGGGCGCCAAGGCCAACTTGCTAGCACATTTTTGGGAAAGATTATTAAACGATCCTTTGCAGTTCTTCTAAGCTCCTCAGCTACAGTTAAGAGATGTTTCGTGTACGTGCGCCCTCCGATCCATCAGCTTCGCTGGCGCCTCGAGGCTGCCCGTTTGTCAAAAGCTTGTAGCTTGTAATACAAGTTAATACAACCCTTTCTAACAAAAGCTGTCAAAAAGTCACATCCGCTTGTATTACAAGTTACAAGCTTTTGATAAACGGGCCCCTGGGGTAGACTCGTACAGATTCTTAAAGTTACCCTTGAATAACTTTTTATGCTTGAGCCGCAGCTGATAGATGTGTCCATACCCATATGCTTAATACCTACCTACTTATATCAGTTACAAAAGTGTGCTCGCAAGCATTTTCTGTGTGGACATCCCGATGATCCGTCGGGCTATAAATGTTCAAATCAAAAGCTTGAATACGTGTTGTGTTGGCAGTTAATACAAGCATTCCTGCCGAGCATGATCGAGAGGCGGCACGGCCACATTATAGCCATCAACTCGAGCGCGGGTTTGATGCCCTGTCCTGACATGATACCATATTGTGCAGCTAAATTTGGGCTGAGGGGTAAGTTGGTCGGCTGACTGTTTCAATGTTCTTAGTAAAATTTAGAGCAGTAGGTAGGTACCTCTCATAGCAATAGCCAAATTTTGACGCTCGAATAATCAAACGCTCTTTTAAGGACCCTTTAAGAGGACCTCTCAACATCTTGCCGTCTCTTTCATACCCGTGACCTTTAGACCGCGGGCACGAAGTCAGCGGCCAGCCGAGCGGCATGGCAGCGTCAGTGGCACGTGAAACGTGCCTACCATACCATTTAATGCCTGCACTGCTGGGGCACTGGTCTTCCATATGGATGGATAAGGCCAATGGGCTATGTCCCACCCCGCGGCCCCAATGCTGGTGGGTGGCTATTCGCGACGTCAATCGAATTAACCTATATAATTATAAGTTTTTTTTTATAAGGTACGGGCGGCGCTTTGGTACCGAAACGCGCTTCTTTTATAGAGAGAGGATTTATAGCATGGGTGAAGATAAAGTTATTAACTACACTGAATCAGTAGCTGTTACACTACTGAACCTATGAATTGCATTCGTCGTCTCCAGGCTTGATGGACTCGATAACAGAGGAGCTTCGGCTCGACACGTGTACGAACTTAGCGATAGGATGAGTTTTAGGAAGCTCTATAAAGTTATAAACTACACTGATTCAATGGCTTTACAGTTTACACTACTGAACCTATGAATTGCGTTCGTCGTCTCCAGGCTTGATGGACTCGATAACAGAGGAGCTTCGCCCTTCGGCTCGACACTTGGACGAACTTAGCGATAGGATGAGTTTAAGGAAGCTCTTTTAACTACACTGATTATAAATGCATTCGTCGTCTCCAGGCTTGATGGACTCGATAACAGAGGAGCTTCGGCTCGACACGTGGACGAAGAACATCCACACGACGTCCGTGTACCTGGCCACCATCTCCACCGGTCTCTACCCCCCGCCCACGCACCGCTTCACCGCCTGGTACAACGAAATTACGCCCAAGGAGGCTGCCAGGATTATAATTGAAGGTAAACTACTCTTTAAATCCTTTTTTTTCACCTGGCCACCATCTCGACCGGCCGCCAGAATTATAATCGAAGGTAAACTACTGTTTTAAAAGGAGGCCGCCAGAATTATAATCGAAGGTAAACTATACTGTTTTAAATGGAGGCCGCCAGAATTATAATCGAAGGTACACTACTGTTTTAAACGGAGGCCGCCAGAATTATAATCGAAGGTAAACTACTGTTTTAAAAGGAGGCCGCCAGAATTATAATCGAAGGTAAACTACTGTTTTAAAAGGAGGCCGCCAGAATTATAATCGAAGGTAAACTACCTACTGTTTTAAAAGGAGGCCGCCAGAATTATAATCGAAGGTAAACTACTGTTTTAAAAGGAGGCCGCCAGAATTATAATCGAAGGTAAACTACTGTTTTAAAAGGAGGCCGCCAGAATTATAATCGAAGGTAAACTACCTACTGTTTTAAAAGGAGGCCGCCAGAATTATAATCGAAGGTAAACTACTGTTCTAAAAGGAATCCGCCAGAATTATAATCGAAGGTAAACTACTGTTCTAAAAGGAATCCGCCAGGATTATAATCGAAGGTAAACTACTGTTTTAAAAGAGGCCGCCAGAATTATAATCGAAGGTAAACTACTGTTTTAAATGGAGGCCGCCAGAATTATAATCGAAGGTACACTACTGTTTTAAACGGAGGCCGCCAGAATTATAATCGAAGGTAAACTACTGTTTTAAAAGGCGGCCGCCAGAATTATAATCGAAGGTAAACTACTGTTTTAAAAGGAGGCCGCCAGAATTAGAATCGAAGGTAAACTACTGTTTTAAAAGGAGGCCGCCAGAATTATAATCGAAGGTAAACTACCTACTGTTTTAAAAGGAGGCCGCCAGAATTATAATCGAAGGTAAACTACTGTTCTAAAAGGAATCCGCCAGAATTATAATCGAAGGTAAACTACTGTTTTAAAAGGAGGCCGCCAGGATTATAATCGAAGGTAAACTACTGTTTTAAAAGAGGCCGCCAGAATTATAATCGAAGGTAAACTACTGTTTTAAAAGGAGGCCGCCAGAATTATAATCGAAGGTAAACTACTGTTCTAAAAGGAAGCCACCAGAATTATAATCGAAGGTAAACTACTGTTTTAAAAGGAGGCCGCCAGAATTATAATCGAAGGTAAACTACTGTTTTAAAAGGAGGCCGCCAGGATTATAATCGAAGGTAAACTACTGTTTTAAAAGAGGCCGCCAGAATTATAATCGAAGGTAAACTACTGTTTTAAAAGGAGGCCGCCAGAATTATAATCGAAGGTAAACTACTGTTCTAAAAGGAAGCCACCAGAATTATAATCGAAGGTAAACTACTGTTTTAAAAGGAGGCCGCCAGAATTATAATCGAAGGTAAACTACTGTTTTAAAAGGAGGCCGCCAGGATTATAATCGAAGGTAAACTACTCTTTGAATCCTTTTTGTACCTGGCCTCCTAGGGTTGCCAACCCTACTATACATATTATATAGTATATCAATCCTACTTTCTACTTATCTCACTTGTTTAATATTGTAAACTTTATTCATTCTCGGCGAAGTGCCTGCACGGATTGGCACAGGGATAGATCAAAGTGTAAAATAACGCATACGCTACTTTTTACTCCGTGAAAATATCTTACTCCCACGTAAGATGTACGGAAAGTAACGTTAAGGCGCTACTCGGAAAAAGTATGGACTTTTTGATATAAAACTATAGGACGGTAACAGTTGTTATAAATCTGGTAATAAGATATATATATTTCTTCATACCTTTATCTAGAATCGTATAGTTTCAAAAAAAAAAACCGCCTTCAAAAAACGACATCAAAAAAGTAAGAAATAATTCCTCACCAAATAAATAACGTAAGTACTTTGAAGTCGGGCGTGAAACATGTACAATTTTTTGTTGTTTTTGTTAAAACCCGCCCGACTTCAAAGTACTTACGTTATTTATTTGGTGAGGAATTATTTCTTACTTTTTTGATGTCGTTTTTTGAAGGCGGTTTTATTTTTTTATAAAAATAAGTTTTATTTCACTCTTTTTAGTGCATCGTGCAGACAATTTACGTGTTTTCTGGTAAATAGGTATGTGATCAAACTGAAAACCTCCTTTTTCGAAGTCGGTTAAAATACCTTGAGGTATCCCCTTTTTGACAAAACAAGAATCATCTAAATCGGTTTATAAACAAAGGAGTTATGCCTAAAGATACGTATTAAATTCACATAAAGTGGTAACGAAAACGCCAGTATTTTCAAGATTTCCTGAAAACTACTGAACCGATTTCAAAATTTCAAAAAATGGGACCAACTTGGAAACCAACCTGATGTAATAACGTTTGAACCATTACAATCGGTTCAGCAGTCTTCGAGTAATCGGTGGACATACACAAAAAAAAAAAAACATACATACAGACAAATAGAGAACCTCCTCCTTTTTGATTTAGAAGTCGGTTAAAAACACGATTTTATGATTTTGCCTCGACACTTTTTCTTTTCGAAAATACCTCTAAAAAATACGAAATATGAAGATTATTCTTAAATGGGGTTACATATACTATTGAAAATTGGTTTAATTAGTGGACAGTAATAATATTTAGGATCGTGTAGAAGCATTTTTTAAAATCGCTATAGTTTTTTTTTCTACGAAGTGATTTTGTGTTTTTTTTGCGTAATCTGCAAAATCGGTCTCGCTCCCGCGCGCGTCGTTTTCTTATTGCTATCTCGCTTTAGCATAATTTTGCCGAGTATCGCCTTAATGATAAATGCGAAAATTTGTGAAGCTACATGTTTGTTTCTATTTCATGCAAAAACTACTGAACAGATTAATATTAATAGATGAAACTTTACAGCAATATAGCTTAAAAAAACTATTGGCAACCCAAGTTTAACATCTATTTTAAAATACTTGTAGCAAGTACTCACTCATGCTGTTTTCTTTCTAGGTGTCCGGAAAAATCACAAGAATATTAGCATACCATCATTCATGAAATTACTTATTTCACTTAACAACCTTATGCCGTATAGTATAAGGATCGTTTTCTCCGACTTTTTCAACTTCGGCCATAGAGGCTGGTTTTGTTTCTGTTAAGATTAACAACAGGCTTTATTGATTTTGGTCAATTACTGTAATATTAGTAACTGCTTTAGCTAATTATTAATTTTTAGGAATATTTTACTTAAATAGTAATAGCATACAACAAATAGAAACAGAGAAAAAGTCAAAATTGATAAAAAAATGTGAGAGAATTTTGTTTGTACTGATGTTAATAATAGTGAATATTGTGAATTAGTTTACATTTGTTTGTAATAATTTAGGTGCTATTATATTGTAATGTAATAAATAATGTTCTAGAAATATTCTTTTATTTTTTGTGTTAAAAAAAAAAGATCATAGGTTAAACATCTCTTATAGTAATTTTGTGACAGCCAAATTAAATTAATCCAATCCCAAACAATCATGAAGTTCTATTTGATAGCTATTCATCATCTGTCCACATCGGTGACACATAACCATTATGGTATGTACCAATTTATGATCACTCAATAGCTTTTCATCTGTAAAAAATTTCAGACAAACATTGCATTGCAATTTCTTGATTTTCACATGTGTTTCTAAATGCCTCAACAGAGAGGAATGGGTGGAAAAGCTGCGCCCGCAGGACTCGCACAGGTGGCGACTGGGCTCCTGTTTAAAAGTGTGGCTTTTGACATGTAAATACATCTCTTTGCGATCAGAAGATGTAATACTACATACTTTACACCTGAAAAACAAATAAATTTAGTGTTTTTACAAACTAAAAAAAATATATTATGCATGGGAAGTAGCAAAACCCTAGGGAGTCAAAAACTCTCTTTTACCTATACATTAAGTCTTCAGCCTTATGCTCCTCTTTCTTATGTTTTAATACAGCTTCTTCACCAATGAAACTGTGACCACAAATATCACAGATTCGTTCTTCAGACTTGCGGACATGCTCTCTCGCATGACGGTACAGGAAAAACCTTTCTTTGAAAATTTTTCCACACTCTTTACAGCGGTAGGAACAACCCATTGCAACTCCATGGTCTATGAGGCAGGTTTTATGATGCTGAATTAATAGATCTTTGGTTTGGAACTGTTTGCCGCAGTTGCATGAGAGTGCAGATGACAAATTGTGTGTTAGAAAATGTTGCTGCATTTGCTTCTTGGAATCAAATAGCTTATTACAACAAATACAAGTGCGCAATGCAGCATCACATACACTCATATGCTGTGATAGCTTGTGGATATTATCAAACTTTGCTCTACAAGCAAAACATGATAAGTCAGTCTTTTCTATCTTCAGTTTAGTCTCGTATTCTTTCGAAAGTATTTCTTTAATTAATTCACTGTTTGTCACATCTATTTTTATTTTACATTTGCATTTCTTAACATTTCTTTCAACACTATTCTCTTTTTTCTGAGGTGTAGGAAACTTCATTGGTTTGATATGGGTAGATAAATTCTTCTCATTTCTATCTAACAATGTCACAATTGAAGGAATGTCCTCCTTGCCTAAGTTATTTAGGTATTCTTCTATGTTGGCCGTGTTATTTAAAAATTCTAATAAAGAATCCGAGTTGTATTCCGAATCTGGCAAGGGTTGAATAGGGGTCTTTGCTTCCGTCGACTTTCGGGCCTTTTCTTCTAACGATGTCTCTAGCCAGTCTTGTGAGCAACGGGCGTTGAGTTGGAAATTATAAAACTGTGACAACTGTGAAACACACGTAGCACAAATACTTTTGGGTAGATCGTCTTTGGAGGATATCGATAATGCAAGACAAGATTTCAAATGTAAATGAATCGTTGGATCTCCCAGTATAGAAACATGTTCTGCTTCGGTGTCTAAGCATATTCTACAACACTTTTGTAGGTCTTCGGTCATTTTTACGTCCTTAGAACAAGCCTGCACTAAATTTTCAATATTTAGGTTCCAACACAGGCAAAGAGAGTGCAATGCAGTAAAGTACCTAACCACAAATTATAATAGTAAGTAAGACAGTAATTAATTACTTTAAACTTTCTAATAAACACCACATAAACAAAACACAGGTTCCAACTTGTTGGTTTGGTCACAAATTATGGTTTGGTTTGGTTCTGTTTGACAGTTGTTGTACTTGTTGTTTGACACCTGACACCACCCTGACACTGACATCTGCTGACAGCTGACGAATTGTTTTTAATGTGTACTTTACGGCACAGGACTGCGTTCCGTCGTTTTGGTTGAAAAACAACCGGTTGTTTGGTTGCTGCACTCTGAGCCACAGAACGGGTGAAACCATAGTGAAACTACACTCTGACAGCTGTCAGAGTAAAATTTCACCGAGCCACGGAACGGCTAGAGCGCGCCCCGGAGTGCACTCGAGTGCACTCGATCGAAGCGACGGAACGCACGCCTGTGGCTTCGCTCGAATGCACTCGAGCCTCTGAGTACGTACTCAGAGACTCGAGCGCACTCCGGCGGCGCGCGCTCTAGTCGTTCCGTGGCTTGGTGTAATTTTACTCTGACAGCTGTCAGAGTGTAGGTGATGCTCTACAGCGGGACCACCTTGAGCTACGTTAATTTAATTAGCATAAAAAAAATGTAGAAAATTGTATACGCAATTAAAAAAAGTTTATATCTATAGTTTCGTTGTAAAAACGAAATCAATGTGGTCCCGCTGGGGAGCATACTCTACAGCGGGACCACCACTATATTTCCGTTACTGAAGGCTTTTCAAATTTGTTTATGAGACCAAAAAAATGTATATTAATAAACTACAGTCAATTTGATATTTAGTTTGATCTATACCAACTTACGGCCACTTTTAAAATTTCCCTACTAATATTAGGTGTCCGTTACCCCAGCCGGAAAAGTTTCTAGAGGAAAACGAGTTGATTGAAAAATATCTTCCAAACCCTACTAGCTAAGTCACCTACATATTCAATTTGAAATTGAGGTTTCATGCTCAAAACGTGCTAAGTCAAGTAAATAGTACATTTTGGAACGAATCTGTAATCACTTAGCACGTTTTGGCCTTGGCTTTGGCACTAAACGCTATCAGTCAATATCAAAAATACCGGACTGCAAGAATGCAGGATGAGCTCGAAAACGTAAGAAAACCCTAAAAATTAGAAAAAAATTGGAAAAACGGATGTAAAAATGTTCCAATATGTGCTAAGTAAAGAACTTAGCTCATTCCGGAAACAATCTGTAATATCTTTTTTTTTTATATATATATTATGCCCAGAGTACCTACCTAATAACTACATTACATTCACTAAACTACATACAATAAAATCAAAAACAATAGAACATAAAAATCAACATTACTTTGAGACAAAAAGCCAGGAGCAGACCCATCCCACTGGTGGCACCCGTTCACGAGCATGACGCATAAACCAGCCATCACTTTCGCCCGACCATATTTTAGGGAACGTAACGACCCGCCTCACACGACACCACCGCAGTAATGTTTACGGAGAGCATGACTTACTCAAACAGCTCATCTCAAAACACCGAAACCAATTTAAGAATGTAGTACATGATAAATAAAACAAGACTCACAATTAACTACAAGAAAAAAACCTTGTCTGCTTATGACCAAGTTGCTTTGTCATTTAAGATATCACTTACAGTGTAGTAGCCCTTCTTGAGGAGGCAATTTTTTATATGATTCTTAAACTCTTCAAAGGGTAACATATCACTTGGAATCTTGTTAAAGATGTGTATGTATACCTTAACCCATGAATGATCCTATTTCTTGTATTGCGACTATGCAAATCACCATGTTAAGTAAGTATACAAATTAATATTACGACGCACAAAAAGAATACAATTTAATATAAATTGAGATGCAGCTGTCAGTATACTATTTTTTGAACTTCTCCCTAAGAGAAGGTTTAGAGCTTAGTTGATAAATGGCCCCTATTGCTCGTTTTAGCAAAATTAATGTAGCATCCTGGATGCCTGCGTCATACCTATATTACATAAAGAAATAAAAATTCGTCCCAGAGCCATTGTAAATTCGTTGCGAACCTAATAATTTTACAGTAGTTATGTTACTTTTTTAACTGGCAACACTTCTCCTAACACTGATTTGAATTTGACACATGGTATAAACAGATCCTTATTACAACAAAAATTTTACTTTTGTCACAAAATCATAAGATTCATCATCATCCAGGGGGGCTACCGCGTAACTTTATGGATATGAACTTCATACGTTTTTGGGAACTTTAAGTCAATTTTATAAAGAAAATAGCCGCTATCAGTTCCTTGTTTTGTGACGTCGGGTATAACGATAACTATCTAGCAACGTTCAACAAAACAAAGCAGCAAAAATCTATCAGAATAAGGAATTCAAATGACAGTTGAAGCCCATACCCATATCCAGATTTCTTATGCCCCAGTACACGATGGCCGATCATGGTCGGCGACCATGACCAATACATCGTACATTGACACTTTTGAAAGAACCCTTTTAAACTTGTTCGTTCAAAAGTGTCAATGTACGATGTATTGGTCATGGTCGCCGACCATGATCGGCCATCGTGTACTGGGGGCATTAGCCGGTAGCCCCCCTGGATCTTGCTCAAGGCGGGAAAAATGGATATTGGTCTGTAATTACCTGGGTCTTCTTTGTTCCCATATTTAAAGAATTGAATATTTTTTCTAAATTTTATTAAGTCAGGAAACATTCCTTCAGCAATGCAATCATTAAAAATAACAGCAAGATATGGAGCAATGGTGTAAATAATGCTTTTAAGAATAGTTACAGATATACCCCATAAATAAGTTACCTACACGTGAAGTGGGGATGTATTTTTTTTTCTTATCTACCCGATAGTGTGTGGTGTCGCTGAATAGCAGTTTTCAAAATATTGCGGGTTTGAAAAACAGATTTTTGATTGAGGCATCCGTTTGTGAATTATTAAGCTTTAAAGTGCAAAATTTTGTTGGGGTCAAGTGTCCCCACCCTCTGCCAGCCAAATGGTAGTTTTTGGATACGTGGAAAAATTCACGATAGTTGTATTTAATATTACGAAGTTAAAAGGAAAACTATCACAGCTTAGAAGGCTTTACAAGTTTTTTTAAATATAATCATTTTCGAATACAGCAAATATAACTTTGTCATTCATACGAATACTATGAAATACAAAGTTATTTTTTTCTGGCGAAAAATGATAGTACTAATTTTCTAGGTATATGTTATCGGTACGTTAAGTGGGTACGGAACCCTTCATGGGCGAGTCCGACTCGCACTTGGCCGATTTTAAACTTTGAAGTTAGTTAAAAAGTAGTTATTATGTTTTCATGAATGACTGAGTGAATATTAAAGATGTAACTAACTGGAAAAGAAGTTTAATTAGTTCCTTATTCTTATTATTCTTACATTAAACGAGTGAGGATTTCTAATGAGGATTTCTAAATAGTGTGGGGCTACTTGGAATAAAACTCCAACTCGTTACATTAATGTAACTAACTACAATGTAATAATGTAACTAACTACAATGTAACTAGATGGAACATACGCAACAGAAAGAGTTTCTTTCCGTTTTATTCCGAAAGTATAAGGCCCACTCATTTCACATTTGGCGCATATTTGTGCAAAATATGCCTTAATTATGCAATCAAATCGTTTTCCTCTAGAAACTTTTTTCTGGCTGGGGTAGGGTTTGGAAGATATTTTTTAATCTACTCGTTTTCCTCTAGAAACTTTTCCGGCTGCTGGGGTAACGGACACCTAATATTCGTAGGGAAATTTTAAAAGTGGCCGTAAGTTGGTATAGATCAAACTAAATATCAAATTGACTGTAGTTTATTAATATACATTTAATATACATTTTTTTGGTCTCATAAACAAATTTGAAAAGCCTTCAGTAACGGAATTATAGTGGTGGTCCCGCTGTAGAGTATGCTCCCCAGCGGGACCACATTGATTTCGTTTTTACAACGAAACTATAGATAGGTATACATTTTTTTTAATTGCGTATACAATGAGCGATTTTCTGAGAGGCCATTTAAAAAAAAAAGCTTCCAATTGCTTCATTAGATGGCGTTGAATAAGTATGTACATGTCTATGGTATATTTTTCATATTTAAATTAATTACTTTTTAAAAACCCAAAGGAAACTAATAATATATTAAATAAGTACTACTGTGAGGAACAGAAACGAAATAGGTAAATTTAAAGATTTAGGTAAATAAATAACATCTGTCTGACGTTCCGTATTACGTAAAAAAGTCGCGTCAAAGTAAAATTTATAACGTTCCGTTCCTTCTAACTGCATAGGTGGGACAGCGCCATCTAGTGACTGAGCTTACAGAAAATCGTAAATTATTTCATATTACGATAAAAACAAGTAATTTCAGAGCGCACGCGGGCTGGGCGCCGCGGTCATCAACCCCGGCGGTCCAACAGCTGATCGGCCAGCCGCTATAGCGATACTCCTAACGGGCTTGTCGCGAAGGGTTCGCCAACAATAATTGTATATAGCAACACTCAATACAAACCATAGAGCTAATTTCCGATCGGTAAATGTCAACATTTTTCGCTCCAACGTCGACTCACAAGTTTTAAAAGTGTGAAATAGTGGTATATGTGATCTTCGCCTGCCGCTCGCCGCCAGCCTCATATACCACCGAAGTTAAGTACTCAGCATTATACAAACCTTATTTAGAATTGAATGCATAATGTTCCTGTTAAGGATCGCGTTGATAAAGGACGATGGAATGGTACGCCCACGAAACTCGCTGAGCTGATGGGATGTGGTACAGTTTCATGGTACAGAGGTAATGTCCTTACAAATCACTGTTGTTTTATGTCATAGGCGTGTGTAGTTCCGTCCCTTGTCAGGGAACAAAGATTGGATGAGTATCCATAAAAGAATGAGCCCTTGAAGAGCTTGCCCGCACGGCCGCCTGCCTGATAGGATGGCGGCCTGCATGTTAAGTTTGCGCAATCTTATCACGAGGTATAAGAGTTGGTCTGAAGAGACCGTAGTTGAGACTAGGGCGTGTGTCGACCGTAGGGTTTGCACTAGTACACCTATTGAGATACGATAATACGGTGGTATTCTCTCTCCTCTTCTCTTCTCATTATTTATAAATTCTCTTACTGTCCATTTAACCTCTTCTTTCCATTTGTATGCCGACGACTTACAAATTTACGCACAACACTATGCTCACTGTTTGAATGATGCAGTTGCGTTACTCAACCGTGATCTTGAATGGATTTCCAAATGGTCGTCCAACTACGGTATCTCCGTGAACTCAGGTAAATGCCAGGCTATCATTGTTGGCAGTTCACGGCGAATAGCAAGTCTTAACTTGAGCGATGTTACTCCGTCGTCTCCTCAACGTATCGTCTTCTCAACAACTGTATCCGCTTCATATATGGGTTACGTAAATACGACCATATCTCTCACTACCGACAGAAACTCAAATGGCTTCCTATCCGTGAGCGTAGGAATCTTAGAGTTATGTGTTTTCTCTTCAACCTTCTTTTCGATCCACTTACCCCAGAATACCTGAAAGTCAGGTTTCAGTTTCTGGGCGACTCCCATCATCGTGATCTTCGCTCCAGTTCGAATCTTCTTCTAAAAACTCCTTCCCATTCTTCTGGCTTCGTCTCCCATTCCTTCTCCCTTTCGGCAGTTCGCCTCTGGAACGCTTTGCCCCTGAAAATTCGCAGTGCCCCCAGCAAGTTCGTATTTAAGCGGTTGGTGCGAGAGCATTACTTAAATTCTCTACATTAGTCTCGTCATCTCTGACACATGTCATGGTATGTTAAGTATTGTATTGTATGTATGTATAAGTATATGTATGTATATTATCGTATCAGTATATATGTATTATTTATTTATAAGATTGTATGTATAATTTAGCTTTATTATGTGTTTACTTAACTAATACGGTTTCTTTAAAAAAACTGTTATTCTTCTTTTTATTGCCGCCACAGCATTTTGTCACTTTCTTTCCGGTTGACTGGTAGAGAATGCCTAAGGGCATTAAGTCCGCCTTTTGTATGTTTTTTTATTATCATGCAATAAAGAATAAATATATATATAAGACCTGCCGATGCTTTCGGAAGGTAAACAAGCTATAACGAGGACTGAGGTCCCTGACAAAGTATGTGAGATTGCACTCCTAATGACATAACAAACTCAAGTTGATATGCTAAATTTCATTTGATTACATGTGTTACTTTAATGAGAATATATGTGCTGAGTGCTTAATGATTGTACATGACTGTATGATCATAAGAATTGTCTAACCGCAGGTGTGTCAACCTGACCAAGATGGCGAGGGGGCTAGAGTCTGGCTGAGGGACAAATCATCATCATCCAGGTGTGACAACTGACAGACCTACTTTGCATCATTACCTACCTTAACTGCATGAATACTCTTGGCCTCCTGTATCAGATTTCTATATAATAATATATCAACATAAAGCGAAGCAGATAATCTATAACTAATAAAATCCATTAACTTTTAATAAGTACATAGGTACTTTATGAAAGAACTCTGGCAACAACCTGTATGATAGTTTGATTTGTGTAGGCTGTCATACAGATTACAAATGTAATTAAGTAATTAATGTAAGATCACATATGATTATTATTATTTATAGGGGGGACGCCAGCGAAGCCGGACGGGTGATCAGTCACCTAGGTCGGGACCATTTCACCCAGTTCCCCAAGTCCCCTAAAAGCTGAAAAATCAGGGGGGGAGGCGGGTTATCATTTACTCCACCGGCGTCGGACCCTCGAACCTAACTGTGCGCTTACAGTACCTGTTGAGTTGACTTATCGTTAACTTCTTTAGATCCTCTTCCTTAAGCTTGTCCGTTCCAAAGAGCTCCCAGCGCAGTGATGCGTACATCGGGCACTCTGCCATGAAGTGGTAGCTTGTTTCTTCTCTTTCTTTGCATTGCGGACAGATAGAGTCTTCTGTCCGTTTAATCACTGATAGGTGTCTGTTTAGTGGGCAGTGCCCAGTGAGTACACCTACAATCGTTCTTATATTTCTCCTACTCTGTTTCAGAAGTTCTCTAGTTTTCTTTTTGTCAACCGATTTGATGAAGATCTTAGACTGTCTGCAGTCCTTTCTTCTCATCCATCTTTGGTTGGCTTCCTTGACTGTTCTAATCTCGATAATGTTCTTAGTAATTCTATATGCGATTGGTAGTCTCGGTTCAGGGCCAATGAAGGGTGCATCAGCTCCTCCCCTGGCTGATTCGTCAGCTTCCTCATTACCTTCGTTACCCTCTTGTCCGGGCACCCAGGCAACTTCTACCTCAACCAAGTTAGCAAGCTCATGCTTTGTTTGCATTCTTTTACCAAGGCTGAGGTAGTCTCCGTTTTGTCAAGGGCTTTGATGGCAGCTTGACTATCGCTATATATTATTATTTTTCCTACGTCATAATTGCCTATCTCACTTTTAATCGTGTTCGCACACTCCAGTATCGCGAATATTTCCGCCTGGAACACGCTGGCGTACTTGCCCAGATTAAAAGTAGTTCTTATAGTGTTGGGTTTAGCTATATATACCCCAGCTCCCGATAGTCCAGTTGACTCCTTTCTTGACCCATCTGTGTAGCATACTACAGTGCTATCCAGATTGTCATGTTCTAGTTTCCAGTCTTCTCTGGGTCTGATGCTTATTCTGATCACATATGATACCTACCATGTATACACAGGGCTATTGTATAATAGCTTCCGGATTATCGTTTACCTGTCTCGTGGTTAAATAAGTTATTTTGTTTTTACGTTTGATATTATGTTAAGAGTTAAATATTGAATTGATATCCATAAATAATATTAAACATTTTTGTAAAATTAAATAAATAAAAAATTGTAGGGGTTTTTTTTCTATTTTATTTACGTTCTAAACACTTAACCTGACCACCCCCTGCTCGTTTTGCAGTTTGTTACAAAACATTTAGAGATTAAACGAACTTACCTGAAGGGAAGTTCTATCTTAATTATACGAAGGCTTCGTCCGAAGAGATTAGCTTGATTTAACACTTGTAGTACGCCCTAGTAATCGCCAATTTCACACTATATTGAGAATATACCTATTTATAAATTAAAAAAGTAATAAAAGACAATTGTTATTTTTTAAATTTCAAATGCGGGTATTCAAGAGCGACCTGGCTCAAGCGCCCGTCATAGCTGTCATTTAGTTTGGAGTATTATATTTTTCGAATAATATAGGGGAGTAGGTAATAACTTTTGGGAGGGAGGGATGCTAATCTCTTCGGACGAAGCCTTCGTATAATTAAGATAGAACTTCACTTCAGGTAAGTTCGTTTAATCTCTAATTATACTTCATGCTTCGTCCTCAAGATTAGCTTGATTTAACACTTGTAGACGTTTAGAGACTAGTGTTCGAAAAATATGCAAAACTTGTAAGAGGCTACTGAATAATATAGATTGAAATTATAACATAGCTTGCTTCTTTATTTTTCCAACATAGAGCCAAAAAGCAATAAAAAGTATTATTTGTTACATAAAAAATCAACATCGCTTATGAAATAAACGAAAAATATTTTGATGTAAGCACTCAAAACAGTGCTGCCAAATTTTTTATCACAATTGCTGTTTACTGGCCTGTTATAAAATTTGGCAAACGTATGTGATTCTGAAAACCAACCTGCAGTTTTATAATCTGGTCTATGCTAAAACCTAAATTTTGCGCAGCTGACGTAGCAGCATACCGGGTATTATGCGCAGTGAACGTAAAAATATCAATTCCACTTAAATGTAACGTATTTTTTATCCATTTGAATAAGGCTTGTGACGTAACAGGCTTATATGGCTTTCGGTAACTAATAAATAAATTGTCGGAATCAGGACAGAGAGACATTGTCATTTCAAGGTAAGTAATCAAAACTCTTGCAGGACATATACTTGGCTTTTCGTTATAGAATGGTATAACGAGCAATGGTTGAGCTGCGCCAACACTAGATGTCTTTATGAGAATGGAGAATTTTGATTTTAATTGATAAAGAAGACTTTTCAATATTACAAATATTAATTCTTGAAAGGGTTCGTCGTAGCCTTTTTTTTTTTAATATATATTTTTCCCAGATTCTAACTTTCGTTAGCAAACCACTTTTCAAGACAATTTAAACCCTGTGCTATATTCCAGACTTCATTAAATTAAGGGGGTGGAGGTCTGGTACGAAAAACTCCTTTAATAAATCTTTTTATTTCTTGATTTTGTGAGATATTAATTTTAGTTATTAAAGCCAAAGCAGAATGATAACAGTTAATTGTGCCATACTGAGCGCCACTGTTAAAAGCAGTTGCCAAAAATGGTGTATATCGGGAATTGATACTTTCGTATAAGTTTAGTTTATTTTGTTGACAATAAATAAACCACTTTTAATAGCAAACTTCGTATTGTTTATACGAGTTATCCAAAAGGGAGTTAAGCATGACGTCCAGAGAAAATTGTTTGACGCCTCTTCGTATCCTCACCATCACCAGGGTAATGGAGTTGCGCATTTGTTTGCGGCTGGAATTTGTAGATAAAATTAGGTTTGAATCTGCTTTGAAAACGAATTGTTTACTTATTAAAAGACTCTTAAGTAGTGGATACCACGGTTATGTGGACCAAAATGGAACAACTATTGAGTATATCTGTGGCATTGTCAGAGATAATCTTACTTAAACATTTAAGAATCATTGTGAAAGGACGAAAAACATAAATAGACATAATAGACATTTATTATTTCAACGACTAGCGTATCAATGTCAGGCCTATGAAAGTTCAACAATTTGTTGAAAGGCTTAATCAGCTAGCTGCCATTCTTGGTCTGCCTGCATAGTATTATCTGAAGATCGAATATGAGATGCAAAAACGTAAAGATTTTTACGTTTACGCCATTGCCAGAGGTCTTTTGCGATCTCTGTCAAGTGTGGGGAGTGTATATCACCCATACGGTTTACGTAGGAAATTACCGTGGTATTGTCAATTCGTAGAAGTACTTGCCAGTTAATATCTTAAAACAATAAACGCAGCAAGAATTCCTAAATAATTTATTGCCTGCTACTTTCTTTTACACTCCATAAACCACTAGCTCTGTCGTCTCCACGTACAATTCCCCACCCCGTAGTTGAGGCACCTGAAAAAACTCCAGGTCATACTTGTCTATTTTTATTTTGGTGCGGCTCCATCAATAGAAATCCTGTTCCAAGTAACAAGGTATATCCATGTACTTACTTATTATATATATTTCAAATAATTTAGTATACAACCAGCTGCATTTCACGGCGGGACAGGCGGATATTAACAGTCCAATAAAACTATCAAATTCTTTAATTTTACACCTTTTTAAGTTAGAAAACTTTTGTATTGCAAATTTAAATTTGGCAAAGTGACCTAAAATTACTTTTAGTCTAAACTATATCCTAAGAAGTTACAAGACTGAGAAGGTACAAAATTACTTTTATCGGTAGTTAAAATGAAACCTAAGTTTGTAAGCAACTTTACGGTATCTTGTAAGTTTTAAGACCCTTATATTAGACAGAGGTCATCCAAATATATTGTTAACAGGTAACCACATAATCTTAAGAATTTCATGACCGGTTTCATGATGACTTTAGTGAAAACCAAAGGAGCTGTGTTTAAGCCAAAAATAATAAGACATTAAATTTATGTTTTTTGATCAAATTGGTGTCTTAGATATTTTCGGTCTTCCTTGTGAATTTTTAACAAAAGTATGCGTCTTTCAGGTCTACTGTGCACGGTTACAATCTCTAGATATCAATTTTATAACTGTTCTTAAATCCTCCAGTTTAAAACGACTTGTGTCAATAAATTTATTTAGTGATAAGTTTAAGATGAAACGCATATTCCCATTTGGCTTGGGTACTAAAAAATTTTTGATAGATATTGATAAGATCTGTTATCTCTGAAATTGCAGAGACAGCAAATTTTTAATTTTGTGTATGAAAAGAGCCTTTTCCTTTTCACTACATTTTCGGGTTGACGGTGATACAGGTTGCATCGGTTTTCGATTGAAGGGAATCTTATATCCTTTTATATGAAAAAGAACCAGTGGGTCCTTGGTAATCATTAAAAATTCTTTATAGAATAATGATAAACGACCTGAATGCGTTAACGTATTTAGCGTCGGCTGTTGTTCTGTCTCTGCCACGGATACTGCGACTGCTTCTTCGTCCTGGGAGGGCCCGTCGGCCTGCGACTAGGACCCGGACCCTTCCAGTTTAAATTTCGCGAAGAACTGTATGGATTAGAGCTTGGCTTCTTATTAGGAAACTTTTGTGTCGTTGATTGTTTTGGGTCTGTGCCAGACTTGTTAATAGCTTTAGCTGATTTTATGGTTTCCATTAAGTTTTCGCCGAATAATTGTTTATCAATTTTAATATTTTGAAGAGAATCCCTTAGATCCATCTTCACGGCATTCAGAAACAAAATTGTAAATTGAATTAGAATGTTTACAATCACACATAATTTTTGCCAAATCCATAAGTGTTTTTAGCAAGGCTGTATTTTTCTCATTTGCAGACAATATAATAGTATAGATTTTACCAGACAAGTGTTTCCAGCAGTCGATTCCTTCTGTTTCAGTTGAATGGCCTTATTGCGTTTAGCAATAATATCTGAAACAGCAGCTTTAATCTTAGGATCAAGCTCAGGTGGGTCAATCAATTTGCAATTTTCTGGGATCATGTACTTATGAGTTTTTTTACGCGATTCTTTGTTAGTACCTGTTGTGTCCCAGTGCTGGAAAACTCCAGCACTTCTGACTGAAGTAGGGTCAGTACCTAATATTTCTAATACTTCACTATCTAACTGTATGTTTTCTATTTCAAGAGCAGACGTTTGATCTGAAGGTCTATCACGCTTCGGAGCCTCAGTCGACGAATTACCATGCTGTATATTTGTAATGTTTTCAGACTGGGATGTACTGGGGATTGGTTCCAGAAGTGGCTCTAGCACTTGTTCTCATTATCCTTCAGGTTAACCCTTAGAACATGGTGCGTCTAGGCCAACTATGACCTCTTGGTCGTATGTAAGGGACAGAGTAAGCCTCATGTTCATACAATTTTAGCATGTCCGTATAATATTGTAAGAGACAGTCCCCAGTTATAACAACACGTACTGTCCGCAAACAACACTTAGTAGTACCTTATAACAGTCCCGTTGTACTGTTTGTAGGACCCAGTGACTGCAGTGTATATAATGATGATTATGTTATCATTATTTGAGATTATGTATTTGCTTAACCTTAGGTATGCAATTAAATTTCGTAAGAGACAGTCCCAGTTCGGAAAAAAAAGTACTGTCCGCAAACTATTGAAAATCGACACATCATAATAAGCATAATACTTTAGAGTACATAGCTGTTTTTTAGCTTAGCCACTTATGTGAATTATTTTCAGTAAGAAGCAGTCCCAGTTCAATGAACGTACTGCCCGCAAACTGTTTAACAGTACCAGTTCGAAAGAAAAGTACTGTCCGCAAACTATTGAAAATCGACACATCATAATAAGCATAATACTTTAGAGTACAAAGCTGTTTTTTAGCTTAGTCACTTATGTGAATTATTTTCAGTAAGAAGCAGTCCCAGTTCATAGAAAGTACTGCCCGCAAACTGTTTGAAATCTACTTATACGAGAACTTGTAAAAGTCTGTGACGAACTAATGCATTTATGTTCAATTATAACTTTAAAATTAATTAATAATTTTGTTATACTTTATCAAAAAATATTTATTTTACAAACTTAGTAATAAGTAGTTAAATAGTCAAAACGTTTTATGGTTGAACGTAATTATCGTTTGCATTTTTTGCGAAACGTTAGAAAACCAGGTCACTGAACTTCAATATGCAATATAATATGTCAAGGCCAGTGACTTATGAATGTATAAAAATACATAACGTACCTTTAGATAAGGACGACGAGCGATAGAATTGTTCCGATAACTCAGAACAAGATGAATCTTAGCGGTGGTGGTGCTTCTTTTTTCGCTCCAACTTCCTCTCCAATCTTATAATTTTTCGTTTAATGTGTTCACAATTATCTTTTTTGCGTTTGGGCATCCTAAATAATCACTTTTAACAACAACTAACAAGTTTTTTAACACAATTTAAAAACTAGATGTGAAACGGCGACGCACTAGAAAGCGAATGACAGCTATGACGGGCGCTTGAGCCAGGTCGCTCTTGAATACCCGCATTTGAAATTTAAAAAATAATAATTGTCTTTTATTACTTTTTTAATTTATAAATAGGTATATTCTCAATATAGTGTGAAATTGGCGATTACTAGGGCGTACTACAAGTGTTAAATCAAGCTAATCTTGAGGACGAAGCATGAAGTATAACTTTTAATTCATCCAATTTCTTGGATCCAAGTGTAGTACTATGGTAATAAGGGTGGTATTCCTTTGATCAAATGCAATATTGGACAAAGATCTTATATATGGAACTAGCGGCCGCCCGCGGTTTCACCCGCGTGGTTCCCGTTCCCGTGGGAATATCGGGATAAAAAGTACATATAAACCTTCCTCTTGAATCACTCTATCTATTAAAAAAAAACGCATCAAAATCCGTTGCGTAGTTTCAAAGATTTAAGCATACAAAGGGACATAGGGACAGAGAAAGCGACTTTGTTTTATACTATGTAGTGATGATAGTGATGATGATAAGCCATATATTTGAAGTCTAACAAAACCCGAGGTGGCAACACTCGTTTTCTCATGTGTTCTGTCATCTGTCGTGCATCTGTCATTGTCACTGTCTGTGTGTTTGTGTGAGGCGAATTCAATGCGAAATTGCGAATATTTTGTTAAATTATTAAATTCCACTCAGTTGCTTTTATGGGTTAATTGGATGCGACAAGAGTTACTTGATATCTAGGTTATAGTGAAATCTGTGCAATAGTATAGTTTGCGAGTTGTAGTGTGACGTATAGAGCGCTTATGACCGTTTTAAAACAATGACGACGAAAGAGATGGAACCCGGTTTGGAAGCTGAAGAATCATTGCTGTATTCAGCTAGGCACGGAGAGTTATCCGTCGTAAAGGCTCTGCTAGAGGCCAAAGCTGATGGAAAACTAACATTAGATGTTAACTGCAAAGGTGTGTACCTATACTTACTGTTTTTGTTGAGGACATTGTTATGGCCCTTTATATCATATTTTAGGACCTGGGGCCCTACCGTGTAGCGTAGCAAGTTTTGTTATTTTTGATAGATTTTATGTTAGATTTGGTTTTGAGTTCTATTGAATGTAGCTAGATATTTATTAATTCATGGCATTGCTATTTCAAATTTTGGATTAATCTTTCAAAACACATTGAAGCTCACCCATAGTTCCTCTCCTCCGACCATCCCTTCCCCTTCCCATAAATCAAAATGCGAATTTCAAATGCAAGCCCAAACATCTTCTGGTTTACTTTAGGAATAGGAGATAAGTACCTAGTTATCATTCCTCAAGTAATCATATTTATCTGGACCACCATGGAAAATTACAAAAATATACTTTCAAATACCTAATTCTGCATAATAATATTAAATTAAGACTAAAGTGGTTGTTAGTTAACTTTAAAGTAGTAGTTATAATACTTTATAGTGGTAGTTGACAACCGATTTGGCGCAGGGGTAGGATATCTGCCTTCTGCACCGGAGGTCTCGGGTTCGATTCCCAAACAAGACAAATATTTGTGTGCATGAACATGTCTATTTGTCTTGGTCTGGGTGTTATCACCCCATGCACCCACTGGGTACTTGGGTACCCAAAATTGTATGCGCAAACGCAAAGTGGGCGCGTGAGTGTGTATGTATAATTAAGTATGTTATGTATTTACAAAAAAGATAATAATTAAGTAACTATATATTTATCTGTAAACTAGTTTCCATAGCACAGTTTCTTAATGATAACTAGGTACTTATGAGCTAGATATTGGTGTGATTGTAAGAAATTTATTTATTTATTTTATTTGTAATAGTATAGTTTTAGGTCTTTCCGAGTTAAAAATAAAAGTAATTAAAACTTAATTTTCCTGTAAAATATGAAGTAATGAGCATTTGTATGTAGTTATAAATATAATATTTTTAATCTGATTCTACTTTAATCCCTGATTGATACTTTATATTAAAGCTTTCCTTCCTTATTTAGTGAGCTATGATACAGTTGAAGAGGTATGACGCTTTACCGAGGCTAAGGTAATAAAAGAGATGTGACTTGTTCGGTGTCAAGATGTATATTGAGATAATAATATTGAGTACAATTAAAGATACATTATCTTAGTAAGCGATCTTATTCTAGATTGCTGAGAATGCTACGCGTGTGTTCCAATTTTCTGTAAATGCGCGATAATGCAAACATCTTGTTTGTGTAATATGTTGCAATCATACTTCATCTCCCCTGAAAAAGTGGAAGGATCATCCCCTCCCTGCAAAAAGGAACAGACTCGTAACATTGACTTTAACGAACTTAACCAAAATTTAATTACTTAAGTAAAATAAGTAAACAAAATTTAAACATTATCAACATAGCAAAGTTAAAACTATTTCATTTATTAAATCGTACTAATACAAAAACGTTTTACAATATAAACAATATACCTAATTAAAATTGTATCTACTTAAAATGGTATCGAATTGAAATGGTATTGAATTAAAACGGAAGCTTCACATTTTACACTTAATCATAACAATAACAAAGTGTTAAGTAACATGGTATGTAATTAAGTACCTATACTTATAATTACGTATCAAATAAAATAGTTATTTATTGAATGGTTTGGTATTATTCTTATGCACAATTATAGCTTTATTTTCTTTTAAAATTTCTACATTAGACGTCATATCTCTTAAAACTTTATAAGGGCCATTGTAAATACTATCTAATTTATTTCCTACTTGGTTCTTTAATAATAACAAATCGCCTAACTGATAGGTAACATTATTGCTAGTTTTATCATACAATAATTTTCTTTTCTCTTTAGATTGTATCAAGTTACGTCGTGCGTCGGATTGCGCTTGTTGTAAACGATACTTAAGTTCTCGGGGATAACTGTCATAGTTATATAAGGGGTCGATTTCTGATTGTAAATTATTTGGAAGGTTACAAATTTTTCCAAAAACTAATTCGAAAGGCGTATATTTAGTTTCACTATGCACTGTGGTATTAAAAGAAAAACACCAATATGGAATCCAGGTGCTCCAGTTATGTTTATAATTATTACACTGGATTCTCAGAAAAGCTCCTAGGGTTTTATGAGTATTTTCTAAAGCGCCTACAGTTTCGTGATGGTACGCCGTAGAATTTAATTTTTTAATATGTAATAGAGAACATGTTTCGGACATCACTGATGACATGAATTCGGTTCCCTGGTCAGTCAATATTTCTCTAGGAATACCATAACGTAAAATAAAATTATTGGTAAAAGATTGAGCAACTGTGACCGAGTCTTTACTAGGTAATGGATACGCTTCAACGAATTTGGTTAAATCGCATTGTAATGTCAATACATATTTATTATTATAGTCATCAACATCGAGTGGACCCATTATATCCAAACTAATTCTTTCGAATGATGAGTGGGCTGTTGATGTTATGGTTAAGGGCTGCTTAATATGTTTATTACTATGCTTATGATATTGACATTGATGGCAATTTTTAACAAAAAGTTTTACATCATTACTCAAACCTGGCCAAAAATAATATTGCTTAATGTTGTTCATCATTCTATTAACTCCTGCGTGTCCGCTGGTAGGTAATAGATGGAAATCATTTAGTATTACTCTTTTTTGTTCACTATCATATATTCTTAATATATTTTTTGTTATGAGAAAGCGCGGGGTAACAGAGTTAATTCTTTTTGTTGCTTGTACAAGACTTTTGATTTTACTCTCGTTACATTTTTCTTTAATAATAAGTACCTCATGTATGCCTATTTTTTGACATAATGACTCTAAGTCCCTCGCTAACACCTCTGGGGTAGATGACGATCGGGTACTCAGATATATCGCTGATTGCGAAGGTACGTAAACGTAACAACTTGCATTAGAAATAATGCTATCTTTAGACTTTGAATAATTGTCAAACTTTAATTGATTAAAACTTAATTCAGTTACGTCATCGGGTTTCTTGAGAAGTTCTACCGCAATAGGTTGATCAGGCCTAGTGCTGGTGGAGCTCTCTGAAGAAGAATCAGTGGGGGTTTTTAATTTTTTACTTTGTGCTCTAGTTAAAACTGATACTGTGTTTTGATGTAATGATTTTAAAGTAGAAGATGTAATAGGTATGCGACTCAATGCGTCTGCAGCTGCATTGTTTCGTCCTGGAACATACTCTATTTCAAAATCATACTCCTCTAGGAATAATCGGAATTTAGTAAGTCTGCTTGTTGGGTCTTTCAAGTTAAATAAATAAATTAACGGTTTGTGGTCTGTTATAATTTTAAATTTACGTCCATATAAATAAGGGCGAAAATGTCTCACAGACCAAACAATTGCTAAAAGTTCTAATTCTATGATGGGATATCTCGTCTCGGCGGGTTTCAGGTTTCTACTCGCATACGCGACTACTTGACCGTTCATGTTAGATAAAACAGATCCTAAACCTGTCTTACAAGCATCTGTTTGTAGCCGAAAGATGTTACTTTCTGAAAAATCTGGATAAGATAAAATAGGGGGTTGAATTAATGCTGATTTTAATTTTTCAAATGCCGTTTGACACTCTGATGACCATAGAAACTGTACATTCTTTTTTCTTAATTGGTTTAAAGGATAAACAATGTTTGCAAAGTTCGGTATGAATCGTCTGTAGTAATTTGCAAACGCGACAAAACGATTGACATCGTCGCAGTTCATCGGCACTGGATAGTTTTGCATGGTTGCAATTTTACTTTCATCTGGTAAAATTCCATCAGAAGTTATTTTGTGTCCTAGATATATTATTTCGTTTCGCAAAAATTCACACTTCATAGGATTTAATTTTAAGTTAACTTTTCTAAATCTCTCTAGTATACTAATTAAGTTTTTATTGTGGTTTTCTATAGATTTCCCGAAAATTACGCAATCATCTAAATAAATAAAAGCCTTTTTATAATTTAAGCCTGACATTGCAATAGTCATAAGACGTGAAAATACACTCGCAGATGTCCGGAGACCCATGGGACAGCGTTTCATCTGAAAAATTTTATCACCAGCAGTGAAAGCTGTGTACTTTCGTGAATCTTCGCTTAAAGATAACTGATAATAGCTTTGCGAAAGGTCTAATTTTGAAAAATAAATGTTATTTGCAAGCGAATCTAAGATATCAGTTATATTAGGCAAAGGGAATTTGTCGTCCTCAATACGATTATTTAACTGCCTGTAATCTATAACTAATCGCCATTGTTTCTCGTTTGACCTATCTGTTTTTTTCGGTACAAGCAAGACGGGACTAGACCACTCTGACGTAGCCTCTTCTATAATATCATTTTCGAGCATAATATCTATCTGTTTCTGAACTTCCTTCCTTAGTGCGAACGGTAATCTATGTGGCTTGACATAAACTGGCGAGACATTAGGTTTTAAAGTTATATTATGGGTCATTAGGTTTGTACAAGAGAGTTTGTCGCCTGGCAGATGAAAAACATCTGCGTACTTAGCGCAAATACTCTCAATACTTCGTTTTTCTTCTAAATTCAGTTCAGGTAAATTTAATAATCCTAATAATGTTTTTACACGATCGACAGAAACCTCCTCTTTTTCAAAATTACAGACTTCAAAATCATTCAATGAAAAAGTCTCTAAATCGGTAAGATCTAGATCAACTTCTTTCTCAGTGGTGTTTAATATCCTTACTGGCATGCGACCATTACAAGGTTTCGCTATTATACTTCCTATAAAAACTCCTTTCTGTATCTCTTTAGATAAACAAACACAATCGTCGCCTAACGATGTAGGTATATATTTTATTACCTCACATCGTGGCGGTATCAAATGTCTATAGTGACTCAATATAGGTATAGACACATAATTACTATCTTTAGTTAAAAGCAAAGTATTTTCTTTATAGTTAATTATAGCTTGATAGCGTTTCAAAAAATTATCACCTAAAATACCATTTGCAGAACAAGACATATTTTTAAACACATACATTTTTTCTCTAAAAACTAACCCATTATAAGACAAATCTAAGTAAATATATCCTTCAGATACTAGTTTACCGCTAACACCTTTTATAACTAACTTCTCAAATGTAATTAAATTCAATAACTTCGGATAATCGCATAACCATTCGTATTTTAAAACACAAAGGCTTGCTCCGCTATCGACTAAAAGATCGATATTGCTATTACTTACGTTAAAAGTTACGGTACTACTATTATTGTAGTTTAAAACATAATTTTCAGTAGGAACGAAAAAAATCTAAATTATTATCGTTCTGGGGCTCAGAACGCGCTTGTGACTCACTATTGGTCGATTGCTCGTGGCTAGCGTACTGCACACGTTGAAAAGGCACAGCTGAGCGCGGCGGGCGCGGGCTCGGCCGACCGCGGTCACGTGAACGTGATTGTGTTCCTTGCGCGGCGCGGGAGTCTCGCGACATGTACTTACCTTGTTGTGGTCTCGTGTTTCCGGCAGCGTACCTATTGTTTGCGCTAAATCTATTATAGTAACTATATTTATTAGAATAATTACTTGGCTGACGCGGATAATTAGTAGGTGTGCGTGAGAAATTACGAGTATGAAACTTTTTAATGTTCATAACTTCCTCGTGTCTGGTAGACATTGACTGCTCGTCTAGGGCAGTTCTTATAGCCTCTGGTAAAGAATCAAAGTGACGTGATGCTATGATAGTACTAAGCTTTTGATTCACTAATCCATCTGAAAAGCGCTTGATTGCAACCTTTTCATTAATGGGACGCAATACTTCAAACTTAGTAGCGTCGTCATCCGCTTGTGCTATGGTTAAATTCACAAAAAGTTGTTCTAGTTCCGAGCCGAATGACTCGATCGACCTATGGCCTTGACGACAGTTTTGTAATTTGTGTTGGATAGCAACAGCAGATTTTTTCTGAATCAAATGCGTATTCATATCTCTAATTAAATCTTTAATAGTTGGATAACTACTTTTTAAACGTAATTTTGCGCTAGGAGAGAGCCTAGTTTTAATCACAAAATCAATAAGTAACCCATGAGTAGCATCGCTGATCATTGAACTATATAATTGTATACCATCAATTAGAGATTTAGTGACGTGTTCTTGACCTGTCATCGTTGGTAAAAGTGCAATGGCTGTCTTCAAGTCAAATTTATCTTTTTCTGCCATTTTTGAAATACTACTAACACTTAAAGTCTCTAAAGAAATAATTTTGTCATAAATGATCTGAATGTCATTTGCTATTTTATTAATTAAAGTTATATCTTTAGTTGATACCTCCGATTTTTCAACTAAATTATGTACTTGGGCTAAAATATACTCTAATTTCGCGTATTCAAGTTTCGCTTCATTAAATTTCGTAAAACCTAACTCTTTTTGACGTCTATCTGGTCCTAGTTTTACTAAATTATCTTTAATATACAATAGTTTCTTATGCAATTCATTTAAATCGGAAATAATAAATGACATTATCTAATAAGAAAAAAATGTAATCCTACATATTATTTAAAACGTTTAGGTATAAAATAACTTACGACTTACGGTGGCATTATAGCGCGCGAATAAAATAATTACGTCTCTGCACGATGAGTAGGTATGTGGTGACCGGCGTGGCGTGTGGGGGCTGGGGCTGCGGGCTGGGGGTTTTCTCATGCTCCTTGAGTGTGTAGGATCTTCAGACTTCTAAGATGGGTTCCTGGACCGCTTGAAACAGCTAACTGAAGATCGGGCTGGGATTTCCCTTGCCCCTCGTACAATGGGCCGGGTTTCTACCCTGGACACCTCCTGGTCTACGTTGATGGTTGAGTCGACGTCGTTGCCAGTTCCACGGAAGATATTGTGTTTCTTAGAACTGCGCTGTTGAATTCTCTACGGAGTCGGTTGACAATTCGGTCCCAAATTTTCCGGATGCAGGCGTAAATGATGAGTATAACGATGAGAAGCAGTATGACGGATAGTAAAATTTCTGTTGTAGTGAGCTGGCTTGAAGTTTTCTGCGTTGCTTGGGCGTCGCCGCTGGCGGTTTGTGCGATGATAACTTCTTCTTTACTTTGTGGTGCTCCCATATTATTGTTTTGTCTTCCCAAGTAATGCGATGAACAGAAGTGTAGAGCCAAATAGCACCGCAACGAAGACTGCTGCTAGTATGGTGTTGAAAATTTTGCTTTGCTGCTCCATGTAGTAATGATTTTCCCGCAAAAATTTATAAGTTCGGTTGGCAAAGGGTCGCCATGAAGAGGTATGACGCTTTACCGAGGCTAAGGTAATAAAAGAGATGTGACTTGTTCGGTGTCAAGATGTATATTGAGATAATAATATTGAGTACAATTAAAGATACATTATCTTAGTAAGCGATCTTATTCTAGATTGCTGAGAATGCTACGCGTGTGTTCCAATTTTCTGTAAATGCGCGATAATGCAAACATCTTGTTTGTGTAATATGTTGCAATCATACTTCACAGTGAAGTAATTACTTCACAAAAATTAAATTTACTTCAGTATCAAGTTTCCATACTGTATAATCTGTTGAGTTATTACAAGGAATATAAAATTATTTACTAATACCTAATAAACTTCTGAGTCATTATGACTCGTATCATAATGGATAATATTAAATTACAAGGAACTTTGATTCAGATAGTGTATTGTCATTTATCATGACAAGCACTGAGTTCTTTGATTACAACACTAGTGTAAGTCTAAGCAGGGGGGTGTCACTCCGCAGTTTAGGTACGTTCGGACGGCGCGCCTGCCGGGCAGGCGTATGGCATAGAAATTAGGTCCGCAAAAGAGCTAGAATATATGCGATAGAAAGAGATGCAACAACAACGAGTGGCCATTCGTAATTTGCTGCGCCATACAAGCTGAATTCTACTTTATTGCGTTATAGTTAGAGTTGCTATTTATTTAAATGACTTAGCGGAGTGAACTATCTGTTACTTAGTAACTATTTAGTAATCTGTGGTCTAAGTAAGTAATGCAATAATGTTATAATTGTATAGAATAATTCTTAAAAGTTCAAAGTTAATGATTTATATGTTATTATTTATTTATCTCGGTAGAAAAAATTGCAATCCCTATCCAATAAACCACATTACCTGATTCAAATATAGTATTGGGCTGTAGGTCTGTCTGTAGGTATGTCTTACATATCATAACTCAACATTATGTATTGCAGTTCATTTTAGTTTTTCAGAAACAACATCAGCGTCCCTGTTATGATCATGTTGGTTTATAGTTTAACTCACACTCTGAATTTATCACAAATTTTAATAAGTTAAATATTCCGAATGGAATATTTTACGCTAAATAAGTTTCTGAAGAATTGAGATCATCATTTTCTTAAATCTAATTCAGTGGGATTTATTTTTATGCCAAAAAGTATCAAAATTCAAAACAATAGATCTTATTATTAAACAACTGTTCATCATCTTCAGCCAAAAGGTGCCCACTGCTGGGCATAAGCCTTTCCCAAGGTTCTAATACATAAACATTGCTAATTATTTGTAATTAAGAATAACAACTTACTTAATTGTATTTTTTATATCTAAGTAATAAAGGTGTAAAATACTTTGTTTAGGTAAAAGCAAAAGTAACTTAGGATGGACACCACTTCATCTGGCAACATATTTTGGGCACGTAGATGTGGTCAAAGCATTGCTCGAAGCCGGAGTGGATGTAGACGAGGTGAATGACACTGGTGACACTGCCCTGCACAAGGCGTCTTTCATAGGAAACGAGGTGAGGCGACCGTTTAACTGTAGCATAGCTGTGGCCCCCTACACTAACGGGCCTAGCGCCGTGACTTCAAGCAATTTGCTTATTAGTTGGTGCGTCACATTTACTTATTTGAGTAGATGACCGTCGCGAGCGCGCAATAAATGCGCATATCGCTTGAAGTCACGGCGGCGCTAGGCCCGCTAGTGTGGCCACGCACTAACAGTTTTTCCACTTTAATTTGTCATCAATCCTCATCATGATTAAAGAATGCTTATATGTTGACCGATACGGACAACATGTGGTTGCAGGTATTTTTTTGTTATTTGGCAATAAACAAATCACGCATGCAGGAGCAACCAGTGGAATATAAACTCAAACAAGCGATATTAAATCTTAAGTGTTTATAGTTTACATTTCAAACAACAATCATCATCATCATAAGCCATTTAATGTCCCTACTGCTGGGGCACAGGCTTTCCTTATGAATGGATAAGAAGAATGGGCCATGCCCATGACCCACCACGCGAGCCCATTGCGGGATTGGTGGGTATTAACGACTGCAAATACAGCCGGGACCAACGGCTTAACGTGCCTTCCGAAGCACAGAGCTCGAGATAATGAATATTTGGTCACCCATTCCGTGACCGACCATTGCGAATGTTGCTTATCCTCAACTACCGCAGGCCATGCGCGCTAATCACTGCGCCACGCCCTCGTGGAGAAAATATGGTTTAATACATTGTTGTTACAATGTATTAAACCATATTTTCTCCAACAACTACAACTATAAGAGCCAACGCGCACTTGTGATTTTTAATCGGGCGATAGTTTAATCGTTCTCAGATTCAGTATAGAGTCATATGGCAGTGTGCGCACTGACGATTACACTATCGACCGATCAAACTATCGAAAATGACTGGCCGATAGTTGTATGATCAAACTATCGCACAACTATCGGCCGGGCGGTAATGTGCATGAAGGACTATGTGAGCGCGCGTACTGCATTCAACTAAACTATCGCCCAACTATCGGTAGACTACGCATTCAGTATCGAACTATCGAAAATGACAGGCCAATAGTTGTACAACTATCGGACAACTATCGCACAACTATCGGACAACTATCGCACAACTATCAGCCTGTGCATGAAGGACTATGTGAATGCGCGCCCGGATTCAACTAAACTATCGACCAACTATCGGTCGACTAAAAATCACAAGTGCGCGCAGGCTCTCAAAACCAAACTATCGGCCAAACAGTTTGATCACGATCGTCTTACGATTCCGACTAAACTATCGCCCGATTAAAAATCACAAGTGCGCGTTGGCTCTAACTGTAGTAGCTGTAACTTCTAAGTTTTCCTTTGTTAAAGGATTTAGTCATCCTCCTCCTACAACACAAAGCAGATGTCCACATAATGAACGGCGAGGGTCGCACAGCCTGCGACGTGTGCAAGACCCGGGACGTCCAGCGGCTGATAGAAGCGGCGCAGCGCGCCGAGCGGCACGAGCGGGAGCGGAAACTGCTCACTGCCGCTAAGGAAGGGAGGGTGGATGACATACAGGAGCTGGTAAGTGTCATACTCTCCTCCTACCTCAACACAAAGCAGATGTCCTTATAATGAACGGCGAAACGGCCACATAAGTCCCGGGACGTCCAGCGGCTGATAGAAGCGGCGCAGTGAGCCGAGAGGCACGAGCGGGAGCGGAAACTGCTCACTACCGAAAAGGAAGGGATAACATACAGAAGTTGGTAAGTGTCATATTCTCCTCCTACTACAGCATAAAGCAGATGTCTTCATAATGAACGGTGAAACGGCCACTTAAGACCCGGGACGTCCAGCGGCTGATAGAAGCGGCGCTGTGGGCCAAGCACGACGAGCGTGAGCGGGTCGAGCGGCGCTGTATTTTATTTGACTAATTTTGATAGCAAACGGCGCGCTCGTCTACAGTCTCTAAAATTTAGATTAAAATTACAGCTTATTGGTCCAAAACAAAAAGTTGCTTCTGCACAAGGAATAGGGTCTAATTTTCTAGCATAAATAAATAAATAAAATAAATTTATTTCAGGTGATAGTAACCCATATTCTGCCATTTAAACATTTAAATTACATAATTAGTTATACAAATAAAATATAATAAATTCATCAAAATCATAAAATTAAATTACAAAATAATCATTGAAATAGTCTCTCCCTCCGACATTGTGGGGTGTGTCTTTCACAGCAATGTCGGATGTAGGGACAGTCCAGCCTACTAGCAATCATAGCTAGGATGGTATTGGAGCTGGCTTGAACCCTGCTCACCAAGAAGGCTCCAATAAGCTACATTAAAAAATGTCTTATGTTGTTTTCTTGAGCTTTATATTATTCCAATAGCATAAAGAATTACTGAAAAATTGAAAATGAAGTATTTTGAAAAAATCAACCCGTCTTACAACCAGCTCCGATGGGACTCGAGCCCACGACTCTAACGACTCCGTAGCTCAGTGGTTAGAGCAGTCGCCCGGATAGCGGAACCAATTTTTTACGGATTTTACGAACCCACGAGGGTTCGTAAAATCCGTAAAAAAATGGTTTTATTTCAATAGACGGTTCGAGCAGAAATCTAAAATGTACTTATCAAATAATTATAAACATCGTGACGTTTGTTATTTTAAATTTTTACTATTTTGCATTCACAATGCAATTATTATGGTTGAAAAATGGAAAATGAAGTATTTAGAAAAAATCGACCCGTCTCACATCCAGCTCCGATATTCGCTTTCGAGCGAAAGGTCGTGGGTTCGCGTCCCATAGGAGTTGGTTGTGAGACGGGTCGATTTTTTCTAAATACTTCATTTTCCATTTTTCAATCGTGACGTTTATCAATTTCTAGACCAGCCATAAATAGCCATCCATGTATTTTCAGCTCAGCAGTCCGAACCCGCCGAACATAAACTGCGTGGACGCACAAGGCAACACATGTTTACACTGCGCGGCGTACAGGGGCCACGCGCGTCTAGCAATATTGCTGCTACAGAATGGGGTGGACACCACGCTTCGGAATAACAGCGGTATGTGTGTGACCGATGTTTCTGTGATGTCAACATAAATTCTTTAAATACTTACTGGAAACGAAAACCTTACCATTGGATAACAGGATGCAGGCTATCATCAGTTTGTTTCAATTTGCCTGCCTGCCAATTAATAATAATAATAAAAATTCATTAGCTAACCGTCCCAGGTTTAATTTAATTTAAATGTATAATTTATTTATCGACCGTATCGTACGAAAACCTATTTTATTACGTACTCATTAAGGACGCTCTCAATGTACATGTTTACACTGCGCTCTGTCCAACAACATTCAAGTCTTAAACTGAATGTTCTACTAATTTGAACGGAAAAAGTTTTATATTATGTTATTTTTCTTTTCTTTTTAACAGCCTGCTAATTGGAGATATTAGTTGCTGGTGTCTACTTTTGTTTATATTAAACCAGAATTATTGGCACTGTTTGTAAACCACCTACTTGCCTAGAATGCGCACCACTAGAAAAATTTGTCATCTCGCATCTGCGACATAGTACCCTGTCTCGCTTATTTAAGAGATTAGCCAGCTCCACATTCTCGGCCAAACATTGGCCAATACATCGTGCATTGACACTTTTGAAAAAACCTTTTTCGACTTGTTCTTTCAAAAGTGTCAACTTCCGATGTATTGGCCAATGTTTGGCCGAGAATGTGGAGCCAGCCATATGTGACCAGGACAATGTTGCGCTGATAGTCAGATAATAGTCTCGTCAGATAAATCAGAAAATTTTCTCTTGGTGCGCCTTTTAGGCCTATAGATTTGGGCACGCTACATTAGATACGCTAACTTGTTATCAAGACTAAGTACTTTTCCCGCGTACTGCACTAAAACTAGATTAGATGATCCTTCTCATCCTGCAATATAAAGGTGATATTTCCTACCCAGGCCAACTAGCCATCGACCTGGCCAAAGACAACGAGATGCGCGAAGTGCTGAGTGTGAGGCCAGTGCAGCGGCTGCAGCGGACCGCTGCCAGGTTCGAGGGCCCGCTGCTCAAGCGGTCCAGGTTCCTCGGGTGGAGACCGGTTTGGGTAAGTATTTGATTGAAGTGAAAACTTCTTTAGCGGCGCTGTGTACTTTTTGTGATGGGTAAAAAATGTTAAACTTGCTTCAGGATCACGTGACCTGATCGAAAAACTGTTACAATGTCATTAGAGTACGAAGGCAACTTTCGCCATCTTTACAAATGTAGTGATAGCTCAGGCACCTCGGGTTAGAAAACGGGCGTCATTGAAGCCAGAAGACCTCGGTTCAAATCCAGTCCGTATATTTTTTTTTTGTCATATTCCTTATTTTTTTGTGAAAAAGTCTAGGTAGCCCTTTTCACTTCTGCCGGCACTCCCGGAGTGCAACCCGTTGTTTTTTTTGCGCGCCACCGTTCGCGTCGGTGTGAACCTTAGGCGTACAAGTTCAAATATTACAAATCATGACGCACGCTGACGCAATGCAGCACGTCTGCGATACTTTTTGGTGTGTGGCAGCACAAAATAAACAGGTACAGACGACAATCTACATATTATAAAGTGCGCTCGAGCAACGCACACATAGACACGGGCTCACGGACACGATATCTCGGTCTGTCTCAGTCGAATCATGTACGAGCGCGAGTGTATATAGCGATATACACGCGTTTTTATGAAAACTGAAGTACATACATGAGATTGACTTCTGTACCTGTTTATTTTGTGGTGGCAGCCTTTAATCGCAGACGAAATAGGTCAAGGCCGCAGGAGCGGTGTGGAGAGAGGGGCGGGGACTCAGGAACTCATGCATCACATCACTAAGCGTTTACGCACACGGGGCACTACAAAACGCTGCCCGTCACCGACCACTTTACTGTGGTTTTCATACATATTCATCACTTGTTACAAGCTTTTATTTAACTTGCAGTGTATGTATGCATGCATGTATGTATGTCCGTTCGGGTCAAATTTTACAAGCCCTATTTGACCCACTTCCCTGTGTCCAATTGAGCTGAAATTTTGTATGCAAGTTTGGTTTAGATGACAATCTTTACTTCCTACTAATATTATAAATGTGAAAGTTTAGATGTTTGGATGTTTGGATGTTTAGATGTTTGGATGTTTGTTACTCAATCACGCCACAACGGCTGAACGGATTGTGCTGAAATTTGGGACACAGATACTTTGTAGCCTGGAGAGGAACATAGGCTACTTTTTATCCCGGAAAAATATCACATTCCCGTGGGATAACGTCGTGTAGTCCACGCGGGCGAAGCCGCGGGCGGAAAGCTAGTATATTATAAATGCGTCTCTGTCTGTCTGTGTGTTACACAATCACACCTTAACTACTGAACCGATTTGAATGAATTTTGGTACAGAGATAGTCTAGATCCTGAGAAAGGACATAGGCTACTTTTTATTCCTGAAAAATATCACCTTCCCGCGGGATAACGTCGTGTAGTACACGCGGGCGAAGCCGCGGGCGGAAGGCTAGTACAATATTAAAGTACAGTCAGCAAAAAAGCTTGTCATAAAAATGAAATTTTTACTAAAAACTTATTTCTTATTTTAGCTTCAAGTGTCGGCGCGTTTCTGAGGGCCTACTCTGAAACGCAAAATCCGAAACTTCGGTATACCCGTCCCTCTTACTCTCTAGCCGGGACAGAATCGAGTGAAAGGGGCGGGGCTAACCGAAGTTTCGGATTAGCGTTTCAGAGTACGGTCCCAGGCTCGTGTGCGGCGATGGTAACGGTTTCCATATCCAACACTATGATGGCTTTGTGCTTTTAGTTTGATTCAAAGGTGTTGTCTTTGTTCGGCAGGCAGTTCTCCAGCGCGGCGTTCTTCTATACTACGGTTCACGAGCGGAAGCGGCGCGCGGCGGTCGCTGCCGCAGCCGGCACTACCTAGACGGGGCCACCGTGACCGCGCCCGATGCGGAGCCCGCGCTGCTGCTGCTGCGGCTGAGCGACGGCGACGCGCACCGGCTGTGTGCGCGCGCCGCCGACCTGCCCGCCGCCCGCCAGGTACTGTACTGTGACCACCGTGACCGCGCCCGCCAGGTACTGTACTGTGACCACCGTGACCGCGCCCGATGCGGAGCCCGCGCTGCTGCTGCTGCGGCTGAGCGACGGCGACGCGCACCGGCTGTGTGCGCGCGCCGCCGACCTGCCCGCCGCCCGCCAGGTACTGTACTGTGACCACCGTGACCGCGCCCGCCAGGTACTGTACTGTGACCACCGTGACCGCGCCCGATGCGGAGCCCGCGCTGCTGCTGCTGCGGCTGAGCGACGGCGACGCGCACCGGCTGTGTGCGCGCGCCGCCGACCTGCCCGCCGCCCGCCAGGTACTGTACTGTGACCACCGTGACCGCGCCCGCCAGGTACTGTACTGTGACCACCGTGACCGCGCCCGATGCGGAGCCCGCGCTGCTGCTGCTGCGGCTGAGCGACGGCGACGCGCACCGGCTGTGTGCGCGCGCCGCCGACCTGCCCGCCGCCCGCCAGGTACTGTACTGTGACCACCGTGACCGCGCCCGCCAGGTACTGTACTGTGACCACCGTGACCGCGCCCGATGCGGAGCCCGCGCTGCTGCTGCTGCGGCTGAGCGACGGCGACGCGCACCGGCTGTGTGCGCGCGCCGCCGACCTGCCCGCCGCCCGCCAGGTACTGTACTGTGACCACCGTGACCGCGCCCGCCAGGTACTGTACTGTGACCACCGTGACCGCGCCCGATGCGGAGCCCGCGCTGCTGCTGCTGCGGCTGAGCGACGGCGACGCGCACCGGCTGTGTGCGCGCGCCGCCGACCTGCCCGCCGCCCGCCAGGTACTGTACTGTGACCACCGTGACCGCGCCCGCCAGGTACTGTACTGTGACCACCGTGACCGCGCCCGATGCGGAGCCCGCGCTGCTGCTGCTGCGGCTGAGCGACGGCGACGCGCACCGGCTGTGTGCGCGCGCCGCCGACCTGCCCGCCGCCCGCCAGGTACTGTACTGTGACCACCGTGACCGCGCCCGCCAGGTACTGTACTGTGACCACCGTGACCGCGCCCGCCAGGTACTGTACTGTGACCACCGTGACCGCGCCCGCCAGGTACTGTACTGTGACCACCGTGACCGCGAGCAAAAACAAAAATAATTAAATTGTACCTACGTATTTTGTTCGTTGAAAAAAAAGCAGCTCCATGCCATATTAAGGCGAAAAATTTGAAAATTCAACTATTAGACAGCTAAATTTTTCCCGAGTGACATAGGCTATATCTTATCCCGATATTCTCACGGGGGTACCTACGCGGGTTAAACCGCGGGAATCCGCTAGTTCTGCCTATACCGCGACCGCTAAACATAAAGCTCTGTCAGAGCGAAGCTTCGTTCTGAGCCGCTCTCAGTGCATTTTTTGTAAATGTTATTTTATTGCACAATAAGACTTATAAAATTTCTTGAGACAAACCAGTTTCATGCGTGTAGAATGATTAAAAAAGATAGAATCTGGTTCTTTTTTTCAAATGTTAAACTCGCAGTAGTTTTGTCATAATTTCTCTTATTTTATTCCAGACCTATTTTAAGCGTATGACATTTTTTTTGCCTTCCAGTCGTGGGTAACGGCGTTCAACGAACACATCGCGTACTCCGGCCACTACCTGTGGGCGGGCGCAACTCCAGACTCTGCTAAAGAGGCCACAGAAGAAATTGAAGACGAGTGCAAACCTTTGGGTGAGTCTGCTTATTGACATGAGATACCGACACTGCGATTCATAGGGGGATTTACAGAGCATACACTACAAAGCAGACTTTGTAGTCTGTGTACGAACTATACCTACACACTTATCTTTCTCCAGTATACATACATTCTAATTGGTAACCGTAATAATCATACACTACTTTATCTACACTCATTACATTTATTATATATTTCAAAAATAAAGCAAATCAATATTAATCATAAAATGTGAATTGGTGCCAAACCCCACTCATAGGAGTCTATTCCTTCTAAATTCAAAATTCTAATTTTAAAAACGTTTCTGATTGTTGCCGGCTAAAGAAGAGCTTGAAAAAGTTGGAAGTCAGGGCCGGTAAATCCTACGGTTGCCATGGAGACTGTAAATTTAAGAAATATAAGTGTTTTATTAAGAGTGACAGCTGTATCCGGGTGTTGCATAATGGTCATTATGAAACACCCGGATACAGCAGCTTTATTTTTTGAAGTTGACTATGGCATAAAGTGTATCAGTATACGTCCAGGCATGAGCTCATAATTCGAAAATTATAACATGAGTGTAGATAAAACCCTTTATTATCGCAGTGAACTGTTTAATTTACACGTCCCGAACCGACTACATTACTTACAGCATTATTTTAGTTCAGAATGGTCGCCTCACTCGTGATTGGCCTGGCCATTGGCTGGCCAGGTTTGGTACCGACACCCGACACCGACATCTATATACTAGTTTTTATGGAAGAGCGACTTCATCTGGCACAGGTGCACTATGCACTTAACAGAGGGAGTCAATCACCTGTTGTAACAATTTATTGGTACCGAAATAAATAATTTTTGTTTTTTTTTTTTGTTTTAAACATCGGTAGATCTAGTCAGTTCAGAAATCTAGTCGTCGCCGCACACGGGACTACTAAAACGCCGCCACTGACCTCTTTCTTGTACTTTTCATACATTTTATATGAACGTCGACGCCGGTAGTCGTCACTTGTTTATTCTTCCAGCTTCAAGTGGCGGCGTTTGTGGCTCGTGTGCGGGAACGGGACGGTAAGATGTACTTATAAGTAATGCCGTGTACAGACCGGCCCAACGAACGACATCAGGCGTTGCCCGCTGCACGTTCCTGGGTTTCGAAGATCAATCTAAAGCTAAGTAAAGGATCACTGGAAGCGATTCCAGTTCACATTAAATTTTCAGATCATCTGATTGACACGGGAAAACAGCCCCCCTAGACAAGTGGCATTCTATTATCGAATTCGCCAGTCGAGTTCGACATTAGCGATCGAAATGTCACGTGACCGCTAATGTCAATCCCATACATTTTCTTTCTATTCGTCTGTCGAATTCGATAATAGAATGCCACTTGTCTAGGGGGGCAGAACCCCTTGGCTGGCGTTCGTTGGCCTTCGTTGGTCCGGTGTGTACGCATAAGACAAATCCTTCTCTCTCTTCGCCTCAGGTTCTATGCAAGACGCGTTGACAGCAGCCACAAACAGTCTCGCCTTGCTGGAGACGCAACTGAGAGAGTGCTCCGCTATACTCGCCGCGCTGGACAAGAGCGTCAACGTTGGGAACTCGCTACACCACTCGGCCTACATGGTATGCAATATTAAACCTTAAATGTTATGTGTAAAGTGTATTTTAGCTTGAAGAAAAAAGTTGAGGTATGTTGGATTCGAGCATAATCGCAAGGATTCCAGTACACTATATACTGATCATACTTTTAAAAATTGCTCGCTACAAGTTAATATTTTTAGACCATATGAAATAGTATATGTTTAATTTTTTGGGCTATATCTTGAAAAATAACGATACCTTAACCTCTCAAGTGACGGCGGCCATCTTGGCAATTACGCGTAAGTGACAGCCTACTTCCGCATTACTTCCGGTTTTGCTTCCAGCCTCAATTAAATGACGATTTCCATGAAATTTTGTTTAGAGACTATAAACAAAACTTATATCACTGGAATCATTATTAAATAACCTATCTGGCCATATATAATAAAGTATAATTTAAAGCTGAATTAAAATGGTGAAAGTAGGTGAAAGCAGGAAAAGGGACTTTTTCCCCGCTTTTTGAATTAAATTTGTAATAATTATAAATAAAAGCCTTTATTACGAGTATTATATTTTATTAAAAATTTATAACACACAAAACACAACAAAATTTCGCGGCAAATAACGCTTCCCATTTTTCGTTTTAAAAAACCAATTGAAGACCATTCACGTTGACAAGGCGTAGGACCACCCACAAAAAAATGGCGCTCTTTTCATTTATTTGTGCATTGTGACACATTTTGTGGTGTTATAATCGCGTCTTTGTTCCACTCATATATTATGGCAAAGTATAAAAGAGATAGGAAACAATTTTATGAGCAAAATTCAACTCTAAACTATAAGGTAATAGAGCGACCTCCAGGAGGTCGCCCGGCACACATTGGTACAAAACTAGGGGCTTCCAGGAGGTCCGCCGGCACACAAGAGGTTAATGTGAAGATGGTATTTCGTTTACATCACTTCAATATAATTTTTAATCTCCAAATTAGTTCGTTTAATTACGGAAAGATATACACACAGAGGGAGAAATAATAAATAAATAAATATAATAAAATCAGTTTTATTTTAGACCAGACAATGATCCATATTTTGTTAGTAACAATTAAAACTTAAAAACTATGTTAGTATCCACAATTTTTACTTAGCAACTAAATGAGGTGTTTGATATACACCTCCGAACGCAGTGGGCTATTATTGGGAAGTCGTAACGACCCGCTATAACGCGCAGGATGGAGTTGGGGCTAGACCGCAGTCTGCACAGCAACGAGGCTGTTTTCTTGCGAAATATGGCATCGAAGCCATCTATATGTGCTTGCGCAAACATGCCTGAAGCACTGCAGAACCTAGGCAGCCCCATCAACATCCTGAAGGCGTTATTATACTGGACCCGCAGGGCACTGAGGGTACGCTGCGTGTAGTTGGTCCAAAGGCTGCACGTGTAGAAAACTTGACAATATGCTCTAAACAAAGTTAGTTTTACTGGTATACTACAACGTGCAAACCTGCGAGCCACCATATTGCAACGAACTGCCAGCGCTCTGCGTGAGAAAGAAGAGAGAGAATTCAAATTAGAGTTATCCCGATTCAAAGTTTGGAGTTTCGGCACATCGCACGAAACGATGCGCAGTACACAATTTAAAAGAATGCTGGTGTGAGTGGTGGGGATCTAGATGTGCACTAGTTCACAGTTCGGTTTTAGATTATTTTAGTGATTTTAACGATTTTTAGTGCGGAGTGGCACGGATGCGCTCGCGTATCGGATTAGTTCTCTCGTCAGACGCTAGAGGCAGCACATGTCTATAGCAAGTGCTGCGTTTCGTTTTACGAAAGCTTGCAGTTATTTGTGGACTGATACAGTTCCATAAAGTTAAAGAAAAGAAAATGATTTGTGCTAGCGTTCATACTCTAACTCTAACGTGATAATGCAATAACTGAAAAGCCCATACACCCCAACTAAGTTACTTTATATTAAATTGAATTCCGTTAAAAAAATATTTTTAAAAGAAACTCCCAAGATATTAGTGCTCATAGTAGGTCTCCGTGACTTTCTGACAGATTTTAAGCTCTACTATGACGTTAGAGAGCACGTGACGGGTCGTGCGCGTATTGGAAAAGAGGCAGTAGAAACAAATGTTTTTGAAAGCGGCAAAAAATAAAATCAATTTTTGGAAAAATTTAATCCCTATAAAAAATGTGTGGAATCGATTCTACTCTCAATAAATTCTGAACAAAATATTGACTCGGTTGCGCTAAAAGTATTAACACGTTGTATACCTACACACTTTGTTCAAAGTACGGAGCAGTTATTAAAACTGCACCTTTTTGGATACAGCGATTCCAGCACGCGTGCGGCACGGGCGGCTCGGCGCTGTCGGCGCTGCGACACTGCGCCGCGCTCGTGGCGCAGGCCCGCGACCACGACAGCGCGCGCTTGCAGCGGGAGGTAAGCAGACTAATTAAGACTTAAGAGCCATTTCGCAATACGGTATTTTACTGATTTTTTTTTATTTCTTTAAAATGTTTTTCGAAATATTAGCTACACAAAACAAGTTTTCATTTTGAATTATCACTACATAGTTGTTCAGTACACCCCTGCCTAGACCGCGGAATGGCTAGCGCAGTGGAAGCTGGTATTACTAGTATAGACTCCGGACAAAAAACTAGGTTTCAGCCGGGATGTAACTGAACAATTGGACTGCGATACACAGTGGAGAGAATGTTAAGTAAGGTGATTTCACATACGGTTCTGTGGTGTCGAAAATCTCCTCGGCTGCGGAGAGACGGGGCGCGCGCCCCAGGTACCTTCTTCTTCTGCAGACCTTACCAATTAGTGACCTCACTCACAACACAGATAACAGCGTTCACAAGACACTGGGCGTTTCAACAATAGATACACAAAGACACACACGGGGGAGCCTCTTTTATTATGATTTACAGTCCCGACAACAAGCGCGTGTGGTAGAAAAGGTTATCTTTCAAAGCATCCGCGACCGGCCACTCCAGAGATGGCATCAAAACCTTGGTCGTACAAAACGGGATCACATAGATAATTTTAGATGTATTCAAACTCGATATGCCAGGCACATTCAACGCGAGCGATTTTTTAACAAATTCAGCAAAATTAATCCGACATTTTCTAACAAGAATTTCAATCAAGTGTCACTGTCAACTTCAAGTGACAGCCAATGTCAATTTGACGTGACATTAGAGTTGCGTTCAGAAACGTCGATCTTTTCCGAACATCCCCCCGCCCCGGACCGTTAAGAACGGTACGTCAATCTACGGGTAATCGGGAGAGCCCACTAACGGCTCTCTTCAAAACCGAATCTCGAACCAAAACCTCAGCAAAACGAGGAACTCCGTCAGTTCCGGGGTAGAGTTTAACAATGCGCCCCCTTCGCCAACATAGGGGCGGCAGGTTAGCATCCTTAATCAACACGAGGTCGCCAGTCTGGGGTGGGGTGGTTTTATCTGTCCACTTCACGCGCTGTTGTAGGATATGCAAATACTCCATCGACCAACGTGCCCAGAAGTTTTGGGACATCTGTTTCAAAAGTTGGTATCGCGACAAACGATGGGATCCTACATCCTGAATCGGATATTCAGGCAACGCCAAAAGGGGCTGTCCGATCAAGAAATGACCTGGGGTCAACGCTTCCAGGTCATTCGGGTCCGAAGACAACGGGCACAAGGGTCGCGAGTTGAGGACGGCCTCAATTTTACAAAATACCGTATCAAGTTCCTCAAACGTGAGAATAGTTTCTCCAATCACGCGACGCAAGTGTGTCTTGGCAGCCTTTACACAAGCTTCAAAAATTCCTCCCCAGGTCGGACAAGCCGGAGGGCTAAACTTCCAGATTATCCCACGCCGGGAGAGGGTGGTTCCAATGTCTATTTTATTATCAACAAAAAACTTAACTACTTCCTTAAGATAATTACACGTTCCCTTATAATTAGTACCACAATCGGAACGTATCAATGACGGCAGTCCTCTACGGGAAACAAATCTGCTCAAGGCGGCAACAAAGGCTTCGGTAGACAATTCCGACACAATTTCCAAATGGACAGCCTTGGTGGACAAACACACAAACACGCACAAGTACGCCTTATAGGTTTTAGCATTACGCAGTCTCGAAGCCTTTACAGTAAAGGGACCGGCGAAGTCGGTGGCGACTCCGGCAAAAGCTCTACATTCCGTGACGCGATCAGCAGGCAAATCACCCATCTGGGGCTGCATGGTCGCGGCCTTCAATCGATAACAAGGCAGGCAACGGAAAACCACAGTGCGAATGGCTCGACGAGCAGACAAAATCCAAAATTCACGCTGCAAAATGGCCAACAAAGCATTACAGCCAGCATGTTGTGCATTCACATGGCGATCTGTTATTTGAGTCAAATGTCCGGCTTTAGGTAACAAAAGGGGGTGACGAGCTCCATACGGCAGGTTCGCATTTCGAAGTCTGCCGCCGACTCGCAAAAGCCCACTCTCGTCCAGGAAGGGATTCAATCGCGATACCGCGCCCTTCAACTTGCGACGGCCTAAACGCAAAATTTCAATCTCGGACTCAAAACTATCAGCTTGTACTCTCCGGACCCAAAACAAGAGCGCGTCCCTACGCTCGTCCGGAGTGAGAACCGACGAATCACGCCTCGCGCGTGGGTTTCTGCAATTGTACACAAAACGTCTGATCCAAGCGGTAACACCAAGCAGCTTCTGTAAGGAGCTGTACCGATCCAACAACAAATCCTTTTCCCCGGCGGGGTTAGTCTCCAGGACGCATGCCCGCATATCAGGAACGGCTACGTTCGACAACGCTGGAGAGGGCGGCCACTCCGACTCAGGCCGCATCAACCACTGTGGGCCCCACCAGAGGGGGTGGTTAATTAGGGTTGGGGCTACACAACCCCGAGACGCACAATCCGCGGGATTCATGGTTCCCGGCACGTGTCTCCAAATCAACTCGATGTCGGAATTACAAATCTGCGACACTCGATTGGCCACAAACACGTCCAAGGTGTGCGCCGGAGCCTTCAACCAACAAAGGACGACCTGACTGTCCGTCCAAGCATAAACCTCTTGTATTGCAATAGATCGACCTAATGTGAGCCATACGTGGTTCAACAAACGCATTAGGAGGGCAGCTCCACACAATTCCAACCTCGGGATCGTATGACGAGTCCGAAGGGGAGCGACTTTGCTTTTCGCTATCACCAGATGCACAGCAACAACTCCGTCAACAGTAACGGTGCGGAGGTACACGGCCGCAGCAAATCCACGTTCGGAGGCATCGGAAAAGCCGTGAAGAGTAACTTTACAATTTTCAGAAGGGAGGAATAGCCTCGGCAAATGCACTTCATTAATCTCGGGGAGGGATGAAACGAAGCTCGACCAATCTCGGAGTAACTCGTCCGAGAGGGGTTCATCCCACGACACACCCGAAGCCCATAACCGTTGCAAGAAACACTTGGCCATAAACAGCACGGGGCAAATCCACCCATTGGGGTCAAAGGTACGTGCGACAGTAGACAATACTAAACGCTTGGTCCAGACTTTCGGTGGTCGTAAATCCACACAATAAGTGAACGTGTCAGAGACCGGTTTGTACTGTACGCCAAGGACGGTCACCACATGGGGATTATCAACATTTTCGAATAGGTGGGGGTCCTGCTGGTGCTCTTCGGGCAAACCTACCAGTACATCAGGCGAGTTGGATATCCATTTCCTCAACTCGTAACCTCCCGACTTCAAAAGGGCGGTGAGTTCGTCTCTCAGGACAATCGCCTCTGAGACAGATGAGGCGCCCGTGCAAATGTCATCCACATAGACGTCACTGGCCAAAATGGCGGAGGCGCGAGGGTATCTCAAGCGCTCCTTCTCGGCCAACTCCAACAAAGAACGAATCGCAACAAACGGGCTCGAAGCCAAACCGTACGTATTCGTATTCAATTCATAAATCAACAAGGGGTCCCTAGGACTCTCTCTCCACAAAATCAATTGGTACCTCCTATCCTCGGGATGGATGACCGTTTGTCTGAACATCATCCGGATGTCAGTCATAAATACAATTTGGTGCCGCCGGAAGTTGGTCAAAATGTCTGAGATCTCCGTGTGCAGCTTGGGACCTACATGCAGACACTGGTTCAAGGACGCTCCAGTAGAGGTGGGAGCCGAACCGTCAAAGACCACCCGAATCTTTCCGGATTTCAAAACGGCGTGGTGCGGCAAAAAGAAGTGCTCAACGGAGCGCCAATCCAAATCGCTCACGGACATGTGCCCTAACTCCTCATACTCTCGCATGAATTCAACATACTTCTGGCGGAAGACCGGATCCTTGCTCATGCGACGCTCCATCGCCACTAGCCTACGTTCCGCTAGCGGTCGGGATTTGCCCAGAGGAGGTCGGCCGGCACGAAAGGGGAGACGGGTGATCAAACGACCAGAGCGGAGGCGACCAGTGTTATTCTGGTAATACAACTCGCATTCATCCGCTACTGGGTCAACCCGTGGGGCTGGTGGAGGTTCCTCAACCTCCCAAAACTTCTGCACCACTTCGGAGAGAGACACATTAAAAACAAGACCGCGATCCTCATCTGGGGAATCCAAAACGCGGCGAGCAGGGCCCATCACAACTGTACCGAGTGTCGTCTGCAGAGCTACCAAGCCATCTGGCTGCAAAACTCGCTTCCCCGTCAACAAAACTCGCCCCAGGACATCGGCTCCAAGGAGAGCATCAATCGGGCCTGGGCGGAAGAAATTTGGATCGGCGAGTGGGGAATCAGACACCAAAGACAACATACTCGGTCCCAAGTCAACTGAAGGTTGACGGCCAACAACTGTGTCCAACACAATCGCCGAGGTCTTAATGCCTGGCGTGGACCCATTACGTGATGTAAATGTGAAGTCAACATGCCCTAACAACCCGGGGACTTTCACATCGCCAACACCTCTCACGCCTTCCGTGTGGGGGTGCACCTTGAGGCCCAACCGCCTAACTAACCAAGATGACACAACACACCCCTGAGCACCGGAATCCAACAAGGCGCGAACTTCCACAAGGTCGCCATTCAATCCCCTGACAAGCACAGAGGCCGTGGGCAACAAAACGGTCTCTGGAGGGGTGGCTACAATCGACCGTAAACACGTTGATTGCTAGTATGTGGGGTCCCCAGACGTCCCCCCATGGTAAGGGGGTCGCTCATAGCGATCCAGTGGGTCCCAGTCTCCCACATACTGCCTACGTCCAAATCGCCCGGTATCAGGCGGGTTATATCTCCCGGCCCCTTGAAGACGGGGCGGGCGCCGCTCCAAACGCGGGTATTCGGCGAGCGGCGGCGAGAATCGGTGCCTAGCACCCACCGTGTACGTCGCCCCATAGTCGCGGGGGCACGGTGACCGATTTTCAGAGGGGGGGTCCCGGGGACCCCCGGCTGTGCGAGGCTCAACACGTTGCGGGGGGCTTCTACGACCTCCCGCAACGCTCGCAAAATCGAACCCCCTAGTTGGGGACCGATTTCCCATGGGGGGTCCGTGGGACCCCCGCCCGTGCGAGGCTCAAAACGTCGCGGGGGGCCTCTACGACCTCCGGCAACGCCCGCATAACTCATCCCCATCCTTGGGGATCGGTTTCCCATGGGGGGGTCCGTGGGACCCCCGCCCGTGCGAGGCTCAAAACGTTGCGGGGGGCCTCTACGACCTCCGGCAACGCTCGCGTAACTCATCCCCATCCTTGGGGATCGGTTTCCCATGGGGGGGTCCCTGGGACCCCCGCCCGTTTGAGGGTCCAAACGTGGCGGAGAGCGTCTGGGGCCACTCTGGTGGCCACTAGAACTGCTGCGGGATGCAAACACCGCGGGGGGTCCGAGCCCCCCACCCATACGAGGTGATCCTGCAGCGACGCGCTGCGGCGCTCCGCCGCCCTCTGGGCTGTTCATGCAGAGGAGGGGATGGTGGTTGCCCTTACAAAAGCGGCATGGGTGCGCTTGGGTACATTCGCGCTGCATGTGCAGGCCCAAGCACGAGTAGCACCATGTCCGTTGTCGCGCGATCGCTCGACGGCCTTGGACGCGCTGGTCGAGGAACTTATCACAACGGGTCGTGCTGTGACCCGGTTCCCGACAGTACAAGCAGCGGGCGGTCTCCTGGACGGCGGCATAGCGGCCGGGCGCGCGAGGGGCCATACGCCCCCTACGGGGGGGTCCGGTGGGGGATCTACTCTGTGGCACAGGTCGTTCGGGTCCCATAGGACCGGCCAGAGAGGAATTATCTGCCAGTCTACTTTCTCCTTCCAGGAACGTCAAGAGGTCCGAGAAGGGTGGCAGATAAGTCGCACTATCCCCACCATACTGCTGCTCAAAACGGACCTTAACAGAGTCCGGCAACTTTCCCAGGACAATGTGCAGTAACAAAAACGACCACTGCTCCACTGGGAGTTTTAAGTTTTTTAATGCGTTGTAGGCAACCAACAGCGGATTCAACAAAGCCACTCTCAAGTGCATCACGCTGGCAACGCGGGGTAAATTCAAAATGGCGGCAACATGGTTGTCCGCCAGACGTCGTACGTTCTGGTACCGACGGGCAATCAAATCCCTAGCAATAGGGTAGTTTTCATCCGAGGGGGCCAAATGTTGAACCGATTCAAGGGCCTCCCCTTCCAACACGGATAATAAATAAGCTAACTTCTGGCCCTGGGTCAAATCATCCCGGGCATGTACCAGACTATCAAAAATATTAATAAAGCCCTCCCAGTCCTCTAGACGACCAGCAAAACGCCTTAAGTCTAAGGGGGCCAATCTAGCAAAGAGAGGGGGCATACTTTTAGATGTGACCGGGGACGGGCTCGGTTCATTCTCTCTTGCCACTTGCAAAGGTCGAGCCACCTGGGTAATTCTGTCCGCAAAATCATAACACTGGTCCACATCCAAATCGACTTCTTGTCGCATTTCCACCTCGGCCTCAACAGTCCTTTCCAAAAATAAGGCATACTGCTCATCAACAACAGCCAAACGTATGGGCAGATCTACGTATCTGTTCAACAAGGCCTCCGTTCTATCCGGTCGATCCAACAACGCGACCGCAGAAGCTAACCACCGTATTGGTATTGGTATTGGTATTGACATTTTTCCGCATTTAGACTCATATTTGGTCCGTTATGCGTGAACATGGCTAGTCGAGCCATCCTAGCTCCTTCCAGAAGCGCAGAAGCCTCCTGGGGCGTTCACAGGCTTCTAGGAGCGACCTCACCTCTGTGAGGATTTCTGTTCGTTGTGCGGCCAAACCTACGCACTCCAGGATCACGTGGGCGGCTGTTTCCTCAGCGTTCAGGCAACCTCTACATAGAGGACTGTCTGTCGCATTCATAATAAATAGTTGTCGGTTTAAGGTAAAGTGACCTGTAAGTGTACCAACAACTATCCGGAGGTCTGGACGATTGAGGCTGAGCAGCCTGCAGGTCAAACGCGGCGAGACTGCAGTCATCGCCATCTTAGACTGTCTACAGCTTGTTAGAGCTACCCAACGAGTATTATGTGCAGCACGAGTTCGTTGCCTTACCCATGAGCGCAGTTGGCTGAATGGGAGTGGCAGAATGGGTGTAGGTCCTGTCACTATTGTGGAGGATCCCATTCTAGCCAGCTCATCGGCGGCATCATTCCCGTGTGATCCACTATGCCCTTTAATCCATTGTAGGATTACTCCGTTGTTGGATGCTAAACGATCCAAAACTTTGTGGCATTCGTAGACGATACTGGAGTTGATCGTGTTGGCCTCCAGTGCTGTTAGGACGGCCATGCTGTCAGTCAGTATGCGGATGTTTAGTTCCTTTATACCTCTGGACAGGGCCGTGGTAGCGGCGTTTATTATTGCAACACATTCGCATTGAAATATCGAACTGTGTTGGCCCAGCGCTAGTGATATTTTGATATTCAGATCTTGTGAGAATACTCCAGCTCCAGTTCCAGTCCCCATCTTGGAGCCGTCCGTATAGATTCGGACTTCATGTATGCCAGAGTGATCTCGGTCATTTTCAAATAACTGTATTTGGTATTTCTTTTCGAAAATGTATTGCTTGGGTATCCTATCGCATGGGGCAGCGATTAGTGACTCATGTTTCACTAAATCATTCCACAATGTGGAGTGAGGACCCTCTCGATTGTACCACAGACCCAGGTGTTTAAGCCTTATAGCAGCCATGGAGGCTTCTTGTTGTATAAACAGATCCAAGGGTGTTAAATCCAGGGCTACTTCTAGGGCGGCTGTGGGGGTGGTTCGCATGCAGCCGGTTGTCGCAGAGCATGCCAATCTTTGGAATTTCTGCAGTTTGTTGATGACGGTGCTTTGCTCTGTTTTAGACCACCAGGCAACGGCTCCGTATGTGATTATGGGACGTATAACGGTTTTATACAGCCACATCGTTATTTTCGGTGATAGTCCCCAACTTTTGCCGAGTAGTCTTTTACATTGGCAGAAGATGATTGTGGCTTTGTTTAGTTTACTTTCGAGATGTCTATTCCAGAGGAGTTTGTTGTCTAGTATCATTCCTAGATACTTGACTTCCTTGCTTAGGGACAGACTGGTATTAAAAAGTTTTGGGAGTTTAAGATTTCCTAGACTCCGTTTGTTTGTGAACATGATCAATTCTGTCTTTGTTGGGTTCACTGTTAGATTGTGTTTAGTGCACCACTGTTCGACGACCTTTAGAGCGGACCTCATTCGGTCACATATCACGCTCTCAACTCGCCCGCTGATGAGTATGGTCAGATCGTCTGCATAGCCTACTGTGAGAAAGTTGCGGTCGTTGAGCCTACTAATCAGCTCATTGACCACGATATTCCATAGGAGAGGTGAGAGGACACCCCCTTGGGGACATCCTTTGGCTACTACTCCTCTGGTAGTATCATTCACAGTAATTTGTATGGCTCTGTCTCTTAACATGCTGTCAATCCACCCGGCAATAGTAGGATCGACACCATGTCTGGAGAGGGCCTGGCTTATGCTGGTAAAGTTGGTTTTGTCAAAAGCTCCTTCTATGTCGATGAAGGTGCCTAGTGTTGATATTTTGTGTTTGAGATTGTCTTCTATATAAGAAACAACCTTATGTAGGGCGGACTCTGTTGATTTGCCTGCAGAGTAGGCGTGTTGGTTTGGATTTAAGGGGTTCCTGACCAATACAGTGCTCCTTATCTCCCTGTCTATTAGTCTCTCCAACACCTTTAAAAGGAATGATGTGAGGCTAATTGGTCTGAATGATTTAGGTTGAGTGTAGTCTCCTTTGCCGGGTTTAGGGATAAAGACTACTTTGACTTCCCTCCATTTCATAGGAATATGGCGGTGTGCTAGGCAGCTTCTGTAAATGGCTACGAGGTGGTCAGTGAGACCTCCGTCGCTCCACCTCATCAGCCCTGGAAAGATTCCGTCTAGTCCCGCTGATTTGAATGGAAGGAAGCTGTTGATTGCCCATCTTACTTTCTCTGGGTTGACAAACTTGTGGGCGGTGATCCAGTCGGTTTCAACAGGTGAAATCTCCTCTCTTTCTTCCCATGTGCGACTTTCCGTTATGCGGCATCCTGGGAAGTGAGTGGTCATTAACAGTTCTGAGGTCTCTTGATCTGTTTTGGTGTATGTTCCGTCAGGCTTTTTCAGGAAACCAAGATTGTGAACTGGTTCGCTGCACAGAATGTTTTTCACTCTGTTAGCCTCGTTGTTGCTTTCAATATTGGTGCAGTAGCGTCTCCAGCATTCTCTTTTACTGAGGCGAATACGCTTCCTGTAGTCATATTGGGCTTGTTTATAGGCGTCCCAGTCATGCGCTTCTCGAGAGTTCTTTGCTTTGTTGAACAACTTTCTTACCTTCCGGCGTAATTTCTCCAGGTCAGGTACCCACCAGTGATGTTTGTTGTCTGGCCGGGAGCTGGGAGTAGAAAGTGGGCATGTTTCTTCAAAGCTGGTGATTAAAATTGTTGTTATGCGATCAACGTGGTTATCAATATCCGCTTTAACCGCGTGAGTTGTAGGTGTGTCTAGACACCTTAGCTTCTCAGCGGTCATAAGCTCATACTTACGTCGGTCCATCTTGCGTGGATTACGTCGGGGCTTAGGCGGTGTGAGAGTCGTATTTAGATTGTATTTGATCCAGCGATGATCGGAGCACGACGCCTCATCAGAGACATGCCAATCAGAAATGTGATGCGACGCGTGCTCACTTGCTAAAGTAATGTCAACGATTGTCTGGGCTCGTGATGTTACGAAAGTCGGTTCCGAGCCCCTGTTGATTATATTCATGTTAGTCGCGAGTAAAAAAGAAACGAATTCCTCACCTCGCGTGTTGTTTTCTTTGCTGCCCCATAGCACATGGTGTGCGTTGGAGTCAGCTGATATGATCAGTTCTAGTCCCTCGCGCTCGCAGTGTTGAACCAGCGCGGCCAGTTCAGGTGTGGGGATATCCGCGTCGCCCGGCAGGTAGGCGGACGCCATCACCACGTCAGGCAGGCCTGGGGAGGGGTCATTACGGAGCCTGATGGTGGTCAGGTCTCTGGAACAGAACTCGGTCATTAAGGTTGTGTTTGCGTGTTTAGGTGTGTAGATACATGTACGCGGGTTGTCTGTGGTGGTGTCTAGGAGTAGCTTACCTCCGATGTTGTTTAGACCGCATATTCTGCCCTTCCTAATCCACGGTTCCTGGATTAGGGCCACGGTCTTGGGATTGACCTCCAGCATTCTGCGTATGGTGGCTGTTGCAGTCTGGCTGTGCTGGAGGTTGGCTTGGAGGACGGGGAGGTTATTGCTGAGGAGTGCTGCCAGCGCCATCGTCGCTGTCAAGCATAACCTCCTCGTCTACGTCGCTCTCACCGCTTACGTCTTCGTCAACCCCCATCCCCTCCTCCTCCTGGGGGACTTCCCTGGGGTTGACTATAGGCGGCTTAGCGTCGTCGGTCGTGTGTGGTGGTTGTGGAGGACTTTGAAGTGTGCTGTGGTGGAGTGTGCCGCTGCCTGGGTCACTAGTGACCTCCCCAGGTGCATTGGGGTTCGGCGGGGGCGTGTGTGTGTTATCAAAGAAGCGGGCGTAGATGTTACCCAGCTTGTAGTAAACTCTACGCTCGCTTGCCTTGAGTTTCTCAACGTCTTCTTCCGGGATTCCAAGCACGAGGAACAGGCATTGTTTCTCCTCCTGCTCCTCGGCGTGGTAAACAGCCCAGTTGGAGACGTTAAGATGGGTGTTCTGGCACGTGAGGCGTCTGCGTACCCGGTCTGGTGTGTCGTCCGGTCCATATTGTGGCACCAAGAGCCCCGTTTTGACGCGTTTGGGGATCTCCAGTTGTCGCTTGACAACCAGTTTGGTGCCAGGACGCGGCGAACCGATTTTCGCTGTTGTGCGATGGAGCCACTGGAGCGAGAAGTCGTCCCTGCACCAGAATTTAAGGACGCCCTCACTATAGAAGGCGTTCGCCTTAAAAGCCGGTCCGACATATGGATGGCTTGATGAACTCGGAGCAAAAATCTCCTCGTCCAGCAAACCATCCACCTGCCTCTTGACGACTTCTGCCTGCTCCATGGTAAGGTCATGGTAGGGTTCCACCATGATCGCGACGCTTAGGTCCGATTTCAAGGCATCGGCATATGCAATGGAGCTGGTGGTGGTGGGATGGGGCTTACTACGCTTGCCCTCGCCTCGCGGAGTAAAAGAATCGTCGGGGCGATTTCTCTTTACGGGCTTGGCGGGCGTAGCGGTATTCCCTTTCCCACGGTTACCCCGCCTGGCGGGTTTACGTGATTCAGATGCGTTGTCGGCAGCTGGCTTCGAGGCGTCAGATGGTGCCCCTTTAGGTGCATCTTTCTCCTCGACAGGACTGTGGTCCACGTGAGGAGTCAGCGCATCACTAGTGGGAGCATCGCGGGGCTTTGCAGTCCCTTCGGCAGCTTCACGCGGCCTACTACCATCCGTAGCCTTTCGCCGCGCCTTCCTCGCTTCCAATCGGGACTCCGCTCGTTTGGCCTTGCGTGATTGGCCAGGCGGGTTGGGTGTCTGTTTGGGCTTCTGCTTCTTAACGACTACTGTGCTCCAACCGGATTCCTCCTGTTGGGGCACAGACGTCGTCGGCATTGCTGCCTTCAGAGAGGAGAGGTCCAAACTGTGTTGTGTTGGCGGCGCTACACTTGGGTTGTGCACCCGAGGAGCTGCCGGTGTGTTTTGTGGCGCTACACTCGGGTTTTGCACCCGAGGAGCTGCCGGTGTGTTGTTGTGTGGCGCTACACTCAGGTTGTGCACCTGAGGAGCTGCCGGTGTGTTGTTTGGCGCAACACTCGGGTTATTCACCAGAGGTGCAGCCTTGGTATGCTTGGGTTTTGTTTTTTTTTTGTCTGTGGTATCCATGAGTTGGTGATAGTGATGTTCGTCTTTGCTGTTTTCCACCCTCCTTGGAGCCCTCAAATGGGGACGCTGCGGCAGAAGGCACACAAACGCCAGAATTACAGCAAAGATATAGAGCCCCAATATAGCAGGAAGTGAGCCGAACAGAGCCGGAAGACAAGTCGTCCCGCCCGTCGTTCACTCCCACCATATCAGGACTCTTGCCTGACAGCCCTCTGACGGGAAGTCCCAGCCGATTGACCTTGGATGGCTAGTCCTAGGCCTCCCGTGTGAGAGGAAATCCGGGCCAAAGTGATGTGTTGTCTCAGGAATGTTTAAACAACCTACACTCCATCGACTCAATCACCAGGACACCTTCATCCCCCCGTACGGGTCCCCGCGCACGGCACAAACACGCGGGTGGTTGCCCCCCCCCCCTCACCATCAGTCATGTTTGATGATGAGGCCGCAAGTACCAACCACATATTACCCGCAGTAAGGTGTTAGGGTAGGATGGAAGGATGGGAAAGGTCGGGTGGGAACGTCTAAGCCGTTTCAGTTACGTCTGTTTCAGAGGAACCAGACCAATAACAGGCAGCAACCGCGGGAAGGATAATCAGCTAGACTTGCCATGGGGATCAGCGACTGTTGCACTCCTCCCATGGCCATTCGCCATGTCAGCTCTCCGGACAGGAGGGCAGACTAGGGTTGGATCTGCTCTCGGCGATCAAAGGCCATGGGGCTAACCCCATGAGACCACATCCAACCCCGCCCTAACCACCGTAACTCAGAACGTATTTTGGCTTTAGCAGAGGAGGCCGTCATTGTAACGTCACAAATTTATCAACAAAAACAACAAATTCAAAATATTCACTATAACACAAAAATCTCCAATATTTGGAGGTTACTAATAACCACAAAATTCCAATATTACAACAACAAAGTATTTATAATGACACAAACTCTTAAATATCTGGAGGTTATCAGAAAACAACAAAACTCACTGACTATTGAAATTCACTCAAAATCACTGACTATTGAAATTCACTTGGATATCAACACAACATACTGTTACACAACAACAAGTTAATTTTAATTATTTCAAAGCACAAGTTTCAATGAGTTTCAATGTGTAAACAATGTCCCAAATCATTTAAGTTTCACTAAGTATTGAGTGCAAACTTATTAGCTAACCTTTTATTAGCTATTATTTTAGCAACAAACTTGTCAATATTCACAACTCAAATTTGCTGACAAAACTAAATAATAAATATTATGAACAAAGAAAGGTATCTGTTTACATTTTGGAACTTCAATACATGACAATTAATTACAAGACATGGAACCAATAACAGAAGGAATGCCCTTTACTTTTCAAATGCAAGTTAATTACCATTTACAAGTACAAATTAATCTAGTCCGGACCAGACTGGGTCATCAACACGGCACTGATTAATACAAAGTTTTGGCGTGGGCCTCTCAGGCCTTCAAGCTACGCTCTTGGCTACCAAGAAATGTTCAGTACACCCCTGCCTAGACCGCGGAATGGCTAGCGCAGTGGAAGCTGGTATTACTAGTATAGACTCCGGACAAAAAACTAGGTTTCAGCCGGGATGTAACTGAACAATTGGACTGCGATACACAGTGGAGAGAATGTTAAGTAAGGTGATTTCACATACGGTTCTGTGGTGTCGAAAATCTCCTCGGCTGCGGAGAGACGGGGCGCGCGCCCCAGGTACCTTCTTCTTCTGCAGACCTTACCAATTAGTGACCTCACTCACAACACAGATAACAGCGTTCACAAGACACTGGGCGTTTCAACAATAGATACACAAAGACACACACGGGGGAGCCTCTTTTATTATGATTTACAGTCCCGACAACAAGCGCGTGTGGTAGAAAAGGTTATCTTTCAAAGCATCCGCGACCGGCCACTCCAGAGATGGCATCAAAACCTTGGTCGTACAAAACGGGATCACATAGATAATTTTAGATGTATTCAAACTCGATATGCCAGGCACATTCAACGCGAGCGATTTTTTAACAAATTCAGCAAAATTAATCCGACATTTTCTAACAAGAATTTCAATCAAGTGTCACTGTCAACTTCAAGTGACAGCCAATGTCAATTTGACGTGACATTAGAGTTGCGTTCAGAAACGTCGATCTTTTCCGAACAATAGTATAAAACAAAGTCGCTTTCTCTTTCCCTATGTCCCTATGTATGCTTAAATCTTTGAAACTACGCAACGGATTTTGATGTGTTTTTTTTAATAGATAGAGTGATTCAAGAGGAAGGTTTATATGTACTTTTTATCCCGATATTCCCACGAGAACGGGAACCACGCGGATGAAACCGCGGGCGGCCGCTAGTCTTGAATATTTTCAAAGATATAGGACTTCAAACTTTATAATTAGACAAGGACAGGACGCTATCTTAGTGACGTCAGTGGGTTAGTAGCGTCATAGTCACGCCATTGAAGATTTCGTTTTAGAAAGAGACAGCTATAGTCAAAATCAAACAGACTATAATTCTTTTAATTATAAAACCGATTCAAATTATTTTTTCACATTTGGTATTCTTAATTGCAATATTTTTTAACGTCATCATTAAATATCTACATTTCAACAACAGTAAAATACCCTATTAGAGCTATTTGGCAGTTGTCTCGCTCGCACAATGTAACATTTTCATAGATTGTGGAAAACACATTGTGTTTTTTAGAATAGTGTTTCATTATGTCCCTACAACGCAATGTTACGGATATTTTGTATAAATTGTTTTATTAATTCAATTGAGTATTGGTTAGAATTAGGAAGTCAATTTTTGAAAACTTCAAGCTCGTAGATCTAGTATTATTGCAGTATTGACAATGTTGAAATATGTTTAATAATGTATGACTAATTGCGTTGTAGGGACATAACGAAACACTTTTCTAAAAAACATAATCCCCCTTATTACAAAACGTGGACTAAAGTTAGACCTGGTTTAAAATTCATGCTAATTCTGTCTTTCATTTGGAAAATGAAAGTGACAGCGCCAGTTTAGTACCAGTTTTAAACCAGGACTATTTTAATCCACGTTTTGTAAATTTTTTTTTTATTCTTGTTTGAAAAGAGGGTTTAGTCACATACTGACTATGTCACCCCCGTAAATACATAGTCATATAATAATAATCATGAACAATAAATTAACCAATAAATACTACATATTATTGACATGAACAAAAAAAAAATTAGCTTCTACATACATTAATTCTATTTACCAAATTGTATAGCATCCTCGCCTCATCAGATAAAGGTGAGGCGAGAATACTATTATATTTACCCACATTAAAATCGCGAGAAAATAATTGAGCTCTCAGCTCTTCGCCCCTGGCACACTCCGCCAAGAGGTGGTGAACATCTTCCACAGTATTACAAACTGAGCACATAGGTGAGATGACTTTGCCCATGAGGTATGCAAATGCATTCAACGGAACATGCCCGGCGCGTAGTCTCAGAGCCATGGTTATATCTGTCCTACTCATACGGGTTTGATCGACCCAAGGAAATCTATGTATGTTTGGTTGGATTGTCCTGTACCAGATACCCTTAGTAAGCGATCGCTGGTCAAAATATTCAGTCCAAAGTTTTGTAATAAGGGTGAATGTGTTTTCCACAATCTTTAAAAATGTTTATTGTGCGAGAGAGACAATTGCAAAGTGCGAAATGGCTCTTAAATCTTTTTTTATAACATAGAAAAGCATTAGCGGTTCTAACATAGAAGCTGTATTTTATTTTAGAACTTTATTAGTTAAATTAAAATGAAAATTTAGCGTTAAGGCATACGTTTTAAGATTGAAGGGTACAGGGGCAAAACAAGGAATGACACTTAAACAGGTTTTTGTGTACTTAATTAACATTTTGATGTTTGAAAAATCATAACTTTGTCTTACATATTTTATTATTTTATTTACTGATAGAAACTTAAGTTTACCTTACAGAAATTAGCTGTAAATACAAATAAACTTTTAACAAATGTTAACAAATATTCATTAAAATTTTAATTACACAAAAACCTGTTTTTGTGACATTCCTTGTTTTGACCCTGTACCCTTCGATTGATCAATCAATAAATCCATACAGATAATTTTTAAAGAGCTTTCAGTTACTTTTATTGAGTGATTTGTCTTATTCGTTTGTCTACTTTCTATTGGTCTAAGTGAGAGAAAATATTCGTTTACTCATACACTTACACATTGGTTAAGTTTGTACAAAAAGAAACTTCAGTGACTCATTACTTGCAATCTTCTTTCCATCAGATTGAGCGAAACCGTGTTCTAGAAGAAGCATTGGCAGCTCTCGCTCGCACGCACCACGCCTTAGAAATGTCCGTCGCAGAGGAATTGACAAAGGTATATTATACCCTGTCAGCTGTGTGATTAATAAATCGTTAGATATTTTGATGTAGAGTTTTTTTTTTGTTTCAGAGTAAAAGAAAGAAAAAGGCAACGGCGTCGCAGAATGACTCGAAAGAAAATTTTTATGACGTTTTCGACGGTAAGTTCATTTATTTTCAAAATTGGTCAAAACTATTTTTTTTATTTTGTTTATTGACCATTATGTAGTGAGTTAACTAAGTAAGCCAATAGTAAAGTTCGTAACTAATGTGGGTCCCTAAAATACTAGTTTGGGACCCGTCAGTAAACAATGCATAGCTTTAATTTCTTTTATTTAAAAAACATTTTTAATTTTAAATTTTTTTATAAGCTTTCATTAGTCAGTTAATTTTTATCATATTGTTATCATAATAATATTTCGCAAATGACTTTCAGATATCAGAACAATTAAAAGTTGTAATAGACCTTCAAACTTAACTTTTTTTACGAAATAAATTCTTTAATTCTCTTAATTCTTTAAATTTCCAAAACCTCGATACTATTTACGTCATTTAAAGATCATATTCCATCTCTCTGGTAAGTTAAATAAGCGTCACATTTGGCATAGGTTCTGACGATGACGATACCCTGGTGACGGCGGGCCTGTCCAGTCCCCTGGGCGCATTAAGCCCGTGGGGCAGCAGCCCCGATCTTACGCGGCACACGCCCGTCGGCAGCTTAGATGGTGAGCAGTGTTAGTTTAGCGTCACATTTAGTATAGGTTCTGACTACGACGATACCCTGGTGACGGCGGGCCTGTCCAGTCCCCTGGGCGCATTAAGCCCGTGGGGCAGCAGCCCCGACCTCACGCGGCACACGCCCGTCGGCAGCTTGGATGGTGAGCTCTGTTAGTTTAACGGCACATGAAACTTTGAATGTGAAATGGGAACTTCTAAGCCAAAAAAATTTTAAGTTGTTAGCCCTAGGTGTCATTTTTTTATCACTATAATACTAATAATGTGTATTATACACATTTTTACACGTTTATACACCAAAAGCTGCTTGCACTGGACAACTGATAGCGCCAGTTATACACTTCCAATAAAGAGGCCCAAGATTGGTCTCTATTTTGTTATATATAAAAAGTTGCTATATGCCTCCCTAGCATGAACAACAAAACGCGATATGATATCGCGCTTTATCGCGTTTAACTGTCAAAAGACAATAGGTTTAGTCGTTGGAGTGTCGATTAAACGCTTTATCATGCGATATATATTATCACGTTTTGGGCGGTCATGCTAGGCTTACAGGTGTGCATGTACATTTACTCACAACCTTGGTTCAACCGCACAAGCGTGGCTCACCCGCGCTCTTGAGATAAAACATCTGTAGCCGTTATCATCCTAATCTCTTCTTTGTATATGTGTCAGCGTTAGATTGTGAAACCCGTTAGTTTATAATCTACCTAGTGAGATTATAATTTTTCGTTAATTTATGAACAGGCAGTATGCACACGGCTGCAAGCCTTGGAAGTCATGTTGACCACGTGATATGTTAGAAATTAGAATTTCGTGTTTTTTTTTGTATCAACCAAACTTATGGATTGTTTCACGAAAAAAAATAACCACGAAATTTAACGCGATCGTTTCGCTGTGCGTCACGATCGGCTTAAATTTCTAACCTATCACGTGTTCTAATGCACTTCCGGGGAGCATGACTTTTCCGAGGCACATTCGTGAGCTTGCAGCCGATTACATACTGTGTCGAACGTTGTAGGGGTTTATTCCTACATATACTGCTATGCTGATGCTAAATGATAAAATATGCTAAAATGATAGGTGCTAGAACTGATGCTAATTCACGGACGGGAAATGCTAGAAAATGATAAACCGACCGCGATGATTGAATGCGTTTATTGCACTGCTACAATTTTACAATATTCATAAGTCTATAATTTAGGCCAGCAGAAATGCCTGCTTGTTTTATAGTCACCGATCAACGCATGATATAATAAGAGATTTTACATACATGTGCGATGCGATGACTCGTACATACGTACTGTTAATAATTTAACGAAAAATTATAATCTCACTAGGTAGGTTATAAACTAACGGGTTGCACAATCTAACGCTGACATAATGTAAAGCAAGGCAAAACAACTGACAACTACGTTGTTTGCTAGGCGACGGCGACCTAACGCCCACGAACGAGGACGGCGCGCGTTGCGTGTCCGGCTCGTCCGGGTCCCCACAATCACTGCACACCGCCTTAAGCCCGGCCAGCTCGCGCGGCACGCTCGTGTCGCAGGGCGGACATGTGTATCGCAACGCGCGACCCTACCGCAAGAATACTACGCCCAGGTAACTACCAGGTAACTAGGACGGCGCGCGGTGCGTGTCCGGCTCGTCCGGGTCCCCACAGTCTCTTCACACCGCCTTAAGTTCGGCCAGCTCGCGCGGTACACTTGTGTCGCAGGGCGGACATGTGTATCGCAACGCGCGACCCTACCGCAAGAATACTACGCCCAGGTAACTACCAGGTTACTACCAGGTTACTACCAGGTAACTACAGGTTACTACCAGGTAACTAGGACGGCGCGCGGTGCGTGTCCGGCTCGTCCGGGTCCCCACAGTCTCTTCACACCGCCTTAAGTCCGGCCAGCTCGCGCGGTACACTTGTGTCGCAGGGCGGACATGTGTATCGCAACGCGCGACCCTACCCCAAGAATACTACGCCCAGGTGACTATCGAAACATCACCAACTAGGGGGGGCTACCGTCGAAGCACCGTCGGCTGGTGCCATCCTTGTCATGTCGTAACACATTTGGTATGGCATGACAAGGATGGCACGATGCGTCGTAATCCGACGGTGCTTAGGCGGTAGAGGGACAGTACAATCGCAGAGCAGTGACCTGTCACTACCTGTCCCTGTCGCTCCCGCGTGACCCGGCCAGCTCGCGTGGCACGCTCGTGTCGCAGGGTGGACATGTGTATCGCAACGCACGACCCTACCGCAAGAATACTACGCCCAGGTAACTACCAGGTTACTACCAGGTAACTACCAGGTGACTTCCGGGTGACTACCAAGTGACTACCAGGTAACTACCAGGTAACTACCAGGTGACTTCCGGGTGACTACCAAGTGACTACCAGGTAACTACAGGTAACTAAGACGGCGCGCGCTGCGTGCACCGCGTGCACCGCGCCCAGGTAACTATCGATACATCATCAACACTTGATAAACCACTGCTGTCTCTGTCGCTCCCGCGTACATATGGTCGCGTCCCGCTCGCACAGAGCGATGGCCCGGCCAGCTCGCGCGGCACGCTTGTGTCGCAGGGCGGACACGTGTACCGCAACGCGCGACCCTACCGCATCAAGACTACGCCCAGGTTACTACCAGATAACTGCCAGGTGACTTCCAGGTGACTACCAGGTTTCTACCAGGTTACTATCATGTTACTACCAGGTTACTACCAGGTTACTACCAGGTTACTACAAGGTAACTGCCAGGTGACTACCAGTTTACTACCAGGTTACTACCAGATGACTTCCAGGTTACTACCAGGTAACTACAGGTAACTAAAACGGCGCGCGTCTTTGTAATGGCAGCTTTACAAAGAAAATCTTGATCGCGATCAATGATCACGATCAGTGATCGCGACCTGGATTGACTGTGTAATGTCTGCCGTACAATGACTTGACACTCTGTCCCTGTCGCTCCCGCGTAAATATGGTCGCGTCCCGCTCGCACAGAGCGATGGTCCGGCCAGCTCGCGCGGCAGCTCTGCTGTCCCTGTCGCTCCCGCGTACATATTATGGTTGCGTTCCGCTCGCACAGAGCGATGGCCCGGCCAGCTCGCGCGGCAGCTCTGCTGTCCCTGTCGCTCCCGCGTACATATTATGGTTGCGTTCCGCTCGCACAGAGCGATGGCCCGGCCAGCTCGCGCGGCTGCTCTGCTGTCCCTGTCGCTCCCGCGTACATATTATGGTTGCGTTCCGCTCGCACAGAGCGATGGCCCGGCCAGCTCGCGCGGCAGCTCTGCTGTCCCTGTCGCTCCCGCGTACATATTATGGTTGCGTTCCGCTCGCACAGAGCGATGGCCCGGCCAGCTCGCGCGGCAGCTCTGCTGTCCCTGTCGCTCCCGCGTACATATTATGGTTGCGTTCCGCTCGCACAGAGCGATGGCCCGGCCAGCTCGCGCGGCAGCTCTGCTGTCCCTGTCGCTCCCGCGTACATATTATGGTTGCGTTCCGCTCGCACAGAGCGATGGCCCGGCCAGCTCGCGCGGCAGCTCTGCTGTCCCTGTCGCTCCCGCGTACATATTATGGTTGCGTTCCGCTCGCACAGAGCGATGGTCCGGCCAGCTCGCGCGGCAGCTCTGCTGTCCCTGTCGCTCCCGCGTACATATTATGGTTGCGTTCCGCTCGCACAGAGCGATGGTCCGGCCAGCTCGCGCGGCAGCTCTGCTGTCCCTGTCGCTCCCGCGTACATATTATGGTTGCGTTCCGCTCGCACAGAGCGATGGTCCGGCCAGCTCGCGCGGCACGCTCGTGTCGCAGAGCGGACACGTGTATCGCAACGCGCGACCCTACCGCAAGAATACTACGCCCAGGTGACTATAGAAACATCACCAACCAGGGGGGGCTACCGTCTAAGCACCGTCGTCGGCTGGTGCCATCCTTGTCATGTCGTACCACATTTGGTATGGCATGACAAGGATGGCACGAGGCGTCGTAATCGGCTTCAAACCGACGGTGCTTAGGCGGTAGAGGGACAGTACAATCGCAGAGCAGTGACCTGTAACTAGTCACTACCTGTCCCTGTCGCTCCCGCGTGACGCGCGACCCTACCGGAAGAACACTACACCCAGGTAACTATCGAAACATCATCAACCTTTCTTCTTCTTATAAGCACATCTGAGATTTCTACGCGTTTTGTTCATTTAAATAAAACAACTTTTCCACGGATATTTTCACGCTTTATTTAACACATTATTTAGTTATTGGTTCTGTTATTGTAAAGGATTTTTTTCCGACGTTGATAGAAGAAAAACCACCAACCCTGCAAAATTAATTTTTTCTAGCAATTTTTTTCCTATACTTACAGTATTGCACTGTGAATGCATAAAAATAATTTAAAATCTTATATCACAAATCATGACAATTTGTATTACTTACTTAAGTACAACATATCTCTACTAACACCTTGGCGACGGCTCGGCGTCTCAAGGACGTAGAACTACGGTGCGCTGCAATGGAAATCTTATGAGACACAGCCCTAGAAAGAGCATGTCACGTTACCATGGCAATTTGAAGAGTTTTAACATTGTCCAAATGGAAAATGTATGGATTTGTGGTGTTTTGAGCTTAGGGGCTTCCCGCACGCCCATTTACCAATTTTAACCTCTTGTGTTTTGTTTTCTTTCTTTTGTACCTGATTTTTATTTGTATTCTTTTGTTTTGTTTCAGTTCAGACAGTTCTATCAGTTCAATGTGGTCTCTATGAAAGGCTATAGGGTCAGTATAAAATAAAGCACAATTAGAATTGCAGTTGGTATCACTTTATAGTTCAGCGTTAAAAGCACAATGTCATCGTCAGTCAAACAAGCAAAAAAGTGACATGACGTAATAGGTTGGCAATTCATTTTACAGGGCCTCAAACTTATCTGACCTGGTTAAATTTGGAACTAAAAACCTTTTCATACAGCCGACAGCCATTTAGATGATTTTGTATTACTAGTGGCGCCCCCACTACAGGGTCAAATGCGTTTGTGGGACTATAGCAACAAGTTTTTAAATGATTGCTTAAGTTTACAGCTTTTTCTAAGGCCAACTGTACCACAAAGTACTGCTTAAGCGCAAAATGCACTCTTGACTTTAAAATAAACAAAAAATATATTATTATTATTAAGCAGCATCTTCAATAAGTTATATAGGTACTTATAATTTAAAAATATAAATAGTTAAATCGTTATTATAACTTTTATTCTGCATTGCTAAAAGAAATACAGAAACTGATATGCTATATGTTTTATACTTACTAATTATTTTATTTGATGACTGTTTTATCTTTTGATGAAGTTACCGAGTAGAATTGTTTTAAGAAACCTAAGATATTGTGATACAATTAAAATGATAAAATTATTCAAATGCAAATTGCCATAATAAGTTTAGTATTAAATAAGTTTAAGATTTTACTAACATTCCCTTGGAATTCAAAAGCATTTTGTAAAATATATAATATATTTTTTATATTGTAAAATATTTGAATCTCGCTCAATTAAATTGAATTATAAGTCGTAAAAAAATATTTAAACCAATGAATCAAAATTAATTTAATTCATGGAAGGAAACTTAGTACCTGAATTTGGATGTGAAGAAACAAAATGTGATTTTACAATTATAAGTCGTAAAAAAATATTTAAACCAATGAATCAAAATTAATTTAATTCATGGAAGGAAACTTAGTACCTGAATTTGGATGTGAAGAAACAAAATGTGATCTTCTAATATTATAAATGTGAAAGTTTAGATGTTTGGATGTTTGGATGTTTGGATGTTTGGATGTTTGTTACTCAATCACGCCAAAACGGCTGAACGGATTTGGCTGAAATTTGGGACATAGATACTTTGAAGCCTGGAGAGGAACATAGGCTACTTTTTATTCCGGAAAAGTATCACATTCCCGCGGGATAACGTCGCGTAGTCCACGCGGGCGAAGCCGCGGGCGGAAAGCTAGTTTTACAATATTGAATTGATTTATTAGATTTAAAAACTTGACGTTGCATATTTTGTTCATTCAATTATGTTTATATGATTATTATATTATGTTTTATTATTTGGTTGCTTTATTTAATTTACCCTCATTTTCTCTTTTTTCCCAATTTTCGGATAAAAACTAAGGGGAAATATTGAATTCCATAAAAAAAAACTAAGTTGCACACCTAAAATACTGAATGCATACCAAAACTTTGCACATTTCAGTATTTTTGTGGGTTAGGTTAAGTTATATAGGTGAGCAGTATTAATACTACAGGATAGTATTATATTATCTGTGATACTACCCAAGAATAAGAAACCCTGACACGCAACGAGTAGGTAAGCAATTGAAGCCCTCTAGGAGTCAAGGCTAAAAGAGTTAATTTAGGCAGAAGGTGAGTCATACGCCGCGTACTCACCTAGAGGTGTAGGGCGTAACGTATCAGATACAGTATCAAGTGTAATGCAAAGGTATACCGACGAGAGCACACTGCGAACGGCTCGCAAGAAGCTCGCAGTGATCGGTTGACTGGCGGTCTTCTTGCAAGCACAAAGGGGCTCGCAGCTCGATGCGCCATGGACACTTGTCTTGTGTGTAGAGTGATACAGTTGTCTTGTGTGTAGAGTGATACAGTATCAGTTAGGAATGCCGATATTACACGGTTCAACCAAATTGATTCACTTTGGTTGAAAGGCGCAGAAGTGAAAGACACGTATCTTAAAAGTGAACTATCAAAATTATAAAGAGAACCAATCAATTTGCATTTCTACCAATCCGGTAGCACATTGAAAATGAACAACTAGTGAATCATTCAATTCTTATGTTTACACGTTCATCTTTCGTTCATTTGCATTGACCGTTGAACGCAAAAGTGAAAATATTGAGCAAGCTCGATTCTTTCACCGCGATTGAATGTGGTTGAACGTTGCCATTGAATGATGTAGGTACGTTACGTTTATCTTTCAGTTCGCAGTGGCCGCAGTTCCCACCGGAGCTAAAAAACTCCAAATCTCAATATCATCATCATCAGCCATTTAATGTTCCCACTGCTGGGGCACTGGCCTTCCTTATGGATGGATAAGGAGAATGACCATTACCCACAACGCAGTGGCCGTACTCTGAAACGCAAATCCGAAACTTCGGTTAGCCCCGCCCCTTTTGCTCGATTCTGTCATGACTGGAGAGTGAGAGGGACGGGTATAACGAAGATTCGGGTTTTGCGTTGAAACGCAAAACCCGAATCTTCGTTAATCTTCGTTAGCCCGGGCCTACTCTGAAGAGTAGGCCCTCAGGCACAATGCAGATTGGTGGGTTTTAACGACTGCAAATGCAACCGGGACCAACGGCTTAACGTGCCTTCCGCAGCACGGAGGAGTTCTTCTTCTTTTTCTTCTTAACATTACGGGCGGTTTCCGCAACTCGACGTCTATTGCGCCTATTTTGCGTCCGGAGGGTGCGCGGCCAGATCACTCCAGCCAGCCCAGCTCAGCCAGGAACGCTCCAAGAGCTTTCACATTCGTGATCGCTTCCTGGACGCTGCCCGGCGAGCCGAGGTACCTCGCCCGGTAGGGGGCCACCCCCCTGCATTCCAGCAGTACGTGGGCAGCTGTTTCTCCTTCCTCCACCCATCCTCTGCATAGGGGACTGTCGGTGACACCTAAATTAAAAAGATGTCTGTTAAATTGTCCATGACCAGTAATGGCACCTGTTACCAGGCGAAGTTGCGGTCTGCACAGTTGTATCAGGGCCCTGGATAGACGCGCGTCCACGCGCGGCAGTGCGAGCTTCGCCTGTCTGCACGAATCCAGCGAGCTCCAGTTCTGTTGGTGTAATTCTGTAGTGCGTTCGGAGGAGTTCAAGATGAAAAGTTTTTGGTCACCCATCCCGTGACGGACCATTGCGAAAGTTGCTTAACTTCAACCATCGCAGGCTGAGCGCACTAACCACTGCGCCATGGGCTCCTCAATCTCAAGATAACAATAATAAACCATGAAACTACTTTTACATTACCTACAATTTAATACAATTTTTACATAAACCACCAAGGGCGGACCCAGGATTTATTTTTGGGAAGAGCACAAGGAGCGGACGGGCAAAAAAAAACAACAATAACAGTTAGGAATAAACTTGAAGTATCATTCTTCAAGTCAAGTTTATTTCTACAAGTTCAAGTATGTATTAGGAAGGTTTATGAAAATATCAAAACAATAGAAAAAAATATGTTTAGTAAAGACGGTTTTCTTTTATCTTTCCTGCTAAATACGACAAAAATACCGTCTGATGGTCTGATACCTTTTTTTATTCACAACGTGGAAACGCTGGACATTAATTAAACTTGATAAAAGGGTGTATTGTTATGAACTCGTCACAAAAGCCTTGCCATACCGTGATATATTCCGTACGACACCCCAACAGGCCGACGACGGCGGACGGTTCGCGTGACTCCAGTAATCACGTCATAATCTGCTAACAAGGATTAGAACGGATTTGCCCACATATAATGTTGTCATGGGACGACATACGATTTCTTAAACGGTGTTTTGCCATAAATAACAGAATTTTGTTTTTCAACATTCTATGAAGTTTCTTTAAAAATAAATAAATACTATTTTCATGTTAGTAAATTATTCAGCAACGGTCAGTTGTTCACTTTTTCCACTACAATTTGCAATTATCATTTTATTTTTTGTACACCTATTTCACAATTTAGAGCCCAAATCGCAAACATAATTTTAAAGCCAATTTTACAGTGGCTTTTGTATGCAAATCAAACAAAAACCAATTTTCATTTGAAGTCAGGTTTGCCTTCACAGTTAATTGATCTAATCCACATGTTGGTGCGACTACCATTGGTCCCACGTTGGGCGCCAAAGAGCCTCTTTGCGGCGGCGCGGGTAGTGGGGGTGGGCGGGGACGGGCGCGTCGCCCAGTCTCACCTCACCCGATCGCCAGTTGCGCCGCAGCGTCCGCCGCGAGCACTCGTCCATGCTGCGCGCGCATTAACAGTGCTATCGCCCACATGACACAGAGCCCGGTATAATCGTGAGTGGTTCGGATTACATAAGACACACAGACACTAGCAATGACTATTTCAATTTTAAGCAATGGTTAATAAACAAGTTCAATGTGTTTGGCGAGATTCAATCACAATCAGACGAGTCTGGTTCGTATGCGTTTTCTGTTGCATGTGTTGAATCACCCCATACGCTGCATGAATCAGAAATCATTATAACTCGAACAAAACTAGCCAACAAGAAAAAACTCATATAACTAAACAGATAAGCTAGGTACCTTACCTATACATAAATGCTTTGCTATAACTTCCATTCGATAAGTCCCCGGTTTAGTATCCGGTGTGACTACCGTTACGAAACGGATCAATTACTACATAGCCATCACTGTAATAATTGATTGCAGACTTGACATTTTTCCAAAAATGTACGTGGTAAGGTGAACTGGGGGACCAGCTAAAAATGTCAAATGAAGCCCATGTCCTTATCCATATTTTTAACCGATACCGGTTCTGATGTCTAGCGTATCTTGTTAGGTTAATAAATTTTCGTTAAAATTGGTAGGTCTGTAGCTATTTTCTCGAAGTAATTAGTAGGAGAAAAAAATATTGATTTCATGCTTTTTAAGTACTTACCTACCTACCTTATTAACAGTCGTCACATGAAATGCTTACCTTTATAAAAAAAAGTTATGCTCTTGTTTTAGTATGATCTTTATTTTTAAGCCTTAAGGCTTCTTACACCGAAACTTCGTCTCTATTAGCACTTTTCGTAACCGTATGGTGTAAAATTAATGAAGTTTAAACTTCTAACGTCTACATTTATCATACGCGCGACGAATTTTGGTGCTAACGTTACATAAGTTATAGTGGTTCGTCATTTAACTCGTTTGTCACTGTCTGCTCTCGACATCCATTACTCTTGTCGAGTCTGTATATTACTTGAAGTTCACCTTGTTTTCACCTTAGAATTTACTCCAGAAACTTGCGTGACTCTGCAAGAGTAACAGGTTTTTGTGAAAGTACATGTAAAGGTAAGTATAGAGTGCTAATTTTTTTGAAATAGGTACCCATGTGCGCAGTTATTTTCTATTACCTATTACATAAATTTATTTTAGTGGGTATAGCAGTTGCCAGTTTTTCTCGTTACGAGGTCCTGGCGGTCATTATAAAAGCTTCAAAGAGAAACTTGAGTTAAAGCTTTATAGTTGCTAAGTATATATAAAGATCAACCAAAGTTACGTTTTGTCAAGTTGGTAAATTAAAACCACGATAAAACTTAAAAGTTTGACGCAAAAAAGATCATAAGTCTGTTAATTATAGGCTTGTTTAAGATTTTATGGTTTAGGTGTTTTATATTTTAATTACTTTTTTGCCTTCTTTCCTTGCCTCAAGCCCTAGGCATTGGCAACATCGACATTTCTTTCATTTTTAATATAATAATCCCATTTGTTATTAGTTTCTACGATAACGGCGCGGTGGGGAACTGAAACATACCGAAACTGAAACTTCAAGAAATTGAAAATCAGACTAAATAATCAATAACTAACAGTAGGTACCTACTAAAAAATAAATATACTTAGTCCTTTAATTTAGTGACTTCTTTTTACTATGCGACTTCGGTTAAGTCAACAGTAGACTACTGGAATGTAGCTAAGTATAAATGTTGGTAAAATCATAGATCAAGAAACCGCCTACTTACTAGTTACAAACAGCTAAGTTTCTAAGTCCCATATCAAGGGCAAACAAGCGATTCAATATGTTTATGTAATGTCAACATAATACCTACGCATCGGACAATTTAGAACAATAAGGGATGTTAAACCCAGACGCCCCGCCATTATTCTCCTGTACGAGCAACTTCGTTAAGGCAAAGTTATACGATTTCACACAATAGACGGAGTAGAGAATAATTTAGACGCTGCGCTCCACAAAAGGTTTGCTAAGCAAACAGTATTTGATAAAAAATCAATTTTGATTCTTAAATTACATTTTTTATAGTCGTCACACCAGAATTTTATTATCTGGACCCTGGACCTCAAGCAAGCTGCAAGTTTGCATTAGTTATTCAAATATTTATTTCTAAAAGAGGACTGCGTCACATTTTATACATATCTATTGAAGTAAAAGTATTTAAGTTTTATTTTTTTTCTTTAATATTATAAAGAGGAAAGATTTGATTGTTTGTTTGTTTGCATCGAATAGGCTCCGAAACTACTAGACCGATTTAGAAAATTCTTTCACCATTAGAAAGCTACATTCTTCCGGAGTGACATAGGCTATTATTTTATCCCGATATTCCCACGGGAACGGGTACCATTTGGGTGAAACCGCGAGAATCCGCTAGTTCTTTAATAAAATTAAAAATAGGTACCTACCTCTTTATGTTTCTTTGTGTGTAAAAATCACAAACCTATTTTTTTATATGTAAGATAACAACACAGTAAATCAAAAGGTAAGAGAACCTTTTGATTTACTGTGTTGTTATCTTACGTTACCCAGTTACCACATAAATTTTATGTAGGTAGGTATTAGTTTAGGACCAAATCCAATAGTTTTCACAATAAATGTCACGTCTGAACACGTCATTGACGTCATGAACATTTTGTGTAGCATTTCCGAAACCTTTTCCATTGTGATATTTGTGATTGATCGCATTTTTTATGTAGAATTGACCAGGGCCGGACCGTCCATATAGGCGAGCTATGAGGCGGCCTATTGCGCACTCTTTTTGGGGCTCTAATAATCATCGTCTTCCTGATCATATTTTGGGTCGGTGCAGTACGTCCTTCCCCTCTAATCCACTCTGTCACCTGTCATCTTTTCAGTTATTCCTTTCACTCGTAATATTTTTTGACTTCTCCCGTTTCCTCTCCAATCATAGGCATATAATGTTTATTTTTGATGTAAAATGTCTTAAAATTGCGCTGTTCTACAGACTCGCGCAGTTTCGCTTAGGGCACCGTGCTACAATTACCTACTCTATTTTCGCCAAGGGGGCCCCGTTCCACAACTTCGTCAAAGTAGCCGTTCCTCCGCTTTGCCTAGGGCGCCGTTACACAGTTTCGCCTAGCGCCCTAAGTCGTGGGCCACACTGGAGTGACCGCGGGGCGCGGAGGCGACCTGCGGATCCGCAGGACGCGCGAACACGTACTATTCCCTCCGCTGGTCGCGGCGACCGCCGGACCAGGGGGGTGTCACTCCGCAGTTTAGGTACGTTCGGACGGCGCGCCTGCCGGGCAGGCGTATCGCATAGAAATTAGGTCCGCAAAAGAGCTAGAATATATGCGATAGAAAGAGATGCAACGACAACGAGTGGCTGTTCGTAATTTGCTGCGCCGTACAAGCTGAATTCTACTTTATTGCGTTATTGTTAGAGTTGCTATTTATTTAAATGACTTAGCGGAGTGAACTATCTGTTACATAGTAACTATTTAGTAATCTGTGGCCGGACGCGCCAGTGTGGCCCCTCCCGTCCGTCTCAATATATTTGTTTTTCCCGCTCAACGCGGACGCAAGACGCGCCGCTCCAGTGTGGCCCACGACTATAGTAACTAGGGCCGGCCCTGGAATTAGCCCCACGACCTTTGACATTCAGTAAAAAGTGCCGTTAACCTGCCAGTCCCACTCGCGTTTCAAAACGGTGATGAAACGTAGCCGGCGGAAATTTGGAATGTGTCCGATCCTACTTCACTGCGGACTGCATACAAGGCCTTTTATTTTCGTAAGTATTTTCACTCTAGTGTCACTTCTATTTGTGTTATAGATAAAGTGCTCAGTCTCACGACGACGCTTGACGTATAAGTACCAATACCTACCTATCGTTTTTGTTCACGATTCGTTCCTTATTTGACGGCGGATGCTTTTAAAATACCTGTTAGTGTCACACGACAATCTTCGTGTTATAAGACGAATCGTCAATAATGGGTCCTGTTTGTTTGAAAGCAACTTGCTACTCAATCTGATAGTTACGATTTCTTATCTGATAAATCCATTTTTATTAATTTTGGTATTATAAAAAGATAGATTTTAACTTGAAGAAGGTAGGTAGGTATATTCACAGAACAGAGGAAACTTGTCGATACGAATATAAATCTTGAAAATGTAAAAATAAGGGATGGTTATGTGAATCTTCGCTTCAAGAGTATTCTTTGCAACAATAAAAGAAACGACTAGAAAGTGCCTACCAAGGTACTGGAACTACGAGGTTCTGCCAAGTCTATTGTCACAGAATAAATAATAGTGCAATGCTATTGTTAGAATCTTTGTACATAGGTAATAGAAATAATTTTTTAAACAGTTCTGTAGGTAGGAGTATCTACACCTAGCATGAAAAACTATCGAGGGTAAATCGAATAGTAAACTATACCGTCGTTCAAAAGCTTTCAAAGAGTTGCTGTGAAACATGTAGGTACCTATTGAATTTCAGTTCCTTATACCTACGACCGAAAGAGGCGTTGCTCCAGTTTTCATACATTTCGTGCTGGGGCTACAGAATAACAGTGTCCTTTAAACGTCTTTTTATTTTATATCTGAAATCATAAATATTTATTGGGTTTCAATGATTCCATCCATTAGTCGTTTATGTGTTCTTGTGAATCATTAGCCAAGAATAATAAAGTGAAGAGAAAACTTTTTACTTGGTCGAACTAAAATAATGAGATCGAACTGTTTTGTCGAACTACTTGCCGTCTACTAGCGCCGCCAATTCATTTATTTTTATTATACGTAAACCAGATCATTATTTAAAAAAAGGAAACAACCATGCCCTCTTTATTTGTTGTCTCCTTATATTTTTAATAACTCTTTGATATTTTTATTCTTTGTACCAAACCGAAAGTGGCCACTTTAGGTTTAAAATTAAAACTAACAGAAAGGAAGAAAACTGAAGAGTTGTTCAAAAATATTAGAGACAATTTTAGAGGGCATGGTTGTTTCCTTTTTTTTATATTTGATCTGGTTTACGTCTAATAAAAATAAATGAATAGGCGGCGCTAGTGGATGGCAAGTAGCGCCTTAAGGCGAGGATTCCCGACCGCAGAAACCATCGCATATTGGTGGGACCCCCGCGCGTCTCAGTATACTTAAATAATCTCGTCTCAGTATAATTAAGCAAAATAGGTAATTTTGAAAATGAAGAATCGTGAGCTACTTAGTAGGGTGATGAATTCCCTGGCATGAAATACTATTGTTACCGTTATCATGATCGAATTATATTGTATGAAAACCAAACGACCTTCAAATTGCTTGATGAAAACCAGAGCAGCGGTTCTCTTGGTTGTATAAGGAACTAAAATTCAATAGATATTTGACAATTAAGCACTTTGACAGGTTTTATACGATTACCTTATCGTCTTTTTTCGTGCTACACGGCTGCAGTTATTGTATGACACATGTGTTATTGATTGTACTTGTACGTAGTCTTGTACTTACTCAGTCTACTAGGTATTATTTATTCTGTGGTCTCGCTGTTAGTAATTAGTGGCTCGGCAGGTCACGGTCGAGCGTGCACTGAGCGCTCAACTCGACGTAATGTGCGGCAAGCCCTTGTGTCCTGCTCATTTCAGCGAAGCCTTACAAAGCCTAACCTTATTAATCGGGAAAATTTTAACGCTGAATAATCCTATTTTAGTTATTTTTCACACTTATGCTCTGAAATGTTAATATTATATTTGAGAAAAGAATGCAGTACGTGGCACTTTTCCGAGGTAAACATTCTAAATTTGAAAATCACTGCAGTAATGAATTTCAGTACTTACTTACTGCACTGATTTTAGTGCAGTAAGTAAGTACTGAAATTCATTACTGCAGTGACTTGCAATGGTACTACCACCTCTTTTTCTTTATTTTTTCTTTCGTTATTCCTTTGTATAAAAACAGAAAAAGCAAAGGGACATTTGCACCATACAGCCACATCATTATTATTATTATATTGGTAATTATTATATCATAATTAGGTTAACTTTTTTTTAATACGGTGCGCACAGAGTATATTACTTCGTATTGTACCACAAGCGCTATGTACCCTTAGCACGAACATCAATCGAAAAAACAAAATGAGATTTATCATAGACAAAATATCCTTTACGAGTACCTAATTTTGTATGGGAAATATGTACAGCGCCATCTACCGCCCAGAAGCGGGTATTGAAGTTGCGCATTTTAGTAGCAAGTAGTAAGTATCAATAGGCTGTATGACCGTTCCACATGGCCTCACAAACCAATATTAAAAAAAACGGCGGGAATGATTTTCAGCGGTTGATTTGATATCAACACAGTTTATATTTTGTGACTTGTGTAATAAATTATCAAAATGAGTTCTGCCAATGAAACATATTATACAGACATTGTATGTACCTACCCACTCCACCAAATTTGAGAGCAGAAGCAAAATTAATAACAGAAAACTTACTGCCAGCAAAATCAAAAGAAAGATATATGAAAACCTACGATCTGATTTGGAAAAGTTAAAAAAAGGCGCATACTTTATCGGAATCTGTGTTGTTGGCGTATTTTAATGATACATCATTAAAATAATATTATTATGGGCGATTTATACATAAGAGTGCCCGGGAAAGCAATAACATTTACATTTAATTATTGCCCGAACATGTGTCATATAAATTTTAATAAATATTATTTAGTTAAACAGTTTTTTTTATTTCCTCGCATTTCTTGAGAAAAGCACTATATACAAGCCTTGTACGGTAAGCAAATTACCTTGCCTCGAATGATTAAAGCACGAGCCGCACTCGACAATGTAATTTCTTACTTACCTGTCCTCGGCTGTAATGTACTATTGTTTTGCTAATTTCTTTCACGAGTAATTTTCATAATAAAAGAAAATAAAACACCTTTATATTATTTAGAAGTAATTGTAATTATACCGGACGATATTAAAATGTTTTCAAATACTGAATATTATAGAACAGAAATACTTACCTACTTCTGTTACTAGGGATAGGTACCCCCATAAAAAATTCTAAATCTATGGGCACCCTAGTAACAGGTCAGGTACAGAAGAAGACCCATACATAGAAAGGTAGAAAGGTATCCCATAACTAAATCAATATAACGAAATCTTACCCTATCTCTGTAAATAGGCCAAACAAATACGCGAAATAAAATTGTGAGATTCGGAAGATACTTTTTATGAACATTCACGTAATGCGAAAGGGGCTAACAGTATTTGATTAAACTAAGGGATCATACCTTTTGCTACTCCCAAATGCCACCTGGCGTCCCTTTACACAAAGGGATTGTCCCTAAATAGAGCCATCGGAACTGGGTAAATCTCACTTCAAGGTTCTTACAGGTTTTTTTTAACCTGAGGTTTATTGCGGACAGATTTTCCTTCCTTGCGTACCTAATTAATTTTATTACGATTTAGACTATTTTTCGCTATAAAAATGCTCCCAATAAAGGATAATCCTTGCAAGCAAGAAAAAAGTGATCGTAAGGTCTAGACTAGATGTCGCTATCTTTCGTTTTCGTTATCCGAGCGACTGCTCTTCCATTTAACCTACCGAAAAGTACTCCTATTAAGCCAGAGAGACGGGATTTATGTAACAGGAGAGACGTGGACGGACGGTTAGTTGTCTACAAGCTCTATTAACGGTGTTTTGGAATGGAGTGTTCCATTTTGCGTTCAGTGATGAGAAATTGAGAACGGAATATCAAATTATAGTATTTTAATATAATTTTTATAACCTTTATTTCGTTATAATGTTTTAATTTGTACTCAGTCAATTTAACCTTTTATAATCTAACCTAAGTATAAAATTGTCGTGCCACAGTTTTTGTCACAAATTTCTCCGAAACGGCTTGACCGATTTTTATGTTCTTTTTGTGTATATTCAGTGTCTGATTATAGGACGTAAACTATTTTGCATACCTACCTATCCTTAACCCAAGGACGCCGGACCGGCCGAAAAGGGCCAGAAAATTATATAGTAAATTCAGTTTGGCCTCATTTGGCCGCCCGGGTGTCGAAGAGAGTGATAAGGGTAAGGCTAAATTTAGTTTGGCCCAACCGAAAAATTTTTTTTTTTCGAAAACATTTTATTTTACTTTTTTTATGATTTGGCACTATAAATACATGTCAGTACTTAGCCTTGACTTTCACCCTTCTGCCACAAACCTCCATTTTTAACAGCTATATTATTATTTCTAGAAATAATTTATATGGCAAAACATCAATTGCCGGGTCAGCAAGTAAAGTTATAATAATATTTTAAACTTGAAAGTCAGTTTGTCATTATATTGAAAAGGGTTTTCTACGGGTTGTCGAAATATTTGGTCCTCACGTAGTAGTACTAACCTACTATATAAGCAGTATATAGGTAGGTACACTAACTGCCTCGTGAAATTAAAACGCAGTGGCGTTGGGTAATATAATAACTTTATACGAGCACAGAGACATACAGTGATAAGCGCAGTTATGAAATTGAATCATATTTGAGTCTCATAAGATTGACATTACGTTGTCACGCTGCAGGGGTCGCTAGTCTACAGTATACACTGTATATAGGATACTGTATATTTTATGTTGCTATGCTACAGAAGTTACGAGCTTAGAGCGGCTCGTCAGAACTCAGTTAGTCATCGCAGGCATTTAGATTTCTATTAGCATCGCCGAGGGCGTAAGTAGGGGATGTGCTATGCAGTGCTTACACTTATTAAATTAAATATATCTAACACATGATAGTCATTCCAGTGATAATTAACGCTTGCTAAAACTAATGTAACTAATAAGAAATAATTATTATACAGACTTACTCCCCTTTAAAGGGGCTTTAACAGTGTTCATTATTTATACCAGTAATGTTTGTAACTACCTTGCATAAAAATATGATAAGTAGGTAGGAACCTAAATTTCATTTTCGGTTGCTAAGAAATACCTACTCAATATCTTTCTGTATGAATGAATGAAATGAATGAATGAAAAACATGTATGCTACCCAGATTGCGATTAACCAGTGTTTTGTTTATTTACAAAATGGCTGACGAATTTTTAATATCTTTTAACCAACGGGGATGTAGACCGTGAAACCCGGCGCTTGTCCGCTGTGGTTTGTAGTTAATTTTCACCCGCCTATGTTCAGCCTCGGGAAAATGCACCTTGTTTATAGCTGTATAGGTATTAAATTCAACTACAGTAAGTTGTGGAGTTAATTCTTGCGGTGTGAGAGCCGCCTGCGTAACATGACATGAGTCACTACCACTAGTTATGAAGTTAAAAGTAAGTATGAATATTATCCAATATTATGTACCTACAGTTAAAAACATAATATTTATTTCAACACTTCTTATGTAGTAACACATTATAATACTTTGCTGAAACAGACAGATTGATAATATCGAATTTTAAAGCGGATATAGGTATATCTGGAATTGATCCCCTTATAATTTACATTCGACTTTGCCTAATTCGCTTTCCTTAGCATTTAGTTAACAACTATTCCACTTCAAATTAAGTATTTTAATTTCTATTATAGAAAATGAAATACTTATTACAAAAAATCTACCTGTCCCACAGTTAACTCCGATGAAACATCAACTAACTTAATCAAATTTTTAAACTATTCTACTTACTTGTTAGTTTTACAGACTCTACCGTCCATCAAAACGTTACCAAAACTCTCAAAGTTATGCCTAGGGACTTTTACTTCCGTAAACGACCGTAGCAGCGCTGCTCTGGGTTTCTAAAATAATACGATTACGAGAATGACAGTTTTTCGTGCTGTTTTATAGTATTAGCGGATCCTCGGTTTTATTCGCGTGGAACCCGTTCCCGTAGGAATATCGGGATAAAATATATAACGTAGCTTTCTAATGCTCAAAGAATTTTCTAAATCGGTCCAGTAGTTCCTGAGATTAGTACATTCAACCAAACAAAAAACTCTTCATTTTAATAATGTTAAGTATAGATTAATACATCTTTAGTTAATATTATAAAAATGTTAGGTTAATAAACCTTACCTTGAAATTATTAAGGGTAAATATAAATCATAGGTAGGTATAAAAATTCGTTACCGAGGAATTTAAACTATAATATTGAGTTTAATTTGTGGATGAGAAATTAAATTCCTTTTCGTCAAAAAGTTATTTCGGTTAGCGAGGGTAGGGTACAGAAGGGACGCAATTATTCGTATGATATTTCAACTCTGCGTCACTGAATGCTTTCCAAACAATTTAAGGTATTCCCTTAAGTATTTTATTTTAATTGAATTTCAACTGTGTCTTCTATTGAAGAACATATCTAGCTTTACGCCAGCGGATTTGCCCGCGTGAAATAAAACATGTTGGCTCTTTGAACGATATATTTTCTCGAGGAAAAAGCCTTATATAGTATTCTAAAACAGAATCTATATTAGTACCAAATTTCATCTAGATCCGTTCAGCCGTTTCGCCGTGATTGAGTAACAAACATCTAAACTTTTGCTTTCATTGAAGATTGCAGCTCCAAGAATATAAAAAACAAAGACTAGGACACATAAAATATAACATTGAAATCCTCTTTAATATTATAAATGTGAAAGTTTAGATGTTTGTTACTCAATCACGCCAAAACGGCTAAACGGATTTGGCTGAAATTCGGGACACAGATACTTTGTAGCCTGAAGAGGAACATAGGATACTTTTTATCCCGGAAAAACATCACATACCCGCGGGATAACGTCGTGTAGTCCACGCGGGCGAAACCGCGGGCGGAAAGCTAGTAATATTATAAATGTGGAAGTTTAGATGTTTGAATGTTTAGATGTTTGGATGTTTGTTACTCAATCACGCCAAAATGGCTAAACGGATTTGGCTGAAATTCGGGACACAGATACTTTGTAGCCTGGAGAGGAAAATAGGCTACTTTTTATCCCGGAAAAATATCATGTCCCAGCGGGATATCGTGTATTCCACGCGGGCGAAGCTGCGGGCGGAAAGCTAGTGAACTATAAAATAAAATAAAAATAAAATAACTTTTATTTCTGGAAATGATCCATATTTTGTTAGTAACAAATTAAAACTTAAAAACTATGTTAGTATCCACAATTTATTTGTGAGGTGTTTGTTAAACACCTCTGAACGCAGTGGTCAGTAGGTACTATTATATATTCTGTGGCAGTGGGCTATTATTGGGGAGTCGTAACCATGAAGCTCGACTTACTAGTTACCTCAGTATTAAGTCGAGCTTCATGGTCGTAACGAACTGCTATAACGCGCAGGATGGAGTTGGGGCACAGATAATATTTGGTTGGGGCTAGACCGCAGCCTGCACAGCAACGAGGCAGTTTTCTTGCGAAATAATATTGCATCACATACTATAATGATTCTCGTAGCACGTAGTGTTCGTAGCCCGTAGCGCGTAGTCAAAGCGATTGGTCGTAGCGCCTGTACTGACGTTTCTTTAGTTAGAATAATGGCCGGCTTACATCAAGCCAGTAGTAGGTACTACTTACTGGATCCTTATTTAGGCGCCTAAAATCGGATTCAGAGTAGTCAGTTGTTTTACTCCATGCTAGGGCTGTCACCAGCGCTGGAGTGGCTTGCCAAAACGTTAACACGAAGTCGAAGCTAGCGCTAGACTGTCATCGATTTCGACGCCAGTTACTGGACTCATTTTGTAGAGATCTACTTAACTAACAGTGCAACTGTAAAAACCTTTTTTTTATTTTTTTTATGTTCACATGTAGGTACATATACGTAACTAAACTGACCAGGTTGTAATTATTGGAACTTTTCATACTGCTAACAGACAGATCAGATAAGTCTGTATCACTCTACCGTGCCCCTTTACCGTATCTCTATCCGTGTGCATCCGGCGCAAGAACTAAATTTATTACAAAATTATTCTCGTAGCACGGCGTAGCGTCCGTAGTCCGAACCACGTAGCGGTCGTAGTCCGTAGCGCGTAGTGATTGATCGTAGCGTCTCAAATGTCGTTACTTCAGAAAGAAATATAAACAATTTTTATTAAAAGGAGTTTTACTTTAGCCTCAATCTATTTAGATATTATGTTCCAAAAGTCTAAACACAAAACATACCGCCTCATTCACACAGGATCCATCATTGACTATTCGTCGAAAAGGACGAAACTCTTAACATTACTAAAGACGTATCCGTAATTTTTCACGATTCTTGATGCGAAAAGTCGTCGCCGTCTCGTGTGAATGAGCACAAAGTTGGAATACTCGAGACATCAATTTACTCGCTATCTCCTTACGATAATACGTATTATGGTCTAGTGTCGTTTGCTATTCGTTGGAGGACTCTCGAGCTCGAGAGCGGCATAATTAGATCAAGTCGTCAAACACAGACTAATTTCATCGGAGTTAACCTAACGCCTTGAGAAGATTAGATATACTTATACCTAAAGCCTGACTAGAAAAATATAAAACCCTCGCCATGTTGCGGAAAAGTGACGAACTAAATTTTTCTATAGGATTTGACATTTGTAACAATGAAGAGGCGAAACTGGCGCCTTAAGCAAGGTTTTTTATTTATCTTATCAGGTCTTACCTACCATTTATAGATGTGTATCGGGGGCTGTTAGTGAGTAGGCTTACTATCTAGAACTTGTATATCTACATATTTTGCTCTTCTCACAACTTTCAAACAACAAGTGACTTTTTCTTTAACTGATTGGAATTTCAATCATAATCTATACTTGTAAGTATAGATTTGATTTTTTGTTTGTTTTTTTTTATCTACTACGGGGTAGCACTTAGCCTTCATCACACCTGATGTTAAGTGGTGATAAGGCCGAAGGTGGAAGCGCACTACTCCCGGAATCCTCACTGAGGAACTGGCTATCTTATCTTTAACTGCCGGAACACAATAATGCTGAAAACATCATTGTTATGGCGTCAGACTTAGATAAGATGGTGGTAGCTAGCCAGGCGGACTAAGAACAAGTCCTACCACCAACCAAACCAAATACAATATGTACCCCCGCTGGGAATCGAACCCGGGACCTCTGGGTCTGAAGTCGGTGGTGTGAACCACTAGACCACAAAGGCGGTTAAAATGGATAAATTCAAATCTACAACAACTCTGTAGAAAAATGGAAAATGAAGTATTTAGAAAAAATCGACCCGTCTCACAACTAGCTCCGATGGGACTCGAACCCACGACCTTTCGCTTTCCGGGCGACTGCTCTAACCACTGAGCTACGGAGTCGTTACGAGAAGCGTCGAATTTATCCAATACTTCTTACTCGCTGTATAGTCAGCGTTAATTTCATCAATGTGGAGATATTACTACCCTCACACGCGATAGAAATACCTTTCCAGGTATTTGGCAATCGCTAAAGATGAAATTACTATTGCAAGTTATTTTAATTTTTAGATTTTTGCATTCACAATGCAATTTTTAATATAGAAAAATGGAAAATGAAGTATTTAGAAAAAATCGACCCGTCTCACAACTAGCTCCGATGGGACTCGAACCCACGACCTTTCGCTTTCCGGGCGACTGCTCTAACCAGGTTAGAGCAGTCGCCCGCTAACTCTGTAGAATATTATAGTATTATTTGTCTGTGGTCTAGTTGTAAACACCACAGGTCTCAGACCCAGAGGTCCCAGGTTCGATTCCAATGGGGTTACATACTGTATTCGATTTGGTTGGTGGTAGGACTTATTCTTAGTCTGTCTGGCTAGTCCGTCCATCTTATCTAAGTCTGACACCATCACAATGATGTTTTCAGCATTATTGTGTTCTGGCTGTGAGAGATGCCAGTTCCTCAGTGATTGAGGATTCCGGGAGTAGTGCGCTTCCATCTTCAGCCTTATCACCTCTTAACATTAGGTGCGATGAAGGATAAGAGCTACCCGTTGTGGATAAAAAAAATACTGGACCGCTTTTAAAAATTCTTTCACCATTGAAAAATGGAAAATGAAGTATTTAGAAAAACTCGACCCGTCTCACAACCACTCCGTAGCTCAGTGGTTAGAGCAGTCGCCCGGATAGCGAAAGATCGTGGGTTCGAGTCCCACAAAACGGGCAGTTTTCTACTCAAGTTGGACTCTATACTGCTAAGTTAAATCTGAAAAGCGATGGAATAAATGCTAAATTAAGATACATCGTATGGCCTCTCATACATGTGGCACGTTAAACTATGTAGTTCAAAACAGCTGCTTGCAGTCTCGTATCGACCGAGCCGGGCAGCCGGGCACCGGCACGCGCCGCGCCGGCCGGCCTGTGGCCCGGCTACTTTTAGTACCACAAAGTCAGAAATTCAAATTATAAATTAATCGAATACTAGACGTACGTCACTCACGCGTCCAAGCTCGATAGCTGTCACTGCACTTACGCGTCCACTCGCGAAATTTCGCAAAACTTTCGCAAATTGCGAGTTTGCAATTCGCAATGTGCCGCTTTAAAGCTAATATCTAGCAAACTAATACCGTTAATATCAAAATAAAAATATGTGTTTATAGCTGAAAGTATAAACTATTATTTTTATTGCATATCAAATTAGAATAACTAAATATAATTACTTGTAAAAAATGTTGCTTAAATCACACTGCATAAAAATGGCGAGCAAAAACCATGTTTCTTCAAGGCAATATTATCGTCGTCTCTGACTTCTTAAATGTAAATCTTTGTTATATTTAAAAGTATACGTCTTAGGGAATATTTTAAATATACATACGCCACTACGAAAGCATTAAATAAAAAAAAATATAGACATTTTAAACACAAAGCTCTGAAACACGTCGACACCGACGTAAAAAAAATATTCAACAACAAATGTCACAGCCTACACTGCTTAAAGGGCATTTATAAAAAGGAAAGCCCAGTTGTCCTTGTTTGCCAACTTTCTCATTTTGCCTACATTTCGAAGAGTTATTATATACAGTGTGTTATTGAAGTCATTGGCATCCATTCGGCCCATTAATGTACTCATATGAAGCTATGTTTTTACGTGAAAAGGGGTGGTGCCCGGGCGGCAGCGCGGGCGCAGCGACGCGGGCAAAGCAGGCATGAAGCTTGGATGACATTGTTTGTTTTGGTGAATTCCGTGAGCGAACTTGAATAAATTCACGTTATGGTAGAGCCCGCGTTTTGTCGAGAGGTCAATGTATGTTATTTGAATATTAATTAATCAATGTTTTGTTTATCAAATTGTTATTTTTAGTAAGTAATTTTTATTTTCTATAGTGATCAATTACCGAGTACTTTACGCGAGTTTAAAAAAATAATTTTACATCTTGGATTTGCCTCATATTCGGGGAAAAGACTCGTAGACGACATTGACATTTATGACGTTGCCAATCCGAGCAGCATGGCCTGTAGGAGCGCAAGCAGCCGAGAAATAATAAAATATTACGAGTATGTTTACTCGTATTATTTATGTAGCATACTTTATTTGATATAAAACATAATTTATCCATTAAACTGATGGGTGAAAGTCATATCATGAGTATGTTCTTATTTTTAAATGATGCTAACGACTTCAATGTAACCCTGTATAATTGTGTTCATTTTGACTACTTTTTCAACTGTCGATACTGTTAGTTGCGTTTTGCCAAATAACAAGTTATTTTACTACCTTTATTTTTCTTTATTTGTTATTATATGTTATTTAATTTGTCCAATATTAGTTACAGTTCGCCAATCCATAGACAGTCGCAGATAAAAGTGAATGAAAGATTGAAATGTATTAACATTATTATTTATTTCCAAACAAACCATATATTTACTTAAACATAATAATTTATTATAATTATATTAAATTAAATTATTATTTGCTCTACTAAATAAAATAACTTTTTTTTTTATTAAAAAGTTATTACTTAAACATAAAAATAATTTTAAAATAAATAATTAAGGGGTTCCCAATACATGGATATACTATACATACATACATTCCCAATCAAAATGTTGTTTATTTAAACAATACGTATCTATACATTGGTCTTATAAAATAATATATTATTCAAGATTCAATAATTGTAGGTACTTATATGTGTGATATGTTTGTTATCGACTATACAAAAAGATGGCAAAGATGGTTGTAGCTAAAACCAGGCGGACTCAGAACAAGTCCTACTACCTACTAACCAAACCGAATACAATATGTGCCCCCACTGGAATCCAACCCGGGACCTCTGGGTCTGAAAACGGTGTAGTGAACCACAAGACCACAGAGGCGGTTAATTAAACAATGGTTGTAAAATATCTTTAAAACTGAAACTGACCGCGATAGATATTCGAGTTAGATAAAAAAGATTCTGAAATACTTATCCTAATTTATCAGCATTGGGTCCGCGTAGTAGGTCATGTCTTGGACCATTTTCTTCATCCATCAGGTACATTTGGCACGTAAAGCAACCCCCTGATTTACAAACCGTCGGAAACGCTCCCGACAGCCGAATGTATGCACTGTCTGTCATTAATAAGAAATAAGAAATAAGAAATATTTATTGTCACAATTTTTTACATGTTAGTGATGAAGTCCCTGACCCCTATATTAGGTTTATCACCTGAGTGACAGAGGCCAAAAGTGTCATTCACTATAGAATAGACAAAGACAAAGCACAGAATTCGAATCCGATTTCGTTGCCGACGGTTTGTGAATTAGGAGGCAGGTCCATTCTATATAACATACCTCTGCTTGCAGTCTAGTATCGACCGATCGGGTCCGGCGGCGCTGCCGCCACGCGCCGGTCGCCGGTCACCGTCAGGCCCGGCCGGAGCGGAGTACAATGATGAATTATAACAATACCCAAATCGATTTAGACCATGAATTATTTTTGGTGAACGTTTGGAGGAAATAATTCGATTAGGGTTAATGCTTAGTGAATTATTCAGAGTTCTCACTTTGTTTTGTTTACTTGTGCTAACCAAATTGTTGATAAGATAAGATAAGATAAGATAAGATAAAAATATTCTTTATTCACTTAGACATAATAAATATGTACTTATGAATCGTCAATATTGATTGAAGTTGATTTATAGTAATACCTTTTCGAATTAAACATTGCGAAGACCTTGACATCCAGCAAGAACTATATCTTAAAATTCCTATGAATTTTACGATTCAAATACCTACCTGTCTGTTCGAATCAAATAATACGAAAACCTTTAGATCAATAAAACCTAAAAATCTTATCCATTTGACGATTGAGATATACACTGCGTATCGCGCCATCTCGCTTACAATATGACTTTTAAGGGTCGACACACACGTACCACAACCGCACCACATCGCAGCGAAAAAATGTGGTCAGGTCAGGTGTGAATAGTGTCGATGCAGTTTTTTGCAGTTGCGTTGTGGTTGTGCGACAACATGTCGATGTGGTTGCGTTGTCGTTATTGTGATGTGGTTACGTTATTGTCGATGTGGCCGGCCGCTACTTCGCAGTGTCGTCGCTGGTACTTAGGTATCACTCATGCGGTCGATATAATGACGGCAAAATGTGGTACTTACACGTAAATTGTACTATTAATTTCCAATACAAAATAGGCCCCGCCCACGTGTTGTGGTTGTGGTGGGGGAAGTCCGGAAAAGTTTATACCCCAGGCAAAGCGAATATCGTTCTATTCCCATTAATATAGTATAGCTTATGGACATATTCTCTCTTTGCATCTCATTCTAAAATATAATCACATCCAAAAGTGTAAACACCATCCATTCAATATCAAACCAAGCATTAAATCCGTCGGAATCCGTTTAGCTTCCAAATAAGCTGTACAACGGTCCCAGAGGCATGACACGTCGTGCCTTCACATTCAACTAATCCTCTATTTGCTTGGTTGGAACTTCAGACCGAAATTGCGAAGGTTAAAGGAAAGTTACAGTCAGGGCAGGGATGGAATAGTAAAGGCAGTTTAGTAGACAGGCCTATTGAGACAACGTAATGAACCATTCAACCGAAGGTTTGACTGTCGTCCATAGCAATGAAAGGGCGTATTATCGAAATCAATTTTATTCATAAGAATTGGCTGTAATAGCGAGTGTTATGTAACTCGATAAGCTTTTTTATTATACTTCAAGACGCAAACTCATATTCACAAGCTTGTCTTGATAATTTATATTAGGTACACCCTGGGCAGGAAAAAATTGTTATTATTATATTAAATAGAGTCTAAAACTCTAATATATAACAACGCAAAGTAATCTACGCATGCAAAGCATTTATGTTTAAAAAAAATGTTTCATGACACTGCGCTACAATAGGGGATAAGTACATTTATCATATCATCACAAAATCGCGATTATATTCTTCACTTTTCAATTCAAGGACATCATAGGTGTTAAAATATGGATAACAAATAGTACAAAAACAGTACAATCACACACATAAGTAGTTAATGAGTCGTGAACATTTGGCAAGGCTCGGGACAGTTCGGGTGTGTTCGGTTCTGTTCGGGAGTGTTCGGACGGGACGGAAGGACAGTATCGGTGCAGTGAGGGTGTAAGATGGAAGATAATGCTGATAGGACTAATGAATTCAGGTAAGACTTGCTTATTTAATTATATTAAAATAAATGTTTTACGTTGTTTTACGTAACGTGGTAAGTTATTTTAGGAAAGATACATTTCGAATTTCTAAACCCTAAGTAATACTTGGCTTTCCTTGCCGTTTCTGTTAAAAAACCCCTGGAACTTTAAAGTTTATTGGTAACTGAACAAAATTTACAATCTTTAAATAAAAGTGTTCTTTTTATTTTAAATCACAAGTCAAAACAAGAAAAATTAAATAAAGTATGCCGCTATGTCTTAAGGTTTTACAATTAACGTACACACAGTAACCTACTTTCACGAGTAGGTATAATTAACTGCATTGTGACAATTGGCTATCAACGGAAACGCCAGTTACAGGCAATTCTTATTTCACTCTCAACAAAAAATAGGGAATGCGCACGTGAAAGAGATACTGTGGAATAAAAAAATCATTACGAAAGAAAGCAAAAGAATATCTAACCCAGCTTACGACAATAATATCAGAACATGGAAAAGTAACTCAATGCCCGGGGGGCGCATCTGGCCGCTGTTGTTTTTTATCTGTTTGTTGTTTCTATTTCGTCTGTGACTGTACATTTAATGTTTTTGTGGATCCTCCGCTTGTTATTAAAACACGTGTATAGCCGAAGGTTACGCTTATTTTCTTATCCCCAATAATAACAATGTTTATACTACTAACGTACAGAATAAAAAGGTATATCTCGTTGAGTTCGGTTCAATATAATTTATTCAGAGGACCCTGTAACAAATAGGTAAGTAGGTACTAGAATTGGAACGAAGCTATTCGATTCGACAGCGAGAGACCTTGCACTGGCAATTTTTCTCCCCGTTTTGTTTCAAGGAGACAAAATTGACTGCAACACTCTAAGCACACGAAATGAGGTCACTCTCCATCACAGTTGAGAAAGCGGTCCTTTTTACCACACTTTTATTAGCTTCACTTGTAACTAAAAGAAAATCTTGGAATTCAATTTTAACCTACTTCTAATTGTCGTATTGATCTGAAACTTTGCAAGTCTATATGAATCTGATGACAATACAATAATTTGCTACTATCGAGCTTATCTGATGATGGAGTCAAGAGGTGGGCAATAGAACTCTTCAATGGCTGCTAGGAAACCCCTCGAGTTTAGGCTCATTTGTTTTGCTCTGATGAGACCTATTCGGTACACTTGGTGGTGAGGGTCTGATGATGGAGCAGGGAGGAAGCCAGTGGCACTCCTTTATCACCAATAGGAAACACCTCGAGTTCTGGCTCATTTGTTTCGTTCTGATTAGACCTATTCGCTACACTTGGTGGTGAGGGTCTGATGATGGAGCAGGGAGAAAGCCAGTGGCACTCCTTAATGACCACTAGGAAACCCCTCGAGTTTGAGCTCATTTGTTTCGTTTTAATAAGACCTATTCGTTACACTTGGTGGTGAAGGTCTGATGATGGAGCTGGGAGGAAGCCAGTGAAACTCCTTAATGACCACAAGAAAACCCCTCGAGTTTTGACTCATTTGTTTCGTTCTGATGAGACCTATTCGCTACACGTCTTGGTGGTGAGGGTCTGATGATGGAGCAGGGAGAAAGCCAGTGGCACTCCTTTATCACCAATAGGAAACACCTCGAGTTCTGGCTCATTTGTTTCGTTCTAATGAGACCTATTCGTTACACTTGGTGATGAGGGTCTGATGATGGAGCAGGGAGAAAGCCAGTGGCACTCCTTAATGGCCAATAGGAAACCCTTCGAGTTCTGGTTCATTTGTTTCGTTCTAATGAAACCTATTCGTTACACTTGGTGGTGAGGGTCTGATGATGGAGCAGGGAGGCAGCCAGTGACACTTTTTAATGACCACTAGGAAACCCCTCGAGTTTGGGCTCATTCGTTTCGTTCTGATGAGACCCATTCGCTACACTTGGTGGTGAGGGTCTGATGATGGAGCAGGGAGGCAGCCAGTGACACTTTTTAATGACCACTAGGAAACCCCTCGAGTTTGGGCTCATTTGTTTCATTCAGATGAGACCTATTCGCTACACTTGGTGGTGAGGGTCTGATGATGGAGCATGGAGGAAGCAAGTAGCACTCCTTAATGACCACTAGGAAACCCCTCGAGTTTGGGCTCATTTGTTTCATTCAGATGAGACCTATTCGCTACAGTTGGTGGTGAGGGTCTGATGATGGAGCATGGAGGAAGCAAGTAGCACTCCTTAATGACCACTAGGAAACCCCTCGAGTTTGAGCTCATTTGTTTCATTCAGATGAGACCTATTCGCTACACTTGGTGGTGAGGGTCTTATGTTGGAACAGGGAGGAATAAATTAGTCTTATACTTTATTATATGTACCTAATTATGTAATTTAATCTTATTAAGGAAGCCAGTGGCATCAGTTAATGTTAATTTGGTTTGCCATTTATAAAACTAAAAAGAAAGAAATAAATATATAGTTTAAAAAACTAAACAAACACACTTTTAATAGTAACAGACTAAAAAGTACAAAATAACCGTCTATTCAGTAACTGAAATTAAAAAGCGTGGTGCGCCCTTTGCAAAGCATAAATTTCAAGAACTTAATATTGACAACGCGCACCACGCTTTTTAATTTCAGTTACTGAATAGACGGTTATTTTGTACTTTTTAGTCTGTTACTATTAAAAGTGTGTTTGTTTAGTTTTTTAAACTATATATTTTTATTTACAAATTGATATTTCACAACAAGGAGACCGTATAGGCACAGGGTAAAAAAAAACTATAGGTGTATGTAGGGTAAGTAAATATTCGTCGTTGTTTTTTGCTATTGGAACAATGGTACTTATGTGATAGTTTCCAATACTGATTTGTTTATATGTTATAGGTTCTTTGGTTTGAGCAAATAAAAAGAACTATTATAGCTGTTCCTTGTAACTTCATCCACGTAGACCAAAAGTAATTAGGTAATTTTGGTATAATTCGCTCACTGAGACATTTTAAACGGTATTTGAGCCATGGTGATGGTACAGGATCGCTCTTACAAAAATCTCTTACAAATAAACTTTGGAAATATTTAAGTTATGGAATAACGTATTTTTTTGTAAACAAATGTTGTTTTCGACATGTAAATTAAGTATTTTTCCTAGTTGTTTGTTCAAATTAAGCGACAAGTTCTTAAATGTTTTCGTAACATGCTGGTAACTTTGACCATGATTCACAACTTTTCGTATTTTCAAACTGTAGCAATAACCGAGTTTCGAACAACTACTTTACAGTCCAGAATGTTCTGGAGGTCGGTAAGTGAACTTAGGTGACGTCACACCTCGAAGCACGAACCTTGGAACACTTCCAACCGGATTTGTGCGATATTTGTGCAACATTACCTCGAAACGTGGTTTATTAAGCTAAGTTTTTTCAAGTAAAACCTTCCACCGAATTTAAGAACCTTTAGATGAAAATGCAGACAATAGGTAACGTTTGTTATTTAAAATTACAGCTACACCAAAAAGATAAAAATAAATACAATTCCAACAAAAAGTACCTAAGCACTTTTAAATGTTACTTTTCTTGACTTACAAACAATTTTTATAAGCACATCTTAGGCACATCTTGTTTTATTTAAACAGAATTTTCGTTTATAAAAATTAGCATTAAATAAAAATAAATTTTAACTACATAATTCACTCCAAAAAGATATTATTCATGCAAAGGTTTTAGGTACTTTGTAACCTAGTTTTAACGATGATAATATGTTTTGTCTTATTTTATGCTAAAGAAGAAACTTTGTGATTGTGTTTTTTCAACATGAAATAAATATTAACTACTTACAACTACACTTGTACTGTACTTGTACATAAAGTTTCCCTATTGAACTTAATGATGTGTGTGAGAGTCATTTTCATTAGTAACGCGTGTTATCACTATCTCGTTACCTCACCCCGAGTTGTCTTTATATAGAAGACACACAAGTTGGAAGGTATATAAGTAATGTATAAACGACACTATATCTTATATTATACAGACTGAGCCCGTGCCAGGAAAGCATGACTCATTGCTTCCATTTGCTTGAGGGCTTTTGCACACGTTTGTATACGTAACGTAAATGACGTAGTTTTTATACCCACATCAGTACGAAATGGACAATTGTACACCTATATGCGCGTGTATTGTTGGGAACATTACACTCGAAGTTGTTGACCACTATGTCTACCTGGGAAAAACAATCCAATTAGGTAAGTCCAATTTCGAGAAAGAGATCTCTCGTCGAATCCAGCTCGGATAGGCAGCGTTTGGGAAGCTCCGGCATAGGTGTATATTCGCGTCCAAAATTCCTCAATGTCTCAAGACTAAGGTCTTCGACCAGTGTGTGTTGCCAGTTGTGACTTATGGAAGCGAGACGTGGTCTTTTACTATAGGTCTCATAAGAAGGCTCAAGCTCACCCAGCGAGCAATGGAGAGAATCAGAAATGATGAGATCCGCAGGAGAACTAAAACGACCGACATCGTTCAAAGGATTGCTCAGTAGAACTGGCAGTGGGTGGGACACATAGCGCGGAGAACCGATGGCCGTTGGGGCGGAAAGGTACTCGAATGGAGACCGCGAACCGGACGAGACGTTCCTACAAGGTGGAGCGATGATCTGGTCATGGTTGCGGGAAGCCGCTGGATGCGGGCAGCGCAGGACCGATCGTTGTGGAGATCCTTGGGGGAGGCCTATGCCCAGCAGTGTGCGTCGTACAACTGAAATGATGATGATGATGCGGGTGTTGTTATGTGGGGTGACGTTATACTTGTGGCAGATGCGGAAAACGATGTCAAGCTGCCATTGGACTACTGATACTGAGCCACCAAAGACGATGTCGCACCACACAGAGTTGATGACACTGCTACAATATCTGTCAAGATGTCGTGGCCAATGATGATGATGTCTGTAGTATTTGATACTGGCTTTTGTCTACGACGACCGGGGGAGGGCTACCATAACATTTAACTTCACATTTTAGTGTGTCAGTCAGGATGATAATCTGAGAGATTTTACTGTATAACAATATGATCCTGAGTGGTAAGAAGTCACATATTTTCTTTATCATAGGATCAATAACTTTTGCGTGAAAACTGAAAAAACCCAATAGGTATACTTACTAATACTAATAAAATTCTATAAATATTGTTTTGGTCTCTAAGGTGCCACAATAGGTCTTAACCAAATCGCGGTATTTGATAGAATCGGGCATTAGACAGGTACTTGGTGAATGTCCATATAAAGATTAGACAGGTATAGTACAATAATTATTATACATACTTATATGTACAGAAATTATTGTTTTAAAAGAAAGAAAGAAAGAAAAACATTTATTTGGGACAATACAGCATATTTTGATAAAAATTTTAGTTAAAACACGTGTAAGGTGACCATAAGACGATCGATTTAGCGTCAGTTCAATCTGTGACCTTGGATTGATGACAAAAATCAAATTTTCTGGATAATACGTAATACATTTCAATCTGACATGTAACAAAACCTTACACGATCAATCTGACATCATCTTAACCAAGGTCACGGACTGAACTGAACTGACACCAGATTGATCGTGTAATGTTCATAAAAAAATTGTACAAACAATGGATAAGGTATATAACATAAAAACCCAGTTTATCGCCAGACAGCGACTGACTTTAACGTTGGCTAATTATTTCGACGCGTCACACGACCCCGCGTCTCCCAACCGTAGACCTGAAAAGGGTATAATTATGTCAGGTTTCATTAATGGCACACAACGAAAAATGTTGATTTCCTTTTCAGCTAGGGCAAAGTCTAATTAATAAAAATGAAATATGTTTATCGCTTCTTACCTTTTGTTATAAACGACAACTTGAGAAGATTACGTCAAGCGGTTCGTTAGGAAAAATACTTGTATTTGTTCCAATCTAGCTGAAATCAGATTGGTCGTATTGTGTTAATGCCCATTCTCCTTAACCCTCCTGGACTTACCCAGTGAAGCTAGCATGCACAACACGAGATAATTATGTCGACTCTCAGTTGCGACAGCGCATGTTGCTGTCTCGCTTATCATTTGTAATTTGTATTATGTTTTTATAATTGTGTGTGCAATAAAATATTAGGTATCTTTCTATCTATCTTAGTAATAAATGTGAACTGGACAAAATCACGTTGACAGAAAAGAATCGACAAATTCTCCGGGTGTGCAGGCTAGTCCCAGGAGCTCAAGAGATCTCTCGATCTTTGTACAAAAATTATAACTTAACTTATTTGTTTTGGTATTTGGAGGTATAGTCTTATAAGCTTTTACAATCGCCGCACACGAGCCACACGGGACATCCACAAACGCCGCCACTTCAAGCTAGAAGAAGATACAAGTGACGACTATCGTCTTCTAGTGTATTACCACAAAATAAATAATAGTCCAAGGACAGAAGCTGCACTCCGCAAAATCATTTAAACAAATAGCAACTCTAACTTCAACACGATAAAGTAAAATTCAGCTTGTATGGCTCTAATTACGAACGGCTAGTCGTTGCATCTCTTTCTATCGCGCTCGGGCGATCGTACGGCGGGCGTCCCGCTGTAAATTGTATCTCAAGATATACGCGAAGCGGTAGGCACTTATCTCGCGTTCTTGAGCGAGTGACGGACGCCTGGTATTACTTTTCTCTATGGCGGCCAATTCATATAAAATGTATGAAAACTACGGAAAATAGGATCGGTGGCGGCCGGCGCGGCGTTTTGTGGTTGTGGTCGCGGTCGGTAGCCCGTGAGCGGAGAGGCTTAGCTAATGTTGTGTAAGTAGGTATCTTGCCTTACATAAACATTAACAAATTTACAAGAAAACGATACGTAGGTACCAAAGTATTCCTTATATTAAAATAAGTTTTTTCGTTTTTATGACCAGACATTTTGTTGACAGTATGTACCTACTTTAATACGAGTATTGTATTGTCATCCAAACCAAACCTTAGGGCCTACTCTGAAACGCAAAACCTGAAACTTCGTAATACCCGTCCCTCTTACTCTCTAGTCATGACAGAATCGAGTGAAAGGGGCGGGGCTAACCGAAGTTTCGGATTTGCGTTTCAGAGTACGGTCCCTGTACATATGCAAAGTTTCAGCTCAATCGGACACTGGGAAGTGGGTCAAATTAAGCTTGCAAGATTTGTCCCCAACTAACTAACTAACAAACTAACTAACATGGCAAGTTAAATAAAAGCTTGTAAAAAAACAAGAACTTCTCGATGTTCCTATAAAATATAAAGGGTCTTGATTACATAACCGCTAAACATGTTTTCGTCTTTGAAGCTCAAAATATTGTATTGAAAAAATATATTTTCTCGTTTGAACTTTTTTACTTAGGACCTTTCCTTAGGGATATACTTGGGTTGGAGTTTGGGGGTGGGTTCCCACCCCCTACCCTTCAAGGTCACCTTTTCTCTTCCCCTCCACCCCCATTTTCATTCAAGATTTTCCTTTTATTCTTCAGTGTTGACTGTCGGGCTTGAGAGCTTAACTGGAAGATTAATCGTGCATTAGATAATACACATGTTTTTCACCGTTGAAAATGAATTATGCGCTTTTAGTTTGAGTGAGCGGTCATTGATTAAATGTGATGTGATGAATATTTGTGTTTTTCTGTGAATGAGTGCTAAGTATATTGAAATGTCAAGGTTCAGGACTTCGTCTATGTCCACCTACGGCTAGCTACCACCATCTTATCTAAGTCTGCCGTCATAGCAACGATGTTTTAAGCATTGTTGTGTTCCGGCAGTTAGAGATAAGATAGCCAGTTCCTCAGTGATTGAGGATTCCGGGAGTAGTGCGCCTTTATCTTCAGCTTGTCTGCACTTAACCTCAGGTATGATGAAGGCTAAGTGCTCAGATCATATACGGAGGCTAAGTGGTACCCCGTCGTTGATAAAGTCCGTAACAAGTGCTTTATACAGTTTTTTGTAATCAGCCCCCCTTTTTTTTATAGAGGGCAAATACTATCTTTACGTATTCCACACGGCATGTTGGACTCGGTCAGAAACAGGGCCTGTCCCTCGCCGCGCCCAGCCCTCCCACCAAGCCTAATAGGCTTCGCGTCAGGGCTGGGCGGTTCTAACCCCTGCTCCGGCCCCCTACCGAGCTCGAAAGCTTGAGAGGGGGCAGGACAGAGGGAGGGAGCCTCCTCACAATCTCCCCATAAGGTTACCAACTCAAGGTGGGCTGGCCAGATGGGGCGATCGAGAGCAGGCACCACTAAAAAAGACAAGTGGCATTTTACTATCGAATTCGCCAGTCGTATACAAAGAAAATGTATGGGATTGACATAAACGGTCACGTGACATTTCGATCGCTAATGTCATTTCAGGCGAATTCGGTAATAGAAAGCCACTTGGGCCTTAGCCAAAGTAACAATTCAAAAACGATAACGAAGTTCGAAAGAAATTCAAGGTATAGGATTGGCGGATTGGTATAAGCTGCGCTAAATCACGTGGTCTTGCCGCAAGTTGATTGGAGCATAAAGACGATAGCGAATATATTTGTCGTTTCGCCACATAACGATGTTACTTTGGCTACAGGCCCTTGTCTAGGGGGGCAGATTTCTGTATTTCACATCATCACTATTATGACAACCTCTTACATCACTAAACGATTTGTCGCTCAACAGCTATAAAGTAAAGTTATTGGTAAGAAACAGCTATAAACCAGTTGGTAGACGGCTGTAACTATAAAATTTGCTGTGCCCTACATTACGAGAACTCGAACAAGATATAATAAAGCTTCCTTTGTATCAGTAGTAACTAGTTTATTAGTAGTAAATCTTCAGGATATTGCACTCTTTGAGTTATTTTGGAATTTTGCTGGCTATTACTGTTCAGATGAACAACAATAATTACTTATTCCAGGATTGTCAAACATTTTTGACTAAAAGTAAATACTGTTTACTATCAGCACATAGCTGTTAGGTTTTGTTCTAACTTGTAACTCGAAATCATATTTTTGTCGGCTTTTGATAGAAACTTATTTTTAACTAAGTAGCTAATAGCTCAAAGTCAGTACAAACATTGGCTGTGTGTTCCGATTTCTAACTCAAAATCATATTTTTCTCGGCTTTTGATAAAAACTTATAATTAATTGGAATGACATCTCAAAAGTTCGTTGCTCCGTTTTTTTCAGTTTCCAGCATTTAGTAAATATTTTAAGCGTGACAATAATGTTTCCATTTGCCTTCCCCAAAGCGATGTTTACCGCTATTTCCAACGTTGTATTTAGGAAAAAGTATTTTTTCATTTTTTCCCCATTACATTCGAAATACGAACAACTTCGTCTCCTGCGAGTGAACGGGGGAGGAAAGTAAAGCGCCGGCCACACCGCCAACTAGCGAGCTAGCTAACGAGACTTCAAGGTTATCACGTAACTTCCAAAGCCAAGCGATAGCGAAAATCTTGCAATAGGCATGATGAATTTTTTTTTCTTTAAGTAATATACAATGATCTCGCAAAGATAGAAACATTGGTAAAAGATTTATTTTGCTAGCATGAAAACTCCCCTAGATATCACAGTTGCACTGCACGTTGCAATGCACACACATTGGACTCGCCCAAAACGCTCCATACTAACGGCTACTCTATTGTGACGTCACGCTAGAGTAGTTTGTATGCAACGCGTAAGAAATTTGTTCTGCAGCTATATTAAATATTGTGTTTATCAAAATGACTTCTTAGACTAATTTGCTAAACATTTTACGGACTAATAAAAGGTAAAATTGTGTTTATCAAAATGACTTCTTAGACTAATTTGCTAAACATTTTACGGATACATTTTATACTTTTATAAATGGACTTGCCCACCCGACTTTGAAGGGTCATAAAACTAATAAAACGCAATAGGTATATAAAACCAAGAGGTCTACAAGCGACTCTAAAAGTTTAATATTTTTACGTTTTTTATTAGTATTTCGTTATTTTATTCATAAGTCATCATCCCTATTATTGCTCTAAATTCGCAAATCGTAGCAAGTTTTTGCTGCTCCATAGTAGGTACGAATTTTTAGAGCAATAATTGCAAGATTTTTGTTCGTTGTCAAACTACAGAGATAAGTTACGTCATTAATAAATGTAGTTCGCGGTGTAAGCCGATGTATGAAATAAGGAAAATTGATGATAGCCCGCCCTCACCTCTACCACCAGCTCGCTCGATCGCTATTTAGCTGGCGGGCGGTGTGGCCCGAGCTTAAATTCGAAAAACCGTTCCTTTTCCCCCTGAAGGAATATTTTATTAAGGATGTATATTGCCAAGGTCTTCAAGGTCGGGCTATTGATCCCCCAACGGCCTGGCAAATCTACCTTGTAGACTGGTGGTTGTTTTATTTACCTGCTTTCGTATTCACCAACGGTTTTACCAAAATCTTTATTCACTTTGTTTTTGGGACAAGCTTTTGGGGTAAACGCGATGTGGCTTTACCCCAAAACGTTCACTTTAGCATCCAGTACATACCTACACAGTTTCAGTAGTTTGACAAAAGAAAACTATGATTATTCATTATACATTAATTTTATGCATTCACAATTCAATTGAGTAAGTAGGTAAGTATAGGAAAAATTGTAAAAGTAAAGACTAAACCACCAAACCAACCTCGCTACCTAGTACATTTTCCGATGGATTCGAACTCGCACGCTTGGAAATCCGTTCTATCTCTCTATATACTCTAACCAACCAATTAAGCTACTGAAGGGCTATCACGAGACTCGTCGAATTGTTCTATTACTTTTTAATCTGCAGTCTAGGGTTTTCATAAATGAGAGAAACCCTTAAGAAGAAATATTAATAAAATTAAGGTTCTAAAAAAAGTAAGTAGAGCGCGCAAGTCGCTTTATGTATGATGTAAATTACTTGACATAGCATCCAATTCATTTTATCTCTTGAATAATGCATTCAACTAAATGAGATCCAGAAACAAACAAGTTATTTACTCGCCTAGAATTTTTCATAAATTTTTTACAGACTTTATATTAGTACATCAATCAATCAATCAAATATTTATTTATTCACATAGACATAATAAGCATGTGCTTATGAATCGTCAATATTTTCCTACCACCCATTCAAGACTTTATAAAAGTTGAACGTCAACAATTCAATAGGTACTTGCATTCAGTGAAGGAATATGCGTTCACTGCTTGTATTGTTTTATAAGTGTGACAGAAAATGTTTTCCTAAGCAATACAAGCAGATGGTGTATTGACTAATAAAGACAGGTGCCAGAAATTGATTAAATTTACTCCACTCAAAGTTCAATTATATCTGTGGGTAATAATTCATTAAAGTATGACTTAATGAATTATTACCCACAGATATAATAGAGTAGGTACTGTTATCTGTAAGTATACAAACTAAAGCCCCCAGTACAAGTTGGCCGACCATGGTCGGCGACCATGACCAATACATCGTACATTGACACTTTTGAACGAACAAGTTTAAAAACGTTTTTTCAAAAGTGTCAATGTACGATGTATTGGTCATGGTCGCCGACCATGATCGGCCATCGTGTACTGGGGGCATTACATGATTGTCCAATCGGAAAATCCGCCTCATCAACACTAATTATATTTGTAAGCACAAATCCTAATATATAACAGAATTAATTTGGAATCCGTTTAATAACTTTCCTTGATTGCCCTCGAGTAGGCTTGAAATATAATTTAAGCTCTCTCTCTCCTTCAGCTCTCTCTTCAGCTTTCCTCGTGTCTCCACTGTGGCAGGGGGTAGGGGGGCAATGAAGCTGACTCAGCGTTTGCGTGAAGCGGCTAATTAATAGACTGCTCACAAGACCCATGTGTCTCGGCTTGATATGAATTATAAATATAATTATAATTATAAATTTAAACAATATGATTGAACGTGTCACCCCTGTAGAAGAAACAAGTACATTATACTTAATTATTTAAAGCTCTATGACCCAGGCCTACATACACAACGGCGTATAGCATTTTAGCCTCTTCTGAGAGAGGAGAGGATAAAATGCTATTACACCAGCCGTTATAGTTGTGATTTGACTATCGGTCGTTAATTGATTGACTTTTAACACTAGCAGCAAATTGCAAATTATGTTATTAAAGCATTCTCTAATGTTAACAAGTGAATTAATAACTGTTCGTTATTTCATCCTCGAAATATATAATCAAAGTAAAACAAACAACTCGCAGTCTAACACAATGAAAGATTGTGTTTCGTCTTGAAAGCTTATTAATTAAATTTGATTAGATTAGATTAGAGCCTTCAACTAACACGCCTAATTCTTTACTTTAATAAACATAATAATGTAGTTGGTTATGCTGTTTTGTTATATTTATCATACAAACCGCTCGATTGAGTTGGTTCACGCCCAACAGAATAATGTTCCCTGAAAGTGAAAGCTCCTACACCCTAAAATATCTTCACTTAGGGTTGATGTTTACTTGACAACTTAATGACTTGGGTGAAACCGGCGGGCGGCTTGACAAGATATACAGACCTTCTGGGTAAAGGGTTTGTATCTATTTATAATGTTAACATCGAGGTTTAGAGTTCGCTTTATAATAAATAATACCTAAAAAGGCTAGGCCAGTTTGTCGAATATTACTGTTATCCACTGCGCTTTATTTGTTTGTTCCCTTTTTACCCAAAACTATTGAAGATATTTTTTGTGACTTTAACGCTAATTTAGGTAGGTAGTAATCTTGACATCTTCAAAATCTAAAATAGTAAGAAAAAACTAGACTGTACCTACCCCTAGCATGAAAAACTATCGTTATGGTAATCAAATAAACTTTACCGTCCTTCAAAAGCTGTCAAGATGTTGCTGTACATATTGAATTCTAGTTCCATAAACGACCGAAAAGGGCGCTGCCACAGAACACGGAAAGATTTTTTCTGCTGCCATATATTTTTTTTTATCCACAACGGAGTAGCACTTAGCCTTCATCACACCTGATGTTAAGTGGTGATAAGGCTGAAGATGGAAGTGCGCTACTCCCGGAATTCTCAATCACTGAGGAACTGGCTATCTTATCTCTAACTGCCGGAACACAATAATGCTGAAAACATCATTGTTATGGCGTCAGACTTAGATAAGATGGTGGTAGCTAGCCAGGCGGACTAAGAACAAGTCCTACCACCAACCAAACCGAATACAATATGTACCCCCACTGGGAATCGAACCCGGGACCTCTTGGTCTGAAATCGGTGGTGTGAACCACTAGACCACAGAGGCGGTTAAATTATTTTACTCTTTGGGAGCAGCCAGATCAATCGGAGGGGCCAAACCAGATATAATAAAGCTTCGCTATAAGTAGGTATGAGCGCGAGCGTTATAATTCGATGGTTTTATAAGTAGCTTTAAAAATAAATATGTAGTTTAAGAAACTATAAAAACACACTTTTATAGGAACAGACTAAAAAGTACAAAATAACCGTCTATTCAGTAAAAAGCGTGGTGCGCGTGTACTTGAATGCATTTTTTGCAAAGGGCGTACCACGCTTTTTAATTTCAGTTACTGAATAGACGGTTATTTTGTACTTTTTAGTCTGTTCCTATAAAAGTGTGTTTTTATAGTTTTTTAAACTACATATTTATTTTTTACTTTTTAGTTTAACAAATGGCAAGCTATGGATGATGGGGATGGTAATCGATTTCACAGTCCATTCATGTATCTGCCCACCCCGTAAACATTATAACTCAAAGGCGTGATTGTATGTATTTAGTTTTACAAATTCAAGTGGAGTCTATTAGTTACCAGATGCGAGAGCCGAACCCTTACTTCCTCCCTGCTCCATCATTAGACTCTCACCACCAAGTGTAGCGAATAGGTCTCATCAGAACGAAACAAATGAGCCCAAACTCGAGGGGTTTCCTAGTGGTCATTAAAGAGTGCCACTGACTTCCTCCCTGCTCTATCATCAGACCCTCACCACCAAGTGTAGCGAATAGGTCTCATTAGAACGAAACAAATGAGCCCATCTCGAGGGCTTTCCTAGTGGTAATTAAGGAGTGAATCTGACTTCCTCCTTGCTCCATCATCAGACCCACACCACCAAGTGTAACGAATAGGTCTTATCAAAACGAAACAAATGAGCCCAAACTCGAGGGGTTTCCTATTGGTCATTAAGGAGTGTCACTGGCTTCCTTCCTGCTCCATTATCAGACCCTCACCACCAAGTGTATCGAATAGGTCTCATCAGAACGAAACATATGAGCCAGAACTTGAGGTGTTTCCTATTGGTCATTAAGGAGTGCCACTGGCTTCCTCCCTGCTCCATCATCAGACCCTCACCACCAAGTGCAGCTAATAAGTCTCGTCAGAACGAAACAACGGAGCCCAAACTCGAGGGGCTTCCTAGTGGTCATTAAAAAGTGCCACTGGCTTTCTCCCTGCTCCATCATCAGACCCTCACCATTAAGTATAGCGAATAGGTCTCATCAGAACAAAACAAATGAGCCTAAACTCGAGGGGTTTCCTAGCAGCCATTGAAGAGTTCTATTGCCCACCTCTTGACTCCATCATCAGATCAGCTCGATGGTAGCAAATTATTGTATTGTCATCGGATTCATATAGACTTGCAAAGTTTCAAATCAATACGACAATTAGAAGTAGGTTAAAATTTAATTCCAAGATTTTCTTACATTGTGACTTAGTAACAAGTGAAGCTAATAAAAGTGTGGTAATAATGTTATTTATGGTCTTACGGGGTCTTTAATATTCAAGACTTATCCTGATTATTAAAGTGTAAACATAAAACTTAAGGTCGGTACACACGGTGGTGACTTTTGGTCGATAGCGACTCGCTGGCAATGTCAAAGCATCTGAGGACATGAATTTGGCAGCGATTTAGTGTCGCTGGCGACTTATGATGGACCGACCATAAATCTAGCTGGCTGCTCTTATAAAAAGAATCGATATAGCTCCCTGCATCTATCTATATAGGTACCTATATAAAACTCTTGCGTTACCTACTGACTGACAGACAACGCACAGCCGAAACTGCTGGGCGCAAGAAGCTGAAAGGCATGTTCCTTGGAGAGTGTAGAGGAGCACAGAGAGGATTTTTGGAAATTGAAAAAGTGGAGTGTGCGACCGGAGTGCTAGTCATATAAAAATTGGCCATGTGCCCAATTATGTTTTTTTAAGTTTTGCACTTTAAAGCTTAATAATCACAAACGGATGCTATTATCAAAAAACTGTTTTCACAAACCCGCAATATTTTTGAAGTGGCTATCCATCGACACCCCACTATAAGTATGGGGTAGACAAGAAAAAACTACATCCCCTCTTCACGTGTAGGTATGTAGGGGAGGTAACCTAAAATTTGTTATTTTTTTTAATTTTACTTCACAACTTTGTCGCCATTATTAATATGTATATTTATGCCAAACTACAGCTTTCTAGTACTAAGAGTCTATGAGCTAGACTGGGGACGGACAGACAACAGACGGACGGACATGGCGAAACTATAACCCCCTTATTACAAAACGTGGGCTAAAGTTAGACCTGGTTTAAAATTGATGCTAATTCTGTCTTACATTTGGAAAATGAAAGTGACTGCACCAGTTTAGTACCAGTTTTAAACCAGGACTATTTTAGTCCACGTTTTGTAATAAGGTGGTAAGGGTTCCTTGTTGACTACGGAACCCTAAAATAAACATTTCTTTGCGCGAAGAAGGTATAAACGTATGTATATAGCTTAGCAAGTTAAAATTTTGTCAAGGGCATATAGACGTTCACGTGTAGGAACAACTTTCCTAGAGTTCATAATTCACTTATTCATATATTCGCAGAGTTCTGTCTAACTTTAACATTCACATACATATATGAATGTATTAAAGTTAAACTACATATTCAATTCGCGCGTGTGTTTCAGCCAGTTTAGGCATTTCATACAGTTTGTTACAGAATTAATTTGGAATCCGTTTAATAACTTTCCTTGATTGCCCTCGAGTAGGCTTGAAATATAATTTAAGCTCTCTCTCTCCTTCAGCTCTCTCTTCAGCTTTCCTCGTGTCTCCACTGTGGCAGGGGGTAGGGGGGCAATGAAGCTGACTCAGCGTTTGCGTGAAGCGGCTAATTAATAGACTGCTCACAAGACCCATGTGTCTCGGCTTGATATGAATTATAAATATAATTATAATTATAAATTTAAACAATATGATTGAACGTGTCACCCCTGTAGAAGAAACAAGTACATTATACTTAATTATTTAAAGCTCTATGACCCAGGCCTACATACACAACGGCGTATAGCATTTTAGCCTCTTCTGAGAGAGGAGAGGATAAAATGCTATTACACCAGCCGTTATAGTTGTGATTTGACTATCGGTCGTTAATTGATTGACTTTTAACACTAGCAGCAAATTGCAAATTATGTTATTAAAGCATTCTCTAATGTTAACAAGTGAATTAATAACTGTTCGTTATTTCATCCTCGAAATATATAATCAAAGTAAAACAAACAACTCGCAGTCTAACACAATGAAAGATTGTGTTTCGTCTTGAAAGCTTATTAATTAAATTTGATTAGATTAGATTAGAGCCTTCAACTAACACGCCTAATTCTTTACTTTAATAAACATAATAATGTAGTTGGTTATGCTGTTTTGTTATATTTATCATACAAACCGCTCGATTGAGTTGGTTCACGCCCAACAGAATAATGTTCCCTGAAAGTGAAAGCTCCTACACCCTAAAATATCTTCACTTAGGGTTGATGTTTACTTGACAACTTAATGACTTGGGTGAAACCGGCGGGCGGCTTGACAAGATATACAGACCTTCTGGGTAAAGGGTTTGTATCTATTTATAATGTTAACATCGAGGTTTAGAGTTCGCTTTATAATAAATAATACCTAAAAAGGCTAGGCCAGTTTGTCGAATATTACTGTTATCCACTGCGCTTTATTTGTTTGTTCCCTTTTTACCCAAAACTATTGAAGATATTTTTTGTGACTTTAACGCTAATTTAGGTAGGTAGTAATCTTGACATCTTCAAAATCTAAAATAGTAAGAAAAAACTAGACTGTACCTACCCCTAGCATGAAAAACTATCGTTATGGTAATCAAATAAACTTTACCGTCCTTCAAAAGCTGTCAAGATGTTGCTGTACATATTGAATTCTAGTTCCATAAACGACCGAAAAGAGCGCTGCCACAGAACACGGAAAGATTTTTTCTGCTGCCATATATTTTTTTTTATCCACAACGGAGTAGCACTTAGCCTTCATCACACCTGATGTTAAGTGGTGATAAGGCTGAAGATGGAAGTGCGCTACTCCCGGAATTCTCAATCACTGAGGAACTGGCTATCTTATCTCTAACTGCCGGAACACAATAATGCTGAAAACATCATTGTTATGGCGTCAGACTTAGATAAGATGGTGGTAGCTAGCCAGGCGGACTAAGAACAAGTCCTACCACCAACCAAACCGAATACAATATGTACCCCCACTGGGAATCGAACCCGGGACCTCTTGGTCTGAAATCGGTGGTGTGAACCACTAGACCACAGAGGCGGTTAAATTATTTTACTCTTTGGGAGCAGCCAGATCAATCGGAGGGGCCAAACCAGATATAATAAAGCTTCGCTATAAGTAGGTATGAGCGCGAGCGTTATAATTCGATGGTTTTATAAGTAGCTTTAAAAATAAATATGTAGTTTAAGAAACTATAAAAACACACTTTTATAGGAACAGACTAAAAAGTACAAAATAACCGTCTATTCAGTAAAAAGCGTGGTGCGCGTGTACTTGAATGCATTTTTTGCAAAGGGCGTACCACGCTTTTTAATTTCAGTTACTGAATAGACGGTTATTTTGTACTTTTTAGTCTGTTCCTATAAAAGTGTGTTTTTATAGTTTTTTAAACTACATATTTATTTTTTACTTTTTAGTTTAACAAATGGCAAGCTATGGATGATGGGGATGGTAATCGATTTCACAGTCCATTCATGTATCTGCCCACCCCGTAAACATTATAACTCAAAGGCGTGATTGTATGTATTTAGTTTTACAAATTCAAGTGGAGTCTATTAGTTACCAGATGCGAGAGCCGAACCCTTACTTCCTCCCTGCTCCATCATTAGACTCTCACCACCAAGTGTAGCGAATAGGTCTCATCAGAACGAAACAAATGAGCCCAAACTCGAGGGGTTTCCTAGTGGTCATTAAAGAGTGCCACTGACTTCCTCCCTGCTCTATCATCAGACCCTCACCACCAAGTGTAGCGAATAGGTCTCATTAGAACGAAACAAATGAGCCCATCTCGAGGGCTTTCCTAGTGGTAATTAAGGAGTGAATCTGACTTCCTCCTTGCTCCATCATCAGACCCACACCACCAAGTGTAACGAATAGGTCTTATCAAAACGAAACAAATGAGCCCAAACTCGAGGGGTTTCCTATTGGTCATTAAGGAGTGTCACTGGCTTCCTTCCTGCTCCATTATCAGACCCTCACCACCAAGTGTATCGAATAGGTCTCATCAGAACGAAACATATGAGCCAGAACTTGAGGTGTTTCCTATTGGTCATTAAGGAGTGCCACTGGCTTCCTCCCTGCTCCATCATCAGACCCTCACCACCAAGTGCAGCTAATAAGTCTCGTCAGAACGAAACAACGGAGCCCAAACTCGAGGGGCTTCCTAGTGGTCATTAAAAAGTGCCACTGGCTTTCTCCCTGCTCCATCATCAGACCCTCACCATTAAGTATAGCGAATAGGTCTCATCAGAACAAAACAAATGAGCCTAAACTCGAGGGGTTTCCTAGCAGCCATTGAAGAGTTCTATTGCCCACCTCTTGACTCCATCATCAGATCAGCTCGATGGTAGCAAATTATTGTATTGTCATCGGATTCATATAGACTTGCAAAGTTTCAAATCAATACGACAATTAGAAGTAGGTTAAAATTTAATTCCAAGATTTTCTTACATTGTGACTTAGTAACAAGTGAAGCTAATAAAAGTGTGGTAATAATGTTATTTATGGTCTTACGGGGTCTTTAATATTCAAGACTTATCCTGATTATTAAAGTGTAAACATAAAACTTAAGGTCGGTACACACGGTGGTGACTTTTGGTCGATAGCGACTCGCTGGCAATGTCAAAGCATCTGAGGACATGAATTTGGCAGCGATTTAGTGTCGCTGGCGACTTATGATGGACCGACCATAAATCTAGCTGGCTGCTCTTATAAAAAGAATCGATATAGCTCCCTGCATCTATCTATATAGGTACCTATATAAAACTCTTGCGTTACCTACTGACTGACAGACAACGCACAGCCGAAACTGCTGGGCGCAAGAAGCTGAAAGGCATGTTCCTTGGAGAGTGTAGAGGAGCACAGAGAGGATTTTTGGAAATTGAAAAAGTGGAGTGTGCGACCGGAGTGCTAGTCATATAAAAATTGGCCATGTGCCCAATTATGTTTTTTTAAGTTTTGCACTTTAAAGCTTAATAATCACAAACGGATGCTATTATCAAAAAACTGTTTTCACAAACCCGCAATATTTTTGAAGTGGCTATCCATCGACACCCCACTATAAGTATGGGGTAGACAAGAAAAAACTACATCCCCTCTTCACGTGTAGGTATGTAGGGGAGGTAACCTAAAATTTGTTATTTTTTTTAATTTTACTTCACAACTTTGTCGCCATTATTAATATGTATATTTATGCCAAACTACAGCTTTCTAGTACTAAGAGTCTATGAGCTAGACTGGGGACGGACAGACAACAGACGGACGGACATGGCGAAACTATAACCCCCTTATTACAAAACGTGGGCTAAAGTTAGACCTGGTTTAAAATTGATGCTAATTCTGTCTTACATTTGGAAAATGAAAGTGACTGCACCAGTTTAGTACCAGTTTTAAACCAGGACTATTTTAGTCCACGTTTTGTAATAAGGTGGTAAGGGTTCCTTGTTGACTACGGAACCCTAAAATAAACATTTCTTTGCGCGAAGAAGGTATAAACGTATGTATATAGCTTAGCAAGTTAAAATTTTGTCAAGGGCATATAGACGTTCACGTGTAGGAACAACTTTCCTAGAGTTCATAATTCACTTATTCATATATTCGCAGAGTTCTGTCTAACTTTAACATTCACATACATATATGAATGTATTAAAGTTAAACTACATATTCAATTCGCGCGTGTGTTTCAGCCAGTTTAGGCATTTCATACAGTTTGTTACATTATCTTATTCTATCTAAGGATTTGTAACGATACTCAAGTATAATGCGACTTTAATTAGTTTTCATTAATGTTGAAATCTAACTTCATAATGAGGTTGTATTCCCTTGAGTTTATTGTTAAACTACGTTTGTATATAAGATTTAAATTAGGTGGATAGTCGTCTGTATGATATATAACTGTATCGAACCAAACCGCTACACTACCTATTACACTGGTCAATTACGGTGGCGAGTTGCAATGCAAGTAGGTAGAAGTACAGTCCCGGCACGCTTACCGAAGGAGACGAGGAGAGAGCGTCGAGGGAACGCAGGCACGGGGTGGAGACGCGATAACTATCATATCAACCAGGACCTTTTTTTTCTCCGGGGAGAATGCGAAGGCATTTCCCCCGAAGAAAAAAAAGGTCGGTCCGGGGAGCCGAAGGGGATATGTGGGGCTCGAACCCATTAAAACCCCCGGGGTGACGCTACACTCGCGAAAGTTTGCGGGACAGTTGAGTCAAGCGCCGCGCCCTCCGCCCCGTGTCCGTGGTTGACGCTCCTTCTGTACCTTGACGCCATTGCGTCCCACCTCCGATGTGGCGCGCCGGGGATACGTGGCGCGCTCCTCCACCACAGGGGCCCTGGTGGACGACGAAGTTCCCTGCTCCGCCGCCCGACCCCCCTACCTATGGCGCCCCCTCTCCCTCGAGATATCACCCAGGACCTGTAATATCCCCACATAACCCCCTCGTCTCCCCGGGCGGGGGGTATGCGAAGGCACTTCGCCCGGGGAAAAAGAGGTAGAAGTACAGTGGCGAGCTCCTTGCACTTCGCGCTTTGCTACTCCCGATCGGTTTGCAACACTGTTCTTAGCAACCTACTGTACTTAATTACTTCACTAAATATTTACTGCCAGAGATGCATGAATGCATGAGATGATGCATGAGAATGTCAGGCGGCCACTTCGATTAAGCACTGCAGGAGGCCTGCCGGTCAGCGGTCGGCCAGCTACTGCTTATATGACAGCACTTCTTGTCGTGTTAACAGAACTATCTTCATTAATTATGAAAAACGGAATTTTTACAATGTTTAAATTTGTTTTCGAGTTCCCGATATTTCGGCGTAGTTGCACACGCCATGTGATGGATCACGCAGTTACTCATGAATCATACATAATAATAATTACAGTGATAATGACCATGTAAGTTTAAAACTTTAGAACTATCTTCAACTGTAGTAATTAGAAGACAGTTTCGTATACTCGAAGCCAGGGTTAGGCTTGCTAGGTAACTCTAACACTTGCTTAAAATTACTGCCTTGAGAAACTAAGCTTCGTGTACCTGCCATTCCTGGCATGACCGTAAGTCAACATGTAAATCTTTATGCGCTGTCGGCAGTACAACAAGAGATCAGATTCTATCTTTAATCTTATTTTAGCTGAAAGGGTTTTTCGCTAAAAGTAAGGCGAAACTAATTAAAAGAAGACAATGCAGACAATAATTACTGTGCCTTTGTGCGAGGCAGTGGAGCTGATTCTTTTTAGGGAATTAGAAAGTAACAACTGTTGTCAAAGGGTAATAATGACCTTACAAAACACATATCTACTCGTAATGGTTAGAAGTTATTTGAACCCACTTCCCTTGGCTATACGGGGATGATTAGGATGGCTGGTAAATGTTTTAAATTAAATATGCAAAATACATTACAAAATATATATATTAATATATATACATTTAAGTAGGTATAGTAATATACAATGAAATAAAAAATCCGAGCTTTCCTAAAATCTTCTCTTTTTAACTCTCAGAGTTCTCTGTCAGAGGCCAAAGTGCCAAAAGTTCCCTTTCCCGAGCACTTTCTAGAAATGAAAGGCCCTTCGCACTTCATCGGAACCAAATTACTAAAACTTTATGTACTCGTCATTAAGAGTGAGTGATTCTGTACTTGCGAAGATTCATTAATTGGATGTTAGCGCCCGCCCCCGATGCGTTCAAGGGCAGGGCGGGATCGATACCGCCGGGACCACGGGAACGGCTCTACGATACGATGTCATTATCATTTTTAATGTGGAATTTACTTGGCCCGATGGTGCAGGTTACCTTAGGCCTTACCTGTGGCAGTCATCATACATTTTTAAGGGAGGGAAATAGGACTGAAATAATTTATGTAAAAACTTAAGTTTACCCAGACGTGGATGCTGGTGACCGTTATATTCAAATTTAAGCTTCAGAAATTACTAAAATTGGAGAAACTAGTTGACTCGACAAAATGTTATATAGGTAGGTACATTCGCTGTAAGCCATCGTTAGCGTCTGTGATTTATTGTTACAATATCTAAGAAAATAACTTCGAGAATGCAAAATTTTAATTAAAATGCTAATGCTTTACAGCTAAGAAATTTTCTTGTTGTCGTGTTTGCCGTTATTTACTTGTTTAGTCTTATTTTGCAACTTGATGTTAATTTTACCAACATAATGTTATACATGTCGTACGGCTGAAGTGATGATGATGATGAATGTTATACATACAGTTATTTACCTAAACGCTGTAGTAGTCCCTAGACACAGGCACGCATCCGGAGATAGTACATAAGTACTTCCGTTTGGTTGTGCCAGTTGCGAGTTAGTCTCAGGGATCTGTTTGTGTAAAAATTGTGCTCTGTAAGCATTCTTGTGATACTTTAGAACTAAATATTAATATTAATAAATGTTTGGTACTACAAGTACTGTAAGCTTCTAATGGCAAAAGGATATACCTTGTTGCAGTCAAAACTTTCCTCAAATTAAGCCACGCCTGCTGATTCATGAAACCTTTTAACCGATAACACAGATTAAAATGTCCCAAGGAATTCGACTTAGCGTTAGATGTTATATTTTACCTTGTATATTTCGTGGTCAGATCATTGAATTGATTATTTCATGAAATGGTTGGTCATTTCATTGGTTAGGTTAGGTTAGAACTGTGATGAAAAATAGCGCGAGCCGAGCGAGCGAAGCGCCAGAATAAAAAATAAAAAAAGACAAACTTTGATCTCACGGAAACCTTACATTAATTTCCTAAAATTAAATTTGATAATTTCATGATATGGTTGATCATTTCATGAAATGGTCAATTTTTCATGGTATGGCCAAACGTTGTTGAAAATATCATTAAGGGCATTCCGGCGATCAAACTCAGAATTTTCAATGTTTTTAAATTAAATTTCCTGACAAAGTATCATTGCTAGGTCTTCCAAAATATTATATGTGATAGATCTTTTCTTTATGAAGGGAAGTTACTAAATTTTATTTGAATAAAATAAATACAATGTTCTAAAAAAAATGATTTTCAAGACCCCTTTTTTCCGTCTTAAACTCAATTATCTCAATAACTATTTGAGTAATCAAGCTAATTTTTTTTGTGTAAGTAGTTCTTAGTCATATCTAGGGAAGTTACTAAAAATTTTTTTTGTAATGTTTATATTCAAGAACTAGTATCCCAAAATGCATCGTACACCGTTTCGCAGCATAATTCTTCAGTCTCCGCCTGGCATTGGCGGCGTTTGGACGTGGAGACTGTATCGCTCCGATTGCGCCAAAATTGAAAAAAAAAACTCAAACCAGGATCCTAAGTTTTTTCAATGATGCTTATTTTGCTAGGAAATATTGAACTAGCGCTTCAGGATTGGGTATAGATGAGTGCTTTGCCATTTATTGCATAACCATAGACCTATGTAACCTAGGACAAGTAATAATTTTACTCATTACCTAAAGCAAACATTAATAGTTTGAAATAAAAGTGACGGATAAGTAATATTGCCTAAGATACTTAAGAGCCCATAAAAGTTGTACTATTTGAGTACCTATATTTTGTTGTGTTGTAGGTAGGTACATAATTAGTCTAAGTTTCTAACTTCTACTACTGTATGTTAAATTTATGTTCGTTTTAGGTTCCTCACAAAATTGGAAATGTGAGAAACTTAAGATAGGTAGGTGTAAAAAATTGCATCTAGAAATAAGAAATTCACTTGTTGAAAAAGGTTTTTACAGAGACAATGCAATAAAAAGCAATTCTTGAAATAAAACCGACGTAAGTTTTTTTCATATACCTAGTTGATCTAATATTACCATTACACCAATTTTATGAGACTGTGAAAAGTCCAGCTTCTTACCTTTGAGTGAGGAACATATACCGCACCATTTTGTGAAAATTTCAGGTTCAAAACATTCTTGAAGTGACAACTTCTTTAGCGGCGTTGTGCACTATTTATTGTGATGGGTAAAAGCTGTTTAACTCGCGTCAGAGGGCCTACTCTGAAACGCTAATACGAAACTTCGGTTAGCCCTGTCCCTCTCACTCTCGAGTCATAACGGAATCGAGTGATAGGGGCGGGGCTAACCGAAGTTTCGGATTTGCGTTTCAGAGTACGGTCCCAGGATCACGTGACCGTAAGACGTACTTGGGGGCCTGATCGAAAAACTGTTACAATGTCATTAGAATACGAAGGCAAATTTCGCCATCTATCCCGATGGTCTGATAGCTCTGGCACCTCGGTTAAACAAAACAGGCGGCGCGCGGCGGCAGAACAGAAGACCTCGGTTCAAATCCAGTCCGTATTATTTTCTTTTTTTTTGTCCAAACTCCTTTTTTTTGTGAAAAAGTCTACGGAGCCCTGTATCAACGCATCTAGTTCATTATTATAAGTATATTTTCTAAAAATCAACTGGTTAAAAATTTAAGAATATCAAAAATGCACAACGTTTATATTCAAGTTTTCACTTCTGCCGGCACTCCCGGAGTGCAACTCGCTGTTTTTTATTACTAATTCTCTTTTCCATTATAATTCAATACCCGTATATACAAAGGTACTTTGTGTTCAATACCTAGTACAAAATTAGAGGCTCTTGCAAGACATGCTCTTGCTCTCGCGGTTTTGAAATTCGAAATTCGAAATTCCCACAACAATATCTAAAACCGATGGTTGAGGCGCCAGTAGCAATAAAAAAGAATGAAAAGTCTGTCAGCTGTATTGACAGTTTAAACTCTCAAATTTAACCACCGCGTCAGATAAGTTTGCGGAGTTCTGTAAGGAGACTTGCATAGTCGGAGTAAAATTTTTGATACTCTAATGAAATATTGCATAGGTACAAGTACTTCCGAAGGAGGAATATTTATTTCATTATTTAAATTTCATTGCACAAAGTATAAACAAATGGCGGGCTAACTTTAAACTGACTAACATATTATATCAAAGATAATAAACTCATAAAAATAAATAATCTCGAAGAAGTTTTATATACACTCTCTGCCACAAATGTCATTTATTAAAAGTAGGTGGCTAAAACGTCAGTGATTAGATTACATATCCTTTGGAAACTGCCATGCAAGAAATGACAGTTTTGTATAAGTAGTACGAAACCAAACCGTTTCAGCTGCTCGACCGTGATGTTGTCAAAGCCAGCGGCTTAACCTTCTTTGAGCTTATCAAGGGCAAACTTGAGCTCTGTTTCTGTAAAAGCCTCGTCCAAGTGGTTAACCTCTTTACCAGGGTCTCGTGTAAATTTCTTCTGGAGACTTTTCGTGGAAGCTTTCCCATTTTGGAGTAAGTTGTGAGCGATCTGGTTTGTGGTCACATTAGAATGACGATCAGCGATTTTAGGATCATTATTTAGTTTCCTTATAAAACACCATGCCTTCTACGCCTTCGATTAGCTTGTTCCACTTTTCTATCGTGGTTTCGGATATGGCTTCTAGCAATTCATTCCCAAAATCGATGGTGTCCTGTGAGATGGGATCTAATTCATACTGGTCTTGGTATGTCATCCTATCATATTATATTTAAAAACATATATTTGATGCTTGGGAGAGCAAGCGAGATGTCATCATCATCATGTCAGCCGAACGACGCCCACTGCTGGGCATAGGCCTCCCCCAAGGATCTCCACAACGATCGGTCCTGCGCTGCCCGCATCCAGCGGCTTCCCGCGATCTTGACCAGATCGTCGGTCCACCTTGTAGGGGGCCTGCCCACGGAACGTCGTCCGGTACGCGGTCGCCATTCGAGAACCTTTCCGTTCTCCGCGCTATGTGTCCCGCCCACTGCCACTTCAATGATGCAATCCTTCGAGCTATGTCGGTTGTTTTAGTTCTCCTGCGGATCTCATCATTTCTGATTCGATCGAGCAGGGAAATACCAAGCATCGCTCTCTCCATTGCTCGCTGGGTGACTTTGAGCCTTCTTATGAGACCCATAGTAAAAGACCACGTCTCACTTCCATAGGTCATTACTGGCAACACACACTGGTCAAAGACCTTAGTCTTGAGACATTGAGGTATTTCGGACGCAAATATATGTCGGAGCTTCCCAAACGCTGCCCATCCGAGCTGGATTCGACGAGAGATCTCTTTCTCAAAGTTGGACTTACCTAATTGGACCGTCTGTCCTAGGTAAACATAGTGGTCAACAACTTCGAGTGTAATGTTCCCAACATTAACTGGAGCGGGTGCAACATGGGCATTGAACATGATTTTCGTCTTGTCCATGTTCATCTTAAGACCCACTCTTTGCGAAGCATTACCGAGATCTTCGAGCATTGTGTTCAGGTCTTCCAAGGTCTCAGCCATAAGAACTACATCATCGGCAAACCGTAGGTGTGTTAGGTACTCGCCATTGATGTTGATGCCGTATTCTTTCCAGTCCAGCAGCTTAAAAATATCCTCCAACGCAGCTGTGAACAGTTTGGGAGAGATGACATCTCCCTGTCTCACACCTCGCTGTAGTTGGATAGGATTAGAGCTCTGGTTCTGTAATCGGACTGACATGGTGGCGTTTTGGTATAAGTACCTCAGCACCTCGATGTACCTGTAGTCTATTTGGCACCTCTGGAGAGACTGCAGCACCGCCCAAGTCTCAATCGAATCAAAGGCTTTCTCATAGTCCACGAACGCCAAGCAAAGTGGCAAGTTATACTCTTCGGTCTTCTGTATAACTTGCCGCAGCGTATGAATGTGGTCTATGGTACTGTAGCCTTTCCGGAACCCGGCTTGTTCGGGAGGTTGGAAGTCGTCGAACCTGCGAACGAGACGATTCGTAATGACTCTCGAAAACAACTTATAGATATGACTCAGAAGCGAGATGGGTCTATAGTTCTTCAAGAGAGTTTTATCACCCTTCTTGAAAAACAGCATCACATCGCTTCTGCTCCATGCCTTTGGCGTTTTGCCCTCAAGGATGACTGAATTGAAAAGCTTCTGGAGGATTTTAAGTATCGGCTTACCGCCCGCTCTCAGAAGCTCTGTTGTGATTCCGTCATCGCCCGCCGCCTTGTTGTTTTTAAGCTGCTTGAGAGCCATTCTTATCTCGTACAGGCTGACGTCCGGGATATCTTCGGTATGGTGTCGGGTAAGCTTGGCTCTAGGGTCTGAAGCCTTGCTTTCAACAGGTGTTTGTGTGGAATATAGCTGTCCATAGAAACTCTCAATCTCCCTCAGGATTTCAGGTGTTGACGAAATGATGCTACCTTCCTCAGTTTTCATCCTCGTCAATTGACTTTGCCCGATAGCGAGATGTAGTTGGTATTTATTGTGACCTCTCCAAAGCTTTCGATTGTGTTAATCACCAAACACTTTTAAGGAAATTAAAACATTATGGTGTCTATGATAAATCGGTTAGCCTTATGCAATCATATCTATGTGAAAGAACACAGAAAGTAGTTATCAACAAAACTGAGTCTACTGGAGCCCCTATCAACATGGGCGTACCCCAGGGGTCAATACTGGTACCTTTTGCTGTTTTTAATTTATATAAATGACCTTCCTTTTTAAGCAAAGAATTTATGCAAGACAGTGCTATTTGCTGATGACACTTCCTCTAGTCTTTAAAGTTGACAGAGGTAATAATTGCTCTGACGAAGTAAATAGTACTTTATCGAAAGTTGCGCATTGGTTTCATAGCAATAATCCATTCTTTTACCATGGTACCATTAGACAGTACCATTGATGGTACTGTGGCAATTTCTTTTTGCCGTGGTACCATCAATTAATCTATCATTAAACTCGAAAAAAAACAAAATGTGAAAAAAAAATCCCTGCCAAATGTAAGACAGGTTGATATTCACATAAAATTGGATGACAATGTAGTAGAATTAATTAACAGTACTCAATTTTTAGATATAACATTAGATTATCGACTTCAATGGGACCCTCATATTGAAGCCTTGGCCGGTAGACTCAGTTCTGCGGCATTTGCTGTTAAAGAAATAAGGCTCTTAACCGATATTGAAACGGCAAGGTTAATCTATTTTAGCTATTTTCAGAGTGTATTGTCCTACGGCCTATTACTTTGGGGTTCAGCAGCTAACATCGAAAGTATTTTTGTGCTTTAGAAAAGAGCTATTCGCGCCATATACAAACTTCGGCCAAGAGATTCTTTAAAAGAAATCAACATATTAACTGTTGCAGGACAATACATAATAATATATGAGAATATGGTATATGTGAAGAAGTATCTCAATACATTTGTAAAACGTAGCAATATACATCAATTCAAAACAAGAAATAAAAATAAGATTGCCGTTCCAAGGATTCGACTTGAAAAAACAAGAAGTTCGTTTTTGAGGAAAAGCGTAGCTAGTTTTAATAAAGTTCCACAGAATTAAGTAGAGCTCTCTTTGCACAAAATTTTAACATATAGTTGTGTTGCTGTCGCTTCGGTATTAATTTTTAATTAGTACAAATACTTCAGCATATCGCATAATATTTAAACAGAAAAAAGAACCTGACGTTAGGCAAGTTTTTACGTTTTTTACCCATTTTTGGAGCACAAGGGATATGATGCGTACATGGCGAAAAATAGTGACAATGAAAAATAAAGATATTTTAAAATGATTAATGAAAAAAGGTTTTTTTAAAGTGGCTGATTTATAACCTTACGTGGCAAGTTTACATTAGTAAACAAAGTATCAATTATTTCAGTTGCGCTACATTTTGTTTAAACAAATTCGACGATCTCCGTGGCCGATTGGTGTACGCACCGGTTTTCTAGGTGCCACTATCTCTGAGGTCCCGGGTTCGATTCTCGGACGGGTAAATGTCGAAAACTAACTTTTAGATATTTTCTTGTATCTGGGTGTATGTGATCGTTGCTTCCAATTTTCAATGACACAAGTTATTGTATTATTTGATATTATCATTTTTGGTATTGGAATAATATGTATTTTATTTTATTTTTTTGTACTTAAACAATATTTTTATTTAAGGGGTTTTTTATATATTGATTTATATTATAGATTGATAGCGTGATTTTATATAAACGGTATACTTATTTAAATATTGATTATTTTGATTGAGTAAAAAAGTATTAGATGATGGGCTAGTATGAGTTATTTATATTTTTTCATAATAAATTATAAGTTTTATTAATTTGATTGGAATAAATCTGAAAATGTACCTACTGGTTAGAGCAGTATACATTATTTATTTTTTTCAGTGTAATTTGTAGCAAATGTTGTAGTTTTGCCTGCGAAGATCATTTCGATAATGGATATATTATCGAAATTATTTAGAGATAGAAAATAAATATAAATAGCTGCTGCTGTGGTCTGCATTTTGAAGAATCGTTTGAAGTGACTATCTTTGTTAAAAAAAGCTTTTTTACTACATACGAATAATATCTAAGATCTACTCTTCCTACAAACCGACGTTTACAATAAATATTAATTAATAATTCTTCTTGTATTCTACATAATATAATTTCCTTAGTAAAAGCGCACATAGGTGATATTTGAGATGTAAATAGAATGCGCGCTGCATGCCGCGTCTACACGTATTTCTCAGTCTACGAGAGTGCCGCGGCCGGAGTCTTACCGATCCCAGCACCCCCTCGCTTGTGTAAGCAACGGCCATCGACGATATTTTTTTTACCTATGCTATACTATATCCTTAAACGTTGAATTTTTAACGATATTGTCAATTCAAATTGGTCATTTCATGAAATACGACTATTTCATGAAATGACCGACAATATCATGAAATTACCAATTTTATGATCTGACCACGACATATATAGGTACCACCATTTTCATTTGATTAAGTCATCTATTCTTCAGAACAATATAAGAGATATGAATTCTCATTCCTGACCTGACAGAAGGCTAACTGGCTGTCGGAATAAGGTCAAGGGGTTGTTTTGTCCGGAAACAAAGTGGCGTAACAGGATTAGGGGCTCTAGGGGTCCCTGCGACCTTGACACCCTTCGCACGGTCGATAGCATGGCACCCCTCAGATTCTTTAGGAAGAGAAACGTATAATTCGGGATGACTTACTTTTGTTGATTCGAACGAAAACACTGAAGTATAAAGAAGGAAGTTAATACACCTTGGTTGATATATTTAAAAAAGAGCTTGTTGGGTTTCCTCGTAATCTAATAAAAAATACGAAAAGGGTTCGACCTTCACCAATAAACTATTTAATAACAAATTAATATATTGCGAGTGGGTTTGCTAAAATGTTTTCTATAAAACAATATACTTTATTAAAGCGGTCTTTTATTTTAAAAGTCTTTTCTTCTAACTGCACGAAACAATAAATCTTTCGTGCGTAGCGTGTGGGCGCAGTTGATGGAATAAAATATGGAAATAATCTTATCTGGCATGTGCGCTCGTGGGTCCAGTAAAAGAGGGTCGGAAATATAAGTGAAGATGAGTACTCTTCTGAGATGATGTTGATGAGTGGAACTTTAATTTAGATAGGTAAGTAGCAACTTTTAATTTAGCAGATGAGGTTTTCAACAAATAAAACAATGTAGCGAAATGGAATTAGGGACTTGGGGGGTCCCGGCGACCTTGCACGGCACCCCATGGCACCCCAGACCTCAGACTTTGGAAATTAAGGGGAAGGTGACTTATTTTTACTGATTCATGATTATACCTTTACAGAAATAATTTGAAAAGTTCAGTACGTTTCGGGACTCATAAATCGGCAGATATTTTATGATAAGGAAAAAAGAGCTTGGTGACTATCTTGTTGCAAGGTTTCCGCTGTAAGACGCTACGAACTGATTGCTTTGGGACTCAAGGGTTCCTGCGCCCTTGACCCTCATTCGGATGTTCGCTAGCATAGCAACCGTTAGATCTAACATTTTGGAAATACAGATTTAACCTGTTTACTGTTTCGAAGTGAATTTTGTAATTTTGTTGATTTAAGGCGCTACTCGGAAAAAGTATAGACTTTTTGATTTGAAGCTATAGGACGGTTAGTTGTTACAAATCTTGTAATAAGATATAATTATATTTCTTCATATCTTTATCTAGATTCGTATAGTTTCAAAAACACGATTTTATGATTTTGCCTCGACACTTTTTTTTTTCGAAATGACCTCTAAAAAATACGAAAATTCAAGATTATTCTTAAATGGGGTTACTTACACTATTAGAAATTGGTATAATTAGTGGACACCAATAATATTTAGGATCGTATAGAAGCATTTTTTAAAAAATCGCTGTAGTTTTTTAATACGAAGTGATTTCGTGTTTTTTTTTGCCTAATCTGCAAAATCGATCTCGCTCCCGCGCGCGTCGTTTTCTCACTGCTATCTCGCTTCAAAATAATTTTTCCGAGTATCGCCTTAAAAAATAAAGGTTCCTGGTTGAAACTACATGGTGGTTGAAAATCAGCGCCTTTCAAATGGAACGTATCTTTTGTTTAAGATAAGATTGGGTTGTATTTAAAAAGGTGTAATCTGACAGTAAAATGCCTGCTAGAGTGCTCGTCAGATAAGTCTGCGCGCGGTGAAAATCGAATACTAATCTTTTCTATAACATTAGAACAAAAAAATGCACTGTAACTTGCGCCAGAAACGCGCCAGTCACGTGCAGAGTTATCTGACACACACTCTATTATAGTTACAATTCTGATTTCCTATAAAAGAAACAGAATACTAGAGGTATTGGAATCGAGAAAAAGCTTTTACCTAGATTAGTCATCAATTTCCAACTCTTTGTGTTAAGATCAAGAAAAATACATAGCAAGCTGACATTATAGTTCAGTCTCTCCTATTTTATTGTACGGGTAATTTCCCGAGTAATATTCCTATAATGACATGGCGAATCTTTTATGGCTTCTATTCGCAATAATATGAATAATGGAATCTATCGTAAATATTATGCGTTCTGTATTATTGCGTAGTTTGATGGCTGTTATTTTAGTGCCCATTAGTGGTGGAAATCCGTTAGGTAAACAATGAAAGGTATATCTTCCTGAATACTGAACTTTTTAACCGACTTAAAATAAAAAAAAATCGTCGAATTTTTTATTTTTATTTAAGGAAAAGAATAGAAACTGTTTGTTTGGTGAAACATACAAGAGAGAAGAGAAGAGAAAAAAAGAAGTTTATTAAAATTAATGAACTTCTTTTCTCCATTTTTTTTCAACTTTTCCAAGGAAAATAGACAAGAAGAAAGAACTCGTACATTAATTAAATAACTTACCAAATAGATTCTTTAACATTTGGTACTTTTAAGTAATCTATCGAATAAATAATAAAGATCTATACAACCCAGAAAACGTCTCAACCGCCTCTGTGGTCTACACCACCAGTATCAGACTAAGACGTCCCGGGTTCGATACCCAGTGGTTGTAGGTACATATTGTATTCGGTTTGGTTGGTGGTAGGACTTGTATAGTCCGCCTGGCCAGCTACCACCATCTTATCTAAGTCTGACGCCATAGCAACGATGTTTTCAGCACTGTTGTGTCTCGGCAGTTAGAGATAAGATAGCCAGTCCTCAGTGTAGAGGATTCCGGGAGTAGTGCGCTTCCATCTTCAGCCTTATTTTCACTTAACATCAGGTGAGGTGAAGGCTAAGTACTATACTACCCCGCTTGAGGATAAAAAAGGTTGACGAAATTATCTTGGTTGGATGCAACGATTTGATTAAGTTAGGATGAACACATCTTAGATTTCTGCGCGAACTGTCCATATAAATAAAACACTTTCACGGATTTATTCACGCAATTTATTTAACAACTTGGTTAAACTTTAGTTGTTTTTAGAGATATTTTGGTTTATATCTTCTTTCTTGTTCCCAGGACATCTCTACCAGTGGCCCAATTTAGTCGCGGCGACTTCTCCCTGTGGTCAGTGCTGAAGAACTGCGTGGGCAAGGAGCTGTCCAAGATCACGATGCCGGTGGTGTTCAACGAGCCGCTGTCCTTCCTTCAGCGCATGTTGGAGTATCTGGAGTACGCTCACCTGCTCCGCATGGCATCCGAGCAGACCGACCCTGTAGCGAGGATGGAGTATATCGCTGGTAGGTCAGGGGTATGATAGACAAAGAATCTGGTGTGTGAGGAACTTTCTTTCTTCAGCGCATGCTGGAGAACCTTAAGTAGGCGCACCTGCTTCGCATGGCGTCCGAGCAGACCGACCCTGTAGCGAGGATGGACTACATCGCTGGTAGGTCAGGGGTTAGATAGACAAAATATGTGGCGTGTGAGGTGCTTTTCTTTCTGCAGCGGTGGCTGAGTACCTAGAGAACGCTCACCTGCTCTGTATGGCGTCCGAGCAGACCGACCCTGTAGCGAGGATGGAGTACATCGCTGGTAGGTCAGGGGTTGACAGTCAAAGTATGTGTGGAGCTGACCAATTTCACGATGCCGGTGGTGTTCAATGAGCCGCTGCTTTTCCTTCAGCGGATGCTGGAGTAGACCAGCAGACCGACCCTGTATCGAGGATTGAGTACATCGGTGGTAGGTCAGGAGTTAGATAAACAAAGGTATGTGAGGAGCTTTTCTTTCTTCAGCGCATGCTGGAGTACCTGGAGTACCTACGCGCACCTGCTCCGCGTTTCGTCCGAGCAGACGGACTCTGTAGCGAGGATGGAGTACATCGCTGGTAGGTCAGGGGTTTGATAGACAAAGTATATGTGGAGCTGTCCAAAATCACGATGCCGGTGGTGTTCAATGAGCCGCTGCTTTTTCTTCAGCGGATGCTGGAGTAAACCGAGCAGACCGACCCTGTATCGAGGATGGAGTACATTGCTGGTAAGTCAGGGGTTTGATAGACAAAATATTTAGTGTGTGAGGAGCTTTTCTTTCTGCAGCGGAGGCTGAGTACCTATAGAACGCTTATCTGCTCCGCATGGCATCCGAGCAGACCGACCCTGTAGCGAGGGTGGAGTACATCGCTGGTAGGTCAGGGGTTGACAGTCAAAGTATGTGTGGAGCTGACCAAAATCACGATGCCGGTGGTGTTCAATGAGCCGCTGCTTTTCCTTCAGCGGATGCTGGAGTAGACCAGCAGACCGACCCTGTATCGAGGATGGAGTACATCGGTGGTAGGTCAGGAGTTAGATAAACAAAGGTATGTGAGGAGCTTTTCTTTCTTAAGCGCATGCTGGAGTACCTGGAGTACCTACGCGCACCTGCTCCGCGTTTCGTCCGAGCAGACGGACTCTGTAGCGAGGATGGAGTACATCGCTGGTAGGTCAGGGGTTTGATAGACAAAGTATGTGTGGAGCTGTCCAAAATCACGATGCCTGTGGTGTTCAATGAGCCGCTGCTTTTTCTTCAGCGGATGCTGGAGTAAACCGAGCAGACCGACCCTGTGTCGAGGATGGAGTACATCGCTGGTAGGTCAGGAGTTAGATAAACAAAGGTATGTGAGGAGCTTTTCTTTCTTAAGCGCATGCTGGAGTACCTGGAGTACCTACGCGCACCTGCTCCGCGTTTCGTCCGAGCAGACGGACTCTGTAGCGAGGATGGAGTACATCGCTGGTAGGTCAGGGGTTTGATAGACAAAGTATGTGTGGAGCTGTCCAAAATCACGATGCCTGTGGTGTTCAATGAGCCGCTGCTTTTTCTTCAGCGGATGCTGGAGTAAACCGAGCAGACCGACCCTGTGTCGAGGATGGAGTACATCGCTGGTAGGTCAGGAGTTAGATAAACAAAGGTATGTGAGGAGCTTTTCTTTCTTCAGCGCATGCTGGAGTACCTGGAGTACCTACGCGCACCTGGGAGGAGCTTTTCTTTCTGCAGCCGAATATGGAATACCTTGAGTAAGCGCACCTGCACCGCATGACGTCCAAGCAGACCGATCATGTAGCACCACGAAGTTAGCACAGGTCTTTCGAGGTTGCAACTTTGGTTTTACACTATTGGTATCTGTCCTTACAACATCCCAAACAAAAAATCAGGACCCTGGCAATTATTTAGAATGTTTTAGATGACTGGCCTATTAGACGAACCATAATGAAATGTGTATGTGTCTAACCAGAATGAATAATCAACTAATGAATGCTTTTGCGGTTTCCACATCTTGGTATAGAGATTTAGCTTTGAAATTTATAATTACATTTATTTCCCAGCGTTTGCGGTCAGCGCGTTGGCTTCAAATTGGGAGCGTCTGGGTAAACCATTCAACCCCCTCCTTGGCGAGACATACGAGCTCGAGCGACCAGAGTTCAGGGCAGTTTGCGAGCAGGTTAGTTAAACATTAAACTTTTTAAAAATAACCGAGGTAAAAATTATAAATATGTAGAAAATTTGTTTGTTTTGCTATTCTAATGTTACTACTTCTAACTTCTTCTAAAATCTTTAAAACCGTTATATACAATAGCAGAGCAGCTCATAAAAAATACGAGTGATAATAATCCTTCTATTTACAAGCATTACGGTTGCTTTGGTACCTGATCTTAGGTATATTATTCCATAATTGTCCGAGAAAGATAAAAATTGTCTCGCTCTGTTCTTTTCTAACTGGTTATTCCAACGGCCTATGTTTTCCTAGGTGTCGCACCACCCCCCAGTGTCAGCTTTCCACGCTGACAGTCCCTCCTTCGTGTTCCACGGCTCCGTGCATCCCAAGCTCAAGTTCTGCGGCAAAAGCGTCGAGATACAACCAAAGGGACACGTCACTGTTGAACTACCAAGGTAAGCGGCATCCTCGACTTTATTAGTAAAAATATAAAGAAGATACATTGTGATTTTCAAATACCTACTTACAGCTTATATCGGTGGATAGTGTTGCTGTCTGAATATAATATGATGGTGGTAGTTGTATGGAAAATACGACCATAGAAAAAATTTAGAAGTCTGTATACAGTTTCCCTGACACACGATATTAAGTATATCAGACTTATCTGCAAATGCCAACTCCACCTGTGCAATGTGTGCACTGCACTGTAAAACGCTGATAAAGCTCTCTATGCTGAAGATCAGTTTTTTGTTTTGGATTCCATTCCAGAAAATATTGAAAAGTTCGTTTTCTATATTTACCTCACCGGGAATCGAACCCATTACCTTCCGGGAAAGCGGCACCTTGAAAACTGGTGTGAACACCACTCGACCACGGAGGTTATCTAACTGTAGTATAGTTTTTAAGGTTTAATCCAGATATTGTATAAGGAATCTTTTAAGGAACAACCAACCTGATGTTTACCTTCATAATTTTGCAACGTTAGGTGGGGCGAAGCTTACACCTGGAGCAACGTGAACTGCTGCGTCCACAACGTGATCGTAGGCAAGCTGTGGATCGAGCAGTACGGCGCCATGGAGGTGGTCTGCCACGGCGGCGCCGGCCTCAAGGCCAACCTGTCCTTCAAGCCGGCAGGCTTCAACAACCGCGACCTGCATAGGGTTGACGGATTCATTACTGACGCGAAGTAAGTTAGAAGCATTATGTTATTCTTCTTAGCATCACCTCTTCAGCGCTTACAACCGGAGCATCGTGGACTGCTGCGTCCACAATGTGATCAAGCTGTGGACATGGGCGTACCCAGGAAGGGGCAGGGTGGGGCGCTTGCCCCACCCTCCGACCTGACTTAAAGGTAAATAGCTTATAAAGTGTGCTCAAAATATCAAGATTCCATACTTTTGCCCCACCCTGATGTAAATGAAATAAATTTGCCCCACCCTGAAGTAAATGCTGGGTACGCCAATGGCTGTGGATCGAGCAGCACGGCGCCATGGAGGTGGTCTGCCACGGCGGCGCCGGCCTCAAGGCCAACCTGTCCTTCAAGCCGGCAGGCTTCAACAACCGCGACCTGCATAGGGTTGACGGATTCATTACTGACGCGAAGTAAGTTAGAAGCATTATGTTATTCTTCTTAGCATCACCTCTTCAGCGCTTACAACCGGAGCACCGGCGTGGACTATTGCGTCCACAACGTGATCGTGGGCAAGTAATTAAATATCACGCTCTCTTTCTTCGATCAACAATAGTTGTAATTGTTGATTGATCTTTGAATATTTTTGTACTATGTGTACTTCGAACGCTGATTTGTGAAGATAGTAATAATATTCATTTGCATCGCCAGAGCAATAGACTTTCAGAGTGCTAAACTGGATTCGTTTGAGTAACTTGCTTAACACAAATAGGTCAGCATCTTTCAAGCGATAAGTACCTAAGTAGGAAGCTAGTTTTCAAAGGTTTTGAATTGCTACCAATAGTTATGCAACTTCTATTGTTTTCGATTTTAAAATACTGCTACTTTTAATATTTACAGGTCAGTTTTCATTTGTTTCAAACAGTGAAAGTAGGTTCCGCTGAGAGGGATCTTGGCATTTCGCCAGTTTTGCGTCCCCTCATTTCAGTGAAAGTTCGTAGATAAGCTAGTTGTACCGGGAATTGGAATGTTTCTATTATTATCGCTGTCTGGAAGTGGAGCATTCTGATAATTGAAAATAAATTCACACCATAATATTTAACTACCCGTTATATCAACGTTTTCGTCTATAATGCTTAGGGTTCAGAATGTCTACAAAGTCTAAGTTCTGATTAGCTGTTATACTCGACAGATAGGCCATACAAAGCTTTCAAGTAAACTAGAAAGTATCTCCTAATCAGACATATAATTACCTACCCTACATCATTGCTGAAGGTGATCATTGGACAGATTATACTTATTTTAGTTTCAATCAAACTCTCTATCTCACAAGAATCGAATAGCTTGAAGTACATAGGTAGGTAAGCAAACAGAAATATTAACTCTTTTATTTTCAACCTACGAACCTTCTTCTACTTGTTACAAGGTGTCCAGCCCCAGGGTTTGCGAACCAATGGCGTAGCTTCTTTAACATTCACAAAAGCTAATAACAGACTAGACGGCATAAATGATAATGAATCTTGAATCTTCTTCCGCAGCAAGAAACGCGTACGCTTCCTATACGGCAAGTGGACGGAATTTATAAAGTGCTGCAGCGCAGCGGCACATGAGCAGTGGGCCAAGGAGCGCGGCGACGAGGCAGCTGCGCAGACTCCATCGCACACGCCCAAGAAGGTCCTGGCCAAACTCAACAGCTTCAAGGTGGGCGCACTGCGCTCCATGTCCATACAAGACGTGAGTATACCTACTTCTACATGAGCCAGGTTTTAATGTAGTGACTGTGACTGGTGGCACACGAGCAGTGGGCCAAGGAGCGCGGCGACGATGCGTTCCATATCCGTACAAGACGTGAGTATACTTCTACATCAGCTATCTCTTAATGTCTAAACTACTGAGTGGCGGCACACTAGCAGTGGGCCTAGGAACGCGGCTGAGATGGTCCTGGCTAAGCTCAACAGCTTCAAAGTGGGCGTACTGCGCTCCATATCCATACAATACTTGAGTTTACCTTTTTTTAAGTATCCGCCATGTTTTAATATCCACGCTATTGAGGCACATGAGCAACGCGACATACAAGCAGTGGGTGAAAGAGCGGGTGACGAGACGGCTGCCCGGCCGCCGTCTCGCACATCCAAGAAGATTTTAGCTAAACTCAACGGCTTAAAAGTCATCGCGTTGCGATCCATGTCCATACAAGATACAAGATTTTAGCCTGAATTCGTTAATCCTCCACGATCTTCGAATAGCGTTTCTCTCAGATTCCTCAACTACTGAGGAACTGGGTATCATATCTCTTACTGCCGGAACAAAGTTCTGAAAACATTGCGCACTAAGAAGAAGTTCTAAAAGCTGGGACCTGTGAATTGCTTCAGAGATTGATTCATAATACAGCCTGATTACATCTATCATCATCGACTGCACTCGAGTCATATTTCAAGTCAATTTGGATTTATGTTTCAACCATAGACTAAAAATATAATAAAAATTTTTTTTTCAGAATGATGAACCAGACAATTCCGATGAAGTTCCGAAATCCGACGAGTCTTACAACATCGAGATACCAAACTCAGTCACGCTGTGGGAAGCCCGAGTAAGACCTACTACCAGTGCTCAGGTATGTATCTATACACTTATTATTGTAGCTCACGCTATAAACATAGGGAAGTTATCTAAAGCCTATAAAAGCCCACGAAACAAGGCTGTGCATAAAAAGACAGACAACAGTGACTAGACTACTAACATAATGGATATCCAATATGCTATTTTATTAACTTGCATAGATAATATAGCAATGTCGTATCTTTGGATTTTCATAATACTATCTACCTGGTGGTCTACCTACTTCTTCTCTTCTATCTACCTACTTAAAAACTTTGATAATTCCAGTACTACCAGTTTACGGAATTCGCGATGTCCCTGAACGAGATGGAACGGGACATGAAAGGGCAGTTGTGTCCGACGGACAGCCGGCTGCGGCCGGACGTCCGGCTGTTGGAGCAGGGGGACATCGATGCGGCTGCGGTTGAGAAGACCAGGCTGGAGGAGAAGCAGCGGACCGCCAGGAAACTGCTGAAGAAGAACGCTGACGGCTGGCAGCCTAGGTGAGACTTAATGGTGTAACGATGCAGCTGATGCACGGTGATAAAAATGACAGTGGATTCGAAAGAGTCATTCGGCTGCTGGACTGTATGTAACCACAGAGTCTTGGCCGCTCAGATGATCGGATCTTAATTGTAGCAACGGATAGCATAACAGCTTTCTTTCATGTATAAACCGTGGTCCAACCGCCATGTCCCACTGGTGGGTCCACAGGTAAGAGTATTTTTCCCCGTAGACCCACTTTATTTATTCGTATGATAGTCAAAATAGGCGGAAAAGATATACCCACTGCACTAGACATTATAGCTAATATTTATCTTATTACCCCTTTTAACAGTGGTCACGTCGTTATGTCCCACTTGACATAAAAATAAATAAACTCGATAGCCTTTTAGATAAGTGTTATAAGTGGTCAATAGGCGCAATCCGATCCAAACAATAAAAGTTATGCTACAAAAACAAAATTAGTTATTAATCGTTTGCCAAGACCTTCGTTTCATTTACTGTACTATAACTTGAGATACCTACCTAGTATCGTTACATTCTATATTAAATTTCTAAGAACAACACCGTGCTGACGCTTCGGTACTGACGATCTTTTCAAAACATGACAGTGGTGGGACCCACTGTTGTGCAGTATTTTTATTATACAGGGTAAAAAAATTACCTGTGGACCCACCAGTCGGTCATAACGGTGGGACCACGATTAATACCCGGACGATTTCTCTACTCTGTCCTGATGCCAGAGAATAATGTCAAAAATCGTTACTTTTTACAGATTCTCTATATTCTCTGCTTTGTGAAAAGAAAGAACACAATTGATATTGCTAAAAAGCAGCTGCCCCGTAAGATTCAGGTTTTCAATTTCTACACTGAATTCCCTTGTTTCCTATGCTGCAGGTGGTTCAGCCAGGGCACGAACCCTTACACCAAGCAGGAGGACTGGCTGTACAACGGCGGCTACTGGGACCGCAATTACCAGCATCTCAAGGACGTCGACATATTCTAAAGACCAGTACGATCATGCTGGTTTCAACATAATGGAATCATTGAACTTGGCTTCGATGTGAGGTATTCTGTGAAACAGAAACGGTACCGGCTGGGTTATTATAAAAATAAATTACTTACTATGCGATTAATATAAGAATAGGATAGGGATGCCGCCATGTTGTTACGTCAAGCTGTCAAAGTGCTGTCAAACTAACTTCACTTCACTTCAGTATGGTGTGCAAAAAAAGATCGTGGCTGATCATGTCATAGCTTAAATAATGATGTTCGTGCAAACCAAAACATATGAATAATTTGCAGATAATAATTATACAAATCATTAACTTGATTTTTTCGGAAAGTATAGGGCTCATGAAAGTATGCTTTTACGAAAATGATCAGGTAACTTGAATCTCAATCAAATTAAAATTTTGTGATATTTAACTGAAACCATTTTTTCATACATTGTTCTGATGCTTCAATAACACAGAATAAATTGAATTTTGATTCTATTTACTGGTTTAAGAAATTAAATAAAACAGGATTTCAAGTTATGAAAATAATTTAAAAATCAACCTGACAATAAAATTGGTAAATTGGGGGTTTCGTGAAAAATTGAATTGGTCTATCACGGTAAAAGAATTGGCCAGCTAGAGTCTGCACGTTGATTGAAGTTAGATTCGTCAGAATCTAGCTGTTACCAGGGTGCGCCGGGTATCGGTATCACGGGGAACGATTCAATCTAGCCACTCGGGGAGGCGCCATTCGTGAATCCGCCAATTGTAAATCAAAACACAACACATTATGCTTGCTAATGCTATTCCACCTCTTCTATTCCACTCATTTGAGAATCATCGTCCCGCTGGTCTGAGCTGCTACTGCAGCTGCTACTGCTACAAGGACATTGAAGACTTTTCCTTCTGACATTGCAAAGTACTGTAGAAATATGTTCTAGTTTTTTATCAAAGCTTTGAACAAATACTCAAATACCACATGTGTCCAAACATTAGTTCAAATGTTTGTGCTATGTCTGGCGCCGGCGGCATAACGAAGGGCATGAGCAGTAAAGTTGTGTACGAAGAAAAAGGGAAGTAGGTGGATTTAAAAAATAAAAAACTTCGTTAACTTTCAAAAAGTGGCAATACCTAAACCACCTTCTGCCAAAATAAAAAAATAAACTATTTTCATATTGTTTTGCACTTTCTTGCGAACTGTACCTTTTCAGAGTGAAGTTTGTCAACAACCCGTCCTATTCTTATAATAATCGCATAGTACTAATTTTGATATAAAAATTGATGTGTAGACTTGAGATATTTTTAATTTCACGAAATACCAAAAATGTGACATGACACATTTTAATTGCATGGGAATATGGCAAACAATATAATTTGCTCTATAAGACACACTCATTATTTATACTTACGTACATACGTAGGCAACTTTGATTTTTGTATGATATACTTACCTATTTAAGTTTATCACCTAAGAATATTTAGTTTCCGGTGAAAACTAATTCATTAGACATATATAAATTATATGTCTAATGGATTAGTTTTCACCGGAAATGTTAAAATAATGTTTTCAGGTGCTTACTTAAAAGCAATTGATTGGTTGATTAATATTGATTATTCATGGGTGAATATTGTACCGGTCATGATAAACTTGAGTTTAACTCATGCATGATGTATTGTGGTGATACACAGTTAAATTAATTTTGGTTGGTACGATAAAATATATGGCAAATACATTAGAAGCGAAAAACTTAGGCACGTAAGTTGATGTTTTAAAAGAGGTAGGTAATGGTCAAATAAATGTCTTAGAAGTGGCAACGAAATCATGCTAAAATTGATAATGAAAATATATGACTCGTAAGGATGTTGTATTGTAATATGAAATGTATTGAAAATAAAATAATTACTTAGGGAAAATATTGATAAAATCGTATTATTTTTGGGAAGTGGTTGCAAGTAAGTTAAATTATCATATCACATTTCACTGCAAATAAAAATAGAATTTTCATTGTACCTACCACCGGTTTTGGTTAGGGTGTGCGGGAGCCCTAAAATTGCGATGTGATGTCGCATCGCAAAATATGCGGCTGTCTGTCAAATACTTGACACCCATCGCAGATTCCTGCGATGCGATGTGAATTCGCAGTTTTGTGTGGGCGCCCTTAGGTCGACTATGCATAATTGCATACACGCCTATGCGTGTATGCAATTCTGATTCTTTGCCTATGCAAAGAATCAGAATATCCAGTATCAAATAAATTGTTTATTGTTCATCAATCAACTAAGTGTCACGAAAATATTAAAATGTTAAATATAAAAAGATAAGGTAGACTAATCTTTTCCAAAAGCTGGCTATATTTATAAAACTAGTAGGTACCTAAATACTGCTTGTACCAAGTACGTAAGTAAGTAAAGTCTCAAATATCATTAAGTCAGAAAAAATATTTCTTTGTACAAGGTCACTTGGACCTTTGTGTTTGGTTTAAAACTGGTGCTGTCACTTTCATTCCCTAAATGAAAGACAGAATTAGCATCACTTTTAAACCAGGTCTAACTTTAGTCCACGTTTTCGAATAAGGGGGTTGATGTTTAGCCTTTGTAAGTTAGGTACATTATAAAATCACAAGGATTACATAAGTGGACCAGAAAGAAAAAGGAATTATGTCCAAAAGGAACGTGCAATATTTTCTTAAGTGAATATTTTAAGTCAGGTTAATCATTGTGAACTCTATGACTGTATTTTGTTATTGATCTTATAATATAAAGGACAAAAATATCTTTATTAAATATATAAATATAATTTAGCACCTGTGCATCGTGAACTGTCTGAGAGCACTTTTTAAACAGGCCCCTTTTAATGTTCTGATTTAACTTGTACCCGATATTTGAAACTGAATAAAGTTATTTGTATTGTATTGTATTTTCACAAAATAAAGCTTTAGATAAAACCAATTATTTTACAACTAAACAGCAGACTCTCTCACACTACCTATTATTCTTGTTTGAATGCGATTGTCAATTATTAATATGTATAATATATAGTAGTAAATCAAAATATAGGCATATTAAATAGTCAATAATAATAATATAAGAATATACTTTATTAATAAATATTATTTTATTATTAAATAGTCGAATTTTAGAGCTTCTAAATTATCACAAAAAGAATCATTAAAACTGTGTATTTCCTTAAATGCTCAGCTAATTGGTATACCGGAAAATTTTGTGGTTTAACATTCTTACTAAGTACCTAAGTACCTATATAATTTGTATTGATGTTTGAAGAAGGCAAAGAAAACGATTTTGAAATTATAACATTGCTTTTTTTTCAGCACTGGGAAAACGATATTACAACAGAAAAGCTATTTTGTACAAATCAAAGCAATGCCACTCTTGTGACCTTTGAGAATTTGATGAGATTTGGTAAGAATGTAAGAACTATCAATCAACTTTGTTAAGGCTATTGCGGCGATCAAACTCAGAATTTTCAATGTTTTTAAATTAAATTTCCTGACAAAGTATCATTGCTAGGCCTTTCAAAATATTATATGTGATAGATCTTTTCTTTATGAAGGGAAGTTACTAAAATTTATTTGAATCAAATAAATACAATGTACTAAAAAAAAATATTTTCATGACCCCTTTTTTCCGTCTTAAACTCAATTATCTCAATAACTAGTTGAGTAATCAAGCTAATTTTTTTTGTGTAAGTAGTTCTTAGTCATATCTAGGGAAGTTACTAAAATTTTTTTTTGTTATATTTATAGTCAATAACTAGTATCCCAAAATGCATCGTGCACCGTTTCGCAGCATAATTGTTCAGTCTCCGCCTGGTATTGGCGGCGTTTGGACGTGGAGACTGTATCGCTCCGATTGCGCCAAAATTGAAAAAAAAAACTCACACAAGAAATAAGAAATTCGCTTGTTGAAAAAGTTTTTTACAGAGACATAATGTAAAAGCAATTCTTGAAATAAAACCGATGTAAGAATTTTATATACCTAGTTGATCTAATATCACCATTACACTTTTTTGAGACTGTGAGAAGTCCAGCTTCTTTCCTTTGAGTGAGGAACATAAACCGCACCATTTTGTGTAAATTTCAGGTTCAAAACATTTTTATTACTGATTCTCTTATCCATTATTAGTACAAAATAGAGCATGCATACAATTTCTTGCAAGAAATGCTCTCACGGTTTTGAAATTCGAAATTCGAAATCCCCACAACAATATCTAAAACCGATGGTTGAGGCGCCAGTAGCAATAAAAAAGAATGAAAAGTCTGTCAGCTGTATTGACAGTTTTAACTCTCGAATTTAACCACCGCGTCAGATAAGTTTGCGGAGTTCTGTAAGGAGACTTCCACAGTCGGAGTAAAATTTTTGATACTCTAATGAAATATTGCATAGGTACAAGTACTTCCGAAGGAGGAATATTTATTTCATTATTTAAATTTCATTGCACAAAGTATAAACAAATGGCGGGCTAACTTTAAACTGACTAACATATTATATCAAAGATAATAAACTCATAAAAATAAATAATCTCGAAGAAGTTTTATATAAACTCTCTGCCACAAATGTCATTTATTAAAAGTAGGTGGCTAAAACGTCAGCGATTAGATTACATACCCTTTGGAAGCGGCCATGGAAGAAATTACAGTTTTGTATAAGTAGTACGAAACCAAACCGTTTCAGCTGCTCGACCCTGATGTTGTCAAAACCAGCGGCTTTACCTTCTTTGAGCTTATCAAAGGCAAACTTGAGCTCTGTTTCTGTAAAAGCCTCGTCCAAGTGGTTAACCTCTTTACCAGGGTCTCGTGTAAATTTCTTTTGGAGACTTTTCGTGGAAGCTTTCCCATTTTGGAGTAAGTGGTGAGCGATCTGGTTTGTGGTCACATTGGAATGACGATCAGCGATTTTAGGATCATTATTTAGTTTCCTTATAAAACACCATGCCTTTTTGCTTTTATGCGTCATATCTACGCCTTCGATTAGCTTGTTCCACTTTTCTCTCGTTGTTTCGGATATGGCTTCTAGCAATTCATTCCCAAAATCGATGGTGTCCTGTGAGATGGGATCTAATTCATACTGGTCTTGGTATGTCATCCTATCATATTATATTTAAAAACATATATTTGATGCTTGGGAGAGCAAGCGAGATGTAGTTGGTATTTATTGTGACCTCTCCAAAGCTTTCGATTGTGTTAATCACCAAACGCTTTTAAGGAAATTAAAACATTATGGTGTCTATGATAAATCGGTTAGCCTTATGCAATCATATCTATGTGAAAAAACACAGAAAGTAGTTATCAACAAAACTGAGTCTACTGGAGCCCCTATCAACATGGGCGTACCCCAGGGGTCAATACTGGTCCATTTTGCTGTTTTTAATTTATATAAATATGTGAGACAGTGCTATTTGCTGATGACACTTCCTCTAGTCTTTAAAGTTGACAGAGGTAATAATTGTTCTGACGAAGTAAATAGTACTTTATCGAAAGGTGCGCATTGGTTTCATAGCAATAATCCATTCCTTTACCATGGTACCATTACACAGTACCATTGATGGTACTGTGGCAATGTCTTTTTGCTGTGGTACCATCAATTAATCTATCATTAAACTCGAAAAAACAAAATGTGAAAAAAAAATTCCCTGCCAAATTTAAGACAGGTTGATATTCACATAAAATTGGATGACAATGTAGTAGAATTAATTAACAGTACTAAATTTTTTGATATAACATTAGATTATCGACTTCAATGGGACCCTCAAGCCTTGGCCGGTAGACTCAGTTCTGCGGCATTTGCTGTTAAAGAAATAAGGCTCTTAACCGATATTGAAACGGCAAGGTTAATCTATTTTAGCTATTTTCAGAGTGTATTGTCCTACGGCCTATATACTTTGGGGTTCAGCAGCTAACATCGAAAGTATTTTTGTGCTTCAGAAAAGAGCTATACGCGCCATATACAAACTTCGGCCAAGAGATTCTTTAAAAGAAATCAACATATTAACTGTTGCAGGACAATACATATATGAGAATATGGTATATGTGAACAAGTATCTCAATACATTTGTAAAACGTAGCAATATACATCAATTCAAAACAAGAAATAATAATAAGATTTCCGCTCCAAGGATTCGACTTGAAAAAACAAGAAGTTCGTTTTTGGGGAAAAACGTAGCTAGTTTTAATAAAGTTCCACAGAATTTAGTAGAGCTGCCTTTGCACAAATTCAAAAGTCATGGCAAAAAATCGCTCATGGGCAAAGGATATTATAAAGTAGACGACTATTTGAAAGACCGTAATGCATGGATTTGATGTAACACATAACCTTAGCTGAACTAATGTAATATTATAATGAAAAAGTTGTAAAAGTTAACGATATAAATCTTTGGAAATATAGTTACTCCAATTATTAAAGCTGATAAGTTTATTGCGCCTATTCTTCTTATCAGTTAAAAAAGTCTTGAACGAAAATATTGACGATTCAAAAGAGCTTATTTCTTAAGTCAAGTTGAATAAAGATATTTTTTATTTTATTTTATTATTTTATCCTTCAGGTCGTAAGGCCTGGCACATAATTAGGTCCTCCGTATTGCACCACTTACTGTCTTCACGCACTGGTGATCTATGTGATCACTGGCAAAGATTAGATCAGGGTTTTAACCCCTTTTCCAGCGACCGCTGTTGAATGATGACGGAAGTTTCTGATCATGGATCAAAGATAGTAGGTATGTGTCCATCAACCCATTCTTCAACCTTCACTCCGTTGTCATCACTGGTTCTGTATCCCCAGTTCTCGCTATGGCTATTAAAATTACCAAGAACGAATCTAACCGGATGTGCGTTAAAGTTCGGCGGACAGCTGAAGTAATACGGTGCATTGGGAGGTTTGTAGACTGAAGTGACCGTACAGTTACTAAGTTCGGTAGTAAGGATCTCTATGTTACTGGTGTTAGTCTGATACACAGTGCGTACCTCTTTATCTGGCCTGGCGAATAAGCACTCCCATACTGTCGATGGGGGACTTCAGCTATGAGTTTCATCCCCTGAGTCACTTGTCAGGTATGCTTTAACGAGTGTGCATCTGAGTTGCATAACCTCATTCCGCCCTCTCCTTTAAACTCACGCTCAGAGAATTAAGTACTCCTTCATCATGCCTGGAATACCATGCCGGCTTCTGTTTGCCCGAGTACCTACAACCCAAACCTCTTGAAGTCGGAAGTGAATAGGCATCTTCTGGGTGAATCTATTTACACAAAATTTTATTCAAGTACTATAACCAACCACATTATAAAACTGGCAAGTTTACATTAGTAAACAAAGTATCAATTATTTCAGTTGCGCTACATTTTGTTTAAACAAATTCGACGATCTCCGTGGCCGATTGGCGTACGCACCGGTTTTCTAGGTGCCACTATCTCTGAGGTCCCGGGTTCGATTCTCGGACGGGTAAATGTCGAAAACTAACTTTTAGATATTTTCTTGTATCTGGGTGTATGTGATCGTTGCTTCCAATTTTCAATGACACAAGTTATTGTATTATTTGATATTATCATTTTTGGTATTGGAATAATATGTATTTTATTTTATTTTTTTGTACTTAAACAATATTTTTTTTAAGTGTTTTTTTTATATATTGATTTATATTATAGATTGATAGCGTGATTTTATATAAACGGTATACTTATTTAAATATTGATTAATTAAGTAGAGTTATTTTGTAAAAAAGTATTGGATGATGGGCTAGTATGAGTTATTTATATTTTTTCATATTAAATTATAAGTTTTATTAATTTGATTGGAATAAATCTGAAAATGTACCTACTGGTTAGAGCAGTATACATTATTTATTTTTTTCAGTGTAATTTGTAGCAAATGTTGTAGTTTTGCCCGCGAAGATCATTTCGATAATGGATATATTATCGAAATGATTTAGAGATAGAAAATAAATATAAATAGCTGCTGCTGTGTTCTGCATTTTGAAGAATCGTTTGAAGTGACTATCTTTGTAAAAAAAAGCTTTTTTTACTACATAGGTACGAATAATATCTAAGATCTACTCTTCCTACAAACCGACGTTTACAATAAATATTCATAATAATTCCTCTTGTATTCTACATAATATAATTTCCTTAGTAAAAGCACACATAGGTGATATTTTAGATGTAAATAGAATGCGCGCTGCATGCCGCGTCTACACGTATTTCTCAGTCTACGAGAGTGCCGCGGCCGGAGTCTTACCGATCCCAGCACCCCCTCGCTTGTGCAAGCAACGGCCATCGACGATATTTTTTTTACCTATGCTATATCCTTAATGCATACAGGGTGTTAGGGGCACCGTTGCAAAAACTTTAACCATGGCTTCAGGCCATCATGCTGAACAACGCACAGCAAGATGAAAAAAATATTTCGACTCCCCATACAAAATGTCCCGATTAGTTGCTAAATTTTGTAAAAAGTCGTTTTTTTTCATTTCCGACAAAAAAAAATTGCTGTACGTTGTTCAGCATGATGATCTGAAGCCATGGTTAAAGTTTTTGCAACGGTGCCCCTAACACCCTGTAGATTAAAGATTGGTCTTCGCGTTCGGAAAGCGAGGACTTCACATACCTAATCTAATCTATGTGTTGATATTAGGCGGATATGGGAAGACTTGAATAAAATCAACATTATATACTTAGATCTTCTTAAGCTGTGCCTACCTCTATTTTAGCACTGCAACCAAACTTCAGAATTTGACGGCTATTTTATCGCCTAGCTATATTAGTACCTGCCATAAGCCAGCGTCAAAATCGACATTAACTGCAAAGTTATATTTAATTATAAATTAATACATATATGTATATGCATTTATTATTGATGTTTAGGAAAGTAAGTAATTAAAAAGAAGGAAGTATACAATATTTTCGGAAAGTAGAGCATCTAACTAATTAGGTGTAAAATAAAATTAGTGACGTAAAATAAATAATAAAACGCTTAGAAGCAAAGTGTAATACAAAAAGCATCGTAAAAAGTAACTTATGTTATATGTATTTACTATGCCTCCTGTAAATAGAATATAATCCGAGAATTTAAATTGTAAATAAGTGTCATACATAATAATGATAAGTTTTTAGATCAATGGTTTAGATCCATTAGTTTAAAAGAGCGTAGGTATAAATAACAAACATCTAAGTATAATGTAGCTTCCAATGTTCAAAGAACATTTTAATTTGTTATTTTTATTTTATAAATTAGCTTTTTATTCATTAACGGTCAGAATTAATAATCAATCCACAGGATAGGCATGATCCAGATTAGTCGCTATGCAAAGTTTGAATGCGACCGCCGCGTACTTATTTTGTGATAGAATTACCGATAGTTGCCTGGGTGTTGCTAGGTGTTGCCTAGCAACTGATCTGGATCATGCATGGATCATGCTTATGGCTTATCCCTATCTGTGGATAGACTATTTCTGGCCGTAACGCTGCATGGCAGTTGTCATTGAAAGAAAATTCCTAACATACTCTAGTCTCTATGTACAGTACTAACTAATAGAAATAAATAATGTTTGTCTATAACCCTATTAAATATTTCTATAGAAAGAATATTCTTGTCTAGTCTTTATTTAAAGCATTTTAACCAGTAAGTTATGATTAAGTTTTTAGAAAAAAATGTGAGTAGGAGTAGGTACTATAAGTACCTACCTACCGTGTTATTATTTTAATGATGCGAATACTTACGAGCAAAAAATTGTGTTTTATTCCACTTGATAATTAATAATAATTTTCATCTCATACCTAAAATGAGATACAATTTTCCCAACTTTTTTTAAGTATTTGTAACATATTATGAAGTTGGAAATTATGTTTTTGCTTGTAGATAGATAGAAAAAGATACAAATAAAATGACAAAATCACTTCCTATGCGTCTTCGTGTACATGTGTAAGCAAAAGGTATTTATTGTTTGACTGTTCCATTAACTTATTTATACAATTTCTTGCTATAATTAATATGTTGATCTATCCGTTTTGATGGTAACTTAAGGATTCCATCAAGCATTTTGAAAATATTTGGAATTAGAATAGGTACCGTAGAACCGGGTTACTTTGGTCCTAGGGGGTAACTTTGCCTCACATCTAAAAACAGTATAAACATATCGTCCTGTGGTATGAACTTTTATCTATCCTTATGTGAAATTAAAACTTATCATTATCAAATAACATATAAATCTATTATAAAGATTGTACTAGCAATATAAGTTTGCCATATAAATTATTTTAAATATGTTACCTACGTAAAACGTCGTAAAGAAGTGCAGTTCAAGCTTCGATCACAAAGAGTTCAAGTTTCAAATAAAAAAACAAAAATTGAGACCTATTCTTTTTTCAACTTACAAATTTTATTGCGAAGGTTATCGCGCAAACTTTACAGCAACACTCTTATTTAATAACACTGGTACAGTCAGCGTCAAATTGATATAAGCGTCTAGAGTAGTCAAAAAGATCTGAAAAACATAAACGCAATTAGATCTAAGAAGTTCGAATCATCATATTGTTGTAATCGCGCAAGGTGTTCAAAATATCTGGGCACTCATTGTTTCATATTTATATGAGCAGTCAGTGTTCAAATTTATCTAAGCAAACAAAGCTATCAAAACATATGTGCATAATGTACAACACCATATTGCACAGATATTTTGAGAGCTTTGTTTGCTTAGATGATTTTGAACACTCTGACTGCTCATATAAATATGAAACAATGAGTGCGCCTAGATATTTTGACCACCTTGCGCGCTTACAACAGATAATTCGAACTGCCTAGATCAAATTGGTTTTATGTTTTTCAGATCTTTTTGACTACTCTAGACGCTTATATCAATTTGACGCTGTCTGTACTTACTTATACTTATTCAGGTGTTCTAAATAAGAGATTACTATGAAAATTAACATAAGGTTAATGTTAAGGTAAATTGTTGCATAACTTAGTCCCTAGACAATTGTTTTGCGAAAGATGGCTGTTTTTAATGCCAAATCACTTAGAGTGTGTCCTTCTCCTATTATGTGTAGAGATTGTATAGATCTGTTTGTATATGTTAGTACTGAACTGTGTAAATTGAAATAAATGAAATTCATAGATCGCTATGGTATTTTCATAATTAATCCATCTGTTTTTACCCTAATTTATTGCAAAAAAGAATCCACTACAATGGCAAAATATCAGTTTTCCAGTATTCTCACTTCTCGAACTGATTTTTTTTAAAGATTAATCTAATAACTTTAACTTTTTGCATTCACTATGAAAATGAAGTATTAGAAAAAAACGACCCGTCTCACAACTAGCTCCGATGGGACTTAAACCCACGAACTTTCTGTCTGACTTTCCGGGCGACTGCTCTAACCACTGAGCTACGGAGTCGTTAACTGCTCGTTTTTTCTAATACCTACTTCATTTTTCACAAGATTAATCTAGTCATTTAGAACTATGAAAATAAAACTGAAGCTATGTTCAAAATATTTATTTCACCTTTTTTATCTTCAAACTTATAAAACCCAGTCAAAAAATTTCTTATTTATCATCACAATCACAACCTTATAATAAAGTCTATAATTAATTAACTACAGCGACATCCTCATACAATATCACATGATCACACTTTAAAATCTAATATAGATACCTATATAAACAAACCCAAATAAAAACATAATTTCAAAAGTATATAAAAACAAAATGGCACTCACAAATTCATATTTATATATGTAAGTAACATGAGATTCATTAATTTTAATGTAGGTACTTATACATAAATATCAATAATAATATTACACAATTATCAAGAGTTGTCTATAAATACATACATACAAAATATTGCTCAAATCTCACTTTTACAGGGACTTCGGTGTTTACATGAAAACTAAAATGTAACTTTAGATTTAGCTTGGTAATCAAATTACTTGTCTTGTTTGAACAGAATGTGAAAGTTTAACACAGAGAACACGGAAAGATTTTTTTTCTCTGTGGTTTAACACTTCAACACTTCTGATGAACGACGGTGGTAACATACCTATGTTACTAAAATAAAATAACACAATTTTATTTTTTTAAGGACAATCAATGTTAGTCTAAGTTACTTCTACGTATTTTTGGGTCATAGTCTTAAATTGTACTTAGGACTATTACTAAGAATATCTCGTATGTACAAATTTCGTTATTAAGTAAGTAAGTTTATCTGATTCAAGAAATTTTATAAAAATCGGAACATATTGAAAAAGTTGACATGCTATAATTAAGGTAAGTAGTTTAAACTAATTCTTGCAAATTCTTAAACTAATTTAAATATGTACAGGTTAGCCTGATAGAATTAGAGGTGGTGAATTATTAAATTAAATAAATTGCATTGCCATTTTTAAAAGCAGTTTAAAATTGGCAATGCTACAAATCGGTCTTAAAATAATTACAATAAAAGTATCGCTGTTGGCAAATACTTATTTTAAATATTTGCGAAATATTGATTAGGGCTGACTTTATAATATTATTCATCATAGTCTTATAGAACTGAGACTATAAATTTATCAAGATCTTCATTTGAAGATTTCGATAGGTAGTCTATTTAGACTACCTATCGAAACAATTTAAAACCGTGGTATAAAAACTGTTTAAAAGGCTTAAATACATATTATTAGAATATTATATATTCGAATTTCATCGTATATTTGATAGTAGCTTATGAAGTTTCTTAATTAGAGACTTAAAAGTAGATATCAAACATATCAGTCATTCACCGCCGACTTCTTTAAAAAATCAGCACCCTAGATCTTATTTTATTTAAGAAATTTTAAATTTACAATAAAATTGCTTTTTACAGTGACTTACAAACTTACTTTTTCAGTAAACACCTTATGAAAACTCTACCACGATCAGTAAATATTTGCTTACATTCTTACGCTTATTTTAATCTTCTACCATATCATCTGTAGTACAGTCAACAAGACAGCAAGCTTTTTATGATTTTTTTACCCACAACGAGGTATCGCTTAGCCTTCATCACACCTGATGATAAGGCTGAAGGTGGAAACGCACTACTCTCGGAATTCTCAACCACTGAGGAACATGGTATAATGGCGACAAACTTCGATATATTCTAACAACCAAACCAATTAAAATAATGTATCTGGGAATCGAATCCGTGACCTCTTGGTATGTTAAGGTGTGTACCAATAGACCAGGCCCCTATTTCACCACGTCGACAATTGTCAGAGACATATTATGTCGAGTGACAATGAGAAGTTTTCCAGTAGGTTCTATAGTGCTCAATAGACATCGCTGCGACCACTTTTCTTTTTTTTCTTAATTTTCATGTATAGTGCCACAATCTTTTCTGTTCCGGTGACAGTCGTGACAGAGGAGCCACTTGCAATACGAAATTACCTGTCAAACTGGACTGTCGTATGAAAACTGTTTTAGTTCCAAAGAGAATCACTGGAACAGAAAAGATTGGCACACTATATGGTATGTTTACTTGGGTTCCCCAGTTTACGGGAAAGTTGAATGTATTGTTTCACGAATTTTGTTGCGTATATATATTAATGAGTTATCGTTTTTTTCTTATTTTACCTGACTTTGATTTTTTTTTAATTTAAATAACTGTTAATGTCACAAAGAAAAGAAAATGTGGAAAAAGTGGCATTTTCATGAAAAAGTTGAAATTAATAGCTCAAATTAATTAAGAAGTTAGTACCTATGTACTGAATTTTCATTCTCTAGATGCAAAAACAAACTTGAACAAACTTTTCAATTTGACAGTTATTGTACATTTTTATAGGTACAACAAAAATAGCGAAGTATGGATAAAAATCTACGGTTGAACTTTAAGTCATATCCTAAAAGTAGTAATTTAGAAATAAAACCTTGTATAACAAGATTATTTACATATTTATTTACATTTTAAAATTTTATTTTGTTTTGCGTAGGCTGACAAACGTCCAAGGTATTGTTATTAAAAAAAAAAGAAAAGTTTCGCTAGCGCCATCTCTTGCACCTATTTAAAATAAGCTTACGATACCTTTTGGAAAATTCCTTATTGTCAAGCGACAGGTGACATGTGACAATTTTGAAAATTATTTTCTATGGAAATGCATATAAAACGTGACAGGTATATTGTTACAATTGTTAATGACAATTATATTGTGAAACAAGAATTATTTTTCATAGTCGACATATTTGTAGATTTGTCAGTAAATCTTGACATGAGAATCATGAGATAGAAGCGGTGTCATGCTTGCGTTACAATTGTAATGTTTCGTGGTTAACATACGCGTATTTTCAAAATGGCTCTCCGTGAAAGTAGTAGTGACGATAGTGATTTACTCGACATAATGTCTCTGACAATTGTCGACTTGGTGAAATAGGGCCCAGACTGTTGTTGTTGACTGCATGTTCATAACATTTTATAGACACTTCTTGTAGTTGTTCCAAATACTTTATCTGCTTTATTTGCTTTGGTAATATAGGATATCGAATTCCGTTTCTTTCACCAGGGAATACCAAATATAGCGCGGGTTCTGCTCCCTGAATCACGAACCGCCGAAACGGAATCAGATTCGAATTTTGTGCTTTGTCTTTGTCTATTCTATAGTGAGTGAGATACATAGGGTATACATTCCGCTGTCGGGAGCGTTTTCGACGGTTCGTGAGAATCCCCTAAGGTATTATCTCGCCCGAATTCAACGGGCCCGCTTTTTTGTTTTTATTTTTATAGGTCACAGTTCTAACCTAATCTAACCATTTTTGTTGTAATCATTTAAAACACAAATTACTATAAACTTAAGTCCATTTGGTTAGGTTAGGTTAGAACTGTGATCTTTAAAAACAAAAACAAAAATGCGGGCCAGTTGAATTCGGGCGAGTTAATACCTTACCCCGTGAATCAGGGGGCAAGTATACAAACCCAAAAGTGTATGTTCAATATGTGCCGATAATGGTTTCTCTTATTGTGCCTCTAATCCAGAATCCAGGAAGTCTTTCAGGTACAATGGCACTCTTTTCGGCATGGTTCTGCACAACTGGAATGGAATATAAAAAATTGGTTTGGATCATGCTATTTTGATCTGCAGGATGCTATTTTATTGAAGGAATTTGGATGTCAAATTAAGGTAGAGTATGGACCGGATCTTGTACTACTTATATGATTGTACTGCCATAATCGTTTTCAAGATTTCTAAAATATTTAATATTTGAAACTAATATTTAATAGGTATGATATTATGTACCTATACATTTTGGTAAGTATGTACAGATATCGGATCATGGAGGAAGTTATAAGCTAGCTTTAGCTTTAAAATAAATCAAACACTAAGAAAAAGATCCAAATAGTCTAATTCTTTCTTTCATTTAGAAAATGAAGATTCAAGATTCAAGATTCAAATTTGTTTATTCAATTTAGATTGTTATTTACAATACTTGTGATGTGAACGTCATAGAAGCTACGCCATCGGTTCGCAAACCCTACAGCGGGAGGCCTTGGAGAAGAACCGGCAAGAAACTCCAAGGGTTGTTTTTTTAATAACATAAATAATTTTTTTTAATAAGGGAGGAGTTTATATTAGGATCTGGAAAAAATCCACGGAGTCTAACTAAACTATATCTCACCTGGTTGATATAGTAAAGGGAGCTAGGGATGGTGATCTCCGTGTAGTTGCGTCGCACGGCGTCCACGATCTTGTCGGCCGCCTCGCCGGGCGACACGATCTTCATGAGCCCGGGGTACTTGATGCGCGGGTTCTTGCACAGCCCAGTGTCGATGATGTACGGGCATATAACGGTCAGTTTGATCTGCAGGAAGGAATTGTCAGGCTTATTATTATTATAATTATTATTATTTTATTTCGGAATCATCCATATTATGAACACTGAAATTGTAAATTCTTAAATCCATGCCAGTTGGTCTTTCCTGTTTCCAGCGTAAGAACATTTAGAAAGTAAATAAATGTTTAGTAAAAATTTCATTTTTATGACAAGCTTTTTTGCTGACTGTACTTTAATATTGTATTATCATCTCAACCAAACCTGTATACAAAATTTCAGCTCTATCAGACACTGGGAAGTAGGTCAAATTAAGCTTGCAAGATTTATCACCCACTAACTAACTAACTTACTAACATGGCAAGTTAATAAAAAGCTTGTAAAAAGCAAGCAACCAGCCCCCCTAGACAAGCTTTCTATTAGCGAATTTGCCAGTCGCATAGAAAGAAAATGTATGGGACTGACATTAGCAATGGAGAAATGTCAAGTGACCGCTAATGTCAATCCCATACATTTTCTTTTTATTCGACTGGCGAATTCGCTAATAGTAAGCCACTTGTCTATAGGGGCTGGAGGCTGTACTTGCAGTTTAAGCCCTCCAATTTTACATAATCCTTTTTAAGTACATACATAAGGAATGCCTGTGCATATGGGAACATAAAGATAGGTAAAAACTAAAATAACGAACAGAATAGGGGGTCGGACTTTTATTAGTAACATTCAAAAATATAACAAAAGTGAAAAAAATATTCAAAATGTTGATTTAAGCAAGAAATGAGCTGCTGAATTGTGAAAAACTGTGTCTCTAGCTATCACTTTCTTAAATGAAATTTTGTATGGCGAGAGTATGGCGCTACGCACATCTGACGTCGGATGTGTAAAACGCTGCCCTGTCTATTTAGAAAGTTTGATGAGCTATATCTCCGAAAATATGGAAAATATTTGAAAATGAATACTTGTGTCGTGAAAAATGGAAAATGAAGTATTTTAGAAAAAAGTCGACCCGTCTCACAACCAGCTCCGATGGGACTCGAACCCACGACCTTTCGCTATCCGGGCGACTGCTCTAACCACTGAGCTACGGAGTCGTTTGTCTTTTCTAAAATACTTCATTTTCCATTTTTCAGCCATAAAAATTGCATTGTGAATGCAAAAAAGTAAAAAAATTTAAATACTTGTGTCGTGTTTCTGATATTACCTACAATTTAATCAAATAAAAAATATCAGTCCGATCGCCTATTTGCCCTAGACAATTTGCTGCCTCCCTAGGAGGCATCTGCCTCCCTAGACAAGATGCTTTCTATTATCGAATTCGAATGTATGGGATTGACATTAGCGGTCACGTGACATTTCGATCGCTAATGTTAATCCCATACATTTTCTTTCAATTCGTCTGGCGAATTCGATAATAGAAAGCCACTTGTCTAGGGGGGCAGGTTGCGCAGCTCCACCACGCCCGCCATCGAAGACATCGCCACCACGTGTCCGTGCATGGTTACGCTCCATCAAGGAAGACAGGAAAACCAAAATAACGAACAGAATTGTGCCTTCCCCCGCTGAAATCTTTCTTGTCTTCTCGCAGTTCCTCGTGCAGGGCCTCCATGAGTCCCCTGACTGCGAACTTGGTGGCGCAATACGGCACCAGGTTGCGCAGCCCCACCACGCCCGCCATCGAAGACATCGCCACCACCCACGTGCCCGTGATTACGCTCCATCAACGAAGCCAAGAAAACCAAAATAACGAAGAGAGTTGTGACTTACCCCACTGAAATCTCTCTTGTCTTCTCGCAGTTCCTCGTGTAGGGCCTCCATGAGTCCCCTGACTGCAAACTTGGTGGCGCAATACGGCACCAGGTTGCGCAGCCCCACCACGCCCGCCATCGAAGACATTGCCACCACGTGCCCGTGGTTACGCTCCATCATTGAAGGCAGGAAGGCTTGGATGAGCTGCAAGTGGAATAGTTAAACGGACATTATGGTCGTCGGTAACTTTAATATTGATTGCGAAGAATGAAGTTTTGACTCATTTGATCGCGGCATCGTTAATATTTTCTTCTATGAGATTGTAATATTGTTATAATCGGGCTGTGGTGAAATGACGGTCTACCAGGAGGTCTACCCAGTCCTTCCCAGTGTAGCCCACAACACATAATAATTTGGAAATACATTGTCATCAAAAATTACTTTTTGGTTGTCAAAAATGGCAACAGTTTTAACCTGATGTTAACTTCAAAAATATGTAGTTTAAAAAACTAATAAAACCCACTTTTATAGGAACATACTAAAAAGTACAAAATAACCGTCTACAGATTTAGTAACTGAAATTAAAAAGCGAGGTGCGCGTTGTCAATATTAAGTACTTGAAATGCATGCTTTGCAAAGGGCTTGTACTTTTTAGTATGTTCCTATAAAAGTGGGTTTTATTAGTTTTTTAAACTACATATTTATTTTTTACTTTTTAGTTTTATAAATGGCAAGCCATGGATGGATGGTAATGGATTTTACAGTCCATTCATGTATCTGCCTACCCCTTAAACATTGAACGAAACAAATGAACCCAAACTCGAAGGGTTTCTCAGTCGTCATTAAGGAGTGTTACTGACTTACTCCCTGCCCCATCATCAGACTCTCACCACCAAGTGTAGCACATAGGTCTCATCAGAACGAAATAAATGAACCACAACTCGAGGGGTTTCCTAGTGGTCACTAAGGAGTGCCACTGACTTCCTCCCTGCTCCATCATCAGACTCTCAGCATCAAGTGTAGTGAATAGGTCTCATCAGAACGAAACAAATGAGCCCAAACTCGAGGGGTTTCCTAGTGGTCATTAAGAAGTGCCACTAACTTCTTTCCTGCTCCATTATTAGACCCTCATCGCCAAGTGTAGCGAATAGGTCTCATCAGAACGAAACAAATGAGTCCAAACTCGAATGGTTACCTAGTGGTCATTAAGGAGTGCCACTGACTTCCTCCCTGCTCCATCATCAGACCCTCACCACCAAGTCTAGCGAATATGTCTCATCTGAACGAAACAATTAAGCCCCAAACTCAAAAGGTTTCCTAGTGGTTATTAAGGAGTGCCACTAGCTTCCTCCCAGCTCCGTCATCAGACCCTCACTACCAAGTGTAGCGAATAGGTCTCATCTGAATGAAACAAATGAGCCCAAACTCGAGGGGTTTCCTAGTGGTCATTAAGAAGTGCCACTAACTTCTTTCCTTCTCCATTATTAGACCCTCATCGCCAAGTGTAGCGAATAGGTCTCATCAGAACGAAACAAATGAGTCCAAACTCGAATGGTTACCTAGTGGTCATTAAGGAGTGCCACTGACTTCCTCCCTGCTCCATCATCAGACCCTCACCACCAAGTCTAGCGAATATGTCTCATCTGAACGAAACAATTAAGCCCCAAACTCAAAAGGTTTCCTAGTGGTCATTAAGGAGTGCCACTAGCTTCCTCCCAGCTCCGTCATCAGACCCTCACCACCAAGTGTAGCGAATAGGTCTCATCTGAATGAAACAAATGAGCCCAAACTCGAGGGGTTTCCTAGTGGTCATTAAGGAGCGTCACTGTCTTCCTCCCTGCTCCATCATCAGACCCTCACCACCAAGTGTAGCGAATGGGTCTCATCAGAACGAAACGAATGAGCCCAAACTCGAGGGTATTCCTAGTGGTCATTAAGAAGTGCCACTGGCTTCCTCCCTGCTCCATCATCAGACCCTCACCACCAAGTGTAGCGAATGGGTCTCATCAGAACGAAACGAATGAGCCCAAACTCGAGGGTATTCCTAGTGGTCATTAAGAAGTGCCACTGGCTTCCTCCCTGCTCCATCATCAGACCCTCACCACTAAGTGTAGCAAATAGGTCTCGCCCAGTGAATCTGAATGAAACAAATGAGCCCAAACTCGAGGGTTTTCCTAGTGGTCATTAAGAAGTGCCACTGGCTTCCTCCCTGCTCCATCATCAGACCCTCACCACCAATTGTAGCGCATAGGTCTCATCAGAACGAAAGAAATGAACAAGAACTCGAGGTGTTTCCTATTGGTCATTAAGGAGTGCCACTGGCTTCCTCCCTGCTCCATCATCAGACCCTCAACATCAAGTGTAGCGAATAGGTCTAATGAGAACAAAACAAATGAGCCTAAGCTCGAGGGGTTTCCTAGCAGACATTAAAGAGTTCTATTGCCAACCTCTTGACTCCATCATCAGATCAGCTCGATGTTAGCAAATTATTGTATTGTCATCGGATTCATATAGACTTGCAAAGTTTCAAATCAATACGACAATTAGAAGTAGGTTAAAATTGAATTCCAAGATTTTCTTACATTGTGACTTAGTTACATGTGAAGCTAATAAAAGTGTGGTAAAAAAGGAGTGCATCATCTGCTCGGAGTGCAGCAGAAAAGGCTTGCAGGATATGATTCTCGCATCGTTGGCCGGCAATCGCAGATGTATACTTGTCACGTATTGTACCAAGATATTGGCTAGAAGTTTGAGCGACTTACCCAGTGATGAGCCATGATGTTCACTTCGAACACGGAACGGATCTCCTGTTCAGTGTGTTGCAGCATCGGCTTGCAGGGCATGATGCCCGCGTTGTTGATCAGCATCGTCACCTCGCCTACCTCGCTCCGGACCTTGTCTGCTAAAGCGTTTACTGCTGCTCGGTCCGTTACGTCACATCTGACAACAAAATATATTTCTGGTAAGGTCATTCATATGAACTTAGGTGGATTGATGAGCTGCCCCCTAATTCAAGAACCGTCGGAAACGGAGTCGGGTTCGAATTCTGTGCTTTGTCTTTATCTTTTCTATAGTGAGTGACAGAGACAGGGCATACTATACCGCTGTCGGGAGCGTTTCCGACGGTGAATCAGGGGGCTGGTACGCACCGATAGCTGCGAAATATTTAGCGGAGCAGTGCATATAACTAAGATTAGTCTTTATTTTGTATAAGTTAAGGCATTTTGACGACCGATTTGGCGCAGGGGTAGGCTACCCACCTTCTGCGCCAGTGGTCTCGGGTTCGATTCCCGAACAAGACAAATGTTTGTGTGCATGAACATGTCTATTTGTCTTGGTCTGGGTATGTATACTAGGTATGTATGTATTTACAAAAAAGTATTCAAGGAGGTACTATATATTTATTCGGTATCTAGTTTCCATAACACAGTTTCATAAAAAAAAAATAGGTATGTATGACATAATTAGTGTTATTATTTGCCAACCTAAGCAATTTTTCTCAAAAATTCCTCAACTTACTCATAACGATGCGCCTTCCCCTTCTCCTCCTTGATCATGTCGACGGTGGTCTGGTTGCCCTTCGCGTTGATGTCCACGCAAACAATGGTGCCGCCCAGCCGCCCGAACCGCAGCGCCGTCTCGCGGCCCATGCCGTGGCCGGAACCTGTGATCTGGGAACCACGGATGCAGGTAAGTCTCATCTTTATATAGGACTAGCTGACCCGGCGCGACTTCGTTCGCGTGGCCCTACCCCCTACTCCACGCTACCCTTACCCTATCACTACTCTATCCCTACTCTAAAAAAAATATTCCATGATATTGTGCTTGACTACAAATATGCCTCCAAAAAAAGGTAACATATTTGGCGTCAGAAAAATTTAAATACAATACAAATCGGTATTTACCTAGTATTGAAAAATGTCTACGCCTTATATAAATTAAGTAGTCGAAAAATATATTTTTTGTACGAAGTAATTTATTCGTCAATGCCAAGAATGGTAGGTATATTGGGATGTTGAGATTTGTATCTAATTAACATGTAGTTATGTAATATTAACCGGCTAATTAATTTGTATACCGGCTTTAACATTTATTTTCGAAAATCTTAACATAGAAACAGACTAGTCAGACGTAACTTTATTGATTTTAAACGTGACAACCATTATTGATGGTTTCTTGAGGTTATTGGAAGTCGATAGCCAACAAATTGCTATACCTACTTGAAGAAAACAAAACTGTTATTAATTTGGTCACAAAAATATCAGTAAGCGATTTCAGGTTGTTCAGGACCCCATACACTATCAGACATACTACTATCAGATATTAAATGGCGGCTGGTGATAATACCAAAAGCAATACTTACAAGTATAATCTCTCTCGTGACGCTCTTAGGCTCGGGCGGCACGAAGAACTCGTAGATGCAGTAGATCCACATGGCCGTCATCTTGACGTACAGCACGGCGATCTCAAGGGCCACTGATACGAAGTTGTACACCTTCATGCCTACGCCGCGGTCATCCGTCCTGGAAAGAGGTAGTACAATCAAAATTTCTTATTTTTTCGCGTGGGTAGTATTTAATTAAACATAACACCATAGAGTCTATTTAAAGGTATCGGTTCGAACGATGGATGTCAAACTGAAAGCGATTGCGATTGATGTTGAGTTAGAACTGGGGGGTTATTGTCTAACTCAATACGCATAATGTCGCACCATACCTACTAGTTTCTAGTTGTTGTTTCTTTGTTTTGTATGAAATCGAGCGTCGACGCTTGCATCCATGAAGCTCGACTTAATACTGAGGTAACTGGAGAGTGCAGTACGAACAATTTTTTGTGACCACAAATTACACAGTAGCTGTCTTCCGTCTCACCTACACTTTAAAAAAATACGTATGGTCATATGAGACAACTGACAGCCACTACATACTAAATGTCAAATTTGCTGGTGTTCACTTTTTTATTCAGGGTGAGAACTCCAGTTATCTCAGTATTAAGTCGAGCTTCATGCTTGCATCTGTTGTCGTCCGGCACCCGGTTCGAACCGATACGATACCTTTATGTTTGTATAATTATAGGGTTTATTTTAAAGTTAAAACTAAGTTTTCGCAGAATCCAATCTTGTAATTAAGACTGGGTAGCATTCAAGTAGACATAGATAGCTTCAATATCAAAATATTCTTTTAATGATTATAGTAACTTTGAAAAAAATCCTAACGTTTCTTTGTCACCAAAATTTTTAAGTTTATTGACTTGAATTTTTATGTTAGCTATAATCTCATAATTTAATTTATTCTTTTCAACACCGGTAGTTTGACGACTTCCAAATATTGTTCTAGGAAACCAAGCGCATGGACATGCTTAGAATAATTTTAAGATTTTGTTTGACATATACGACAGACAAGGACATTCAAGGTGAACTATTTGAACTACGTATGTATTCATTTATGTACAGCCCCCTTACTCTTCTATATATTTAAGACTAGCTGACCCGGCAAACGTTGTTTTGCCATTTATATTGATTAAATGTGTGTGTTTATACAACAAAAGTTGCCTATACCAGACAACAGATAGCGCTAGTTATACACTACCAATAAAGGGGTCCAAGATTGGTCTCAATTTCCTACATATAAAAAATTACTGTGTGAAGTAGAGTGCGTGTCAGATAACTCTGCGCGCATGCGCGATTGGGGCAATTTTGGCGCTGGTTACAGTACATTTTTTTATTCTTAGCCTTCGATCCAAGCTTATGGCAAAGATTAGTATTCAATTTTGACCGCGCGCAGACGTCAGTGATTACATAGGTACTCTTTGAAAGCAGCAATGGAAGAAATGCCAGTTTTGTATCGAAGCGACAGCTAAACTATTTTTCATACAATTTTTTTTAAGTAAGTACTTACTTTTCCGGCGTCGCTCCGTTTTGACGTGAAAGAAGGACAAACAAACAAACAAACAAACAAACACACTTTTACATTTATAATATTAGTATGGATATCAAACCTAGTACCTACTTCGGAAGTTTTTATCTAAACTGTTTGTTTGCATCGAATAGGCTCCAAAACTATCGATTTCGAAAATTCTTTGGCCATTAGAAAGCTACATTCTTCCCGAGTGACATCCTACTAATCCTACTAACATTATAAATGTGAAAGTTTAGATGTTTGGATTTTTGTATGTTTGTTACTCAATCACGCCAAAACGGCTGAACGGATTTGGCTAAAATTTGGGACACAGATACTTTGTAGCCGGGAGAGGAACATAGGCTACTTTTTATGCCGGAAAAACATCAGATTCCCGCGGGATAACGTCGTGTAGTCCACGCGGGCGAAGCCGCGGGCGAAAAGCTAGTAGCCTATATTTTATCCCGATATTCCCACGGGAACGGGTACCACGGGTAAAACCGCGAGGATCTGCTAGTTATGTATAAAGAAAAAATTCATGAAAAGAACACATTGATAGGAGATCCTGTGAAAATGTAATCTGGTCTAAAACCTTACAGTCAGAACCTCCTCGAGTACCCAGCCGGCCTAGCATGAGCGGCTTTTATCGACTATTGACGCATGATAAGAGCCTATTATCTTGCTTACACCTTAGTGGGGTAAGCGAGACAGCATGACGTGCTATATCATATCGCGTGATATAATGATGGTCATGCTAGGCAGGCTGGTATATTAATACACGTCTGAGTAGGCAACATAATATAGTCACGGCTCAGAGATTACGGTCGTCACATTCCATTAAATAGATTCAAATATGAAAGTCACAGACTCCCCAAATTGTACAGAATGTGGAATATCAGAGGATGTGTATCATTTGTTAAAGGAATGTGAGCGGAACCGTCACCTGAGAGACATAGTCTGTTATATTTTATTTAAATATAAATAAAACTGATGTTGGGTGTTTGATCAATTGGGTAGCTGAACCATCCTCAGAGGCCGCTAGAGTTATCTTTAATTTTGTAATTAATAGCTTTAAGTTATTTTAGTCTTTCAGATTATGGTAAGATAGAGCTGGCATGATCGGATGTTCGATCATAGCTCCGAAATAAATAAATATAAAAAAAATATTTACTAATAAAAAGTGCATAAGTTTGCATATAACTACTTTATGATGTATTCATAAAACAAGTTCATAAATTCTAGTCTGTAAAGTCAGACTTCATTTTGTTATTCCTATGTCAAATTAAGCAGTAAAATCACAGAACACGGAAAAATCTGAGCGCGAAGCAAACACTGCCGTACCATCCTTTACTGGAACCATTTCGCCGCATTTTCAGGCCCCTATTTGAGAACCTCTGGATAAGACCAGAACGCAGAAATTTTCGTCATCCAGTAAGCTATAATTACATACTTAAAATCCAAAATTTCAAGTCTGTAGGTCATTTAGTTCCGAAATTAAGCGAAAGCAAAGTTTCGCATTTATGACATTCACTCACTCATGATCATTAGAATAGAACTAGTACTTCCCATAAACTCAGAGAGCTGAAATTTGGTACAGAGTTAGGGTTCAATGGCCACATAAAGGGAAAACTATAAAAACTAAGATAATTTCTAGTTACATCAACTGCATAAATAACTTTGTAATCCTATATAAATATATAGGATTACAAAGTTACATTTGCAGTAAATAAATCAGTATACCTTTATTTATTACTTATGTGTAATACCTAGCAAAAAGATATGAAATCTCACCAAAATCATCCTATAAAAAACTTACCAACTTTAGCTAGAGCTGCTTATTTCTTTACAAAAAGCGTTGAAATCTCTCAGTAAAGTCAAAGCCAACTCTAATGTTCCTTTCTGCGATTTTCTTTTTTTGCTTTCAGTTTTTTATATGATGATTTTGGTGAGATTCCATTTTCTGTGATAAAATATTATTAAATTAATGAAATCCAATTTTTGAAACAAATGAACAAAATGAGTTTGAATAATGACCTCATGCTCAAATCATGTGGTGAACTGATGAGTAATTACATGTGTAGTCGGTAATCAATTAGTTCCCTATTAACATATCTAAAGTCATAATTTGATTAACGAGCGAGTTCTTAGTAGGAATTCAAGAATATGACGGAAATCACACATAGGTACTGTGAAGACGATCCACCGCTATAACTATTAGCTACCAAAAAACACTGGACGTACACTTTAATTTGTTTTATTTTAAAATAAATGTATTTTGATACATGACCAGCTTAGCTAGTTTTATTATTATACTGGGATCTCGTCTCGAAGGCGGTCTATCATACGTCAATGTCATATATCAATTCACCTTTACATATGCCTGTTTCTAATAATGATTTGAGATGAGTGATTAAAGCATGAAGTTTGACTTATTACTCTTAAGTCGAACTTCATGGATTAAAGGATCATAATCTTTAAAAAGGCTTACATAGATACAGCATAAATATCTCCTACTAACCACCCACAGAATAATAACCCACCTTACAGTACCATCACATTAAATAATTAGTACGAAAACGAATATTTATGTTTATCAAATCGTGAACGGTCGGTCCGGTCTTATCTCATCTGGTATGTAACAACTGTAATTAAATTGTAAATGAACTAAGATTCAAAGCATTTTTATTTTATTTTTTTATTATTTAAAGGATCTTAAAAAGTTACACACTAATTATGGTAAAGCATGATTCGTTTGGTATCATTCCATAAATGGACCGCATACAAAATTTTATTGTTTACCATCTTACCATGTTACAAAATTTAGACTTATAACTCTTCGCAGGTGGCGTTATAGCTATGAAGCGGTAATAGAATTATGAAGATTAGGTACTGTGTTCTATTAGCGACCAAAAAAAGAAACAGTAACCAGCTAAGATATCGACTAATGGAAACGTAATCAGTTAAGTGTCATTTCTATTAGGTTTTATTTTATATCAAATGGGTAGTAATTCGTATTAACAAGGTTTTTACAAAATCTATCGCCATACATTATCAGAGATATTCGTTAACAGTCTTTACAGTTCTATGCAAAACCTATAAGAATAAACGTATGGCGTTAATTGATCTAATTATGTGAAATATTCTTATGAACCAATCAAGAAAACAAAATCGAGGTTAAATGCGTAAGTAAAGAAATAAATATTAAAATACAAAACGTTATCAAACATTTAACAACGCCATGGATCTTTATTAGAAGCGACATAAAGAAAATTGTTTCTAATACCGCCCTAATTTAAAATTGTATTTAAATCACAAAAAAAACAGCGAAAAGGCAATATTGAGGGTTCATTATGGAAACTAATGTATAAATTATTATTGTTATGCAAAAACATGTTGGTATACCCATTTTAAGTTTGTTAAAATCGCTAAGTAAAAACAAGGTGTGCTTACGTAGCCGGGAGCGCGACACTATGAAAAGTGCGTCCGTTAAGGGGTTGTCCCACTTATTGTCAAATAACTCCGTTCACTTGTTATTTACGAACACAAACTTTACTATTTTTGATGATCAATAAACATACCTAGATAATTTTCTGGAACCTATATTTTGTCTCATAAGAGAGAATGAAAAAACGGGCGGCATTAGAATACAAATTTTAGGGGGTCGTTAATGGGAGCACTGACCGGGAGTACTGACTGAGCTGACCGACCGGTCAGCTCAGTCAGCCTCAAGTATTTTATTTAAATGCAAATACATCTATTTTCAGTCAAGTTAAATTTTAGTGACAAAAATGGCACGAGTTATTTACAAAACCTCACCAAAATCTTTAAACTATAGGAAATTAGTGTGTTTAGGTTAGTTAGTTGCAATGGGGAACTTGCATTAAAATTATTTTGAGAAATTATATTAATAATCCAATGATGATAGCCATTAAAAGTGCATTCGTGGAAGATTTATTCCAAAATTATTATTATTTTGCAAAATATTTTAATGTAAAGTTACGTAAATTGAAACGTGATTTGAAACACCAATCAGCGCGCAGTGACGTCATTCCATTAGTCACTTAAGCTGAGTTCAAAAACATATAGGTGATCATACATTCAAATCATGTCATAAAACATTAAAAATATCTACAAAATGGAAAAAGGCTTGACTAAATTCGACTCGCGAGATTTGCTTAAGGTTTATATGGACATAGTGCGGTGGTAATTTATGGAAAATTCAAATTTTTCAAGTGTAGAGATTGCTGTTTACTTTATACACTGTTGATGCAAGATCTAACGAGGTTATGATTTTTACGAACACAACGTACTTAGATCAAAATGATCTTCACAACATTGCAAGGCAGATTTTGAAGAGGGTGAATGTTGTCTAAATAGCTCCTTTCATCCACTTTTCTCTAAGTTTAGGCTCTTGAGGCACAGTTAAAACTGCACACTCTATTTTGTGAGATTGAGCTTTACTTGTAAAAGAATTATCCATTGTAGTAGTAATAAAGTATCGTTTACTGACTTTTTTTTATGTCAAATAAAACTGAAATAAATTAATTCTGTCTTACAAAAATAATATTGTACGCGCCATGAAAAGTTATGTGCATCTGAAAGGAGTGACCACTGACCACGAAAAAAGAAACAGGTTGAGAGCCTATCAGAGAATCTTTACGCGACATGAAAAGTTATGTGCATCTGAAAGGAGTGACCACCAAAAGAGAAACAGCTTGAGACCCTGTCAGAGAATCTAGTAAAAAAATTGTTGATTCCTAAGCAAAACTCCAAATAATTCGTATTAATTCTGAGTTGGACACTCAGTTCAGCAACTGGTAAAAATTTACTGTCACCTGTTAAAGTAATTAAGCATTGTGTGTTAATTATTTTTAAATTCGAATCTAGTAAAAAATTTAGCTTGGTCACTGAGTTCATACAATTTGTGCATTATTGAATCTCTCAAATTTTGCAAGTAAACTAAAGAAATACATAAAATTACTTTAAATATCTAATTGTTTAGCTCCTTATGAAGAAACAATGGTACAAACGTTAATAGTTTAATAATAAATGGAATTTATCTATTTTGACAACTAACGACAAACGTTTCAACTGAGTGACCAACGTTTTCGGTTTTAATGACTAGGCTTCGCCACTTAGATAAATGAAAGTAAGCTTAAGTTTTTTTACTCGACTGTGGGCGAAGTCAAAAATTACCTGACTGCGGCGGGCGAAGCCCAAAAAGTGTTACGTTTTTGACCTGAATGTATGTGTTTCTGTTCCTATGTTCCTCGTAACTACTAAACGGATAAACTGATTATGTTAATTGATACGTCATCAGATTCGTCATAATAGCCCGAGTGAAAATAGAACATCAATATTAACAAAAAACAAAATGGCGGCTTTTAGGCGGCATATTATTCTGTGCATTGTAAAAGAAATATTTTTAAATCTCATCGAGTGGGGTAGGTATTAAATGAAGAGTTTTAAATAGCGATTCCATAAACATCTATAACTTGCAGTTTTGTAAATCTCTCCGTATTAATTTATCTAAAAAAGAAAAGAATTTACGAACTTTTAAATTAGTAAGTTCTTACTTAAAAAGGATGATTTATTGACAACTAGCAGCCGCCCGCGGTTTCACCCGCGTGGTTCCCGTTCCCGTGGGAATATCGGGATAAAAAGTACATATAAAACTTCCTCTTGAATCACTCTATCTATTAAAAAAAACGCATCAAAATCCGTTGCGTAGTTTCAAAGATTTAAGCATACAAAGGGACATAGGGACAGAGAAAGCGACTTTGTTTTATACTATGTAGTGATGAACTAAAAAGTCTAAAATAAAAACATAGGTAATATTTAAAAAACTAAAAACACGACTGCAAAAATTTACCATTAAAAATGAAAAAACCAGCTCTTTACTTCTCGGGTTTTTTAGTTTTTTATTAATTATTACGAAATCTTTACTAGAAGTTGGCATATCATCCGTTTCTCTGAGGGTGCCATACTTTTAGAGATTGAATTTTTATTTTTTGTTAAAACAAAATTGACAGATGGTTACCCTCATTTATTACTTTTATTTAAGGATTTTAAATGCCGCTATAACGTTGTTGTCCATCCTGTCATGCGACAAATATTGGAATGTGAAGCACAGCGGTAAACGTCGCGAGTGCACAAGTGTGTGGACACTATGAAAATATTTACGAGAAAGTTCAAGGCAATGCGAATGCGGTCGCAAGTATACAGGATGCAATGCAATGCAACCGACTATCAGTCCACCTGCAGGCAATGGCCTGTCATTGACCACATTCGCCCACACACCCACAGTTTTATATTAAGGGCCCGCTATATGCCAACGAAAATTAGATTGCTTTACATGATCGTCTGTAATATCAATATTAATGAAAAACTGAATTTCAAATTAAGATGCAGCAAACTTCAGGACTAACACTAGTGACTATGTTACTCAAAATCACGATTACATAAAATTTTGTCAATAGAAAGAAATTGCGAAGTTGCCTCCAAATCGCTATAATTAACACGATAAACAGCTAGTATTAATAATACATTTAAATAAAGCTTGAAACTTTTTAGTATAATTACACTATATAGATAAGGCAGGGCTTATGTTATATAAGGTCCTTCTTAAATAGTGCACATAATTTTAAGGGGTCAATGTACTCACGCATACAAATAACTTTTACTATAGTACCAACATTGAAAACGTGAAAAAGAAATCAGCTGTTTTAAAGAAAATATTAAATCGAATAGATTAAAATGTATGGAACAGCTGATATTTTTGTAAATAACCTTTAAATATCCTTTAAAAAAAAAGAATTTCCTTTATTTCTTTATTCCGGACCGGCCGAATAGTGCCGGAGAATTATATAGAAATAAGGCAGCATTTACTTTGCAGTTGGCCGTTGCAGTTATTACTTAATTTGCAAGTGGCCTAGTGCGCGCACTTAAAAACCGAATATCAGGTAGCCTGTTCGACTAAGGACTGCAGGCGGCCTGCCTGCTGACTGATACATATACATATGTAGTAAATATACCTCAGTACTTATATTTTCTACCAACATTAACATCTTCATTTAAACAATATATTCATACCAATTATCTAAGACCATGTTAATTTCATTAAGAAACTGTATCATGGAAAACTTGATAACGGATAAATATATACTTAAATACTTTTTGTTTGTAAATACATACTTAATATACATAGTAAACACCCAGACCAAGACAAATAGACATGTTCATGCACACAAATATTTGTCTTGTTCGGGAATCGAACCCGAGACCTCTGGCGCAGAAGGTGGGTAGCCTACCCCTGCGCCAAGTCGGTCGTCAAACGTCGTATATTTATAACAATGTAACAGTATATTTACTCCAGTGTGCAGCAGAAATAAATCAAGTATCAATATAATCAATCAAGCAACAACAAGTATTTTTGCCTTTGTCAATGTTCGATTTCACAATCAAAGTCAATGTGAGCAGCCTCGTGCGAGGCCCGCCGCACGTGGTAAACGTTCTGCCTCGCGCGAGGCTGCTCGCTTGGTGAGGAAGGACCCGCCTAATCACGTAAAAACGGCTGATAGGATTTTTATGAAATTAAAACATAGAATACTTTTTATCCTGGCAATTGGTCCCCTAAGTACTTTCTCGAATGTCAACGCGGACGAAGTCGCGGGCGGAAGCTAGTCTACTATAAAAATTAAATATTAGAAAATAGCCACCCATCCTCCAAGTAGCTCCGCCAGGTAGCGAGGTACCTACATAGGTACCTTACAAATAATCAGTCTCTCATCTCAGTTCGACTTAAAACATTTACATTTTTGCTCTCCATTTCGATACCTAATATTATATTAAGTTCAGTATAAGAATTGTTATATTGAGGCACTGAATATTTTATTTATAGTTTAAGCTTTCTATTAGGTCGATATAAATTCATAAATGAATAAAATTGTTAATTAATTATTGTTAACAACCAATATTGAATTTAATTACATTTCTATACTAATATTATAAAGAGGAAAGATTTGTATTTTTGTATGTAACGAATAAACTCAAAAAGTACTGGACCGATTTCGAAAATTCTTTCACCGTTAGAAAGCTACAGTCTTCCCGAGTGATATAGGCTATATTTTATCCCTATATTCCCACGGGAACGGGTACCACGTGGGTAAAACCGCGAGGATCCGCTAGTTTAATATATTATTAGTTTCTTTTGGGTTTTTAAAAAGTAATTAATTTAAATATGTTTCATACCAAAATATACCATAGACATGTACATACTTATTCAACGCCATCTAGTGAAGCAATTGGAAGCTTTTTTTTTTAAATGGCCTCTCAGAAAATCGCTCATTACCTTAAAAAGCAGTAAAAAATGATGGTAGCCATATTCTGTCAATTTCGTTTTCACAAAAATTAAAAATTCAACCCCTAAAAGTATGGTAAGTACTTAGAGAAACGGATGATAAACCAAGTTCTAGTAAAGATTTCGCTAAAAAACATAAGTTTTCTTTCATTTACCTATCTGGCGAAGACTAGTCAGTAAAACTGAAATCTTTGGTCACTCACTTTTAGCGTTTGTCGTTAGTTGTCAAAATTTCTTTGACACTCCTTTCAGATGCACATTGAAAAGTTTGACGTCCTAAGAAATGACGTCACGTCCGGCGTCCAGCGTTTACGCGCGGGCTTTGAAATGTTAATTTTTGATTTGCATTAAATAAATAATTTAAGCATATTTCAACTTTTTCGCTTGTGATATCTTCATGCAATCCTTAAATCTTTCAGATAGACTACATTTATGAAATAATGCAAGTTCCCTATTGTAAAAATCCTAGTACCAGTCATAGAGTACCTATTATAATATAACTTATGACTAGCAGACTAGCAGACTAACTTATGACTGGCAGAGAATACTTTTAGTATTAAGTCCGCCTTGTATATTACATTACTAGCGGCCGCCCGCGGTTTCACCCGCGTGGTTCCCGTTCCCGTGGGAATATCGGGATAAAAAGTACATATAAACCTTCCTCTTGAATCACTCTATCTATTAAAAAAAAACGCATCAAAATCCGTTGCGTAGTTTCAAAGATTTAAGCATACTAAGGGACATAGGGACAGAGAAAGCGACTTTGTTTTATACTATGTAGTGATGATGATGTATTAAGTACTTACAAAAGTTTACTAAATAAAAATAATAAAAAAAATTGTTTCGAAAAAAATTACATTTATTGTCTGGGAATAGGAATTATTAGTTCGTTTTCAACATGTGTTTATTTATCATTCGAAATACCATTTGAACTAAAAATTAAACTACAACAACACTTTCCAGATTAGTCCAAGATACCAAAATAGGACAAGTGTCACACACACTGATAAAAAAGTCTAAGTTAGTAATATGTCCATATAAATTGATCCACAATGAACAAGGTCATACAAGGTACGTTAAGGTTAATATATGTAAGATTGGTAATTAGAGGCATACTTAGTTGCACACTAGTCGAGGACACGTTAGTTAAAATGTAGGGCACAGCTCTAAACGGTTGCTATTTTAAATAAATAACCTGTAATACTTTAAGTAGGCAAGGTTATATTCATAAACAATTTGTAAGCATGATTTAGAAGAAGCTTGTTTTTCGTCTATGATTTGAATTTATTTTTGGTAAAGTCTAATATTTTACTTTAATTAAATTCAAAATGTCATTGTCATGACCTAGATAAAACAACTTTTAACTAAATAATGCATAGACAGTGTTTATGAATAATGCTCTAAGTTATATAATACAGCAACTTTTATATAAAAATATTGATAAAGGATAACTTCGATCAACAATACTAATAAAGATCGTCGGTCCACCTTGTAGGGGGCCTGCCCACGGAACGTCGTCCGGTACGCGGTCGCCATTCGAGAACCTTTCCGCCCCAACGGCCATCGGTTCTCCGCGCTATGTGTCCCGCCCACTGCCACTTCAATGACGCAATCCTTCGAGCTATGTCGGTTGTTTTAGTTCTCCTGCGGATCTCATCATTTCTGATTCGATCGAGCAGGGAAATACCAAGCATCGCTCTCTCCATTGCTCGCTGGGTGACTTTGAGCCTTCTTATGAGACACATAGTAAAAGACCACGTCTCACTTCCATAGGTCATTACTGGCAACACACACTGGTCAAAGACTTTCGTCTTGAGACATTGAGGTATTTCGGATGCGAATATATGTCGGAGCTTCCCAAACGCTGCCCAAGAAGCGAAGCTGCCGGCGAAGAATACGTACTAATAATTTCCTTATTAGGTATTTTGTTTATGTGGCCGACAGTAACTGATAAGTACCCAATGTGCTAATAACAATACTAATAACAACCTTTGATATTGTCCAAAGTTTGCCGTATTGTCTTTCTTAGTTACGTTTAAGTATATTTTTTATAATTCATGCATACCGAGGCAATACCAAGGATATCAAGACTATAAAATTACCACAAAAATGTTGATTTCATATGCTAAACTCCTTTTTTCTTCTCAAGTTTAGGCTCTCGGGTTAAACTGCTTCTATAGTCGAGTTCAATAATATCTGTGCATTTTTGGACTTTGTCGCATTAAGTTTTTTGACATCGTCTTTGACTTTCTGTACAAATTGTCACAATAAGGCCCGATTTCCTCATTGATATTTAAACGCGATTAACGCTAAACGTGTTTTAAACGTATTTCTGTCCCTGTCACATTCAAAGAGATGACAGAGGCAGAACTAAGTATTAAACACGTTTAGCGTTAATCACGTTTAAATATCAGTGATGAAAGTCGCCCTTATTACTACGACAAAGTTCAAAAGTGCACAGATATTATTGAACTCGACTGTACCTATTCTAATTTAGACATTTTCGGCCTTATTAATAAACAAAGAGTAAGTTTACACCTGGGTGCCTACCATCAACTTTATGACAGCGATTCAAAAATAGCGCGATTCAGAATAGGTTCCTAAAATGAATCGCTTTCTTTCGTACTCTGACCTTCTAAAAACTGGATCGCAAATGAATTGCTAAATGTTAATGACCGAACGATTTGTGTCCTTTTTCTTCTACCCGTCTCTTTCACTCGATTCTGTCATGCCCGGAGAGTGAGAGGGACGGGTATAACCTGCAGGTGACATGTTAAATCGACCGAGTTATAAGTCAAATAAGAGTTTCTGACAGCTTAGCGGCTGTGAAATGTCATTGATCGATCACTGAATCGCTGTCATTGATATTAAGCTGTCGTGGTACGAATAAGCGAAGCAGATCAGTTTAGGTTCCTAAACAAAACCGTAATAAGAGTTGATGGTAAGCACCCTGGTTTAACTAAAAATATTGCTAATATACTCCTTACGTTTGACGTTTCAAAGCGTCATATTCCTAAGCAAACTTTTTGGTTAAACTATTTTAGGTGTAGGTAAACTTACTCTTCGTTTATTAACCTTATGCCATTTATGCATGAAGCTCGACCTAATACTGAGGTAAGTATTAAGTCGAGCTTCATACATTTATGCCTACACCATGAAGCTCGACTTAATACTGAGGTAAATGGAGAGTGCAGTACGAAAAATTTTTTGTCCACCACAAATTACACAATGGCTGTCTTCCGTCTCACCTACACTTTAAAAAAATACGTATGGTCATATGCATGAAGTTTGACTTAATACTCTGAGGTAACTGGAGCTCTCACCCTGAATAAAAAAGTGTCGCCAGCAAATTTGACATTTATGTATGTAGTGGCTGTCAGCTGTCTCATATGACCATACGTATTTTTTTAAAGTGTAGGTGAGACGGAAGACAGCCACTGTGTTATTTGTGGTATTCAAAAAATTGTTCGTACTGCACTCTCCAGTTACCTCAGTATTAAGTCGAGCTTCTTGGTCATATGAGACAACTGACAGCCACTACATACATAAATGTCAAATTTGCTGGGTACACTTTTTTATTCAGGGTGAGAACTCCAGTTACCTCAGTATTAAGTCAAACTTCATGCCCGTCAGTCTCGAACTTGTGGTGGCGGAAATCGAAATTTAAACTTTATTAATTACATTGTAACGTCATTTTTCGAGTGGTTGGCTGAGGAGGTATCTATGTATCCGAGTAATATGTCGATATTTTGTTTAGGACGTATGTGTTCCTTATCCGATCGTACAGGTATAAGGGGGTTTAAGTTTTACATATCAAGTCAAAAACCAGTTGTTGCCATACGAGTTCAACGAGCAAGCATCAAACCAGTGTCCCACGCTGTAGGACAGCTTGCCTACAGCGTAGGACACTGGTTTGATGCCAAACTAGCTCGGGGTCAAGTGCCCTTGACCCCGAGCTAGTTTTATTATGTCCTGTTTTTTACTAACGTTATAAAGTCATAGCATAGTATAAAATATGGTTTTGCACAACAGCCATCTGATTCAGAAACCGTCGGAAATGGAATTGGATTAAAATTCTATGCTTTGCTTTTGTATATTTTGAGGTAAGTGACAGTGACAGAGCATACTTTCCGCTGTCGGTTTGTGAATAAGGGGGCAGATGTGTGACAAACTTTGAGAGCTTCGAAATGAGATTTGTTTCAGCTTGTATTTGCTAGTATACATTTATGTTTGTACGTGCATATTTTCTCTGATATACTTGACACTAATCATCCCATCATCATCAGTCGTATGACTGAAAAATACCTATTCCATATTTTTTATGAGTTAAAGTTGCTTTATTGAAATGAATGCTGAGCGCAGATATTTAAGACTGCTTATAGATTTTAGGAGTTAATCCTTATTAACACATATTATAAATAGGTAAAGTTTGATGTACCCAATCTCTGGAATTTCTGAACTGATTTTCATCAATATTCTTTATAAAGTAGAAATCTACATTATTCCTGAGTGATATAAAGCTATATTTATATTCCCTCAGGAACAGGGTGCCTACCATCAACTTTAAGACAGCGATTCAAAAATAGCGCGATGCAGAATAGGTTCCTAAAATGAATTGCTTTCTTTCGTACTCTGACCTTTTAAAAACTGGATCGCAAACAAATTTTAATATTTTAAAATCTCGTGTCACGGCTTATGTGGTCGCACTCTTTCGCGTAAGTGTATATATTCTTTGTCGCAAATGAATTGCTAAATGTTAATGACCGAACGATTTGTGTCCTTTTTCTTCTACCCGTCTCTTTCACTCGATTCTGTCATGCCCGGAGAGTGAGAGGGACGGGTATAACCTGCAGGTGACATGTTAAATCGACCGGGTTATAAGTCAAATCAGAGTTCCTTACAGCTTAGCGGCTGTGAAATGTCATTGATCGATCACTGAATCGCTGTCATTGATATTAAGCTGTCGTGGTACGAATAAGCGAAGCAGATCAGTTTAGGTCCTAAACAAAACCGCAATAAGAGTTGATGGTAAGCACCCAGGTACCTCTTAGCAAGCAGCTAGTTGTAGAACGCGTTGATGTCTTTTCCACATAATATTTATAAATCTCATTATGAATGATTAAAACAGAACTATTTGAAGAACTTAAGTTACAACTTTAGACAGGTAGTTTCAGATAGAAAAAGATAGGAATTTAACGAAACTTGGTGATGTTGTTCAGGGATGGTTAAATAATAATTTTGTCAAGTTTTGGACCTCGAGGACCATGTGCGAAAAGAGAAGGGGGGTAAAAATGTATCCATAAAGAGGTATTTTAGGTTATATCTCGTAAAGGACTTATAATATCGAAAACTGTCCTTCACATAAGTTATATCGATCATATCTAAGATCAGGTTAATATTTTTTGGACTACCCGTTCTCATGCTAATGCTCATTAAAGTCGATCAAATTTTACATATTTGGAAGTGTCTATCTTTCAAAATTTGAAGTATGAAAAAAATTGGTCTTTATTTTTAAAGACCTATCTATAGACATCCCACACGGACGTACTAATACTTATATCTTTGAATGAAGCGAATTCATATAATAGTAATCGTACTTCACTTGGAAGTTCCTTTTATCATGTATTATATGATCTGATGTTACAACTATATTACCTTAATTGAAGAAAATATTATATTTTATAACAAAGCTACAACTTTGCAGTAAATATTTACAGCAATTATTCAAATTGTATTGCAATACCAATTGGTAAATATAAAATTCTTGGAGATGATGCAAAACATAGCATCTTTCTGCAACGTGCAAACATACCATCGGCAATAGTTACAGTATGGTTTCGGCAATAACTTGCGACATGCTCCTATAAGGCTGACATGGCCAAAATGTATCAAAGACTAAGTTTTAAACTAAACAATATGACTAAGTAAAAAGCAACAGTAAGAACAAGAAGGACGAAAACCTTTTCGGGTATTGGAATATTCGTAAATAGATCTTTTGTATTAGGTAGCCAAAATGAGAAGAACGTATATACCTTTTTCGGGTAACCGAATAATTTAGGTAATAATTCTTTTGTAAGTAGGGCAGGCGTACCGGTTTTGGCCATTTAAGGATTTTTTCACTTTTAAACGCTTAGTGCTTAATGATCTTAAGTATTTTAGAGCAAATTTATAATGTAGAGTTATATATAATTTATCGACCTTTAAGGGTACAATCTACAAATTAAAAAAAAAACAATAGTTTTTTTTATTTAGAACAAATTCTGCGGAGGGGGCCAAATACACCGTTTGCATTGGTTTTGGCCACTTTCATAAAATTACTATATTTATAAGTTGAGTTTATGCTTAATTGATGTCTTATTAGAGTTCTGGACTAAAATACTACATGAAATAGTATTTCAATCACAGCTAGCTCGTTACTACAATTTTATAAGTATACCTTTATCACTTGATTAAAAGAAAATTAGCGGATTGAGGCTAGTGTAGGCCAGTGCCTACACTAGCCTCAATCCGCTAATTTTCTAGAACGTTAGCTAACAAAAGTGAGTTGTGAGTCTTTTAAAATAAATGAACTTTATGATAGGTTGGAAACTTTCTACTAATGCCAAAGTGGCCAAAGGTGGCACAATGCTAAAATTTCTAGCCCCACTTTTGGCCACTTATTGTTTTTCAACTTTTTGTAAGAACAGTGAAAAAACAACACTTAATCCATCTAGAAGAAACATGTTCCAATATGATATAAAATATTAAATAACCATAAAATAATTTTATTGTAGAAAAAAAATGATTTTACAAAACCTTTACCCTTAACATTTTGCTTAAGAATTTTACAAAATGTTAACTTTGAAACATAACATGTGTTTATTTCAAAAATATCGTACTACATAAAAAAAGCTAAGTGCTGTAATTATTAACTAAAAGTCCAATCTTTTATTCGCCATTAATAAATATAAGCAATAATTATTTAATTCCTATTTATATAACTTTAAAGTGAAAAGTGACCAAAACCGGTACAGTGGCCAAAACCGGTACGCCTGCCCTATTTGTCCAAATGGTGAATCCACAGAACATAGAAAAAATTTTCGTGGGTGAATCCATAATGGCAATAAGTAGGTTCTTACTTTCAGATGTAAAAAAAGGCTGTTAAAGTACATCGTGAACATGAAACCCGCGTGGAAATTCACCATTTGAATGTTATGAACTATAATCAAATCAGTAAAACCATAAAAACGTGATTGTAAACATTTGACGTGACACCCGTCAGTCACGACCTTGTAATGGCATAAATCGACCGAGCGCATAGGTTAAATAGCAAACTATCTAGTATAACAGTTTACAAAAGGTTAGTACCAATAATGATAACAATCAGCACAAATTTTTAGAAAATCAAACCTTAAAGCCTTCACAAAAAGTAGATAAGGTATTACAAGGGACTAATTCGGTGAACCACCTCTTATTTTATTTTTGTGTGACTGGTATGGTATCTCATCGTATACTTGCAGTCCCTTTCCGTAATTGCTTATGTATTGGACTACCCTAGTTTAATACATAACATAAACAAATAGTAAAAAGGTCTGCATGAGAATGGCGAGGCACCAGTCAAACTTTGTTGAAAATATAATTTAAACTTAAACTTTCAACGACATTGTCAATTTAAATTGGTCATTTCATGAAATATGACTATTTCATGAAATAGATTAGATGCATGCGGGTGGGAGAGGTGAAGTAATGGGGTAGGTAGGTACTCCACTGCGCATAGCGGCTAACTTCTCGACCGAATAGCACTGTACGTGACTGTACCTTGTCAAAGAATAATATAATATTACTACGTAACCTTGTAGTTCATGAGCCATTTGATTCATTAAACGTTTGCAGGGTATTAAGATCCATTTAATGATGGTTTCAATGATTTTACTCACGTTTTTCGATACCGTTAACACAAGTGAATTATGTAAACGTTACATAATTTAGTTCAGCGTATCCTGCGGATGCCCCCAGCGCTGCGGTTACCGATTTAATCTACTAGATAAACTGAGTACCTAATGTACTTACTAAACATAAAATTTATGACTTAAGTTTGTTCTATTTAATTCTTGAGCGAGTTTTGTCCATTGGACACTGTAGGACTATTTAATAGTTTAAAATGTATCAAACATATTTTTATTGAAATTTATATGACTTGTTGTTTTCAAAATAAATGAAATTGGAAGAAAAAAGCTTACATTCTGATTCTGATATTTTATTATTATGTACTGTATGGAAAAGACATCAACGCGTGGGATGTTTTATGATTTAGGTCCTGAAAACTTAATTGATTTGATAGACCAAAAATATATTTAAAATGGAACGTTGAACCGAAAACATGGAAAGAAAATTCAGATAAATTTGTTAAAACTTTACATAATATTCATGTTACTTAAATAATCTAAACATTTGTTCCAACAATTAAACTAAGTGAAGAGTGTGTAATGATTTCAAACTTTTTTTTGTTTCTTCTGCTATGTAAAAAAATAACATAACCACTTTGTAACAAATAAATCACACTAAAGTGAGTGTTTTTTGTGTGACAGTTTTTTATTATATAGGTAGGTACTTATCTATCTTTATTACCCAATACTCGTTTGAGAATCGTTATCGTGGTTTTTGAGATAATGGACGCATTACAATAAACACACATTGTACGCTTCATTATTTTACAGAGGCCTATAACTTACAAGTACGTAACAGTTAAAATATCCAGCCAAATTCGTTTCAGTAGTTTTTCGTACACAGGAAAATAACAAACACAATTAATTTTACAACCAGTCATTTGTCTGAGGACGCGTAGCAAATATTTTTTTCCAGACACATCACATACAGATTTGGTTCCTTTAAATAAAAAAGTAATAGTCTTGTCACGAATACCATTGTTAGCTTACGACTGGTTTTAAAATCAACGTCATCAGACAAAAGTTATGAGAAACTTTTATTCTTCTTAGCGTGTCGATGGCCATTTTGGCAGCGTTGTCGGTAACTGTCATCAAATCTTCCTGCGTACAGGCAGAGTTTAAATATAGCATTATATAAATATACTGTGGTACAGGTGTTGGGGCACGCTGGACACGATGATTATAGATGTGCCATCGCTTGAACTGCACGCGTATGCAGTTTATGGAGCCACCCGAAAAACTCTTTTCTTTGCCGGTCTGAATCCGAAGCCTATTTAAAGACTAATGAGACTTGATTTTGATTCTGACGATCTCTGATTCGTTCATTATAAATAACCGTCAGTCAAAAACAAAAACAAATGAATGTAAATAAGTCTTAAATTTGGCGGTAATTCGATTTATTTCATATAGGGCAGGCGTACCGGTTTTGGCCACTGTACCGGTAAATTAAAATTAAATATTAAAATTAAAATAAGGTATTTTAAGGTAATAATAACAACCGTTAGAATTCCTTATGTCATAAGATTTTTTCAACAAATTCCATTTTCTGTTTGAAAAATGTTTTTATGTAGATTTTAAGAAATTTGTTTTGGATAAAATACTTTATAAACCTTTGTTTTTTTACAATTAAATTGTTGTTTTGCAATTGACTGGCTTCTAGCGCATTAGAATATATTGATTTTACCTGGGTTTGGTTTTAATTTTTCGCAATACTTACAAAAGTTTAACTATCAGTAAGTGGCCAAAACCGGTACATTTGGCACCTCTCACACATTGTGTGTAACATAAAAAAATCTATTTTACTTTTATAAATTTGAAAAATGTACCTTTAAAGGTAGATAAATTATCTATAATTTAAGATATAATTTGTGTCTTAAATACCTAAGACTATTTAGTACTTAGTGCTTAAAAGTCAAGAAATCCTTAAAGTGGCTACAAAGGGTACCTCTGCCCTACTTAGGCATAAATGAAAACTTTCTAAAGTAACTATTTAAAATTACTACAGAGTATGTATGGTTGGATAGTTCATTAAGAACCAACCAGATAGCCAACTTGAGAAATACGTTACAACATACTGGGAAGCTAAGTTTAACAGGTTGGGTAACTTAGCATAAATGACGTCCTAGCACTAACTTCACAAACTTATTTACATACAAACATTGTACATTTTGCAAAACTATACCTTTGCTATTGCGTAATACTTCATCCGAAAAATGTAGACTTAGTGGAACTACCTATATGTTACTAAGTTTTATCAAAGTGGATTTAAATCAGTTTCTTTTTGCAGAAATGAGAGTTGTTCGACCACTTTTATTAAATAAATGCGACTATGACTAGGCAACATGGTAAGAAGGAATATAGATATACTTACTTATAGATACTTAGTTACTATTTGATAAACTGGTAACCCTATGAATATTTGCAAAGGAAAACACTTTTCGTTGTGTAGGTACTATTTTTTTTTACGTTTGTCAATAGCTTTATACGTCTTTAATTATCATTTGTACTTCGTCTGTACTCATACTTTAAATATTAAACAATTAAAACATGAACACAATGAAATGATAACAAATGGCGTACTTAACTTACAAAACACATTTAAACGGAATTCATATAAAATATATAGAAAAACAAAATTAAAATAAAATTGAAGCATTTAAACTGATCGTTTTTCGTATTACAACCAACACGAAGACAGAATAAATTTCACGGTAGATTAATTCAGTTGCGTATGGGCGTTTGTGCACTACCACTGAATTTTACCGATCCGGAAAAAAACGGATGCTTGTATTTAATTAATTACTAATATAAATGATTAATTATTAAAATACAAGCATCCGATTTTTTCCGGATCGGTAAAATTCAGTGGTAGTGCACAAACACCCTTAATGTATACTAACTAATAAAGTAATTTTAGTATTTAAGTTGCAAGCAACTAGGTATCATCATTAAATAAAATTCTTTTATTTATTTCTATGTATATTAAGTATGTATTTACAAACAAAAAATATTTAAGTATATATTTATCCGTTATCAAGTTTTCCATGACACAGTTTCTCAATGAAATTTACATGGGCTTAGATAATTGGTGTGATTGTAAAAAGTTATTTACCTAAGTTATTTATTATCATTAAATAAAATACCTACATATCTGAAAACAGTTGACTGGCGATTACTCAATTTACTAAATGTATCATTTATCTTCCTTATAACTTGATCAAAAACCAATCTTACAAATACTGTATTGCAATCAAAGTCTTATAAAACTGGGACGTAAATATTTATCATTCTAATTACGAAATTGCAGGCCCTGCATTGGCCCAGCATGCCCTTCAAGTGCATGACCTTCGCAATATGGAAGCACACGCAAAATAAATCTTCGAAACTGGTATGAAAGTTATCGCAGTCAAGGCTTCTAAATCATACCAAGGTCTGCGATATCGACATACGTTGAGTTGCGTACGCGCCGACGCGTTTGACTTCATCGCCGCAAATTATAGCGTTGAGGCTGATTTACATTGATCCATTAGCTCGATCCAGGGACCGTACTCTGAAACGCTAATCCGAAACTTCGGTTAGCCTCGCCCCATTCACCCGATTCTGTCCCGACTAGAGAGTGAGAGGGACGGGTATACCGAAGTTTCGGGTTATGCGTTTCAGAGTAGGCCCTCAGTGTCGGCACTGGATTGGCACTGGATCAATGTAAACATGTTTCAATCCAGTACAGCGTCCAGTAAAACATGTTTACATTGATCCAGTGCCAATCCAGCGCTGCAATCCAGTGACACTGGATCGAGCTATTGGATCAATGTAAATCAGCCTTTGTCATAGCTAGAAGTTATAATGAATGGGGTTGAATTTTTATGAGTGGGTGAAATATTTACTAGAATGTGCCAAGTATAGCTCAACAATTGGTTAAGTATTGTTTATTAGGATAATCTACGATCAAAATACTTGTAGCTACAATAAACAAATTAAAAAAAAACCTTCAAACAAAAACTCACTTCCCAAAAATACGTAAAAATGAAAAATAAGTTGAATTCAAAGGACGAAAGTGCAGGACTTTTTCTAATTAATTTTGGAACTAACTGATCTGTCTGAAGTCGGTGCCGCACTTTCGTCCCTTATAAGTTGTCTCTTAAAGAAATTCTCAGAAAGAGAGAGTATTGAGTTCCTAAGAATATATTGGCAAGAGTTTAAGTACCTACCTATAGCGGTGATTGTTAAATAAGATACGGGTAAATATTAGGATCGTTTTCGGCTGCAAATAAAATATCTGATTATAAAACTGCCCTGTGCTGTGGGGCACAATTAGTGTATCTTGAGATACACTAATAAAGCTTAACAGGTCTTATTGAGATCGTCTAGTCACCTTCTATATGGGGCACGTCAAAAAAATAGACTTTGTACCTGAATAGGCCTGCCATATTAGTGTAACTCCTTTTTTTTAGGTTTTTAAACGCTGATTACGCGGTCCCTGTGTTATTGAGTTACCATAGATAGGCATATCAGGCGATTCAGGCGCGGACGAATGGTGCCGAGAATCTTTTTTAGGTTTTCTTAATCAATCATTGAAGTATTTTTTTTTGTAGTCAAACAAGGTAGCTATTTTCTAAACTTTTTTGAGCAAAATTAGGCTGTTTTAATAACTATGTAAGATATTTTGCCTACTCCCTGTAACTTTAATTACAGCTGATAGGTTGGTTTTAGTAGACATAGGTACAACTTATTGCACGGAACGCGTGTAACTTGGATACACGCCCTCGCGTAAAATGATTTGAATTCAACATAAATTTTAAATCGCTGTCCAAACTTATTTCATTAAGATATTGTATAAAACACGACAGCCTTGTTTTATAATCTACGTTTTATTTTATGGCTATTTTTATTACTTAAATTTATAATTTGTTTAGAATGCAGAAACGATTTTTACCTTCAATCGCGTTTTTCTCAAAACATGATGCAATAAGTTACACGGAATATGCGTCACAGGGCAGAAAAGCATCCGAACCTTTTGCAACACAAGTACCTAATTAATTGAATTCCGACAAAAACTCACTTGAAAAATAGTACATTTTTCTTCCTCCCGTTCGTCCCCACGAAGGAAATGTTGAACCACATTTTTCACCCCACAAAAACCGCCCAGTACGTATCACTTCTGTGAAAAGTGAAAATATAGGGCTAATCAATTCGACCTTTTGTTTTCACAAAAGATTTGATTAAATGCAAGGATTACTAGCGCGTGAGGTTAGAGCTAGGGCCCGACTTTCACTGCAGTCCGCGGTGCAGTGCTGGTTGCGCAGGATTGCATAATAATCAGCGGAAACGTGTCGAAAATGCACAGGCATCGGCCTGCACCGCGCTTCCTGTCTTAGTACTCGCTTGTAGGAATGATAAGGTATTCTCCTTATCTTCATCAGCCATTTAATGTGCCCACTGCTGGGGCACAGGCCTTCTTAACGGATGGTTCACGAGAATGGGCCATGAGCCATGAGGCCACGCGGGCACAATAAGGATAGTGGGTATTAACGAAGCGCTCAGGAGCTAGAGATAATCTATTCTTGGTTACTGACCATTGCGATGGTTACTTAACATGAACGATTGCGAGCCGAGCGCGCTAACCACTACGCCGCCACGGGCTTCTCGAGGTATTCCTTTAATCCATTCTTCCCTGCCTTGCCAATAGGCTACTTCACTCATACTTAATTTCATACATCGTATGAATTTTTCCTTTAGTACTGGCTTAGGAAAACGTAATAAAGTGATATCATAAAATAAAAGTACATGATGGATAGGTAAAATTAATTTGAAAAATACATATTCTTATTTTTAATTTGAACTGATGAAAACACTATCGACCATGATGTGACGTCATAGGTTTGTTTACAAATAAACTTCCATGTACTTGCCACATAAATTGACACGTGTCAAGATCTGGAACTAAAATTATAACATGGTAATAAGGCAAATTTTTCCTACCGACCACTACGATCAGCGCCCTCTGACAAATGCCAAGTTATGTGGCGTGGACTCTACTGACATAGTTGTCATCCACAGATCGACAATCTTTTCGGTTCCGGTGACAGCGGCGCTATGGTTGGACAGCAGCTTGATAAAGTAGGAAAATATTGACGATTCATAAGTACATATTTATTATGTCTAAGTGAATAAAGAATATTTTTATCTTATCTTATCTTTATAGCAAAATGACATTATAAACAAAACACGTTAATACCAGTTTTGGCCACCGGAACAGAAAACGTTGTGGAGTAACTGTCAAGTGTTGGTTTACATATAGGTGACGTCAGAGCACCGATGATCTATCGATCAACATGGCGGACAGCAATTTTGCGATTTTTTTAAATAAAGTTTTGTAAGTTTTTATGTTTTAAAATAATATTGTATATATTAACAATTATTAATCGCTTAGGACATAAATAAAAAAAAGGGTCAAGTAGCCTATTTGGGAACACCTATAACTATTATGAAAACAGGATTTTGACCAATTTAAAGATGGCAAAATATAGTTTTTCAACACACTTGCTCATAAAGTGAGCCTTATTACATCGATCTTAGGGCCATAAACCGAACTATAACCCACGCGTGCATAATAATATTACAGTACTAGTTGCGTAATAGAATTATCCCTACAAAGTTAAGTAAGTACCTAACTGCAAATTATATGCGAGTAAACAGAGACTTTTCAATTTAACCGGGTAATACAGTATCCCTACAAAGTTAAGTTAGTACCTAACTGCAAGTAATATGCGAGTCAACAGAGCATTTTCAATTTAGGCGGGTAATAGATACAGTTCTTTTTTTGTAACAACAAAGAGGTTTTATACGGCTGAAAATCCATTTACGTTTTTAGAATAAATAAATGTGTCCCTAATTAAGACAAAAAACATAATTAAGTATATTATTATCAAATTATTTATAATTCACAATAATTTGTTATAAAACATTTGCATTTTATCACTATTATTATACTTAATTATTTTGACGTAGGCTGTATGGCTGTATGTAATGAATCACCTCACAATTGGCGCGTGCAAAAAAAAAACTTGCGCGCTTTTTCCCTTAGTTAATATTAGGTTAATACAATATGTATGCAATAAATGTTTGTTTTTCCTCGCAAGTGTGTTGAAAAAGTGCGTATGAAACTCGTGAGCAACTTACTCACTGGACACTCGGCTGATTTACGCCCTCGCCTGCGGCTCGGGCTGCAACCCACAGCCTCGTGTATAATGAGCAACCTAAGCTCACTTGTATCATAATATACTATTACATAATAGTTATAAGTGTTCCCAAATTGGCACGATGGGTAAGAAGAGTTAAAGGGAATATCATAAAAGTATTTGTGTTAGTTCACCTTAAGTGACCTTCTTTGTTACACAGAAAAACAGATAAAATAATGTGTTATTGTACCTTTATGCAATTTACCGTGGCGGCCTTGTTTTTAAAGAAAATAGATGTTTTATTTAATTGGGCAATTTAGATACAGAATCGACGTTTTACTGCCAATGCCACATTTGAATGTACCTACTCAAACTTGTGAATAAATAATTTATAAGCGGACAAACTTAATTAATTAAAAATAAGTAAATATTTTTCCTAAATAATCTGACTAAGCTTGTGAAGTGATTTATGGATATGTCATACTTTATTAGAAGTGTGAATCTGGTATTTTGTAAAACTAGAAGAGCAGGTTTAAGTACTCAGAAAATTTTGCTAAATAAGTTTTTATTTATAAGGCTCTGGCCACTTGTAATTATTTTGAAAAATTTGGTTGAATAAAAGTAAAAATACCATTGTTCGAATTTCGAATGTTCCTCCATATTTTTATGAGAGCCTAATTAAATTATAGCCAATAGTAGATTGTACAACAAGTGCATTAAACGTGACATTTTATCCGAGACGTATATATGGGTTTTATGTACGAGTTGTACACTCTGCTCTTCACTTCGAGTGTGAGGAAAATAAATAACAATATTGCAAAAAAGGAAAAAATAAAGAGTTCACCATATTGGTGAATTTTCTTTTTTTTATACGTGGCAGTGGCAGCACAGTGACTTTAGCATAGATGGACTACGGTCCATAATGATCTTGAAATACTTATTTCTTAGAAAACTCATTAATTTGCCTAGTTTTATTCATTTGGTAATTTAACATGGACAAAATGGAAAAATGGTACCTATGTACAAAATTTAAAAAAAACAGAATGAAATAACAAGTTTAGTTAACGAAGTTCAATTGCGTGTGTGACTGTTTACCTGATGACCTTTGTCTTAGAGTCTGAGACTTAGACGAAGATTTTACTTTATGCACTAGCTAGAGCATAAAAACGATTTTATGCAGCCTATACCCAACATAAACACGAACTTTACGAGCATGAGAAGTGAAGAAATAAATATAGACAGTGACCAGTGTGGCTTTATTGACGAAAAAATAGGATTTCATTAATAAAATGTACAATTTTTTTATTGCCGTTAATTGAAATAGCCCCTGTAAAGTTTAACAAGACATTGACTATGAGACCTATTACTTTGATCACCTAAAACACCCTTTTGAAATTATTGGTCAGTTAGGTAAGTAGGTATACTTTGATTATCTATATTTAAGTTGAACAGTTTTCAACGTATCGCCTAATCTCAAAACCTCATTAAACGACTTTACATGATGTTTCAACTTAAAACCAGATTAACGGTGACCTTGTCGCGTGGTCAACCTAAGGGTCAGTGTCAGGCAAACGAGACACGTACAAAGGTCAATCGTCTATGCGTGCGTCGGCCGCCGTGCCGCAACCGAACATGAGCGCACGCGCAAATTGCGTCTAAACAGCTGTCGAGCCGCACGTGGAGGTCCACGGGTTCCTGTCCTGGGTTTTGTTCCTTGGACCTTCATTCTCATCGTCACCTGCGTGGAAAACACTTTCATGGCATAAGTGATTTTATGCAATGAAAGTGTTTTCTGCATGACGCAGTAAAGGTTTACGGCATTTTCAAGCATTTCAAAATGCCACAAAGAGCACAATGAAACTGTCCACGTAGTTGACGTCCACGAAAGTCACCTTCCGCATGGTGCGGGGATACCGCTCCCTATAGTGCCCTTGCCGGTACGTCCTTTTGGGAGCTTGCAGCTCAGGTACTCGCAGAGGCGTACAGCCAAAGGCGGAACGCAAGAGTAAACTATAATCGTCGGACCCCGCTGGAACGAGCGAGAGCGATGCGCCTCGCAGAGGAACGCAGCCTCGAGACGAGGGAACAGCATCTGGCGGCTCCGGACGCCGCGCCGGTCATATCACAGTAGAGAACTGCCCAGTTCTTCGGGAGTGGAAAGACCGAGCCCATGGGGCCATAACATACCGCGTCTGACACAGGTATTTTCCGGACAAGGATGTTTCGGAAAATACCTCTGTCAGGTACCACCACCACCAGGTGTCATTACTGACCCGGCGGAAAGCCGCAGGTCTTCGAGAGGAGTTTAGTTGGTAGTGGTGCCTGCTCTCCATCACCCCGGTCTGCTCACCCCCGAGTGAGCAAACCTTATGGGGAGTTGTGGAGGAAGCTCCCTCCCTCTCCCCGGCCCTCTCGAGCTTTCGAGCTCATTGGGGGGCTGGGAAGAGGTTTGAACTAATCAGCTCTAACGCAAAGCAGGCTTGGCGGAAAACTCTCCTATAGGACACTAGTGGCCACCCGCAGTTTTACCCACGTCTTTCCAGGTAAAATATATCCTTCGTCTTGTTCCGGATCATGTTCTATACGTATGCAAACAAACAAATCTGTTTAGGTGCGTGATTGAGAAACAACTTATCGGACTAAAAATTTTTTTTTCATTAAAAATATGAGATGTATTAAGTTTATTGTCTTCTTCTACAATATCTCGGATAGTCCATAGTCTCTAATGTCCTATTTCTTCTCAAAAGACACTTGTAATATCTAATTGATCGTACGAAATAGGTTAACTATTTGGTAAACAACAATACAATATTGGTAATCACGGTTGTTTGCTTATAAACATTACCAACACAGAGAAATGATAATTACTTAAATATTGATAACACTTCAATTATTTCTACATCATTACGTAAGTAAACCATCATAAACAGCCTCAATTCATCATTTATCGACATTTTATCTAAACAAGTGATTTTTTTAAATGGTGTACTATCATATATTTGTTATCAGCCTACTCTTTATGTTAGTTAGTAGGTATTACTTAAGATAAATAAATTGTCTCGAGAATAAAATCTGCTATAATAATATCTCTGAAAAAATATCACCGAATTATTTATTTATTTCTTGGTATACAATTTTTGCCCTGTCTAAATATTGTTTCAGCTGGCCGTTTTAGATTGTTCTATATAATTATTAAATGTTTAGAGTGAATAAGAGGCTTACGAATGCAAACTCAAAATCATCAAATCTTTTGTAGAAAAGACAAAAACAAAAACATGAAACAAAAATGATAATACATTTTATGCAACTTAAATGACTAGTTAGTTAGTTCTTAAGCCACCAAAGTTTCCACAGCAAATTAAATATGTGTAAAGTGTGAAATCTTTATATCATTATTTTACCTGCAAGAAATAATAAAATATAAGAAAAGGCATAAAACATTTTTGTGCTAACCGTGACTAACAAATATTTATTTAAATGAATACAACTGAAATAATTAAAAATATTTTAAAAAGCCACACTTTTTGTTAAAAACTATCAAGGTGGCTCCTTCTAGTGAGTGTGAAGACAAGACACAAAACATGCTACAGAAAGAAGCAGATTGGTACTTTAAATATACTAAAATTGTTTTGAAACTTTAATTCGCGTTCGTTTAATTAATATAGCTCACTGCTTTACGTTTTTAAGTTAACTTTGTTTGTCCTGATTGTGATTTTTTATCTAAGTGCAACGACCGTTGTGTTGTGTTATCTGTATAGAACGTAAGTACCGGAAGTGTCAACATACTTGTTCATCATAAATTTAAAGTCTTTGTAAGATAACTTTTGTATTTTAAAATATTTACAAAGGTAGTTTAGGCCTCTCATTAATTTTGAGACATTTATTTTCACACTTGTACAAACTGTGTCGAGCTAAATACATATACCTGTATATACATATACATATACCTGACATTGAACTAACTGGTTAGGCACCCTTTTAAAATAAGAACATCATTCATGATAAAGTATAAAATCTTTTCCCTTAATATGAGGCAAATCCAAGATGTGATTTTTTTTAATCCCTGAAAAATAATGTAAAATACTCGGTAATGGATCACTATAGCATATAAAAATTAAAATGACTAAAAATAACAATTTGATAAAAAAAACATTGATTAATTAATATTCAAATAACATACAAGCTTTAAACCACCCCTGTTCACATAAAAACATACCTTCATATGCAATATTAGTTCTGTAACATAGTTTATAACTCAATACTGTTATTTAATTAGAAATAAGTAAAATGTAACTTTTGGAGAGAAAAATAAAGTTTTTTTTTTATTATTATATGAGTACCTACATTAATGGGCTGAATAGATGCAAATGACTTCAAAAACACCCTGTAGAACCCACAGATGAATCACTAGTTACAAAAAGAGCACACTTGCAGGAATGTAAACTGTTCAGAAACTAAAAAATATTGAATATCTTTTTGTAGAATATTATTTTTACAGTCGTTTTGTTTTCCTATATATTTATATACTTTTTATGAATCTATTGTGACACAAATAAAGGTATATACTGTTACAATCTACAATTTATTGACTGTTAAAATTCATGGACTTGTGCCCCTTATGCAAAAAACTGCACATATGAGCCCTTTTTACACTTAACTCAGTAAATTCAAACAATTTATTTATGAAAGAAATAATAATATTTATTAGAATAATATTTTATTAAAAACAATACAAAAACTTAAAATATTAATTTTGCTCTCTTTCGTCTCGCTGAGCTCTATTTTCTGTCGGCCACCCAAATATTTCCTCCCAGAATAAAAAAAATAATAAAGAAAATAAACGTCCTACTGACGTAATTTACACATTGACAGAACTAAGATATTACCATAGACAAGATGTTATACTTTTTTATCTTTGGAGACATAAACCGACCGGCCATACTCACCCGTAATAAAGCAGCTAGTTTAATATGGCAAACTTACAAATTTGAGCAAAAAGGGCACGTGAGAATGCTTGCATGCCCTTTTTGCAATAAACAGTGAAGATGGCACCCACATAACTCTGAAAATATGCCGTTTTTGCAGAGAACGTAGATAAAACCTTGGAGAAGTTAATAACGTCAAAAAATCATTTTTGGCCGAAAGTATGAAATGTGCCCTTTTTGCAATTAGTGATTCAGATGTCACAGAGAACAAAAAATGCATTGGGAATGCAAAAAACTAAAAATTAAAATAAGAGAAATAGTTCAATTAAATTTGTGACTAACAGCACCTAGCACGTTACCGTGGGACTTATCTAACCAGAGGGCCTACTCTAAAACGCAAAATCCTAAACTTCGTTATACCCGTCCCTCTCGCTCTCTCTCTAGTCCTGACAGAATCGAGTGATATCGAAATTTTTGTGTTTCAGAGTTAGGCTCCAAGACCTACCTAACTGACGCCGTAGTGTAGAAATAGCTACAGAACGAGTAATCATGTAACGAAAGATAGATTGATGCATATCGAAGTGCGTACTAAAAGATACGTACCTACGTCATAAGGTTGTCGTAATACTGAGCGTAAAGGCAAAAATATTAAACGAATACTTTTAATAATTTAAATCGTCCTGTTTTTCCTGAATTAAGCCGGTTTATTAGTGCAGAGACTTTGTTATTCTTGTTTAGTTTTAAGGGCAGGATCATCGAAATTAACCAATTTTTGATTCAAAAGTAAACAATAAAATATTCTTTATTTTGAGCAGATAGAAGTGAAGTTGAAGTTTGATAAACGATCTTGATTATTTTGTGGCTGAAAACACGATATTCGTATCTTCACTCGACTATAAAAAATTTCGTAAACAAAGAAAATTTTCATTATTTTTATGTTTTGGATATTATACTTAGATTATTACACTCTAATTCACAAATAATATATAGAAAAATAGGTAATGACATATAGAAGATTTATGCTCAAAATAACAACAAAAACATTGAAAAAATTAAAAAGTGATGTTGTTTTCATTACTCTTCACACACAAAGAAACAGACAAAGACAGAGTTTTTGGAAGATGCTGCCCTTAACTTGAATTAAACATGAGCACCAAAACGAGTTTATTTTATATAAAAAAAAAACACCGGATAAACATGTTTAAAACTTACCATGGTGCCTTGTTCATTATGTTTTGAGCAGCTCCATTCGTCACTGTCGTCGACATTTTGAGATCTGAAACAAAAATATCAAGATAAGCCTGGGAGTATATACATATCTTTTCAAAATACACGCTTTTACATGATGAAAAACATGTTTTTCATGTAAATTTAACACGAACGTTGTTAATGAGCGCTGGTTATAAAAGAAAATGAAGTATTTATGAATGTCATTATGGTCATTTATGCTACAATGTACTTATATACATTTATGTGTTCATTAACATTGTAATATAACAATGTAACGCCGAAGTACCTAAACAATACTACCTATACACCGGTATAACAAAGTAAAGGTAGTGAAATAAAAAAACAGGCATGCCGGCCTTTTACATTACACGCATAATTTTGGTTGGTGCTAGGACTTGTTCTTAGTCCGCCTGGCTAGCTAGTCTAGCTACCACCATCTTATCTAAGTCTGAGTCTGACGCCAAAACAATGATGTTTTCAGCATTATTGTGTTATGTGTTCCGGCAGTTACAAATAAGATAGCCAGTTCCTCAGTGATTGAGGATACCGGGAGTAGTGCGCTTCCACATTCAGCCTTATCACCACTTAACATCAGGTGTGATGAAGGCTAAATTCTACCCCGTTGTGAATAAAAAAAAAACAAAAACCAGTATTTTATGTAAATGTATATCTACGTACATAATAAAGGAAACTTAAGTTTTTATAGTTTTATAGTCATTCAAAATCAGCGCATTTCAGTTCCTGATTGGTAGTTATGTGTATGGTATACTCGAGTAGTAGTTACTTAATGCTGTCATTACAATACAAGCAGGATGTATAATTTCATTGTCATTGAACACTAGTCGCGTAACTTTATGCAAAAAATGTGTTAATCATGTCATGAGTGTCATCCAAAAACAATAATAACTTTATTATTTATTTAAAAATATTGTCTAATATATATTACCAATATTAAATAATGAAGTTACAAAAATATTTGAGGTAAATTCAAAAATATGTCTGAAAATAAAGAAGGAACAATACATTTGGATCATCATTCACTCATTTAGTAAAGTTATGTTTAGTTTGATAAGTTATATATTAAAAATTGTATTTTGTTTTATCTTTGAGCACCTCATTTTCTGGTGTTAACGTTGCTTGCACAGGCCCTGCCAGAATACCAGCGTTGTTGCGGGGTGACCTTTCACCCTGAAACAACTTATGCTGAGGCAGGGTCTTGATTGGCACGTCACCACAGGGTAAAAACTACTAGTGACGTCACTGTCTTTTTTAATTAATATTATAATTGCCTTTTACCCTTGTATGTTTTTGTGATATGTCAATAAATGTTTTTCATTCATTCATTTTCATTCATTCATCATTGTTGCGAGCTATTTATTACATCCTGCCAACAGAACGTAACATCATTGCATTTAAAAAATTTATTATATACCTAGATACTGGGGGGTAATTGTCTAACTCAACATCAATCGCAATCGCTTTCAGTTTAACATCCATTTGACATCCATCACTTGTTGTTGAAGACAGTTGAAGTTGATTATTTATATTACTGCAGCAATCGCCGTAAAATATCTTTCAAACTGAATGCGATTGCGATTGATGTTGAGTTAGACAATTACCCCCCTGATTTGCCATAGAAGTAAAAACAGTAATTTAGTACCTATATTTTATAACGCTCTATAATAATAGACAGGTGAGTCTGTCATAGGCGGCAAGGCAATTAAGTAATTTTCATAATTGACACCATCGCGAGGGCAATACAACGATAGTATTGTTAGCAGTCATTAGAATTACCTATGACGTTTCATGAGTTATGTATGGCCTCTGCTGTCAAGGCTCACAGTGTCATGGTTCATGTAGTTCATCCATCATGGAAAGATTTACAATGCGACAGTTTGAATATATGTTTGGATGTATTTTACTCAATTACAGCGAAACGCCTCAATGAATATGGATGGAATTTGACATAGATATAGAATATAGTCTAGAAAAGCATTTAGGCTACCCCTTTTATCCCGGGAAAATATCTCATTCCCTTGGGGAAACATAGTTTCACTTCAAGCGGAAAGCTAGTTTAGAATAAACGTTGTTATCTAGCTTTGTGTATCATTCCAAATGTTTTGTTGCATGTCTGTTAGTATCAATACTTAGGTGTTTTTAACGTGTTGTGTACACTAATTTTGTGTATTATCTGGCTTAACTTAACATGAGTTTTATATTTTAATGACAATTAACAGTTTGTGTACCTTTAAAAAATTAAAATAAACATGAGGTAGAACGATTACAACAGACTATGAAGCGTGATGGTGGCAGTTCTCAAATCAAGTACACACGGCGGCACATCAGACTATACATGTTGCCCTTGAGACCGCCTTTATCCCCTACGCAATAAAAGTTGTCATCGCAGTTCAACTGTTTAACTTGATGTGCTGTCGAGTGTACCTTTCTTATTGTCCAAGTCATTAAATGTAAGATAAAATTTTAACGGGTTTCGCTTATTACCACAACTTTACTATAGGCCGGTTTTACAGTTATCAAATAACAGTTAATTAATGACCAACAAAACAAAATATCAATTGCAAACCAAGAAAGAAATGAATGGCAATACGTTTTACGGTATTAAAAGATATAAAATTGATAATTTTTATATTATAAGCATTGAAAAATCAGCCCTCAGAGAATCAAATCTTTTACGACCTAAAATAATAGGGATGATGAATGACTGATGATTAAAATTACAAAATACTTACAAAAAACGTAAAAATATTAAACTTTTAGAGTCGCTTGTAGACCTCTTGGTTTTATATATTGCGTTTTATTAGTTTTATGACCCTTCAAAGTTGGGTGGAAAAGTCCATTTAAAAAGTATAAAATTTATTAAAATAAATATTACTTTAATTAGTCCGTGAAACGTTTAGCAAATTTGTCTAAGAAACCATTTTGATAAACACAATAATTAATAGAGCTGCCAAACAAATTTCTTACGGGTTGCATACAAACTACTCTAGCGTGGCGTCACAATACGGTATTTTACTGATTTTTTATTATTTCTTTAAAATGTTTTTCGAAATATTAGCTACACAAAACAAGTTTTCATTTTGAATTATCTTGAATATTTTCAAAGATATAGGACTTCAAACTTTATAATTAGACAAGGACAGGACGCTATCTTAGTGACGTCAGTGGGTTAGTAGCGTCATAGTCACGCCATAGAAGATTTCGTTTTAGAAAGAGACAGCTATAGTCGAAATCAAACAGACTATAATTCTTTTATTATAAAACAGATTCAAATAATTTTTTCACATTTGGTATTCTTAATTGCAATATTTTTTAACGTCATCATTAAATATCTACATTTCAACAACAGTAAAATACCCTATTTGGTAGCCGTTAGTATGGAGCGTTTTTGGGCGAGTCCAATGTGTGTGCATTTAAAACTGTGATATTTAGGGGAGTTTTCATGCTAGCAAAATAATTCATTTACCAATGTTTCTATCTTTGAGAGATCACTGTATATTACCTAAATAAAAAAAATAGTCATCGTGCCTATTGTTCCACCGAAAATTGTTGGTAGCTTTTGTCACCAACACAGTCATGTTGACAACACAGATCGGCTTTTCGTAAACGCGTTGCCACAGAACACGAAAAAAAAATCCGCGTTGTAATCAACAAAAGTAGAAACCCGCGATAATCTATTAGCTAATGCGTGATCGCCATGGTAAACGTCACCGCTTGGTAACCCATACAAGGTGCTTGTAGCAGCTGTTCTCAAAATGACGTCATCTAGTTGCTAATTTTAGAGAGCATCTACTAATTAGTAGTACTACAAGGTCTTTCTAAAATTGTTAAAACTTACTTAAAATAGTTCATGCGGTTATGTGCGACTTACACGAGGGCAGTTTTCCCAAGCAAGATAGCAAATGATAGTAAAAAATAGTCAATAGTAAATGATAGTAGATAGCTTGGAAAAACTAGGCTCGTGTATAGTATAGCCAGCAAGCTTGTATTGGCATCGTAAATACAGATCTAGTAGGTCATTGAGTTATCAATGTAGTAGGTGCCTTTAAAGTTGACATAATTATCTGAAATGATGTTTTTTCAATGACTGCCACATCATTTTACAAATATTTAATACTAGTGGCCACCCGCGGTTTCACCCGTGTGGTTTCCGTTCCCGTAGGAATATTGGGATAAAAAGTATCCTATGTATTATTCCAGTCTATAATCTATCTCCGTTCCAAATTTCATCCAGATCCGTTCAGTAGTTTTTGCGTGAAAGAGTAACAAACAACCATACATCCATACTCACAAACTTTCGCATTTATAATATTATAGTAGGATTCATATATCATACTTTTACTAACATACTTAGTTTAATTAAAGTAAATGCTTTCATCATTATCATCATCATCAGACCTTTAATGTTTAGGTCACTGGCTTTCCTTAAGGATGGTTATGGAGAATGGGCCATGACCCACCACACGGGCCCAATGCGGGATGGTGAGAATTAACGACTACAAAATTAAATGCAGTCAGGACCAACGGCTTAGCGTGCCTTCCGATTCCGAAGCACGGAGGAGCTCGAGATGAAAAGTTTTTGGTCACCCTTCTCGTGACCGATTATTGCGAACGTTAATGCTTAAAGTAGTAAAATTATTTAAGTATAATAAAAATACGAGATAAGAGTCTTCACATTAGTTTGATAAAAAATTGAGTAAACAAACTCAATATAGCACAGTCTATATAACCATTCATCTTAGTCAGTAATTGGAACACGAGATCATTAAAAGATATACTTATCTCTATCTTTCAGCAAACAAAACTAAATCAACCTTGTGTTACTTATTTAAGTTTTTTACTTTTTTGCATTTACAATGCAATTTTTATTATTGAAAAAATTGAAAATGAAGTAGGTATTTAGAAAAAATCGACCCATCTCACAACCAGCTCCGATGTGGCTCGAACCCACGACCTTTCGCAATCCGGGCGACTGCTCTAACCACTGAGCTACGGAGTCGTTAACCTTGTGTTACTAAACATAGGGAATAAGCATGTGATTGTATTGTAATTTAAACACATAATGGGCCGCATTGATACACGCAACCAAATACATTTGCAAATGAATGGCAGGAGTCACGACAGTCATAATATGGGTCATACTTATTTACGCAGCGAAGAATCCTTACAAACAAAGTCGGGATCAAAACATAGGTACATTGGGCCCGTACGCGCAGTGTTGTCTGTGTACTGATCACACCGTGACAAATTTTTCAGGTAGGTATCATGAAACAATAGGTAGGTACCCCATCTAAAATCCTACTAGTTAATATTAAAAATGTGAATGTCTAGATGGTTGGATATTTGTTACTCAATCACGCTAAAACCATTCAGAGCCCGTGGTCCTATTAGTAGTACCACGGGCAAATTTTTGTGTCCCTAGTTCTATCAGTAAGACTATGGGCACCTAGCATTACCCGTAGTCCTATTAGTAGTACCACGGGCATTTTTACTTGTACATGGTTCTATCGATAGGACTATAGACAAGTAACAGTGCCCGTAGTTCAACTAGGAGTAATAAGAACTACTTTTTTCTGGTTGTACTGTATTTACCTTAAAAGAGTATTTTGTTTTATTTTGAATCATTGTGTCATGTTGACATTGATTATTTTCCGAGTAATTCTTGATGCTAAATCAAGGGAAGTAGCGCCGCCGCGTTGAATTGTAATTCTAGTACACAATTTTATTGAAACTTTACGGGGAATTTTTTGGGCTCATAGTCTAGTATTTTTAGATGGTACATATCATTACATTCCCTCGTATTCACTGCTAGAAGTAGATAGCAAAACTGCTAAAAGTGGCCGTTTTTGACACATTTGCTATCTACTTCTACGAATGGCTATGAGGGAATGTAGCGATACCTTCTGAAAATACTAGACCATGGGCCCTAAAAATTCCCCTTAAAGTTTTATAAAAATCCTTTTCTATTAGCAACTTATTAAATAAAAACCTCTGAGGGCGCCACTTTCGGTCAGGGTAGCGCCTTAAGTCATAGGACCTCAGAACCAGTAACATTTCATAATATTGACGTTGATTTGATGAGTAGGACTATTGCCCATAAAAAATAATTATGTTTTTATTACAGTCCTACTGATAGAACTACGAACAAAAAAATTGCCTGTGGTTCTACCAGTAGGACCATTGCCCATACAAAATAATCATGTTTTGTTATAGACCTACTGTAGGTTTTGCGAACCGATAGCGTAGCTTCATTGACGTTCACAAGTGCTGTATCAGCCTAAAATGAATAAATGATTTTTGATTTTGATTTTGATTTTGATAGAACTACGGGCAAAAAAAAATACCCGTGGTACTACTAATAGGACCACGCAGTAGGACCACGGGCTCTGAATGGCTAAAACGGCTTAAAGGATTTGGCTGAAATTTGGGACACAGATACTTTGTAGCCTAGGAGAAGAACATAGGCTACTTTTGAAAAACGGTTCGTACACCACTCGGCCACGAAGGTATGCAACGTCGTCTGGTCTGGATACGTGGGACACTCAGAAAGTTTTAAGAAACTAAAAAGCTAACTTCTATAGATAAAATATTTTAATTAAACCTTTTCAAAGAGCTCTCCACCAGCCTCTATAGATACAAAGTTTCATGCGTCTGAACTGAACTAATTTTCGAAACATTGTTTCCAGTCCGCCGCAGACACCTCTTCCACGGCCTTCGCGAACGCTGATAGCGAGTCTTCCGGCGATGAAAACTGTATCCCTTTCAGCAGATTTTTTATTTTAGGGAAATCTATCGTTCTATCTAGGGAAATCCATCTATCATTTGAACGATAGATGGTTGTTTTAGTAGGTCCTTCATCAATAAAAGCCATCTGAAGTCGATCAAATGACTCATCAGGTTTCAGGCCCCATTTAAAATCGTAGAAAATCATCGCACGAAAATGTTCTCGACGCAGATCCATTTTTAAAAAAATGAGATGAGACCATGATGAGCAAAAAGCTTAGACTAAATACTGAGGTAACTGGAGAGTGCAGTTAGTAACACTTTTTTGTGGCACTGAGGTTGTCTTCCGTCTCACCTACACTTTGAAAAAATACGTATGGTCATATGAGACAACTGACAGCCACTACGTACTAAATGTCAAATTTGCTGGGCACACTTTTTTATTCAGGGTGAAAACTCCAGTTACCTCAGTTTTTAGTCTAAGCTTTTTCTTTTTGATGATGAGACACGATGATTTAATTTGGCTCTCGAAAACATGTGGATGGAAATTCAAAATTCGAACAATGGTTTCTTTTGAATAACCAATTTTTCAATATAATTACAAGTGGCCACGTGGCCAGTGCTTTATAGAAAAATACTTTTTTCCGCAAAACTTTCTGAGTGGCCTGGTATTTGTAACACGTTTACCTCCCCGTTGTAAACAACGACGGATAGAACTACAAACGCTTATACAAGAAAAAATATTGAAACGTTCGTTTAAGGCGCTACTCGGAAAAATATGGACTTTTTGATTTAAAACTATAGGACGGTTACAGTTGTTACAAATCTGGTAATAAGATATACATTTCTTCATACCTTTATCTAAAATCGTATAGTTTCAAAAACACGATTTTATGATTTTGCCTCGACACTTTTTATTTTCGAAAAGACCTCTAAAAAATACGAAAAGTGAAGATTATTCTTAAATGGGGTTACTTACACTATTGGAAATTGGTTTAATTAGTGGACACCAATAATATTGAGGATCGTATAGAAGCATTTTTTTTTAAATCGCTGTAGTTTTTTAATACGAAGTGATTTTGTGTTTTTTTTGCCTAATCTGCAAAATCGGTCTCGCTCCCGCGCGCGTCGTTTTCTCATTGCTATCTCGCATCAGCACATTTTTTCCGAGTATCGCCTTAAATATTTACCCGACCGAGAATCGAACCCGGGGCCTCATCGAGCGGGGTACCTTGAAAACCTGCGTACACCACTCGGCCACGGAGGTCGCCAATCAATCAATCAATGATGTTGTTAGGTATTTATTATTTATTAATTGTTTTAAACACCTAGTCTAATTTCTTTAACTTTAAAAATTAAAGCTAATAAAAAAATGAGAGTGAATCAAGCTAGTAAGTGCGTGTACTTTTTATCAGTTTGTTTTTGTTTTCGCTGTATGATATTACTTACTTTATTAAATCATCCAAAAAAGGTTATCGTTAAATAGACTAATAGTAGAATAGTTACTTTTTCATAAAAAAAGATGAGGACGTAATGACGTAGTAAATAAATTAACAAGTAAAGTACCTACCTAAGTATTAAACTATAATACCCAAGTCTAACATACAGATTTGAACTTCATAGAGAACACCTATGACAGAATAGAACTAAATAAATTAAGAAAAGTCGACATGGAAATTACTGTAGGTGCCTATGTATCGTAACACCGTAAAAAAATAAAACAGTTTTATCACAGTACATAATGACGATAGCCCAGTGAACGCTATTATAAAATAAACGATAGTCGTTATGTAAACATTTTTGTTTCGACAAAAATAATATAAAACAATAACTATAAAAAAATACTTATGATTGTGATTCAACAATCGCCAGGAAAGCGACGATTAAATCGATCGCGTGTTATTAAATTTATACGTATGAATACGTAGCGATACAATACGATGTTCAAATAAATCGATTACATTAAATAATAGGCAAATTAACATGCAATAAGAACGATGTAGGCAGATTGGAAACTTACCCTCTTTTCAAATAATCCAAAGTTAAGAGAGAAAAAAACAAATTTTAAATATAGAACGGATCGCGATCTCGCGCGCTTGGACGCGTGCACACGAGAGGCAACGGTAACAAAACTAAACAGCCAGCCGGCTGATATGAACGGCTACCCACGGCTATGGTTCGTGCTCGTGGGTCTAGTATACGTTCGGAAATAAAATTATAAGTTACTGGATAGATTCAAGGACGAGGTTTGGTGAGTGAAGTTGTTTATATTAAATATTAATTATTTTATTTCCTAATTGCACAACATTTTCGTGAATGTAAAGTTAAAGTATTGGCACATTGGTTTTAAATACAAAAATACTATAAATGCAATAATTTTAGTTTAGAGCGTGGAATTGGCTGAATGAAAATCATTTGATTAAAATCCACGCCTTCTTTTTTCTAATTAAAGATTAATTGTTGGAGATAGTTACAGATGGCCAATAACACTTCAACACGATATACCTAGGTATTAATATTAAAAAAAAGAAAGTCTACCTTTTAAACATTATTATTTATGTAAGTTGCGTAGGTCTTTGTTTGTGAACTATTTTTGCTTGTTATCACTGAGTCAGTAGCCATAACAACAATATTTTTAAAGTTTTTTCCGGCACATGTGTAATTTCAACAACAACATCTCAATCAAATTTCAGTTTGACAATTTACGACTTCCATTGCTGTGATAGTCACATGTCGCGCTAGTCGATGACTGTCTTTTAATGTGAGCGACGGACGTACATACTTACCTACCTATTATTTTATTTCGTGTAGACAACGTAATAGATATTTTATTTTACACACATTATAGGTTACATAAATTATGTCTCACTCAGGGCTCAGGACTAAAAATAAAAACTACCACGTCATTTATTTCATGTCCTTTTTTTGTCCCTCAAATATGAGTTTAGTTTTATACTTATGGCAAAATATTCCGACCATATCAGGCTAATTCATGCCTTTCATTGAAGAAACCATCACTGATTTAGGAAAAAAAATCTTTTCTTCCATATAACAAAACAATTCATAACATCATAACAGGTACCTACCTACGAACAATTAATGTAAGGACCGGATTTTTTAAGCTAAATAATCACATTCGATATCCATAGGTAAGTAGGTATATATATTTTTTTAACATCAAGTAATTTCCAAATATGACGTATCTATAATTTTTATACATCATAGGCAAAGGTACCTACCGAAATAGTCTCTAGAATATCCTAACCATTAACCGAGCGTAGGGAACGCATAGAAACCGCACAGAACTGTCTAGATTGAATCACCCAGTTGGACGACCACTTCCTAGATTGTCGGTCACTCAATTAAGATTGGCAACAGATGTTCGCTATGAAACATAGATGAGTAAACATAATATAATATTGAAGTAGGTACTTACTTACAAACTTTGAATAACAACAGCTACATATACGTATTAGGAATAACTACAAATTATATTGCTATTGCTAATAAAAGCTAACTAAATCAATTTAAGTTTAACAACACTTATGAACGTCAATGAAGCTACGCCATCGGTTCGCAAATCCTACCACAGGAAATATGTGACAAGAAAAAATAAAATTAAAAAAAATTAAAAACCCCCGAGAAAAAAATAATCAAATAATAAATTTCTCTGTCGGTCGGGGGACCACAAAAAGAGAAATACTGAAAGGGTGTATTATACGTTGGGGGTCCCCCAACCAATGAGAAAAAAAAACAAATAATAAACTTCTCTATCGGTCGGGGGACCACAAAAAGAGAAATACTGAAAGGGTGTATTATACGTTGGGGGTCCCCCGACCAAGAGAGAACTTTGACTTTTTTTCTCGAGGGCTTAATTAAAAATATTTTTTTTTTTTTTTATACACAACGGGGTAGCACTTAGCCTTCATCACACCTGATGTTAAGTGGTGATAAGGCTGAAGATGGAAGCGCACTACTCCCGGAATCCTCATTAAATAATTTTTAAATCATTTAATTCATCCTTTTTAAATAACACTCAAAATTAAAATAAACCGCATTGAAATCGCTTGAAAGTAATTTTTTGCCGCCATTTTGTTTTCTTTTATTGCACCTAAATTTGCCTAGGGTGTACATTATTTTAGTCAAAGCACCACCTCTGTATCTTTTATTGTTTCGGCAGTTAACCATCTCCATAAATGGCCTGATGAATGTTCCTCAAACGTAGCTAAGAACCACCTCGATTAATTTAGCTTTCAATTAAAAAATACATCAAATTCAGCCCAGTCGTTTAGGAGCTACGTTGCCTCAGACAGACAGACACACACGTGAAACTTATAACACCCCTCTTTTTGCGTCGGGCGGGGGTTAAAAAACCGACAAGGAACTCGTCAATGGCTTTTACTGTTTTATTGCATACAGAGACGTCAAATTGAAAAACTACCTTCACACAATAAAGTAAGTAAGCGTTTTTATTGGCCCATAAAGCACATACAATAAAAAAAATAGAAAATATACACATAACACAGATACCTAATAACAAACTTAATTAAACGTACCTAATTCGTGGCGAATTGGCCACCCAAACGTGCCCGAACCCATCAGAGGATGGCGTGTGAACAGGTAACATATAATAGTACCTATACCGCAGAATAATAGCCTATACATTATTGCAAAGGCCGTGAAATAGGCAATTGCAGGACGAGTATGAGTTTGAAGGCCTAGCCTACAAATATTATTCTGTGACCTAGCCGTTGGCGAGGACTTCACTAATACGAGACAGGCAATTGCCATTTCCGCCGAGGCATATACACGTGATCCATTGGGATGGGTCAGTATGGGAAAGTTTGAAACTATAAGAGATAGATATATTTGTTCTAAGGAACCATGTCGTCGATTTTAGAGTGCCTAGCACCCTAGTGCTTTTCTCAAAAGAATGCAGGGAAATAAAACATACTTTTTATATTATACCTACATTTAATTTAATTAATAGTAAAAGTTACATTAGTCATATTGGGGCATTTACACGTACTTAGGTAGAAGGTTTTTTACCCTGTGCAAAAAATTACTAAAAAAAATGACGCCGTTTCATACACGTTGTAATATTCCAAATTTGAAAAACGCTCCTGCAACGGATATGATTCGATACTTCGCGTGTTCTTTTTTCAAACATATTGACAATATTTCCATGCAAGTTTGAGAAAAATTTTCATTTCTCATTTACAAGTATTTTTTTGTAGTTGGTCCAAAAGCTTTTAAAATAAAAGCTTTTGAATGTATACGAAGTGGGGCAGATTCATACAAGGGGCACCGTCATACACTAGACATATTATCTGATGTTAGGCGCACATTAGCTGAATGAATTATGCGTGTACGCGTAGCTTACGTGTGTGTGTGGTTGCACACGAAGTTTGACAGCAGTCGCTGTGAAATGCGCGTCAGTGTAACACGGAACGTGATTCGGCCACGCGTAAGTAATTTACTAACCTCACTTTCAACATCTTTTTTTTATGAAAGCTGCTTTCTAGAATAATCAATTCTATTTAATTTCAAAGGTAATAGGTTCGAGTTTTGTGAATTGAGCTTTGAATAATTATATTTATAATAGCCTTTTTTGAGATTTATTTTTATTTAATTTTCTTATAATGGGGTAGATTCATACAGAAGTAAGCGGGGTACATTCATACTGTATGAATCTATGTATGTATCTTCATGTTAATTAGTGTTTAACATTAATTAGTGTTTAACGTTTATGATTCCTCATGTTGATTGTGATATATTTTTTTAATTGTTGATTTATTGATAGTTACTACTACTTTAATGAAAATTGGTGCCATAAAAAAACATTTATGTTATTCTCTTTTTAATTTATGATTACATAATATTATTTGATCATAGAAACTATTATTGCTTTTGTGTTCATGAAAGTTTGTTTTAACATTTTGATTCGAAAAAAATAAACATTTCATGCTAAACTTGTGTATTTTTACATGTATGAATCTACCCCGTAGCCTGTATGAAAGTGCCCCGCATGTGGGGTACATTCATACACTTTCTCGTTTTTTTTTAAACTTATACAAGCCGTGCAGTTATACTTACACAATTTACGTGTTTTCGTTATAAAGCCAGACAGTAAGACTATTGATTTTTAATAAATCTATATAGATATTGATACCTGGAAAAATCCTAAAAATCGAAATATAAAAACTGTATGAAGCTGCCCCACCTTCCCCTAAGTACTTATAATAGGTATGTAATGTTCTTCCTGACCGTAGGAGTAACTCCAATGAAAAACAGTTAAAAATTTGCTAAATGAAATGATTTAAGTACTTACCTACCTAATTAAGAAAATAAACCATTCCGTGCAACCACTGCACCAACAGCCCTTTTACTTACTTTTGCCATCATTTGTTTTTGCAATATTGATATAGAATAAAAAGAGACGGTGCAATATACTGGTTATATGGCTGTCTCACTCACAATATATCTTTAATCTTGCTCTACCAGCTCGTGGTAAGGACCTTGAAGGCGAATGTGGCAAAATATTCCAATGAAACCAGTCCTAATAAAAACAGGCAACATATTTTGTAACAAAATGACGCAAATAAAGCCAAAAACGATGGAGACATCCAATGTCATGGTTAATAAAATCATTTTAATAGCTGCTTACTCAAACACAACTAATTACTTAAATAGAAATACTGTGTTTCTTCTGCAATACGTAGGTAATAAAAGAGTAATAAAATTAATTTTATTAGTTGGTTTCCTACGGTAAGTATATTATAGGTAGTAAGTTTTGAATAAATTTCAAAGAAAAACAAAGTAGGTACTTAGGGTTGTTCTTAATAGGGTATTTTACTGTTGTTGAAATGTAGATATTTAATGCTGACGTTAAAAAATATTGCAAGTAAGAATACCAAATGTGAAAAAAAAAATTGAATCTGTTTTATAATAAAAGAATTATAGTCTGTTTGATTTTGACTATAGCTGTCTCTTTCTAAAACGAAATCTTCTATGGCGTGACTATGACGCTACTAACGCACTGACGTCACAAGGATAGAGTCCTATCCTTGTCTAATTATAATGTTTGAAGTCCTATATCTTTGAAAATATTCAAGATAATTCGAAATAAAAACTTGTTTTGTGTAGCTAATATTTCGAAAAACATTTTAAAGAAATAAAAAAAAACAGTAAAATACCGTATTGTTGAGTTTGGATTAACTCGGCAATTAAGCACAATCCTAAGTACTTTATTTTTAGCGCAAAATTCCAATTGGAATCACAATGGAAATTTGCGCTGGCCAATGGCAACTAAAATTCTCCAGGTACAACAAATGGAAACATTACCCATTTGCGAGAGCTTTACTCATAAAAAATATAATTATGTATTTTCTGTTTTCCTTATTGCTTTATTTTTTATAACGACTTTTGTCGTTAGATAAAAAAAACTAAAGTAATGAATTTAATTGCTTAAAGGCTTTATTACTTTACCTGATTTGTTAGTGTTAGGTATAGGTATTACACGTTTCTTAGCCGTTTCTCTAACGAGATTAATAACATTGATAATTATTGTGAAAGTTTATCGTAGCTTTACTTTGATTAACCTATATCTAAGTGCAATGCCTAATTTTAAGTAATACAAAGTTATTTATAACATAACATATTACTTAAGTCATTACTTAATCAAATGTATTTTCAATATTTAATTTTAATGTGGTAATTTAATGTGTAGATATTTCATTAATGGAATTTTAATTCTAATTTTATTTTAGTTATTAATTTATGTTAATTATTTATTAAATTTTTATTTATACCTATTAATTTTATGATATGATATGATTATTTTTATGATTCTGATAATATGATCTGTGTTGGTCGAAATAAATTTCTTTTGATTTGATTTGATTCGATAACGACATTTCATATTCGAACAGTTAGTAGATAACATACAAAATAAAAGACCTAAAAAGCTTGTAGCCTTTCTGCTAAATCTATTCCGATGAAGACGCACTCCTTAAGAATAAGCGCCGGCGACGAGTTCAGTTACACCAAGTTGGAGCCAAGGTCGACGCAAGCGCAGAGCGAAACACGCTTTCTAGTCCAAGGTCGGAGAACATTTGTGCCGACGGTTGTGACGCCGGAGTGAACTGGTGCGTGTATAGTGCTAGCGGTACGCCAAAAAAAGCTGCTTAATGGTGTTAAAAGCATTAAAATCAAAAAGAAAAGAAAAGAAAAAAGGAGAGAAGTGACGACAACATCTTTTTTTGTATGGGATTTTTTTTTGTTCTGAAACCTATCGTGTATCGTTTGTGGTATATAATGAAAGGGCTTACTAAGCCGATTCTAAAAATATATCACTTCAATAAATTTCAGTCACTTGTTTTAAATTAAAATAAAAATCATTTTCAAAACATACCAAGTTTTGTTGTAAAAAATGACAATAAAAAGACGACGTCATGTCATAACTCCTCTCCTTTTTGTTTTTTTTCAGGGTACGGGTCAAATTGATTCGCATTTGCAGCTTTTAACTGAATTTCGGGATGTAGCTGCCGCTAGCACTAGTAGTCAAGTCAAAATCTCTGTTTAAGGGTCGGTCTATTTAATTTTACACACACTTTAATTTTTAGTTTTTTTGCATTCACAATGCAATTTTTATTACTGAAAAATGAAAAATGAAGTATTTAGAAAAGTAAAGGATAAATTCGACGCTTCTCGTAACGACTCCGTAGCTCAGTGGTTAGAGCAGTCGCGCGGACAGCGGAAGTGGGTTTGAGTCCTATCGGAGCTGGTTGTGAGACGGGTCGATTTCTTCTAAATACCTACTTCATTTTCAATTTTACAAAGACACCAATGCTAGCTTGTGCTCTATGGTTCCGATACTTTCACGCGGCAGCGGCGCGGGTGCCGGGCGGCAACGGCCGATGATCTGTTTGCCGCTTGCGTCACCGAGTGGAGAAATATGCATATCACAATACTATCGTCTATCTGTTGCTGATAATAGTTGATGGCGGAAACTGGGATTGTACGGACTCCGAAACTCAAATCTGAAACTTCGCTTGGCCCCTTGTTGGCCCCACCTCTTTCACTCGGTTCTGTCATGACTGGAGATTTTAGAGGGACGAATATAACGATGTTTCGGGTTATGCGTAACGGAAGGAGTAGACCCTCTAATTCGGATGAGACTTACAAAATCCTAAGGTTTACCTTAAACTAGCTTTCCGCCCGCGGTTTCGCCCGTGTGGACTACACGACGTTATCCAGCGGGAATGTGATATTTTCTTTCCGGGATAAAAAGTAGCCTATATTCATCTCCAGGCTACAAAGTATCTGTGTCCCAAATTTCAGCCAAATCCGTTCAGCCGTTTTAGCGTGACTGAGCAACTTACATCCAAACATCTAAACATTCACATTTATAATATTAGTAGGAGTAGGATTAGTAGGAAGTGCCTCTTCGACAGGGTCAAAAAGAGATATATTTGAAAGATGCAAATGGTATGCTAGCCCTTTATACTTTGGTTCCACTTGATAGTTTCAACGGCCGATGAACTGTTTGCCGCTTGCGTCACGATGTGGAGAAATATGCATATCACAACACTATCAACGATCTTCTGCTGAGTTGCGTGTTGATTGCATCTCAAATAACAAATAACTAGCGAACCACCCCGGCTTCGCACGTGATTGACTTTTCAGGAATTTTCTGCACTTCTACGGCCCCAAGACATTTAAAATATTTTCAGAACCAGAATTCTATTCCTACCCACCACTACGGTGACACTGGCTGCCGGACAGAAATCAAGTTTCCACAAATTAAAGAGAGATTACTCGTAAAACTAATTCAAAATCACTTAAGGCTGGCATTCCCCAAAGAGGGTATTTTAAATTATGGATTACACGCAAATCACAAGTACTTAAAATTTGGAAAAAATATATGTTATTTTACAGCTATTTATCTAGTGCTTCCGGCCGTTTTTTTTGATTGGTGATATTTTGCTGTGTCAAATAAAATCCCAAACATCGGTCTAATCATAATCCAAATATCCAATTATTTGCAGTATACTTGGTTTTAGTTAATAAAAAATATACGAAAATAATTGTCTGAATAGCCGAGGGATTCCGGCGGTCATAAATTATTTTTTTTATTATTTAATTTTTAATTGAATTTTAAGTGATTTTCGATTCGCGGGGCGCTCGCTAGTTCACAGTTCACTGCAAGCGGCAAGCGACAGAGTGCCTATTTCGGTCGGGAATCATCGCCTTAAGACGAGTGTGTATCAAACGGAAGTTCCATACAAACGGCGATAACGCTTTCCACCCTCTAACTAAATCGTAACAAACAATACAGCGATGAAAATTCGGTATGTGGTTGAAATGAAGAAGAACTCAAATTCAAATTTCAACAACATACCGAAAATTAATTGCTGTATGTTAAGGTTCACCCCCTGTACACACTGGGCGCTCGGCGAGCGTTTGGTGGGCGTACGCGAGATATTTTGTATGAGAATCTGTAGTTCTGCTACTGCCCGCTAGAGGCGCTGTACAGATTTGCATACAAAGTGCAACGCCAACGCTAAGGCTAACGCCCAGTGTGTACCAGCTCTTACCCCCTGTACACACTGGGCGCTCGGTGAGCGTTTGGTGGGCGTACGCGAGATATTTTGTATGAGAATCTGTAGTTCTGCTACTGCCCGCTAGAGGCGCTGTACAGATTTGCATACAAAGTGCAACGCCAACGCTAACGCTAACGCCCAGTGTGTACCAGCTCTTACCCCCTGTACACACTGGGCGCTCGGCGAGCGTTTGGTGGGCGTACGCGAGATATTTTGTATGAGAATCTGTAGTTCTGCTACTGCCCGCTAGAGGCGCTGTACAGATTTGCATACAAAGTGCAACGCCAACGGTAACGCTAACGCCCAGTGTGTACCAGCTCTTACCCCCTGTACACACTGGGCGCTCGGCGAGCGTTTGGTGAGCGTACGCGAGATATTTTGTATGAGAATCTGTAGTTCTGCTACTGCCCGCTAGAGGCGCTGTACAGATTTGCATACAAAATGCAACGCCAACGCTAACGCTAACGCCCAGTGTGTACCAGCTCTTAGAGGATGGAAATCGATATCGCCGTTTGTAGGTATGGAGTCCGATTGCTAAGTGACAAGTATGGCGCCATGTGCCACTCAAGTCAAGACGTTACTTAGAACTAAGTAATAAAAGTCATCCTCTCGTTATGGACTTGTTTGTTATGTTTAATTTATTATTATAGAGTTTTTAGTTTTTATTATGCTGATTTATTGCCGTTGTCCTGTTGGGTTTGCGTCACAATGACGTGGGGAAATATGCATATCTCAACAGTATCAACGATCTGCTTCAGTTGTGAGTTGATTGCATCTCAAATAACAACACCCAAAGACCGGTCGAAAAGGGCCAGAGAATTATATACAGGGTGTTAGGGGCACCGTTGCAAAAACTTTAACCATGAACAAAGCACAGCAATATTTTTTGTCGGAAATGAAAAAAAATATTTCGACTCTCCATACAAAATATCCCGATTAGTTGCTAAATTTGTATGAAAAGTCGATTTTTTTTTCAATTTCAACAAAAAATTCTTGCTGTACGTTGTTCAGCATGGTGGTCTGAAGCTATGGTTAAAGTTTTTGCAAGGGCGCCCCTAACACCCTGTAGTAAAAGCTGCCTTATTTCATATAGAAACTAGCTGACCAGCGCGACTTCGTTCCCGTGGCCCTACCCCCTTCTCCACCCTACCCTACCCGAACTCTACCCCTACCCTACCCTACCCTACCTTTACCCTACCCTACTTCTACTCTACCCCTACTTATTCCCCTATTTTCTCACCGTTAAAACCATCCTTGGACTTCCACAAACATTTAAAAAAAAATTGGCCAAATTGGTCCAGGCATTGTTGAGTTATGCGCTTACCAACACATTTTGCGATTCATTTTTATATATAAGATAAGGCAGCTTTTCAGTTTGGCTCCATTCGGCCAGGCGGGCGCGGGCGTCGAAGAGTTTCATGCAAACTAAGTCCAATATCGTTAATTTGAGAACTACGACACCATGCGCCACGTAGAAGTTTTATAACTCTTCTAGGATACTCCCCGCAGTTTGAATAATGGGTACCTTCGGAAAATCGGGGTAAGAACTAGCCTATGTCACTCATGAATTTAAAAAAGTTAACTACTGATGAAAGAGTTTTCAAAGCCGGTACAGAAGTTCCAAAGAGTGAGGTAACTCACATATCCAAACAAAAGGGTAGATATGGGGCACATTTTAGATTTCTGCGTGAACTGTTTACGGATTACTTCACGCGGTTTTATTTGAACATAATATAGAGATATTGAGATTTGTGTTTTTGACGTGACAACGTCTTATAAATAGATTAACGCCAGCTGCACGCACGTAAAAGTGTCACGTTCCGCGTGCAAGCGAGAACGCGGAACAAGCGATAAGAGTGGCACGATTAGGGTTACCAGATGAAAAAAACAAAAGTCCTGAGAATAGGCCTGATTTCCATTGAAAAAGCCCGAGATTGAGAGCGGGGGGGTGGGGGGGAGGGGGTGCAATAAATCAATAATTAAGAAAAAACCATACTTAAAAAGTTATGTATCTACTAAGATAAATTAGTACTTATTAATTAATTATTACCAAAGGAAGTTAGTTTGTTCTAAAAGATCTATAATATAATAAGCATTTATTTTACTAATTCTTTTGTAATTTATTGGAAATTCTAAAAATCCTGAGATTTCATGAGTTTTGCAAAATCCGGCCGCAATCCTGAGATGAGTCCAAAAATCCTGAGATCTCAGGCCAAATCCTGAGATATGGTAACCCTAGGCACGATCGGCCTAGCTTTCGGCCCTCTTCCACAGTATTAGGGCTGTGCCTCTTCCACTCCATCGACCGATGAGTCCGAGTAGAAGAGAGACAGCTGCATATTGTTATCACATAAAATTATCGTCCGTAAACTGACTTTACTGACAACTAAATTTTTTTGACTAAACTAAATTTAAACCTTTCGGCACCTTTCCAGGGGCCGGCCATGGTCACACATTAACTATCGCTATGTGCTTAAATAAAACCACGTAAAGTACCTAATCCGTAAAAAAGTGTTTTTTTTTAATGAAAACTTCTTTAGCTGCGTTGTGCACTTTTTGTGATGGGTAAAAAATGTTAAACTCGCGTCAGGACACGTGACCGTCAGGTCGAAAATTCGAAAGAAGGGCATGTGACCTGATCGAAAAACTGTTACAATGTCATTAGAATACGAAGGCAAATTTCGCCACCGTTTCCAAACTTGTAATAGCTCAGGTTAGAAAACAGGCGGCATTGAAGCCAGAATTAAGACTTCGGTTCAAAACCATTCGGTTCTTTTTTTGTCACATTCCTCTTTTTGTGATAAAGTCTAGGGAGCCCTTTTCACTTCTGCCGGCACACCCGGAGTGCAATCCGCTGTTTTTTTTTTAATTCATCCTGTTATAAATAACACTAATAATTAATAATCACAATAACACTAATACTAATGTTATAAATAACAGGATGAATTAAAAAAAAAAAAAAAACTGAACATAATAAATTTATTATGTTCAGTTTATTAAAGGAGATTATTGCCAATGCCCAGCTTGCGTCATCGTCGAGAAATATATCACAACACAACTGACGATCTGTTGCGGATATCGCCGGGAGCAACTGTGTGGCGAAAACTGGTTGGAATGTTACTGATGGCAATATGGTTTGGAGTATTCCAAACATCAGCCATTGGTTGGCGTCTGCTGCAGTAGCGAAGCCTAATTATTTATGGAACTGCCTTTAACCTAGGTGATCCAAGTAAGTAAGTATACATCCATCCTGTCAGCCATTAAAAATTTAAAGGAAATCGAGTAAGTATTAATCTCTCTTTTCAAAATTCAGTTTTTAATTCAGTTCATTATTTAGTTTGTGGCCAGTTTCACCACTGTCTGTTAAATTCCTGATAAATTATCTATCAGAGATCATGTCTGTCTGTCTTCTTTTTCTGAGAATTGATAAAATGCATCTAAGATATCTGGTGGATAAAATATCAGGAACTTATCAATATCAGGAACTTATCAGTGGTGAAACTGGCCCTTAATGTTACTTCTTTTTCGGGTCGATAGGAAGTATTAGGTACAGCAATGCCACTGAATACAATAAAACGTTTTTCCGTTTTCCCGTACAATCTTTGATTTACTTAACATCTCTTTTACTTTGAAGCTTTATTTTACGCCCGGTATAAAATTATCTCAAATATAGTGCAGAGAGAACATTATATCTGCAACCAAAACCATTGCTGCTAAAGGTCCCAGATTCAGTGTTGCAATAGTGCTATCTAGTTCGAGTTCTTCTTTGATTGCACTTATAAATATCAAACGTAAGCTTTTAAACATCGTTCATTGCTGTTTGTTGCAATAAAGATTCGAAAAGCCTTAAAGCTGCGTCGGAAAACCACGTCAGAAACTTTTAAAATTTTACAAAACGCACGCATTGATTTCATCTTTCACCCATAATGCAACAATAGTGGTATAGTGAGCCAACAGCAATATAGTAATACCGTGGTGTCCTTCCTCGCAGTTTCAACAAACTCACAATGTTTTGGTTGCGCCATCTCCCGAATGGAGAAACACGTGCCCACATTCAGAACCAGTCCGATTACTTTTTGTATTTCATAAAGATCGCGACATGGATTTATTTATACTATTAACGCACACCAGCAATCGTGCTTAATAAAGCGTGTAATCTAAAGTTTAACGCACAACGGCAATCGTGCGCTTATTAAGACGTGAACGCACGAACAAATAAGAACATGGTGAACACGAACATTGAACACTTATTATTTACTAGCTATCCGCCTGCGGCTTAGCTCGCGTGGACTACACGTTATCCCGCGGGAACCTAATATTTTTCCGGGATGAAAAGGAACCTATGCCACTCTCCAGCTCCCAAACTATCCCCATACCAATAATCACATCGATCCGTGGCTCTTTTGATGTGAGAAACGGATAAACGATTTACGTCAAATGTTTGATAGCTGGTTTGTATGGGAAAAGAAGTGTGTGGTTTTTACTATTTTCCACGCAATATCTATTTTTCTCTCCATAAAAACCATCATATGATTCACCAATATTATTAGATTTCACCCATTTAATTTCACCTGTCATTATCACAGGCAATGATTTGTCACGGACAACTTTTTTATCATTCTCGAATCATATCATCGCATGTGTTAACACAAATGATTTATGTAGCACTCATTTCGATGCCTAGTATGAATACAGCCATATATTTCAATGCAATACAACTACCTAGGTACCTACCTAGGCGGCACAATATGACTAATAAATTATCTGGCTAGTCAAAGGCCAAAAAAACAACATTTACTTATTAACATAATTTTATTGTAATCATCATCTCAATCTACTATTGTCTGACAAGTGGTCGTGGACAACAAGTAGTTCTATGGGTAGCCGATGTAAGTAGATTATCATAATATGGGCATTAAGGAATTTAACTTCGACATTTTTATAAATATCATGAAATGTCAACATGCTCCTGTAGTTACAACAACAACATTTTTAAATAAAGCCACAATACAACTTTCTAAAATCAACCAGGAATTCCTTGTCTCAAAATACTTATCTTTTCAATTTCCGCAGTTTTATTTTATTTTATTCAACAATTGCTTTTCATACAATGACCACCAAAAATACATATCTAGAGTTTTCAATTACTTACCGAATATTTTTGTGAACGTGAATGTTTAATTTTTATTTATACGAATTTGTTTAGTACTTTGTGGACCTAACTTACTACCTACTGTGAATCTTTAGTAATACACTATAGTCAAAGAAACTGTAATGATACTACGTACTATAGTATTCTATTAGGTACCTATCTGTGGTAATACTTATACCAACAATAAAATTGACTACCTATATGAGAACATGTGGACCAATTGTAGGGGTTTAATTCATGGGTGTTGGGCGGTGCAGTGCGGGTGACGGCCTGTCGCCCACACTGCACCGTCCAGCCGTGCGGGTGTAGTCTGGGGGGATGGCCCCGCTTGCTCGGCCTCCTCCCGCCGCGTAGGGGCTCGGGATGCCGGGCCAGCCGTCGGGTCGCAGGAGGAGATTGCCACATCGGACCCTCCACAGTGCGGCTCCTACTGACGGCGGTGAGAGCAAGTAGTTGAGGGGTTTAGTGGGTATTCCCCCTTTCTGACCCTCCATCGAGTCCATGTCGCTGGATGGGGGGTCAGGAGGCGGATAGGTGAGTCCCACATAACCACCGCCCGCACACATCTCGTACGCGGGCGGGGTATGCGTAAACGCATTCCCCTCACTATAAAAAAATAAAAAAGGGGTTTAATTCAACTTTCCATTAAGTATAAATTTTAAAACTGATGCAAATTTACGAAATTTATGGCTTTTGAAGAACTGTTAAGCTTGAAAATGACAAATCGCATGTTCAAGTAGGTATAATCAATCGCAATCTATGACATGTTGTTCGCGCAATACTGCCCTCTAATTATCGGAGGTACCGCTCGGAAACTCGGGTTCGAATTCAATTTTTTTATCACTTAGCCTTCATCACACCAGCACGGGTAGCATGACGAACTCGAGAAAAGCTTTGTCTATATCGAAACGTCAAAAATGACATTTCATCGTAGACAAACCCATTGTTCGGCTGTCAATTATAGACTTTCGAGGTAGACAAAACTCCTCTCGGGTTCGTTATGCTACGCGTGCTGATGTTAAGTGAATGATAAGGGTGGTCCTGATGTTAAGTGATGATAAGGTGGTGGTGGTCCTCAATTACTGAGGAACTGGCTATCTTATCTCAAACTGCCGCGATGCCGGAACACAAAAAGCTAAAACATCCTTGTTCTGGCTGCAGACTTAAATATGATGGTGGTAGCTAGCCAGGCGGACTTTGAACGAGCCCTATCACCAAACCGAATACAATATGTACCCCCACTGGGAATCGAGCCCGGCAGGCTTATTACCGATCTTAAAGTGACAGTTGCAATCGCGACAATTAACAATTAATCGCTCCCAAAACACATATTCGTATTACGGAACGTAGATCGCTACGATAGCGCCACAAGCGAGCGATTTGTGAACTAAAATTGCATGAAAGCGCTCGTACCGTACTGTACCGATTGCAAACCAACCGCAACTAGTAGCAGTCGCGTTGCAATTGTACAATTAGCAACTGGTTGCTTGTTTTGGTAATAAGCCTGCGGGACCTGTGGGTTTGAAACTGGTGGTGTGTACCAACCATTGGAACACACAGGCGATTGAAAATGAAGTTGGTGTATGCTTTGTCTTTGTCTATAGCATTGTTTACATAATTAGTTAACTAACTAATTACCTACCTATTAGTTTTTTTAGTTTTGAGGACCTCCGTTGCCGAGTGGTGTACGCGCCGGTTTTCAAGGTGCCGCTATCTCAGGCGGGTCGTTACGTTCCCTAAAATATGGTTGAGCGAAGCGATGGCTGGTTCATGCGTCATTTCATGCTCGTGAACGGGTGCTGCCAGTGGGAATGGGTCTGCTTTTATCTGCTTGCCTTAAAATGTGTTTTCTTTTGTTTTTATTCATTTTATTAAGAATTACATTTAAAACATGTATGGCGCAACTTGCAGTATATAGTAGAATTGTCTTTTGTTTTTAACTAATATTAAAGCTTTAAGTAGAGTTCCTAAGTAATTGAAAATTGTTCACCGCTATGATCATTAGTTCGCCTATACTAGTTAAGTATTATCACATAACCCATTGTGTAATTGTGATGGAAATTGACCTTAGTCATACCATGTTAAGGTCATTTTTCAATTTGACGACTCTGTATGAAATAAAACAGGGAGAAAAAAACAACCCTTGGAGTTTCTTGCCGGTTCTTCTCCAAGGTCTCCCGCTGTAGGGCTTGCGAACCGATGGCGTAGCTTCTATGACGTTCACAAGTATTGTAAATAACAATCTAAATTGAATAAACAAATTTGAATCTTGAATCTTGAATCTGGAGGCTCCCGGGTTCGATTCCCGGTCGGGTAAATATTGAAAACGAACTTTTCAATATTTTTTCGGGTCTGGGTGTATATGGTAATGCCCGTCGTCGTTTCCAATTTCCATAACACTAGTGCTACACACTACTACAGCTTGGTATTGAAACAATGTAGGTATGTGATGGTGTCCAATATTTATTATTTATTTATTTATTTATCATTATCAGTGACCGCTGTCGGAAACGTTTCCGAAGTCTTGGGAATAAGAGGACTGAAATAATTTTATTCTATGTGCTATAAAATCGCTTTGTGGTAGGGTACCTATGCCATAAAGTTGCTAAAATCCGTTATCTGAGCAGAAATATAATAATTGAAGAAAAAAAATTAGCACGTTCGCCATATTGAATATTTATAAAAATATATTAGCTTGTGTTACTCGGGGTGACATAAAGTTTCTTATCATATTTCTAATGATGATACCTCATACCTCATACATTAAAATTATCATCATCATCCGTTAAGGCATTCAAAAGTTATGGTGGAATAAAGAAACTCACACACACTACATTCCCTTTTTTGGGCAGTCATGTAAAAATATATGATTTTCCACAATCACTCGGCCTTGCCTCAGCTGATTTTATGTAGGTAGAGTAGTTTATAATGAAATATTCTAGTAACGAAAACATATATTTGCTATATTTATATCCAAAGGCGCTTCTAGTTAGTTATTGTAAGTGTAACTAAACAAACAGGTAAGTTATTTATATCTTTCATGTATACCTATTCAGGGAAAAAAACATTCATTATCCTAGTAAATGGTAAACCGTTTTGGTTTCAGACTTATTTTCGAAGCATCAAACATCATGCATTATCTATTTTCGTGCTTTAGCCTATTAATAAAGTGCAAATATCTTTATCTCTTATCTCCTAGCCTTATATGAGTGTTAGGACACTTATATTGTCAATATCTCACTAGTCACCAGTTTATCACGATTTTGCATAGAAATAGGACTCGTCTAATAATTTCGTTGATCGAGTAAACATAGGAATTTGGACCGTATATCGTCTTAATGATCGTATAGTTTATCGTGATTCTTTTATTTGTTAATCTTGACTGTTATCAAACATTATCGCTGTGCGTGTGGGATTAGCGTGAAGCCATTCCGTTCGAGTGTTTTGGTAGGCTTGGAGTAGCAACCGGCGTTTGCGAATATTAGCTACAAGAATGTAAGTATCGGTAGTCCTTTTTAACTAAGCTAATTCAAAAAAGGTTTAAACATAATCTGAGAGGTTTAAGCACAGAAGACTTTAATTTTTACCTAACTCCACTTTTATTTACGGCCCTGCTTTCAAAAGAAAAAAAAGTAACACAAATTATTAAATCACATATTGTTATACCTAGTTACAAATATTGAATGTCAATCGTTGTTTTATTAGCTGTTTATAACTATTTTAATACCTTACTTAGTAAATAGTTTTGAATTTCCTCGTCTCTTATTGGAAATTGTCAGTTAGTCAGACTAGGTACTTATGATTGATAGCTTAAAAATATGATTGAGGTAGTTAAAGTAGTTAAGAATTTCACCCATGTAACTATAGGTTTGCGTAAAAATATTTTATTATCTGTGATGGTAGTCAGTATTTATATCCCAATTATAGTTTTATATTATCTGTGATCCCAATGCACTAGAGCATAGGACGATCAGAAAATAAAATAGAACACAAAGTGTTAAATATGGAGGTTATTAATTGCAATTTATCGTGTGGAGACCTTTAAGTCTGCAACTCCATTAAACTTTAGCACTTCAATATTGATTCCAATCATCATCATTGCATCATCAGTCATTATAAGTGCCCACTGCTGGGGCACAAGCCTTCCTTATGGATGGATAAGGAGAATGGGTCATGCATGACCCACCACGCAGGCCCAATGCGGATTAGTGGGTATTAACGACTGCGAACGCAGCCGGGACCAACGGCTTAACGTGCCTTCCGAAGCACGGAGGAGCTCGAGATAAAAAATTTTGGTCACCCATCCCGTGACCGACCATTGCGGAAGTTGCCTAACTTCAACGATTGTAGGCTGAGCGTGCTAACCACTGCGCCATGCTCTCATTCCAGTAGTAGACGATTATTGTACAAAAATCATATTTTATTAAGGCGCTACTCGGAAAAAAATGGACTTTTTGATTTAAAACTAGGTATAGAACGGTTAGAGTTGTTACAAATCTGGTAATAATATATAGGTATATTTCTTTATACCTTTATCTAGATTCGTAAAGTTTCAAAAACACGGTTTTATGATTTTGCCTCGACACTTTTTCTTTTCGAAAAGACCTCTAAAAAATACGAAAATTCAAGACTATTAGAAATTGGTTTAATTAGTGGACACATTTAGAATCGTATAGAATTTTTTTTTTTTTAAATCGCTGTTGTTTTTTAATACGAAGTGATTTTGTGTTTTTTTTGCCTAATCTGCAAAATCGGTCTCGCTCCCGCGCGCGTCTTTTTCTCATTGCTATATCTCGCTTCAACATATTTTTTTCGAGTATCGCCTTAGTAACATTACTATATTACTGCATATCTTCAGTTTGCTATAACGTGAAAAGCAATAATAATATCTTATTAGAAGCAGACGAATAAAAATATTTTAGTATTTTCTATAATCTTAATATTGATAAAAGGCTATTAATCCAAATGGCATCGCATCATTAGTGTAACAACAGACCAAACATTTATCATTATAATCACTATCACTACATAGTATAAAACAAAGTCGCTTTCTCTGTCCCTATGTCCCTTTGTATGCTTAAATCTTTGAAACTACGCAACGGATTTTGATGCGTTTTTTTTAATAGATAGAGTGATTCAAGAGGAAGGTTTATATGTACTTTTTATCTCGATATTCCCACGGGAACGGGAACCACGCGGGTGAAACCGCGGGCGGCCGCTAGTAAGATAATAATCAGTAAATTTTTCAATGTTTGCAGGTCATGATTGATAAAATTATTGACAAATAATTACACCTACGCCTAAGTTAATTAGTTAATCGTCGAAAAATGATAACAGTGTGTAATTCAATTCGACGAAATATTTTTGAAGTCGGTCAGTGTCCGAAGCCGTGGGTACATAACATTGGTAGTGGAGACTGGGTACGGTTAAAACAACGCTCATAACTCGTAAAATTAAGCGGTGTGTCGTTAGCTACAAGGTGGAAAAGAAAGGTGGAAAAGAAGAAAATAAATTAACGCAAGCAATTGCCGACGTTCCAAGGAACTCATTATTCCTCTCGTTTAAAACGCGTCCGTAGAGTGTAGTTTCAAAGAGATCACTGCGCTGCTGCCCCGGCCAGTAAAAAACCGGACAAGTGCATAAGCCAATCATCCGTGTTTTTCATGCCACGCCGGTCCGTAAAAAAACGGACGGCCGGATCGGTAAAATTCAGTGAGGTGCACAAGCGCCCATATGTTTTTCATAGCTGCCATATCGGTCCGTAAAAAACCGGACCGCCGGATCGGTAAAATTCAGTGTAGTGCACAAACGCCCGAAGGCTAGTCCGGACCGGACACCTTTTGCGTCTTTTCCACCTTGTACCTAAGTCTTGTAACTAACGACACACCGCTAAATTTTACGAGTTATGAGCGTTGTTTCAACCGTACCCTGTTTCAATTGTACCCAGTCTCCAACCTATGTACAGTCACGAGTGTTTGAGGAAATAATGTAGAAATGGAAAGACTTGTTAGAATTAACACTTTTTATATTGGGCAAAGTAAAAATACAACATGCCGCTACAATGGTGGTCACAGAAGAGAGACATGATATTATTTTAGACTGTCTTGCTAGATACAGAAATTTGTTATGACTGTATGTGCCAAAATAAAGAGAAAAAAAAATAACAATATAAACTGATGTGGCCAGGTTGGGAAAATAAAAGCAGCTACACGTGACACAATTTTATATGAATTTGAGGAAATTAATCGAACAACGAGCAATAATAAAGGGTGTTAGGGGCACCCTTGCAAAAACTTTAACCATGGCTTCAGACCATCATGCTGAACAACGTTCAACAAGATTTTTTTGTCGGAAATAAAAAAATGGACTTTTTAAACTTTAGCAACTTATCGGGACATTTTGTATGGAGAATCGAAATATTTTTTTCATTTCCGACAAAACATCTTGCTGTGTGTTGTTCAGCATGAAGGCCTAAAGTCATGGTTAAAGTTTTTGCAAGGGTGCTCCTAACACCCTGATGATAGGTCCCTAATAACAGATGTGTACTCCCGTGGTATTTATCTAGTAGGTACCTACAAAATAATCAGTCTCCTTTTCGGTTATCCTCATTTCAACACCTGCCGGCCGAGCATGAGCGGCTTTTATCACGCGATATGATATGGTTCGGCATGCTGTCTTGCTTACTACACCTTATTGGGGTAGGCAAGACAACTTGCCGTACCATATCATATCGCGCGATAAAAGCCGCTCACGCTCGGCCGACTGTATGATCTAAAAGTCTTGTCGTATAACTACTGTTGGATGCCATGACAGCTGATGATAGGTCCCTTATAAAAGATGTGTAATCCCGTGGTATTTATCTAGTAGGTACCTACAAAATAATTAGTCTCCTTTTCGGTTATCCTCATTTCAACACCTGTATGATCTAAAAGCCTTGTCGTACAACTACTGTTGGATGCGATGACTGACAGCTGATGATAGGTCCCTAATAAAAGATGTGTACTCCCGTGGTATTTATCTAGTACCTCCAAAAAGATAATCTTAGTCTCCTCTTCGGTTATCCTCATTTCAAGACCTGTATGATCTAAAAGTCTTGTCGTATACCTACTGTTGGATGTTCGCCAACTCAGATTTAGTCGTTCGTAACACAAAACAAATAGTTTAGCGTGTGAGTCTCACAGAAAGAATAAACACGGTTTACTTTTTGTTTATTCAGTTGTTTTAAACTTTAGTGAACTATTTTAATGAAGTACTTGCTTATTTTCCAATAAGTGTTCGACAGTTGTGGCATTATGTTAGTAATACTTAAGTATTTTATTTAATCTTGTTTTTACCGCATTTTTGTGCGACAAAACCAAATCGGAAGTAATCATCGGGATTAGTAAACTAAACTGCCTTTGCCAGGGAGTTTCTTTTCTTTCTAATTAACGGTATACCTAAGAAACGAAAAGAGACCTATAATCATAACTGAAACCGGATTGTAGTCTAGTTCACGAAAAGTTGAAGATAATTAATGATGTGCGGTGAAAAACAATACCGTTTCTTATTAAATGCAAACTCACAATTTCCATGAAAACTCCACCGTTCTTTTCTTGAACGAAATGCTCAAACTTTATTTAAATCAATTTTTCTCAAGCCCATTTAACAAATAAAATTAGTATAAATCAAATCTGCACCTTATGTCGTAGGGCGGAAGAACCACTGGCGATCGTTGCGGTGCGCATCGTGTTCGAGTTCCTGTGGGTGCTCCTGCGCACGCACTACGAGATCGGGAAGGCTTTGTTTCAGTGGATCTTGCCACCCGAGCCGAAGGATGTCACAGAGGATGTTATTTTGGTAAGTACTAAATTTTAAAGAGCTTTGCATTATTCACTTACTTTTTCAGTCTCATTATTTTTGAAAGGTATTGAAATTGAAAAATTGAAAATGAAGTAAGTATTAGAAAAAGTCGACCAGTCTCACAATTAACTCTGATGGGACTAAGCCGGAGACGGGTCGACTTTTTCTAATACTTCATTTTCAATTTTTCAATAATAAAAATTTCAATTTCAATGCAAAAAAATAAATAATGATTGAAAAATCTATACATATAATAAAACAGAAACGGACAAAAAGTCTGTACATGAAATATAAAAAAAAAAGGTAATTCTATGTGATGTGTACAGGATATAGACCCCAAAACGATAGATATTAAAATTTTTGTCTGTTTGTCTGTTTGTCTGTTTGTATGTTCGCTTTTCACGCAAAAACTACTGGACGGATTTTTACCAAATTTTGTGTAGTAATAGCTTATAACCCGGGTCAACATATAGATAGGGTACCTTTTATTGCGGGAAATTTAATTATTCCTACGGGAAAATACAAAAACTGATTCTTACTAAAATAGATGGCGCCACATGATTATGAAAATACGTTATATTTAATCGCTGTCTCAATTAATAATGAATCATGTTATTTTTTTTTACCTGCTTCAAAACATAATATAAATTAAAACCCATACAGGCTCATATAAAATCATAAAAATAATTTCATGTTATTTAGTTCATTATATCTACTAAGCAATAGATGGCGCAGGAAGTCAGTAAGATTACGATATACCTCTCACAAAAGAACATTCGAATGATTATATTAATTAGGGTGAAAGCCCCCTCTGTTGCCACTTTAAGATGTTTTTCACTTCTTTTGCATCATAACTAGTAAGCAATAGATGGCGCGGGAAGTCAGTACGATTACGATATACCTTTCACAAAAGTACATCCGAATGATTATCTATTTTAAGTAGGGTGAAAGCCCCCGCTGTTGCTACTTTAATTTTTTTTCACTTCTTTCGCCTATGGTCTTAAGTAGGTATCTAAAATTGTCAAGAATGTATCTTATACTTTTCTTTAAATTTTTAAATTTACAATACAAAAAAACTACTTAAAAAATTTAACCGACTCCAAAAAGTATTTGTTAACTGAAAAGGAAAAATATAATTTATATTATAATTAAGGTACCTTTTTGAGGTCGGTGCCAGTCAGTTTATTTTTTTAAATTACTATATATTTCCTAAGTTTTAGTGTATATTGTACAATAACATACCCACGAAAACTACTAAACCGATTTTGATGAATCTTAGACTGTTCCCAAAGTTACAATACACCTAATTTAAATCAAATAGAATCATCTCGATATGCCTTTAGATTTCGAGAAATTCGTGGACATACATAGTAAAAACATATAACTAAGTATTCATATACTTACGAAATTTAGTTTTATTTTAGTCAATTAAAAACCTATTTTTAAACTTCAAATGTGCGAAGGGTGCCGATTGATGTGTTTTTTGTCAATCAAATTTTAAAAGATACATCGAGAAATCAATACTTAACTAACTTAGATAAAATAAAAGAAACATCTAATTCGATGTAAACTGAAAAGCGTTTATTGAATAATATTCCTATGTCATAAAGAATTATTACTATTGTTATTATGACTTAAAAGTCATAGATAAAAAGTATATTATCAAGCAAAAGTTATTAACGAAATGTTTAAAGCTAAGTAAGCACTCGGGGCAGTGGCCAAAACTAAAGTTCTTACCCTATTGATGTAAAATTTATATTTCGCATTTCCACTCGACGCTAGATGTCGCTACAGTAAGTATAGTGCCACAAATATATCTGAACCGGTGACAGTGGTCCTGGAGGAGCCACTAGCAATACAAAATTAACTGTCAAAATGGACTGCCGGCAGTCAACAGTATATTTAGTACCAAAAAATAACCACTGTGTGAAATAAGTTTGTCGCAATGTAGACAAAATGTCACCAATGTAGTTTTGAAAATTTTGCTCAAACGCTAAGTGGCCAGTACGTAGTTACCTACACCTACAGTGCCACAAGCTTTTCTGTTCCGGTGACAGTCGTGACAGAGGAATACGAAACTCGTCCACTTGCAATACGAAATTAGCTGCCAAAATGGACTGTCGTATGAAAACTGTTTTAGTTCCTAAGATAATCACCGGAACAGAAAAGATTGGCGCACTATACCTACCATTTTTTATGTCATTTAACCGGCTCTGGCTACTTAGGCCTTCAGCCGTAGGTACCATCCAATAAAATAAAGGAATATTAAAAATAGTTTTCTATCTAACTTATTTATTCATTTATTTACTAGGAAAGCTTACATAAGTGATGATTGATAAAATTAAATAATTAAATGGTATATCATTACATTTTATACCTGTTACTTAAAGAAGAAATGTCTCCATATCAAAATACTAGCCTTCCGCCCGCGACTTCGCCCGCTCGGACTAAACGACGACGTTATCCCACGGGAATGTGATATTTTTCAGGGATAAAAGTAGCCAATGGCGGCCATTACATCCAGATCGCGATCACTGATCGTGATCTTGATCGCCATCGAGATTTACTTTGTAAATATTTTGCGATCAAGATCGCGAGCCGTCAATCACCTTCGTACACAGTCAATCTGCATCGCGATCATTGATCATTGATCATTGATCATTGATCATTGATCCAGATTGACTGTCTAATGGCTGCCTAAGTATGTCACTTTTCAGCTGCCAAACTATTCCCATTCCAAAAGTCACGTCGATCCGTTGCACCAATTTTGACGTGAAAGACGGACAAACAAACAAACCCACTTTCACATTTATAATATTAGTATGGATACACACAATCTCTTTTACATTTTATAGTAAAAATATGATTGGCCTGATATTATGCATTACTAAGTAAGAACTTCTGTTTGAATCGTGAAAGCGCGCATATGCGCAAAACGATAATACGCGCTCTAATCGCGCGCGGCAAGAGTGCGCTTCACCACTGGAGCTCCATAGTAGTGGTCGGAGTGGACGTGCCTCGTGCGATCCAAGAACACCAAGAGAACAAATTAGATTCACGATCCATGATCCCCAATCTTAGGTCGATGGATCGTTTGGTGTGGTTCAGTCTTATGAACCTCGCGTAGAATAGATCTATTGCCCGCTAGCAAGCAACGTCGAAGAACGAAGAACGGCTGTTCAAAATAATCGTAATCATTATACACTGTTATGTGTGATACATGCATTTTTGCGTATAAAAACCATATGAAAATATAGATAAGTTATCACAACTTACTGTAAATCGAGATTTGACAGCCTAAACCGACCTAGATAGCGGTTTAAATTTAAATCGGGATCGGTAACAACAAGTAGCTAAATGGGATTTAAAAGAAAATCGAGATCCAAGTGGCCCTTTTGAGTTATGAAGAAGAGAAGAGAAGTTTGTTTTTTTTGTCGCCTCTAAGGGATTGCAGACTTCAGTATTTAATTTGACATACATTTTAGCTTGATACCTCCCACGCATACTTGAGGAAAAGTTTCTTGACAGACGGACAGATCTTTGAATGAGGGCTCAACTATGTTCATGCAGCATATGATAACAACATACCATTCATACCCTAGCCTGCATATTCGATATTCTTTAGACCCTTTTAGTAGAGAATAGGACTTCAAGAAGAGCGTTATGAAATCTGAGCAACAAACACACATAAACTAAACTAACACAAAAGTCACTACACCGCGCGTACGAAGTCGCGGGCAACAGCTAGTTGAAAATAAAGTATTAGAAAAGGTCGACCCGGCATGAATGCCGTACCAATATGAGGACTTATAAGTCCTCCTATTGGTGCGGCATTCATAAATCAAGAAGACATACAATAAAAATAGGCCGTTGAAAAAATCTACGAAGACATTATTTTGAGTTTGTTTTACATGAATATGTAAAAATTTACCACATTTATGCCCGAATACTCGTACGCTACTTATCTTTGGGAGCGTCTCACACATCGCCCTGTCACTTTAAATGTCAAACGTATGAAAGAGGTGCCATGATGTTTGAGACGCTCCCAAAGATGATTAGCGTACGAGAATTCGGGCGTTATACTCTTAAAACGTGGAAACGGGATCAAAATATAGAGAAAACATAGTCATATATACTCGTAAAGTATTCATTAAATATTAGACTTTACTTATCGATTCTAGACGTCCTAGGTTAAAGTGATGTAATGAGTTAGACTAAATAGCCTACTTTGCTATCTAATCTAGGTCATACATTTAATAGGTGACCAGTGGTGATACTAGGTTATCTCGAACGACTATACTGGATCATAGTTGTGTTTATTAATAAAGACTCATGCAGTTAAATTCATGCAGAGGTAGGTAGGTAGATCACGTGACCGTCAGAACTAAAATTCGTAAGACGGACACGTGACTTGATCGAAAAACTGTTACAATGTCATTAGAATACGAAGGGAAATTTCGCCACCGTTTCTAAAGTTGTATTAGCGCAGGTTAGAAAACGGGCGGCATTGTAGCCAAAAGACCTCGGTTCAAATCTAGTCCGTATTTTTTTCTTTTTTTTTGTCAAATTCCTTTTTTTTGTGAAAAAGTCTGGGGAGCCCTTTTCACTTCTGCCGACACTCCCGGAGTGCAACCAGTTGTTTTTTTTTTTACTTGTCGCTGTACTAAACTACTGAGTTATATTACACCCAAAATAGCCACTCATCTGAAAAGTCTTTGAAAGTTAAAGAGCCGGCAATATACCTACTCGTACTATAATTAACGACCTTTATCAGAAAAAACGCTTCAGTTTTCTAACTTTTCATAGAGTTGGAAATTTTATTTTTTCTCTAGATCACGGGTGCTGGCCATGGAATGGGACGTGAGGTAGCGTTGAGGTTCGGCCGGTTGGGTGCCACGGTGGTGTGCGTGGATGTCAACGCTGCTAACAACGAGGATACCGCCAAGACCATCAAGAAGGAGAAGGGGAAAGCCTTCCACTACGTGTGAGTATCAAGAGACGTAATTCCGTAGCGCTCGAGTAAGAATTCGCATTTGAAATTGTAAAATTCACATGCGAATTCCAAATCCGCAACTAGTGGTCAGACTCAATTGTAGCATAATTCATAGGTGTGATTATTGAAAAATTCCGATGTTAGGAATTCGCATGTGAATTTTACAATTTCGAATGCGAATTCAAACTCGAGCGCTATGGAAAGAAGTCTCCTGACCGACACCGAGTACGATGTAATGAAAACATATTATCGTCATAAATAGAAATACATATATTAAAAAAATACTTATCGCATTAAAGAGCCCAGTGGCACCATCTTCGATTTCCACCCTTTTTTGGCATATTGTCTTTCATATGGATCAAAATTGGATACAATCCAAAATGGTCTTGTGCGAATGAAAATAACTTCAAAATCAGCCTGGACTGGACTGGATCAGGGTAGAATGTTCACAGAAATATGATGATATATTCCCTATTTGCAGATGTGACATCACCGACCGCGCGGCGGTGTTCCAGCTAGCCGAGAAGGTGCAGCGGGAAGTGGGTGACGTCACGATCCTGATGAACAATGCCGGGCTCATGCCCTGCAAGCCGCTGCTGCGTCAGACTGAGAAGGAGATCCGCACAATGATGGACGTCAACGTCAATGGGATACTCTGGGTTAGTGCTTAATTAATATTATTGTTAAAGTAAAGAATGATCGAGAAGGTGCAGCGGGAGTGGTGAGTGATGTCATCATCCAGATGAACAATGCTGGGCTCAAGCCCTGCAAGCCACTGCTGTGCCAGACTGAGAAGGAAATCCGCACGATGATGGACGTCAACGTCAATGGGATACACTGGGTTAGTGCTTAATTAATATTATTGTTAAGGTAAAGAATGGCCGAGGAGGTGCAGCGGAGGGTGGGTGACGTCACGATCCTGATGAACAATACCGGGCTCATACCCTGTAAGCCATTGCTGCGCCAGACCGTGAATTCCCCACAATGATGGACGTCAACGTCAATGGGATACTCTGGGTTTGTGCTTAATTAATATAATTGTTGAACTAAAGAATGACCTAGAAGGTGCAGCGGGAGGTGGGTGACGTCACGATCCTGATGAACAATACCGGGCTCATGCCCTGCAAGCCGCTGCTACGCCAGACCAAGAAGGAGATCCACACCATGATAGACGTCAACGTTAATGGGATACTCTGGGTTAGTGCTTTATTAATAGTTGGCCGAGAAGGTGCATCGGGAGGTGGGTAATGTAATCATCCTGATGAACAACTTCGGACTCATGCCCTGCAAGCCGCTGCTGCGCCAGACTGAGAAGGAGATCCGCACGATGATGGACGTCAACGTCAATGGGATACACTGGGTTAGTGCTTAATTGAGATTATTGTTAAAGTAAAGAATGGCCGAGGAGGTGCAGCGGAGGGTGGGTGACGTCACGATCCTGATGAACAATACCGGGCTCATACCCTGTAAGCCACTGCTGCGCCAGACCGTGAATTCCCCACAATGATGGACGTCAACGCCAATGGGATACTCTGGGTTAGTGATTAATTAATATTATTGTTAAAGTAAAGAATGGCCAAGAAGGTGCAGCGGGAGGTGGGTGACGTCATCATCCTGATGATCAATGCCGGGCTCATGCCCTGCAAGCCGCTGCTGCGCCAGACCGAGAAGGAGATCCGCACGATGATGGACGTCAACGTCAATGGGATATTATGGGTCAGTGCTGATTGAAGCTTATTGTGAAGTCGTTATGATAGTTTATAGGTTGCAAGTACGACAACGAAGACCGCTAAACAAATGTGTGTAGTGGTTATTGAAAGACAAAAATCTATGGAATAGTACTGCTCTTGCGCAACTATCACGAGTCCTAAAGGACCAAATAATATTAAGGCTGAATCTAAATACTACCATTAAGAAGGAAAACTAGAGATCGTTACTAAAAATAATTATCTACTTATACGTGTTCTTTTATAACAGGCACTCCAAGCCTTCCTCCCCTCGATGCTAGAAAACAACCGGGGCCACATCGTGTCCATGTCCTCAATGGCCGGGCTGATGGGCCTGCGCAACATCGTGCCCTACTGCGGCTCCAAGTTCGCCGTCAGAGGCATCATGGAGGGACTCGCAATGGAGCTGCATGAGGACCACACTAGGGCCACCAATGGAGTAAGAACTGATGACGTTATAAGGTTCTCTAAACATTCCGCTGTTATTGGAAAATAACAGCGGCCATCGCGTCGCGTCAATGTCGTCGGTTGCCGGGCTGAAAGGTAAGGTTACCATTTTGAAGAAAGAGCTCATGATGTTAGTAGTCCTCAAAATCGTAGCTTGACGTCTCTCCTGTCAGCGGGGATGTGTCCCTCGCCATAGAAGTTCATAAGAACAGCAGTAAGGTACCCAGATGATAAAGAATCCGGAGGGCGCTTTGACACAACCCGTCCATATTCAATTCTATTGTTGTAAAGATGACGACCGATTTGGCGCAGGGGTAGGCTACCCACCTTCTACGCCAGTGGTCTCGGGTTCGATTCCCGAGCAAGACAAATATTTGTGTGCATGAACATGTCTATTTGTCTTGGTCTGGGCGTTTACTATGTATATTAAGTATGTATTTACAAACAAAAAGTATTTAAGTATATATTTATCCGTTATCAAGTTTTCCATGATACAGTTTCATAATGAAATTAAAATGGGCTTAGATAATTGGTGTGAATGTAAGAAGTTAATTATTATTTATTATTATTATTATAAAGATAGTCACTTTGTTGTATTTATACAGGATGTTACGGAAAGCGTATAAATACATCCGGAAGGGGGTACCCATCAATACGAACGACTTTTACTAAGAAACCAACTCTGAAATAGCGAAAAAAATCGTCGGTTCCTTACAAAGTTCAAAACCTACTTACAAATGTATGGAGCAGCTGTTTTTTTTACGATTCCAGAGCTGGTTTCTTAGTAAAAATTGTTCGTATTAATGGGTACTATTATACTATATTAATATACCTACTCACAATAAGGGTGCCATTGTGAGTCAAGTCAGAAGCATGGTGCCCTTGAAAAATGGAAAATGAAGTATTTAGAGAAAAAAAACCAGCTCCGATGGGATGGGGTGGATGGTTCTGAGATGGGTCGATTTTTTTCTAAATACTTCATTTTCCATTTTTCAATGCAAAAAAGTAAAAATTTCAATAACTAGCATATACCCTTTCCGTAACACCCTGTATAATATCTTCTTCATTTTGGTAACTTCTCTTCCCTGTCTCCCTAGATCAAGTTCACCACGATCTACCCTACCATGGTGAACACGGGCCTGTGCCACAACCCGCGCATCCGCTTCAAGGCGCTCACCAACATGGTTGAGAAGGAGTTCGCCGCAGACCTCATCGTCGACGCCATTCGGAGGGAGTACAACGAGATCACTATACCTACGGACTTGTACTATGCTAATAGGGTTAGTAATACCTACTTTATACGTGGGACACTCAGAAAGTTTTGAGAAACTATTTTTTTCATCCCATCGATTCGAAATACGATAATTGTTTATCTAATAACAGGGCCCAAAACGATTCATCGTTTACCTGTTATGATAATGACAAGAGGGTAAAAATGAGATTTGAATTTTGAACAGCTTCATAACAGGGTCCAAAACGATGAGATTTATTTTATTTTTATTTTTATTTTATTTATTGAGGTACAATAACAGAACACAGAATAACAAATACAATTAACTTTAGCCATATAACATAATAAATCTATGTCCTAATTACAATTGTACACAACTTTGACGTTTAAAAAAGAAACAGTAAACAATCAGAATTTGTCACATATCATATTATGTATATTTAACAACGTGCTGTTTTTGAATTTAAAATAAAAGCAAATAAAAGAATATGATTAAAGATAAAATATAGAGGTAGTTACTTAAAAATACAATGTAGATGAACCTATGTATCACTAAAAAATGATGATTTAAATGAACTTAAACTAGAATTGAAGATGTCCCTGTGATCACATAGGTTGTTATAAGAATGACACATGCGTATTAAAGGTGCATTTTTTGAGACATTATTGTAAGTTCCTGGCAAACTGAATAATTGAGGAGAACGTACTGAACGAGTGGGAACCTTAAATTTTATTTGACTTAAAAGTTGATCACAATATTTCCCATTAACTATTTTATGTAAAATGCTTAAGTCAGCAACTAATCTGCGCTTTTCCAAAGAAAATATTGAAAACTTCTTAAGTCGGTCTTCATAATCACGTAACTTACGTCTTAGACCCAGCCGAGCACAAAGATTCCTTAAAAACCGACGTTGAATTGATTCAATCCTGTCAATATGAATATTATACACTGGTGACCAAACACTAGAACAATACTCTAATAAACTTCTAACCAATGCATTATAAAGCAGTAAAATTGAGTTAGGTTTTCTAAATGGTTTGGATTGTCGCATAATGAATGAAAGCATTTTATTAGCCCTACTACAAATATGATCGTAGTGATGTTTAAAAGACAAGACAGAGTCGAACATTACACCGAGGTCGCGAACGACATATACTCGATCCAAAACCAAGTCATTTATTTTATAATTGTACACTATCTGATTTTTATTTTTTGTAAAACTAATTGTGTGGCATTTTTTAACGTTTAGGGACATATAATTTTTGTCACACCAATTCAACAATATATTGATATCAGCCTGCAAAGATCTACAATCATCAACATTGCTGATTTGCCTAAAGATTTTTATATCATCTGCATAAGCCAAACAGTTGCTAGCAAACAATTTTAACAGGTCATTTATAAATATCAAAAATAACAAAGGGCCCAAATTAGACCCTTGAGGGATGCCAGATGTTGCCAAATATGGAACCGAGTCATAACCGTTAAGTGTTACCAGCTGCGAACGATTCAGGAGATATGACGTGAACCATCGATAAAGACTTCCATGAACTCCCATGTGACATAACTTTTTTAAAAGTATGGAGTGGTTGACGAGGTCGAAAGCCTTAGAAAAAAAATTTGAATTGAGAGCTTATGACAAGAGGGTAAAAATGAGATTTGAATTTTGAACAGCTTCATAACAGGGTCCAAAACGATGAGATTTGAATTTAGAACATAATTAAAGAAGCATTGGTTGGAGTGTAGCAAAGGGTGTGCAGTACTTAAAAAAATTCAACTGATTTTGTATGTATGGGGCTGGGACTTTTTTCGGGACCGGGAAATTTTCAAAAAAGGAATTTTATAAAATTGAGAATATCTCGTAAACGGTGAGTCGTAGCTAAAATCTAACAAAATTTTCAACTCCCCTAAGGTATCCCCGGAGATACTTATAAGGAATCCAATGGACATTTTTTTTTCATCTTTTTTATTGAAAAATGGAAAATGAATTATTTAGAAAAAAGCGACCCGTCACACTACCAGCTCCGATGGGATGGGTTTTTTTTTATTTCAAAACTTCAAATTTTTTTTCTTACCCGACTAGCGCTATAATGTATCCGAACGCCAAAGAAAGGTAGGTAGTAATTTGAGTTGTCTTCATTGCTTTTCTTATAGAGGGGGATGAAAAGCAGAGTGTATTACTCGGCCGCAAAATTATTTTAACCTCGGGCGGCGTATATTGAATCCCTTGCCGTAAATATATTATTTTGCTTCCTTGTAATACAATCTAATATTTTTAATTAAAGCTTTTCAAAGAACTCTCCACCAGCCTCTGTACAAAGTTTCATGCGTCTGAAGCAATTTTCGAAACACTTTTTCCAGTCCGCCGCAGACACCTCTTCCACGGCCTTCTCGAACGCTGATAATCCCTTTCAGCCGATTTTTTATTTTAGGGATAACCAGCAGATGGTTGCTATTGAAGGTCCTTCATCCATAAAAGCCATTTGAAGTTGATCAAACGACTCATCAGGTTTTAGGGCACATTTACAATCGTAGAAAATCATCGCACGAAAATATTCTCGATGCGACACGATAATTTAATTCGGCTCTCGAAAAAATGTGGAGGGAAATTCGAAATTCGAACAATTGTATTTTTACTTTTAAAAAACCAATTTTTTCAAAATAATTACAGGTGGCCAGTGCCTTATAGAAAAAAACTTTTTTTCGCAAAACTTTCTGAGTGGCCTGGTTTTCGATCAACAATAATATTGTTAATCGAAGGGCGGTCAAACTAATCTATCCCCCGTGAATCCCCGACATAAAAAAAACTCTAAAAAGTAAAAAAAATACTCTCTCGGTTGGTGGCGGACCACAATCAGAGGGTGAGGGTGTTATAAGGGTGCTATAGGTACTACGTGTTAGGGGTTGATATATTTTTTTTTATTATTTTAATATCTGGCATTTTTTTTATATTTTCAGTATATTTACCGTCTACTGCCTCCAAAAGCCGCCCTTGTGATGAACGACTTCTTCGGAACAGGCCTGGACCCACACGATTAGAAACCGGGGCCTTATTTTGAGCTGATAAAGCAAAATAAAGTAAAATTGTGAAAGATATGGTGCTATAAGCAGTGTATAACTCTGTGTTTTAATCTACGTTACTTTATTATTGCGATAACAGGCTATGATATAGGGGCAGAAGTGATAAACAGATAGTCAAGTACCGTAGATAGCACATCAATCTTACCATTTTTACCCTGAGCGTCTTTTACAAATACCTACACGATACATTTTCATCGTAAGCACAGAATAAAATAATAGTACAGTATCGTAAGGTTGATGTGCTAATGATTGTACTAAATAGCGGTCTTACAATGGCTATTAAATCTTAGCCGTTAAAATTGTGTATTGTTAGTAGATTTAAGATAAGTAGACAAGTTCAAAGACTAGCTTCTAAGTTATTTTTTTACCTCTGGTTGTTGTGAGAAACATGTGTTGTTAATAAAATATTGTTTGTACCATATTTCTTTAATGTATCAAACCTAGAAACCCAGAAAGTCCTATTTCTTAGTAATCATTGGATAAATAACACAAATCATATTAAGTAAAACCTAATTAGTTAACGATCTTCTAAACACAACTAATAAGAAGGAATGTTGCTCAATACTTAAATTTAATAAATAGCATATAAATTTCATAACTAACATACAACTAAAAAATAAAGGGTTTTTCATTAAGAGCGCTCGAACTTTGAAATGGAATAAAACAACCCGTTTAAATGATAATTTCACAATTTTTATTTTATTTTAAAGAGCATTTGATGACATTACTTATGGAATATAATTTCAGCCAAATGGTCACCGCAATTCCGCTGAAGGTGGTGTATCCTGATGGACCAATTTTGGACGACATTTTCGCATCAATGGGGCTCAATCTCATGAATAACGCGAGTTATGTTGGCCTTCAGGGGAGCAATTGTCTGTGGTTTGTCATTATAGACTCAGGATTTCACGTAGCCCCACAGAGAGTAATCGAGCGGAGTTAGATCACACGATCTCGGTGGCCAGTTGATGTCACCACCACGCGAGATAACGAAGCCCTCAAACTTTTCATCCTATAAATTTAATGTTTCCTGTGCAGTATGGCAAGTGGCGCCGTCCTTTTGCAACCACATGTTCCATGATGAAATGTCACGAATAAATATATATTCCCTCCAAATTTGACAGCTATCGCTTTTCCAAGATGGCCGCTATCAACTTTCAAAGTTCGAGCGTTCCTATTGAAAAACCCTTTACAAGTCTCTAGTATAAAAGTAGTACCTAGGACCTTGGTTCTGACAGTCTCAGCCAAGGTAGCTTAGCAAGTGTCAACATATAATAATGCAGTTGTACTTAACAATTATCATCATAATCCCTAGAATTATACTTAAAACAACACTTAGACTTAAAGCTAGGTATATATGGACACCATGTGGACACCTATCTCTCATTACAACCTGGATATCAACTTTTGACTAGAGCATAAATTAGATCTTAGGATTTAAAGTTTTCAGGAAGGCTGTAGCTTGTCTTCTGGAAGGAAGACATTGGCCAAATGCTTCTAGCAGAAGAGGCTCCTGTTCGACAGCTAATCTGGAAAGATTTCATGCTATTTAATTGACTTTAAAGCGAGGATTCCCGACCGAAATAGGCACGCTAACGCTTGCTCGGCCGCGCGCGATACACTTCACGCGGACGCATCGGCAGCCGGCAGTGAACTGTGAACTCGCGAGCGCCCCGCGAATCGAAAATCACTTAAAATTCAATTTAAAATTAATTTAAACTTTTGACGGCCGTAATCCCTCGGCTATTCAATGACGATTATTTTCGAATATTTTTCATTAACTAAAACCAAGTATACTGCAAGTAATAGGGCGTTTGGATTACTCTTAGACGGATGTTTGGGATTTTATTTGACACAGTTAAATATCACCAATCGAAAAAAGCACTACTTAGATAACTGTAAAATAATATATATTTTTTCCAAATTTTGAGTACTTGTGGTTTGCGAGTAATCCATAATTTAAAATACCCTATTTTCGGGAATCGGCACATTATAAAGGACAATGACCATTTTTGTATGGCAGCTGGCGTCTTTTTTTATTCTTGCGGCCATCAACCAAACATTGAAATATAATTTGTTGGCAGCACTACAGACAATATTTACAAAGGAAGTATATACCTGTAAACTCAGTCCGAACCGAGTGAGACTAGCTAGAACTTAACTTTGTTTTTCATAGTGTTTGTATGAATTACAAAGTAACATTTCCGGTTTTTAAAAATGTTATATTCTGACGAATGGTTCTAACTTGGTTCTGACTATAGCTATACTGTCTTGGCAAATATTGTTTGTTATACTATCAAGATTACTGATGTTCAAACATTTTGTTGATGGCCGCGAGACAAAAAAAATAGAAGCCAATTTTAGGCATTGCCTTTTACTCCGCGCAGCAGCCACTGGAGAGGCTTATGACCAACAGTGGACGTTATAATATGCTAGTGATGCTGAGTTTACAGGTATATACTTCCTTTGTAAATATTGTCTGTAGTGCTGCCAACAAATTATATTTCAATGTTTGGTTGATGGCCGCAAGAATAAAAAAAGACGCCAGCTGCCATACAAAAATGGTCATTGTCCTTTATAATGTGCCGATTCCCGAAAATAGGGTATTTTAAATTATGGATCACACACTGATCACACACTGACTCTGTATTTGTGTCTGCCGGAGAGCATGAAGAAATTAATACATCAAACGCTTTTAGTCGTAGAAATTTATCTTGAACGGAGTGAAATTCAGTAAAAGTTTGTATGCATGGGGCATTAGAAAAAGGCCACATTCGTCGGAAGACACAAAAAGAGCTTTTTTTTAAACGGAACGAAAACTCAGAATCAAATCAAAATCACTGTTCGGGTATGTGATGTTTCGTGATGTGATCGTAATCATGCACTCTAACGACATGATACTAGAGTGTCGTAAGTAAACGTCAAGAGTTTTCTCGACAGTCAAGGGCCTTATTGAAAAATGGAAAATGAAGTATTTTGAAAAAATCGACCCGTCTCACAACCAGCTCCGATGGGACTCGACCCCACGAAAAATACTTCACTTTCCTTTTTTCAATAAGAAAAATTGCATTGTGAATGCAAAAAAGTAAAAATTTAAATAACTAGTCAAGGCCTTCTTATCTCCAGTAATGATTTCTTGCCAATCAGCTATGATAATTACTTGTAATCCTCAATGGAGACGCGACTGTCTTTGTCCACGTCCATCTTCTTTAGGACCAGCTCCACCAGCTCCCGAACTCCTTCGTCTGGATCTTCATCACCTGGTTGTTTCAGAAGGGAGTTCCTGGAAAAAATTGTTGAAGTATAAATACAAATTACTCTTTCACAAGTAATATCACGGAGGTAAGAATCAACCACCAGCATACGAAACTGTTTGAATTAAGGGTTTGAATAGTACCCAACCAACCATTGTTTTAATTTTAAACTAAAGTTTAATTATTTAAACTTATCGTTATTGAAAATGAAATATTAGAAAAAGACGACACATCCTCCAGTTCTGCCGGGAATCGAACCCGGGAGCTTTCACTGTCCGGGCGAATGCTCTGACCGCTGAGCTATGGAGTCGTTAGTAAAACGAACTTATCGTTATTAAGACTTAAGAGACAACTTACTTAAGCAGCGTAAACATCTCATCTCTCGTGATGAACCCGTCAGCATTCAGGTCGTACACGGCAAAGCAATGGTTTCTCCTCTCATCTTCAGTTCCCTTCAAGAGGACGCTTAACCCTCGCACCCAGGCTTCGAACTTCAATGCTCCCTCGCCGCCCGAAGGCCCCCGATCCCAGGTTATCCATATCCTCTCGAGGATCGCTTCCTCCGTGATCATGTCGAAAGTGTTGTGCATCACATCGCGGAAGGTTCCTTGGTCTATTCCCTGGAATTTTAATAAGAAAAAATTATGTCATCGCATAGATAGAGTTGATTGTTATTCATCGGCCTCATAGCAGTGTTGGCAAAATGTTAATCTGATTAACGATAACTAAAACTTTATCAAACACTTATATTACGGAAATTACTTGGTATAATTTTATTGTTCCAATCTTCACTCATTAGTAATACATTGAAATGTTGAATTCAGTTTTGAGCACGACATCGACAGTCACAGAAAAGGCTATACTAACTAACGCTGCACAAACTTGTTATTCAACATTAAATGTTAAATTTCGTAGTCTTCCTTTTATTTAAGATGCCTTTCGATTGGTACGATACAATTAAAGACATATTTTTTTTACATTCAGCGGGTTCGATTCCCAGTTCAGACAGGTGATTATTTAAAATTCTACGAATGCAGTTCGTTTTCTTTTTAAAATAAAAATGAAGTCTCCTTTCAGTAAAATTTTATATCTTCAGTATTTAAGGTACTTTCCCTCCATGTGGCATAGTTTTGGGACGCCCTGTATAATGTGAGCTTCTACACGCGAAGCTTCATTCGGCAGCATTTACATAAACTTACAAACGGAAGCAGGTAATTTCTAGTGTCCGACCGAAGGTCTATTTTTGGCCGAAGCCGAAGCCGAAGCCGATTAATCGGCAATCCCACAACCTTCGGCCGAAGCCGAAGCCGAAGCCGAAGGTTTATAAGCTCTTAGTAATTTTGTTCAATATTGTCTACAAGCTACAATTAATGTTAAAGATTATTTCGAAACTTCAATATTGAAGGTTTATATTGACTGTCTCATATGGAAGTGGATTCAAAGATGATTAAAAAGAGTTTGTTCAATGTGTTCGTTCAATCCCGACGGTTGCTCGGACCTTCGGCGTAACCTTCGGCTTCGGCCGGGTTTTGGGCCGAAGCCGAAGGTTTCGCCGAAGATGGTTTTTTTGGCCGAAGGTGGCCGAAGCCGAAGCCGAAGCCGAAGCTTCGGTCGGACACTAGTAATTTCCCCCATAGCTTTCCCATCATGAAACCATGCGTGTGAATCTAATCTATGGAATTAATACCAAATTCATGTTGGAGGTCGCTCTTTCAGGAGCAACTTATGTAATTCCTGCTAATCTATACTCATAATAAGAAGAGAAAAGATTTAAATTTGCTTGTTAGTTTGTAATGGAACGCAGTTTTTATTACTGAAAATGAAATATTAGAAAAAATCTACTCGTCTCACAATCACAACTACAAATGACTTCGTAGCTTATGTGAAAGTTTAGATGTTTATATAGATGTTAGTATGTTTGTTACTCGATCACGCCAAAACGGCTGAACGGATTTGGCTGAAATTTGGGACACAGATACTTTGTAGCCTGGAGAGAAACATAGGATTTAACCCAGAAAAATATTACATTCCTGCGGGATAACGTCGTGTTATCCACGCGGGCGAAGCCGTGGGAAGAAGGCTAGTAGATCGATTTTAGATCGATAATAGAACGATTTTCGCAAGGGATAAAACCACGCGGAGGCACTAGTCCTTCCTAATAATAGTAGATTGTATTAGAAGGGAGCAAAATAGCATATTTACGGCGAGGGCGCTATTTTGAATCCAGAGCGCAGTGACGGATTCTAGAGTAGAATCCCGAGCGAAGTGAGGGATTCTTAAGTAGAATCCTGAACGCAGCGAGGGATTCAATATACGTCGCCCGAGGTGAAAATAATTTTGCGGCCGAGTAATACACTCTGCTTTTCATAGAAAAGCAATATAGACAACTCAAACTACCTACCTATTGAGTCTTTCTTTGGCGTTCGGATACATCATAGCGCTAGTAGGGCAAGGGCTACGCCTGTTTGAAAAAAAAATTTAAGTTTTGAAATACTTAACAAAAAAAAATTGGTAAGTATTGAAAATTTTGTTAGATTTTAGCTACGACGCAGCGTTTACGAGATATTCTCAATTTTATATAATTCCCGGCCCCATACAAAATCAGTAGTTTTTTAAAAAGTACTGCACACCCTTTGCCACAGTAAATATATATGCTACTTCATAGCCTTTGCCAAACAAGTTACTCTATGGCCTTTGCTTTGCTACATTCCAACCAATGCTTCTTTAATTATGTTCTAAATTCAAATCTCAATCGTTTTGGACCCTGTTATGAAGCTGTTCAAAATTCAAATCTCATTGATACCCTCTTGTTATAACAGATAAACAATGAATCGTTTTGGGCCCTATTATTAGATAAACAATCATCGCTTTTCGAATCAATGGGATGAAAATAAAAATTTTATTTCTCATATTCAGAAAGTGATGTATATTTAAACTGAGCAGCGGGTTGAAAACTCTGCGTTCCACCCTTGGGTGGAAAATAATTAAAAAATATGTAGTTTAAAAAACTAAAAAAACACACTTTTATAGGAACAGACGAAAAAGTACAAAATAACCGTCTATTCAATAACTGAAATTAAAAAGCGTGGTGCGCGTTATTTATTAAGTAATTGTACTTGAATACATGCTTTGCAAAGGGCGCACGCACCACGCTTTTTAATTTCAGTTATTGAATAGACGGTTATTTTGTACTTTTTCGTCTGTTCCTATAAAAGTGTGTTTTTTAGTTTTTTAAACTACATATTTATTTTTTACTTTTTAGTTTAACAAATGGCAAGCTATGGATGGGGATGGTAATCGATTTCACCGTCCATTCATGTATCTGCCCACCCCGTAAACATTATAACTCAAAGGCGTGATTGTATGTATTTAGTTTTACAAATTCAAGTGGAGTCTATTAGTTACCAGATGCGCGAGCCGAACCCTTACTTCCTCCCTGCTCCATCATCAGACCCTCACCACTAAGTGTAGCGAACAGGTCTCATCAGAACGAAACAAATGAGCCCAAACTCGAAGGGTTTCCTAGTGGTCATTAAAGAGTGCCACTGACTTCCTCCCTGCTCCATCATCAGATCCTCACCACCAAGTGAAGTGAATAGGTCTCATCAGAAAGAAACAAAAAGCCCAAACTCGAGGGGTTTCCTAGTGGTCATTAAGGAGTGCCACTGACTTCCTCCCTGCTCCATCATCAGACTCTCACCACCAAGTGTAGCGAATAGGTCTTATCAGAACGAAACAAATGAGCCCAAACTCGAGGAGTTTTCTTGTGGTCATTAAGGAGTTACACTGGCTTCCGCCCAGCTCCATCATCGGACCCTCACCACCAAGTGTAACGAATAGGTTTTATCAAAACGAAACAAATGAGCCTAAACTCGAGGGGTCTCCTATTGGTCATAAAGGAGTGCCACTGGCTTTGTCCCTGCTTCATCATCAGACCCTCACCACCAAGTGTAGCGAATAGGTCTCATCAGAACGAAACAAATGAGCCAGAACTCGAGGAATTTCCTAGTGGTCGTTAAGAAGTGCCACTGGCTTCCTCCCTGCTCCATCATCAGACTCTCACCATCAAGTGTAGCGAATAGGTCTCATCAGAACAAAACAAATGAGCCTATGCTTGAGGGGTTTCCTAGCAGCCATTGAAAAGTTCTATTGCCCTCCTCTTGACTCCATCATCAGATCAGCTCGATGGTAGCAAATTATTGTATTGTCATCGGATTCATATAGACTTGCAAAGTTTCAAATCAATACGACAATTAGAAGTAGGTTAAAATTTAATTCCAAGATTTTCTTACATTGTGACTTAGTTACAAGTGAAGCTAATAAAAGTGTGGTAAAAAGACATAGAGTTACCTCATCGGCAATGAAAAAGTTTGCAAATGATTTTGTATGGGGCCGGGACTTGTAAAATTTTAAAAATGAATTTTATAAAAATGACAATATCTCAAAAAACGGTGCGTCGTCGTAGCTAAAATTTCAACCCCCTATCTATGGTACCCCGGAGATATTTAGGAGGCATCCAATGGACGTATAAATTTTTTTAATATTTATTTTGTTGGAAAAATGTGATAGTAAAAAACCACGAGCCCTTTAAGTAGCTTTCAGGCGGGATACTAAGCTACTATACTACTATACTAAGCTACGGATATAAAGCTACTTATAGGGCTCGTGGTTTTTTACTATCACAATTTTCCTATACTTACAAGAATTGCATTGTGAATGCATAAAAATAATTTAAAATCTTATTTATTTTGTTGAAAAATTTTATTTTGTTATTTCAAAACTTCTATTTCTTTTTTATATAATTTAGAAAAAACAGAGAAGGCGAAGCCCCCTCCACCTTTTTTTTATTTTTCTAGGTAGTTTTAATTGTCTTTATTGCTTTTCTTATAGAGGGGGATAAAAAGCAGAGTATATTTACTTTCCTTATAAGTATTCGAAATGAAAAGTAGAGTTTTTAACACAGGTAAAAGTAATTGAAAGGGAATTGCTTTTTTTTTAACCCTTGTCTAACAATCTACTATTGTTAGTTTTGCTCTTATGTCTGAAAAAGTTTATTACTTTTTAAAGCATATTTTATTTCAAACTGTGAGAAGTTAAGCTGAAAACTATTTACAAGTATAGGTAGGTGTACTGCCTACTAAAATGTCATTTCATGCCGATTAAGCGACATTTAAATATTCATTTACTTATTATTTTTGAGTTGTCTGATTTTTATATCATCTACCGAAGGATGTGAGTGAATCGATCCTACATATTCCACATTCGTTTTTTCTTCAAGGTAGTTACAGTTTGTTTAAGCATACCATACACCGACATAATACATCGTCGTAATAACGCAATTTATCACTAAGTTTGCGTGCGTTCCCGTCATGTCAACGGAATGCTTTCAAAATCTAGCCATTTTTTTTTATTTCCCTCCGATTACGATATGACTTGTAATAGTATTAATACATGAAGGTGTCTTAGCTTATATGGCTTAAAGAAACAGACCCACAAGTAATGATAATGCTTGGAAAAGCATTATCAAAGAGATAGATTATCATATTTAATGGAACATTAAATATGATAATCTAACATTATTTTTCTATCTCTTAGCGGTTAAAATCTAGAAATGTAGCAACCAGAATTGATTACCGCTCTTCCTAAGGTTGGAGACTAATGGTTCTTTCTAATAATTAATCTTACAGCATTGTTTAAACTATTGGATACTTTAATTGTTATTTATTTATGCAGAAAATTAAAATCATAAGTAAATTAATGTTACTTACTATGCAGCTTAATCAGATGTCGCATTCTTAACTGGCGTTTGTGAGTTATATTTTATGCCTTTTGACTAGTTTTTTCAAAGGTAACCCTTCAGTAAATTGCTAGTTTTATAGCTATTTCAGTAGTTGAGATATAGATATTTCATTTTATTGTGTTTTGGAACGATGAATATGAATGTTTATGGCTGTTATCAGTATTTACTCCATCTAGATTGCATAAAAGCAGCTCTTTATTGGATTTACTATGAGTAAGACTAAAGTGACCTTGTGATAGTTATGGGAAAAGTTAATCTATAGAGACAAAATGATTTGAATACATAGAAAGAGAATTATCCCCAAATAATTATAAAAACGGAAAACTGACATGCTTTTTTAACGATTAAATTTAACTATCAATATAAATAATTGATAAAATAAGATATATAAAATTTGTATTGTTAAAGTTATAAAAAAATCTGGTAGAAATGTGTAGGTACTATAGGTGGATGAGAAGCGAAAGACGAAGAGTTTAGTAACAATAGTTTACTGTTGTTTATTATATTATAAACACGTAAGAGCAAGCGGCGCGCGCGCAGGCGACACGGGTGTCTCGTGGAAAGCATAGATGCAGACTGACTGCCGGTCGGGCGCGGACTGCGCTCCCGATCTATATATGGATAGTTATGCATTGATTATGCGTTTAATGCTGACCGTGCACATTCCAGCTGCTATGTTAGCGTATACCGCGGCGATGCTTGTGAACAATATTTATTATAAATATTTTAATGTAAATATATAATGTTACTTGATGAAAAGTATATTAGTTCCCCACATCACTCCCCTCCAGAGGCCGTGTCTACGGACGATAATAGTCTGGAAAATGGACATGCCGCCCGGAACGAGTCTTTTTGACCTGGGATGACAAATGTGGTTGAGGATATTCGGGTTCCGGAGGAACCTGGGGAATAACGGTTCTATGTGGAAAAGAAATGTTGTCATTTAGTATGTAAGCCGGCTTAAGGCGGTCTACAGATACAGTGACATCTTTGTCTTTTATTTTTAGTTTAAAGAATTTGGCACCTCTCTTCAAAACTTCGTGTGGCCCAGTGTATGCGGGTTGAAGTGCACCCCGTAGTATATCTTCACGAAGGAAAACATGACTACAGGTAGCGAGATCTTTAAACACGAATGTTTTTTGATGAGAATGGTGCTGAGTAGGTATTGGTTGGATGTTCTGAGCAAAGTTTTTCATCCGAGCTAAGAAGTCTGATATGTCGGTGGTATAGCACGGAGTACTGTCACCGAAAATTCACCGGGAAGGCGTAGTGGTTCTCCGTACAAATACTCAGCGGAAGAGCCATGAAGGTCATCTTTGTAAGCACTCCTTATACCGAGCAGCACAAGCGGCAATGATTCAGTCCAGTTAGAATCGGCATGACATGTTATTGCTGCCTTGAGCTGGCGATGAAATCGCTCGACCAGGCCGTTGCACTGTGGATGGTATGCTGTGGTCATCCGGTGTTGGAATCCAATGAACTTGGAAAGCTGCTGAAATAGAGCGGAATCGAATTGTCTGCCTCGATCAGTGACGATGTTTGCAGGACAACCGAACCGCGATACCCAACTTGTGACAAACGCCTTGGCTACCGTTTCTGCTGTGATATCGGTAAGGGGGACAGCTTCCGGCCATCGCGTGAAGCGATCGACGGCTGTCAAGCAGTACCGATAGTTTCCAGCAGGCGGGAGTGGCCCGATGAGGTCTATGTGTACGTATTTAAAACAGTGATCGGACGGTTAGGGTTAACCCACCGAAATGTATCTGTTAATAACCGTTTAAAATATAGGTTAACAGATACAACTGTTAACAGAATAATTTCGGTTTATTCGTCAATCGGTTAACCGTAACCGTAACCGAATTGATAAGGGTTATTGCAAATAAAGTTCAAAATTGCAAGTCTCATCTCTCCTGTCACGAGCCGCGCTCGGCCAGCCGATTCGTTTCGTTTGATTGGACGCCGCCGCGCCGGCCGCCACCCCGACGCGCCTCCGAGCGCTAGCCGGCCGTACGCGCGCGCCACGCATCTCTTTCATAGCTAACTAAACTAGCCTTTCGCTCGCGGCTTTGCCCGCGTGGACTACACGACGTTAGTCGTGCGTGACTAACGATAAAAATTTCTTTGTCGTAATCATAATTTTAATGATTACGATTATCAATCGTAATCGTTAATCATGATTGCGATTAACATCGACTAGCTGCTTCGCGCGGTTATACCCATTCCTGTAGGAAAATCTGAATTATGCTTTCTACTGGGGTTTTTTTCGTTTTAATTTATCTATGATGTAAGTAATTTCTTCTTTCTTCTTACTTCTGTCCAGTTCATTTTGAAAGCTATTTTCGTGCCCATGTCACGGCTGTCACCGGAGCAGACAGGAGTGTGTCACCACAGAATAAGCAACTTTTCATACAGTAGGCCGACGGAGACGTCTAGACAGGTCAATCGTGCGGGGCTTGCGGGGTGAGACGGGGGAGTGGTTGTCCCGAGTTACATACAACGCCGTTCATAGTAACTCGGGACAAGTCTTCCAGGGCTATCACGTCTTTATCGTTATAATTTATTTTTAAATTAATATTATGGTGCAAACGACATGTAGTGTGAGTGCGTGCAAATCTTCATCTCGCTTTTAAAAAAAAAAGGCAATTTCCAAAATCCAAGATGGCGGCCGACTTTGATGAAACTTGGTTTTTGGTACAATTTTGACAAGAAAACAACAACACAATGTCAAAAATAAAAAAAAACAAGATGGCGGCCAAATTTTTTCTTGTAAGCCGATTTTGATGAAATTTAGTTTCTGGTACTATTTTGACACGAAAACAACAACGCAATGTTAAAAGTATAAAAAAATCCAAGATGGCGGCCAACTTTTTTGTTAGCAGGCCGATATCGATGAAACTCAGTTTCTGGTACTATTTTGACAAGAAAACAGAAACGCAATGTTAAAAATATTAAAAATCCAAGATGGCGGCCAACTTTTTTGTTTGTGAGCCGATTTTGATGAAACTTGGTTTTTAGTACAATTTTGACAAGAAAACAACAACGCAATGTCAAAAATAGAAATAAACCAAGATGGCGGCCAACTTTTTTTTTGTAAGCCGATTTTGATGAAACTTAGTTTCTAGTACTATTTTGACAAGAAAACAATAACACAATGTTAAAAGTATAAAAAATCCAAGATGGCGGCCAACTTTTTTGTTTGCAGGCTGATTTCGATAAAACTCAGTTTCTGGTACTATTTTGACAAGAAAACAGCAACGCAATGTTAAAAATATTAAAAATCCAATATGGCGCCAAACTTTTTGTTTGTGAGCCGATTTTGATGAAACTTGGTTTTTAGTACAATTTTGACAAGAAAACAACAACGCAATGTTAAAAATATTAAAAATCGAAGATGGCGGCCAACTCTTTTGTTTGTAGGCCGATTTCGATGAAACTCGGTTTTTCGTACTATTTTGACCAGAAAACAGCAACGCAATGTTAAAAATGACAATAGGTAAAACAATAATAATAATATAATAAATTTTGTACAATCACACCAATTATCTAGCTCGTAAGTAGTTATTATTAAGAAATTGTGTTACGGAAACTAGATAACGGATAAATATATACTTATATATATTTTTCATAAATACATACTTAATATTCATAGATAACACCAAGACCAAGACAAATAAACATGTTCATGCACACAAATATTTGTCTTGTTCGGGAATCGAACCCGAGACCTCTAGCGCAGAAGGCAAGGATCCTACCCCTACGCCAAATCGGTCGTCGTCAAAATGGTAAACAACTTTGTTTTCTTCTCTCTCTTTTGCTGTTATTAAAATGTAACAAGTTTTTATTTGAAAGCTTGAGACAGTGACTAGTACACAAAGATATGATATGAAATTCATTTATTATGATTATTTATTATCATTATATCATTATGATATTTTTAACATTGCGTTGCTGTCTTCTTGTCAAAATAGTACGAGTCCGAGTTTCATCAAAACCGGCCCACAAACAAAACAGCGTCGCTAGGGCATGGAATACCGAAATGATTTTCATACCGGTATGGATACCGGTATTGAAATTTCAATTACCAGTATACCGAAATTTCGATATTTTTTCGGTATTTTTTTAAATACTACTAATTACTGTTTAAATGATTCCAAGAACGATTAGTAAGTATCGTTTGCGGAGAGTGACTACGCTATATGGCATAAACACTCAAACTATTTATCAACTCCCTACACAAAATGAGTTATTATAGTATAGGTAATTATGAATACTAAAGTAAATACGTTATTTGATTGGTAAATAAGTAAGTCAATAATACAACATAAGTAAAGTAATTATGCCAAAAAATGGGTAAGGGGTCCCATCCCTACTTGAATAATTCTGGACCTGAGAGGCATTAAGCTGCAAGTGCCAAAACCATAATTTTACAGTAGAGACAACTTTGTGAAAAAATTGCTGTTGAATGGACTTTATCCCTAAGTTACTAAGAAAAGACAAAGTTTTAGCAATTTTTTTTATAGAATAACTATCATAGATTAAGAAGTGCCACAATAAGAGATCATCTTTTCGTTTAATTTAATAAAATTTGATGAAGTTTGTAAAAACTCCGTTACATACAGTTTTATGTGTCATGTTTTTATAGGAATCGCGACAGGACAAGGTAGAGGCAGAAGTATGTAACTCCGCACTTACGTTAAAATGCCAGTTCATAATTCTAGATACAATATTGGTAACGTACAAAATATTTTACTGTATTTTACTGTATTATATATGCATGGTCATGATGTAACACATAACATAATCACTGTTTAATATGATGTATTTTTATACTAAGCAATTGTTGTATTAGTAACGATATGTTTTTTTTTTGTAAATGTCGTTACCTAACTAAGAAACGCTGGCAAGTTTCTTGCGCCCATTCTTCTTGTCAGTTAAAAAAGTCTTGAATGGGTGGTAGGAAAATATTGACGATTCATAAGTACATATTTATTATGTCTAAGTGAATAAAGAATATTTTTATCTTTATCTTTATCTTTATCTTTATCTTTATCTTTATCTTTATCTTTATCTTTATCTTTATCTTTATCTTTATCTATCACTTGCGACACTATGCCTCAAGGCCATAACGTCTGTTACGTTGTTATACAATTATAAAACTCTGGGTTCTGACCGACTTTTTGAACATACAGTTTTATGGCTGGGAAGAATACGGGATTTTATATACATTGGGCTTAAAAAGCAAAAACCGCTAAAATGGACTTGCAGTGTTATGCTTCTCAGGTCCAGAATTCGGGGCCCAAGTGGTATACCCTGGTAATCGACGGGGAAATGGCGACCGATCAATGCCGCTGGCGGGATAACCACTACATTTTGAGCGACCTAATAAAACACGGGCCGATGTCGGGCAGTAGCGATATCGGTGCGACTAAGCAACGCACTGCGATTGCCAACCCGCATGCCCAGCGTGAAAATTATGGGCAAACCCTCCATGGCGTCACTAAACAGAGTTCCCCCAGTTCCCGGCCGCCCTGCTATTCTTGATCACGGCGGCGGCGGTAATGTTAACGGCAGGAGGTATGAAGAATCCCCGTGTTAAGGAAGGCTACCTAATACAACTGACCTGGGCTACGTATAACAGACGTACATTACGGCTTGATGAGTACCTGGAGTCACTCGAAGAGAAACTGGACGGTATAAGGCGGCAGAGGACACTGCCACCCTTGAATCGGCCACCATATGCATTTCCGGTAGAGAAAGCAGCTAACCCACCCATGGTGGCGTATGATTTCTGATAAATAATGCCCTTTGTGACGACAACGTTGTAGAAGTGTCGAGTGTGTCGAGCAGGGATACATACCTCGTAATTAAGCTAACCGAGAGTTACAGGCTCAAGGTTATTCAGGTGAAGATTATGAAGTCGAAGATAATGTTCGGTGACATAATATCTAAGGCCCTACAAGGTAGGGTACCACAGTACCCAGGTACTGTGGTATCACGTATAATGTAGGCCCACTAAAACGTTGTCATGGGAGACCAACCGGATAAACCTTCAGGCCCATCAATAAACGCCGTGAAGACCTCACCTATCACTTCTTTTGAACAACGGACTCACATCAAGAGGCTTGGAAAACTGGTACCTCCGATGCTCTGACACTCGGGATTAATCGATCAAGCTATTGAGCAAAATCGGGAATCAAAAGTGTTTTTAGATTACCCGTAAAAGGATTGTCTCGAAAGTCTCAAATTTTCGTGACTCCTGCCCCGCCCGAGACTAGCCATGAAATCTCGTCTCGGTCCCGCGACTCGAAATTATTTCCGAGACTTGACACCGTACTAGCTATATGCATGCAGTGTTTTGCGTAGTTGATTTTGTAGTGATTTTTTTCTATAGTCGTGATTCGTGTCATATAAAATGTCTGCAGTATGAACAACACTGTGAATCATAGAAATCGAGCGTACTGCACAGTTTTTAAACACCCTTGCGAATATAGATAGCTTTTTTCGAAATACCGAAATTTTATTTTATTTAACCGGTATTTTATCCTCAAATACCGGTATCAAAATACCGAAAAGAATTACCGGTATTTCGGTATACCGGTATCCATGCCCTAAGCGTCGCTGTTTTCTTGTCAAGAGTTTTCATCAAGACAATTCAAACAAGCCCAAAACTGAACTGGTTACGTTAAATCGTTGAAGAGTTCCATTAGCCACTTCCTGGCTCCATAGACTTTGAAAACTACTTGGGACAAGAGTTCTCATCAAGACAATTCAAACGAGCCCAAACTCAAAGTGGTTACGTTAATTTGTTGAGGAGTTCCATCAAACACTTCCTGACTCCAGCATCAGATCTTGGAAACTACTTGGCACAAAGAGTTCTCATCAAGACAATTCAAGCGAGCCCAAACTCGAAGTGTTTATGTTGAATTGTTGAAGAGTTCCATCAACCACTTCCTGACTCCAGTACCAGATCTTGGAAACTACTTTACACAAGAGTTTTCATCAAGACGATTTAAACAAGCCCAGAATTGAACTGGTTACGTTGAGGGACGTTGAAGGATGCTGCATCAGCCCGCAGATGTCGAACATGGCAAATCAAACGCAACAAATACCTACGTAAAGTTACGTTCTGACAAAAAAAAAATATTAATTTTATTAATTTTCTGAATTACAATTTTTTCGTGCTAGAGCGGAGAAGTTCGTGTGCGTGAAGGCACAAATACACACATTAGCTTTGTCAATACCTACGCGCTGGCTTACAGCCGACTCCTAACAGTTTTAAAAGGTTAACCGAATGAACTGATAACCTGTTAACCGAATTAACTGTTAACCAATGATACCTGTTAACCGAATGAACTGTAAAGCGATTCTACCTGTTAACCGAATGAACTGTTAACCGATTTTACCTGTTAACCGAATGAACTGTTAACCGTTTATACCTGTTAACCTTATAAATGGGTTTTCCGATCACTGATTTAAAACGCTCTGAAGGTAAGTCGAGCGTTCCCAGCGGTGAGTGAACGTGTCGACTTATCTTCACACGCTGACATGTTAAACACGACCTAGACCATTCACGGCACTCCTTTCGCATACGAGGCCAGACAAAGCGCTGTGCCACAAGTTTGGCTGTCGCATTGGCTCCGGGATGACTCAGCGAATGAAGGCAATCAAATACATGTCTCCGAAGATCTTTCGGGACGAATGGCCTGGGGGTCGCTGTACTGATGTCACAATACAATTCAACAGAACTACCAGGGACTGTCATTTTCTTAAGACGAAGAGAATTTTCACCTGTGAGATATTCTGCGAGCTCTGAATCTGACGATTGTGACTGCTTGAGCATACTCCAATCAACTGGCACTTGAAGCTCTTCTACCCTAGAGAGGGTGTCAGCAACGACGTTCTCTTTACCCGAAATGTGTTGAATATCAGATGTAAATTGTGAAATGAAATCTAAATGTCTGAATTGTCGAGGAGAACAATTGGCTTTGCGCTCATGAAATGCATAGCAAAGTGGTCGATGGTCAGTATAAATGGTAAAGTTGGCAGCCTCTAGCATGTGACGAAAATATTTAATGCTCTCATAGATAGCGAGAAGTTCTCTATCGTATGGTGAGTACTTGATTTGAGAGGGACTCAGCTTTCTAGTGAAAAATGCTAAAGGTTGCCAGCCCCCATCCCTAAATTGCTGTAATACTGCACCTATCGCCGTGTCGGAGGCGTCAGTGACAAGTCCTAACTTAGCATTGGGATCAGGATGAGCTAAAAGAGCTGCTTCTGACAGACTATTTTTACAGTTCTGAAATGCCAGCAGGGTATCTCCACAGAGATTTATGGGATGGTTTGGTTTGAGTTTACCTACTAAAAGAGCATGTAACGGGGCTTGGAACTGAGCCGCTTTGGGTATGAACCTTCTATAAAAATTGATCATGCCCAGAAATCGTCTGAGTTCTCGGACGGTTTTTGGGGTGGGGAAGTCTGAAATGGCTTGTACCTTACTGGAGAGCGGTTCAGTCCCATGCTCCGAGATGTGATACCCTAAAAAGTTTATCTCTGAAACACCAAAAACACACTTTGCGGTATTGATGAGAACGCCATAATCTCTCATACGACTGAAAAGCTGACGTAAATGGTCTTCGTGTTCAGCTGGCGTCCTTGAGAATACTAAATAGTCATCCAAGTAAGGATAACAAAACTCTAGCCCACGAGTCATCTCATCGACAAATCGTTGAAAGGTTTGGCTTGCATTTCGTAACCCAAATGTCATATATGGAAACTCATACAAGCCAAACGGTGTGGTGATCGCAGTTTTCGAAATATCCTCTTCAGCAATTGGCAGTTGATTGTACGCTTTAACCATATCTATAGTAGAAAATATTTTACAGCCTGAAAGATGGTGTGAAAAATCTTGTATGTGCCGAATAGGATATTTGTCTGGGATTGTACGAGCATTTAATAACCTATAGTCTCCACAAGGACGCCATCCATTGTCCTTCTTAGGAACAAGGTGCAAGGGAGACGCCCAGGGACTATCAGAAGGTCTAGCAGTACCAGAAGAAAGCATAGCTTCGAATTCTTTTTTGGCAATTCGGAGTTTATCCGGGGCAAGGCGTCGTGGGGAGCACGACACTGGAGGGCCGGGAGTGGTTCGTATGTAGTGTTTAGTGTAATGTTTAACTGGGATACGAGTACCAGCTGGACGTGTGATTTCAGGAAATTCAGCTAAAATTGCATGGTACTTACTATTTCCACCAGTCTGCACCTTTACACTCGAGACTAACAGACAATCAGATTTTTTTGCTATAGCGGCTACACTACTAACATTAGTTAAACCATCGACAAGTTTACGGTTACGAACATCAACAATTATGCGATAATGGGAAAGAAAATCTACCCCTATTATGGCTTTCGTGACGTCGGCTATAACAAACCGCCACGGTAAATCACGACGCAAACCTAAATTTAATTTTAATTCAATAAAACCGTACGTGTCGATAGTTGAACCGTTAGCGGCACTTAACTGGTACGTGGTTTTATTATGACACTCGCGAACTTTTGATCTCGGGTACACGCAAACATCACTGCCCGTATCCACTAAAAACTGCACTTTTAAATCCGGGTCGGTAACGAATAAGCGACCTGAGGAGCCTTGGCAATCACTGGTCGCCATCACTGATGATTGCCCGTCGCGTTTCCCGCCACAAAGTCACAGGGTTTCAGGCATTTTCTTGCTTTGGTACCAAACTTGTAATGATACCAACAGGTTGGAAACTTCCTACTGCTGGATTCTGAACGACGTGACGAAGATCGGCTACGATATCGGTCATACCGCCGTTCACGAGATCGTCCTCTGTCGCTGTTCACCCTGCTGGTCAAGGCACTGACTTGTTTGGTAAGCTCTGCCATCTGACGCGTCAAGTTTTCCAGTGGTGATGATGCTGATGATGCTACAGCCGTGACCTGGTGCACCTGGGGCGCAATGTCATGGACACGATCGGCAAGTTCAGCTAGCGCACTCACTGAGAGTGTAGGCTGCGAGGCGATAATGGGCTGCATGCTGGCTGGTAGGCGACTAGTCCAAATTGTCCTTAAAAAATCGTCTGGAACTCTCGGTCCGGCTAAATCCTGTAGGTGACGTAGAAATTGCGACGGTTTGCGGCTGCCCAGTTCCTCGTGCATAAGTAACTGTTTTACCTTATTTTCTCTGGACACCGACAGGCGTTTTATCAACTCTGTTTTGAGTGTTTCATAATCCGGTGGACCAGTAAGTATATCTTCCACCTCTGCGGCGTACTGTCGGTCGAGATTGCCCAAAATTAAATAAAATTTGGTTGCAGGATCATCTATTCGTGAGATGGCAAACTGCCCTTCCACCTGGGCGAACCATATAGCAGGTTTTTCTGGCCAAAACGGTGGGATCTTGATCGGCATAGGCATCGGTGGCAATGCGGTTGCCTTTTCGTCGTATGGTTCGTCACTTTCCGCCATTTTGCGCTGCGGTCGACGCCGCGTGTTCACGTTGACTTGAGTTTCCGCCGTATCACTCCCACTACTCATAGCGTAAGCGTGCGTGCAAAACAAGGTGGTCACCAGTTATAGGTGGATGAGAAGCGAAAGACGAAGAGTTTAGTAACAATAGTTTACTGTTGTTTATTATATTATAAACACGTAAGAGCAAGCGGCGCGCGCGCAGGCGACACGGGTGTCTCGTGGAAAGCATAGATGCAGACTGACTGCCGGTCGGGCGCGGACTGCGCTCCCGATCTATATATGGATAGTTATGCATTGATTATGCGTTTAATGCTGACCGTGCACATTCCAGCTGCTATGTTAGCGTATACCGCGGCGATGCTTGTGAACAATATTTATTATAAATATTTTAATGTAAATATATAATGTTACTTGATGAAAAGTATATTAGTTCCCCACAGGTACATAGTTGAAATATACGTATTTCAATTTAAATTACAAAGTATATCTCTTACCAAAACAAACACAAATAATAATACTTTAAATTGGTAACTAGTCTTATTAATCAGAATCGACATTTAATTTAGAATCAAAGTGGTATTTAGTTACAAATTCTTTGAACAACAATAGTACTAGATGAAGGCTTTAAGAAAAAAGGTTACGATTACGAATGTTACGATCTTACATTATAAATGACAAAAAGCGTTCCATGTTTGAAATACCTTAGTGTGGTATTATTGACACTGTCACAATAATCTACTTATAATTTATACTCTCAAGTGTGCGTATGACGCTCGGCATGGCTCGGCCATGTCTGTCACACCAACTATATGTATCTAGAACTAGGTGTTATTGTTGATCGAAGTACAAATTAATTCAAATATTGATTTATGAGCACGATTAAGTATTTTTTTTACGCCAAACAAAAACTATCGTCGTGTTTCTTTTTTCTTTTGCGTTATTTCACCTTTCGGCCAGTATCTACGTGATGCTCTACAGCGGGACCACCTTGAGCTACGTTAATTTAATTAGCATCAAAAAAATGTAGAAAATTTGTATATAATTGTATACGCAATTAAAAAAAATGTATATCTATAGTTTCGTTGTAAAAACGAAATCAATGTGGTCCCGCTGGGGAGCATACTCTACAGCGGGACCACCACTATAATTCCGTTACTGAAGGCTTTTCAAATTTGTTTATGAGTCCAAAAAAATGTATATTAAATGTATATTAATAAACTACAGTCAATTTGATCTTTAGTTTGATCTATACCAACTTACGGCCACTTTTAAAATTTCCCTACGAATATTAGGTGTCCGTTACCCCAGCCGGAAAAAAGTTTCTAGAGGAAAACGAGTTGATTAAAAAATATCTTCCAAACCCTACTAGCTAAGTCACCTACAAATTCAATTTGAAATTGAGGTTTCATGCTTAGTCAAGTAAATAACATTTCAGAACGAATCTGTAATGACTTAGCACGTTTTGGCCTTGGCTTTGGCACTAAACGCTATCAGTCAACATCAAAAATAGCGGACTGCAAGAGTACAGAAAGAGCTCGGAGACGTAAGAAAACCCTGAAAATTAGAAAAAAAATGGAAAAACGGGTGTAAAAATTTCCAATATGTGCTAAGTAAAGGACTTAGCTCATTTCGGAAACAATCTGTGATATAATTTTTTTTAAATATAGTAATTACTACATTACAGTTACTTAACTACATACAATAAAATAAAAAATAATAGAACATTAAAATCAACATTATTTTGAGACTAGAAGCCAGGAGCAGACCCATTCCACTGGTGGCACCCGTTAACGAGCATGACGCATGAACCAGCCATCACTTTCGCTCAACCATATTTTAGGGAACGTAACGACCCGCCTCACACGACACCACCGCAGTAATGTTTACAGAGAGCATGGCTTACTCAAACAACTCATCTCAAAACACCGAAACCAATGTAAGAATGAATGTAGTACATGATTAATTTTGTAAAACAAGACTCACAATTAACTACAAGAAAAAAACCTTGTCTGCTTATGACCAAGTTGCTTTGGTATTTAAGTAATCACTTACAGTGTAGTAGCCCTTATTGAGGAGGCAATTTTTTATATGATTCTTAAACTCTTCAAAGGGTAACATATCACTTGGAATCTTGTTAAAGATGTGTATACCTTAACCCATGAAGGACCCTTATACAAAGATACCTTCTCTAATCGGTACCAAGGCATTACAAGTCCATTCCTTTCTCTTGTATTGCGACCATGCAAATCGCCATGTTAAGTATACAAATTAATATTACGACGCACAAAAAGAAAACAATCTATAATACAAATAAATAAAATTGGAGTGTCATTTTGTAATATTAAAATAACCGCTTTTTACTACATGCATATGATAATAATTATATACGGTACATATACCAAAATAACATTTGTTACAATTTTTGTCTGTCTGTCTGTTTGTTCCGGCTAATCTCTGAAACGGCTGCACCGATTCTGACGAGACTTTCACTGGCAGGTAGCTGATGTAATAAAGATTAACTTAGGCTGCTTTTTATTCCGATATTCCCACGGGAACGAGAACCACGCGGGTGAAACCGCGGGCAGCCGCTAGTTTAATATAAATTGAGATGCACCTGTCAGTATACTACTTTTTGAACTTCTCCCTAAGATAAATTTTAGAGCTTAGTTGATAAATGGCCCTTATTGTTCGTTTTTGCAAAATTAATATAGCAACCTCCTGGATGCCTGCGTCATACCTATCCTTACTTCACTTCACTATCACTACATAGTATAAAACAAAGTCGCTTTCTCTGTCCCTATGTCCCTTTGTATGCTTAAATCTTTGAAACTACGCAACGGATTTTGATGCGATTTTTTTTAATAAATAGAGTGATTCAAGAGGAAGGTTTATATGTACTTTTTATCCCGATATTCCCACGGGAACGGGAACCACGCGGGTGAAACCGCGGGCGGCCGCTAGTCCTACTAATATTATAAATGTGAAAGTTTAGATGTTTGGATGTTTGGATGTTTGGATGTTTGTTACTCAATCACGCCAAAGCGGCTGAACGGATTTGGCTGAAATTTGGAACATAGATACTTTGTAGCCTGGAGAGGAACATAGGCTACTTTTTATCCTGGAAAAATGTCACATTCCCGCGGGATAACGTCGCGAGGTCCACGCGGGCGAAGCCGCGGGCGGAAAGCTAGTATATTATAAATGCGTCTCTGTCTGTCTGTGTGTTACACAATCACACCTAAACTACTGAACCGATTTGAATGAATTTTGGTACAGAGATAGTCTAGAGCCTGAGAAAGGACATAGGCTACTTTTTATTCCTGAAAAATATCACCTTCCCGCGGGATAACGTCGTGTAGTACACGCGGGCGAAGCCGCGGGCGGAAGGCTAGTATTACGTAAAGAAATAAAAATTCGTCCCAGAGCCATTGTGAATTCGTTGCGAAACTAATAATTTTACAGTAGTTATGTTACTTCTTTTAACTGGAAACACTTCTCCTAACACTGATTTGAATTTGACACATGGTATAAACAGATCCATAATACAACAAAAAAATTACTTTTTTTTACAAATTCATAAGAATCATCATCCTGGATCTTGCTCAAGGCGGGAAAAATGGATATTGGTCTGTAATTACCTGGGTATTCTTTGTTCCCATATTAAATTGTATTGAAGGGGATGAAATTATTGCCTGTGTTGGGGTTTGCCTACCTGGCTACAGACTGTCGCACCTTCTCGTGTATACAGCTTTCAGGATGAGCAGTGATAGGCCTTCAGCTCCTCTTCTTCAAGGTGTCTCCATAGGCGATTTTGACCCTTGAACTTGGACGACAATGGATACTACACCTACAGAAGCAGCGCAAATCGTCGCCCTATTGCAAGAAGGGCTCAGCCAGCGGGCTGTAGCACGTCGGCTCCACATAAGCCAGTCCTGTGTTTCGAAAGTTTATAAACGCTTTCGGGAGACTGGTGGCTTTATCCCGAGACCAAGATCTGGACGGCGCCGGTGCACATCGGAGAGGGATGACCGTTTTATCGTGTCAACCTCTCTCCGAAATCGGCATTTGACTGGTGTCGACGAAATATTCGTGGGGTAGCTGCCAGCGAGTGGACAGTTCGTGGAAGACTTAAGCAAGCTAATTTGACTCCAAAAAGGCCTGCCACAGGCCCGAAACTGACGGCAGGTCACCGACAAGCTCGCCTTCAATTTGCTCGCTCCCATCTTGATTGGGAGGTTGAGCAATGGAGGCGAGTCCTGTTCTCCGACGAGTGCAGAATGTGTTTGCACGGCAGCGACCGAAGGGGTCGGGTCTACAGGCGGCCTGGGGAGCGATTTGCGTAGTGCTGTTTCGCTGAGACGGTGGCTTATGGGGGCGGTTCTTGTATGATGTGGGCCGGCATTTCCTTCGACGGTAAAACGGAGCTTGTTTTCGTTCCTGACGGGGGACGAGGAGGCGGTCTAACTTCAGACCGCTACATTTCCGATATTCTGCTGGAATAATAATAATAATAACCGCCATCCCCTTTCTTCCATCGGACATCCAGACGCACAGCGGGCTACCACCCTTTCTTGGTTGATATTCCCAAATGTCGCACCAAGCGCTACTCAGCATTAATACGAATATTTTGAAATACAAAGTTATGTATGCCTTCATGGGCGAGTCCGACTCGCACTTAGCCGATTTTAATTTGAAGTTAGTTAAAAAGTAGTAATTATGTTTTCATGAATGACTGAGTGAATATTAACGATATTACTAACTGGGAAAGAAGTTTAATTAGTTACATTAAACGAGTGAGCATTTCTAAATAGTGTGGCTACTTTGAATAATACTCCAACTAGTTACATTAATGTAACTAACTACAATGTAACTAGATGGAACATACGCAACAGAAAGAGTTTTTTTCCGTTTTATTCCGAAACTATAAGGCTACTCATTTTACATATTTGGCGCATATTTGTGCAAAATATGCCGTTATTATGCAATCAAATCGTTTCCCTCTAGAAACTTCTTTCTGGCTGGGGTAACGGACACCTAAAATCCGTAGGAAAATTTTAAATTAGTCGTAATTTGGTAAAGATCCAACTAAAGATCAAATTGACTGTTGTTTATTAATATACATTTAATATACATTTTTTTGGTCTCATAGACAAATTTGAAAAGCCTTCAGTAACGGAATTATAGTGGTGGTCCCGCTGTAGAGTATGCTCCCCAGCGGGACCACATTGATTTCGTTTTTAAAACGAAACTATAGATATACATTTTTTTTAATTGCGTATACAATTATATACAATTTTTCTACATTTTTTTGATGCTAATTAAATTAACGTAGCTCAAGGTGGTCCCGCTGTAGAGCATCACGTCAGTATCTTGTACCCACAGAACTGTACCCGACTTTGTTAATATGCAAACGTGATAGAATTAAGAAATGATAGAAACCTTTGGACATTTAGTGTAGGCAATGAACAGATTCTTTGTATGGAGACCCATACACTAATTCCTCAGTCGATGAAACTTTGCTGAGTTATAAAATAGCATGAGCCATAAACTTTTAAATGATTATCCAAAAAAAAACTCGCACGGAAGTTAGGTATTTATACATAAATATACAAATCTGTTTATATATCGAACCGAGTAATTTCTCAGTCCAAATTTATTTTACCAAATGAGTTATTTATACTAGTATGTGATACTTGATGAAAATCCAAAACTTTTTTCAAACATGAGTATGCTTGGCAAAATGGTATAATTCCGTTAAAAAGTTCGACAGAGACATTTTTCAGTCAAAGTCACCCCATTTTGTTTTATTAAAATTTGGTGTTTCTGCTGGGATATTTTTTTGGATATTTCATATTATTGTTTTTATACGTTACATGAATATTTTTTATTTATTTATTTAACACTTTATTTTAACACCACAGTACATAAAAAAAAGAAAAAGAAAACAATTTTAATTAACTTTAACAGCATTAAAAGGGCGGTCTTATCGCTCAAAGCGATCTCTTCCAGACAACCCGATGGTATGGAGATATTGACAGGACAAGAAGCGGGGTGTAGTGGCACAGTTGAAGAAATTATAAATGTGAAGTTATAAACATACATAAATACCTATAATGATAAACACACTTACACAAATTATATATAAATATATATATATACCAATAAACAATATATAAATATATCAATGTCTGCAAACCGATGAAGAGCAAGCACAGAGTTTTAAGGAGAAGAAGGAATTTAAATAGATAGGTAATGTTTTTTTAGTTCCTTCTTAAACACGTTCAAAGACTGAGCCCGTCTAATGGGAACTGGAAGTGAGTTCCAAAGACGAATGGCCTGAACGGTGAAGGAACAGCCATAGAAGGAAGTCTCATGCATAGGTGTAATGAGACTCAGATTTTCCGATGACCTAAGAGCAAGATAAGATAAAAGATAAAAATATTCTTTATTCACTTAGACATAATATATATGTACTTATGAATCGTCAATATTTTCCTACCACCCATTCAAGACTTTTTTAACTGACAAGAAGAATGGGCGCAAGAAACTTGCCAGCGTTTCTTAGTTAGGTAACGACATTTACAAAAAAAACATATCGTTACTAATACAACAATTGCTTAGTATAGAAATACATCATATTAAACAGTGATTATGTTATGTGTTACATCATGACCATGCATTGCGGTCATTCAAATAATCGTCTACTTTATAGTATCCTTTGCTCATCAGCGACTCTTTAATGTAACATTTAAATTTATGCAATGGTAGTTCAATTATATGCTGTGGAACTTTATTAAAAAAGGCTATGCTTACGCTCAAGGGAGGTGGAACAATAACGGAAATTAAATCGTTCTTTGAGATAGTGCGGATAACATGGGTTAAACAATATGTTGTAAAGAAGAGATAGTATGTGGGTATTCCGGCGAAGTCTAATGGGCAGCCACTTGAGCTTTAAACGAAAGAAGGAAACATGATCATAATTGCGTAAGCCAAATATAAATCTAATACAGAAGTTTTGGAGTCGCTCAAGTTTATTTAGCTGGTCCTCCGTGAGATCAGGATAACAGACGTCGGCATAATCAAGTATGGGAAGTAAGAGAGATTGCGCTAGCGCAATTTTATTGGCAGTAGGGAGGAAATTGCGCAGTCTTCTCAGAGAGGCCGCTGACGCGTACAACTTACGACTAACTGTTTGGAGCTGCGGCACCCAACTTAAAGTACTGTCCAAAATTAATCCCAGATTCTTAACAGAGCGACTATAAGGAATGTCGATTCCTCCAAAATTAACCTGAGGGATCGAAGAAAGGTCGATTTTCGTTAAAGTTCTAGAACTACCAAGAACAATAGCCTGTGTTTTTGTGTGATTAACAAGAAGGCCGAAGGCTTTGGTCCAGTCGTCAATGCGACTTAAATCCGTTGAAATGTTAAGCACAGCTTCATGCAGCTTAGAAGCATTGGCTTGGCATTACAGCTGAAGGTCGTCTGCATACAGATGGTAGGATGAAGTAAGGTTCTGAGAAATGGTATTTATAAAGATAGAAAATAAGAGAGGAGAAAGAACGCCACCTTGCGGGACGCCGGCAGTAGTCTTGCGCCACGAAGAGAATTCTTCATCAAGACGAACCCTTTGCCTGCGCCCGTACAGATAACTGTGAAACCACTCAATTACCGTTGGAGATATGTTAAGAGAGCGTAGTAGAGCCAGGAGGATGTCAAAATTTACCGTGTTGAAGGCATTTTTGAAGTCAACCAATGTTAGTACCGTTAGGAGGCCATTTTCCATACCCAGACGAATGACGTCTGTAATTTTTACAAGCGAGGTGGCAGTGCTGTGGCCAGGGCGGAAACCGGATTGGAAAGGATTGAGCAGGTTGTGACAGGTGAGAAACTTACTGAGTTGGTAATTTATGAGTCGTTCCAGTACCTTGGATAGGAATGGGAGGATGGAGATGGGACGGAAATCGGAGACGGATTTAGGGTTGGATATTTTGGGTAACGGGATAATTCTAATCTTTCCAAGCAGAAGGGAAGACTCCCTTGCTAAGAGAATGATTAAGAATAAAGGAAAGCGCTGGAAGGATAGTGTCAAGGATTGGTACTAACATGTTGCGACTAATACCATCGCTACCAACAGCATTGGAGGAGATGGCCATAACACTCTTCTTAACATCACAATCCGATAATTGAGTGAAAGAAAATGGAGCAAAGTCAGGAACTGGTAAAGCGGAAAACCGATTTAAGGTGTTGGCTTTATCTGAATCACAAATTCCAGACGAAGAAGAAAAATGAAGATTGAGAGGTTCAATATTGAAGTCTTTGGATATGGCATCCTGTCGTACCTTACCAATTCCAAGGGATCTGAGGAACTTCCAAACTCTAGCAGGATCCTCATTTTCAACCGAAGAGTGGATATGGCGACGTATGGCATCCCTACACACCGTATTACAGCTATTTCGTGCTTTTATGTATTTCTCTTTATTTAAATCATTTGCTTGATGTTTGTATTTAGATTTAGCAGCTGCTTTACGGTGCATCAATATGTTCGGTCAAGAAAGTTTAGACGGAGCATTTTTCCTTAAAAAAATATCAATGAAATAAGACTTTCATTAAAAAATACCTAATCTTCTATTATTATTATTTTTTAGAAATTTATACCATACTTTTAATTTATAGATACTTTATCATGATCTAAAGTTTTTTCTGACTGAGGAATTACTGTGGGGGTCAACTAGCTTCATTGACTACACTAATTGTCAAGCTTAGACTAATGGTACCGATGACGGTTTAAGTAAGTACATATGTCACCGGAAAATAATAAAAAACGTAAATTTATAAATTTCATAAAAAAAACAACGAAATTTAAGGCAATCGCTTCGCTGCGCTTCGCGATCGCCTTAAATTTCTAACCTATCACGTGTTCTACAAGACTTCCGTAAATGTATAATTTTCCTAGGAAAATAAATTTGCGGTTCTTGTTATTTTCCGGTGACACATATAGCACTATTACGTTTCGTTTATTATAGGTAGTATAAAGTACTTACGTCGACTTTCGCTGGATCCTGTCCTATGGCACTGATCGGCAGCGTACTCTGGGCGGCCGTCACCAGCCGCCGGTACATGCCGAATAGGGCCTCCACTTCATGCCTGCAACAAATCATGACTGCACAATCCTATAATCAGCTATGATTTCTCGGCTTTTGCCGCCAGTTCAGTGGCTTATGTGTGTGTAGACCAGGTGTAAGCAGACTTAGATAAATTAGAACAAGTCCTACCACCAACCAAACTGAATATGTACAATATGTAAACCAGGTATCAAACCCGGGACCTCTGGGTCTGGTACTGGTGGGGTGTACCACTAGATTACAGAGGAGGTTGTATGCAAAAAAAATAATGCTGAAATTAACGTCAAATTAACGTTGTGCAGTATTTGTTTGTCCTCTGTGGTTCTGCTGTTGGGAGTGAGCGACGAGTAGGGTACCTAAGTGCAAAAAGTTTGTCGATGTTTTACAAAAACATTTACATACATATAAGTAATTTAAACACAAGTCCAAAAATTCTTTTCTACGAAATCGTAATTTTCAGAAACAATTAATTATTATTATTATTATTTATTCAGTTTGACCACCAGTGAAATTAAAATAAAGAAAAAACTGACGAATAATATTACTAAAAACAATATTCCAATGAAAATTCTGTTTATGGTAACCACATCATGTGTAAAAATTAAACGGAAAGTCAAAAAGTCACAAATAAAAAAATCAGTTTAAAGATGTCAAAATTAAAAGCGAAAAATCATTACACAATAAGTTAAAAAAGTATTATATTATATAAAAAAATATTTATATTTATAAAACTTGCAAGTCAAACTTCCATTTTTTTTCGACAATCTTCATGAACTTTGTATCAAATAGTATCAATACCTATAATGAGCTATAGCTCACGCCGCCACTGCAATTCCAAGATAACGACCCGAAGGAAAAAAATATGTACCATTTTACTTATAAAAATCCTATTAGTACCTAATCTTTTTATCAAGGAAATTTATTACATAAACAAAAATAAAGTTTTTAAATAGGGTCATATTAATAAGTTTTGTTACCAATTCACTGTGAAAAGAATAAAAAATAGCAAATATAGAAAAAATATTACACAATAGTTTTTGTCTAGAAATAGTTTCCAGGCAGAACTTTTCCAAGCTTAATCAAAAAACTCGCTTACTTAGTAAAGTGCGTGTTTCTAAAAAGAGTTTCGAGCGTCTTTTCCTTAAGTTTCCGATTGGGCATGGCTACGCGCGCCCGGCGCCACCCGCGGACCGCGACTACGGAACAACTATGACTGACTACGGCCCGTCCTGGCCTTGGGCTTAGCGACCGACTTTAATTAAGAAAATTGGTTAGTCATTTAACCCCGCACCCTCTTTGAAAAGAAAAGAATATCGGTTAAAAAGTTCGATTCATTATCGACTACGGTTGTGCTACGTCGCTACGAGGTAGTCGTAGCGAGCAAAAACTTTTCGTAGCTAAAAGCTGTAGCAGTATGTTTTCATAAATGCAACTGCAGTTAGGTGACAATCATTTTCGTTATATGAAAGTGGCTACTTATCATAATTGTAATTAACCTAGTGTCATTGGATGTATGTGCAATACATTACAACGAATTGCAAGGTTTGAGTTATACTAAACGAAAAGAGATGAATCTGGTGGGATAATGACTAAAACGGTATTTACCTAAGTACCTAGTTGTTAAATTGTGTTTTCTTCGAGAGCGCGACGAACACATCTAGGGCGGGCGAGCGCTGGTGCACACTCGGTGATGCTTCTCCCGCGCTATAATTTAACTAATTTATCTACTCTTTGTAGTAAAATAAATTTTATATGTAGAAAGATAAAATCATGAGTAAAATGGTCCTTCAAGTCGGATAACGAACTTACTTGTAATAAAGTATTTTTCCAAAAACGGATCGAAGACCCTCTGCGGTCGGGCGTTGGATAGCGGCGGCTTCGTGCGCACGCGGCGTTGCACCAAGGGCGGCGCCCTACGCGTACTGCCCCAAGCTAATAGGCGCACCCTGTGGAGGGCGATAGTGCCCTAACTTAACTAATTGATTAAAGTTAATTGATTAAATTAGAAAGGAAAAGAAATAACTATGAGTAAATAAAATGGTCCTTCGAGCCAGATAAGAAACTTACTTGTTGAATCGTATATTCTTCAGCAGCGCATCGAACACTTTCTGCAGCAGTCGTGCGCTGTTCAGTGGCTTCGTTCGCACGCGACGTTGCTCCACGGGTGGCGCCCTACGCGCGGCGGCGCTCCGCCCCGCGCTCAAGAATAGGCGCATGTCGCGGAGGGCGATAGCAATATAACTAAACTAATATCATCTACCCTTGTAATAAAATAAAATTAGGCAGTGTTCGGGGATGCAGTCTGCGTGGGGTTCGTAACGGAGAGATAAACGAGATAAAAGTCCAACACTTTATTTCACTTAGAACTTAAAGTCACAAATGTTCTCTTATAGCGACAAATGTTTTGACTATAGTTAAATGTTAAAAATGTAGAAAATGTTAATGTTAAAACTGGATGAATGAAATGTTTATCTTAATGTTAAATGTTATTGTTGACTGTTAGGGAGTACAACCGATCGCGAATGAGAAAGAAATTGCACTGAAGTGTCATAGTGCACGGCGGCCGCGGCGGCCGATGGCCTAATTTAACGTCACGTGCCGCGCGGGCGACAACTTACGTATTTTCAATATTTAATTGTTCGGCAGTAAACCGAACATATTCCCGGGCGGGAAAAAATAAACAAGAAAATATACAAATCTATGAGGATTAGTAATGTTGATGATAGTGAGACAAGATGAATCAATAAATTGGTTATAAACTAAATGGAAGTGTTAGTACAATGTTTTGATGTTCATATACTTAAAGTAAACCGCTATTAAGATAAAACTAAAAATTGTTTGTCCTTTTCTTTCACTCACTTTACACCTCACTAAACACTAAACTTTTGGGAACCGACACTGGTTTTAAAACCTTTAACTCCGTTTCACTATTAAATTTACGCACTCGCGCACACTCACTTACGTCACTCAGCTGACACATGCTGGTGGAGCGGGCGGGCGGCGGCGCTGGCGCCTCGGGCCGCGCCGCCACCTGCCCGGCTGCGCTCTCCGGGGCGGCAGGCGCCTCCGCCTCCGCTCTGCTGTTACGCCGCATTCGCCGACAAATGTAGATTACTCCTAGTGATGCTGCCACCACTAGGATGCCATACAATAATGAGTATTGATGTATATCATGAGAGGATAGTGTGTCGAAATCTGATGATAATTGCGAATCTTTCAGCGATTGTATCTTCCTCTCTATTTCCATTGTTAGTTGTTCGTTGTTCAAGTTGTTGCTGTAATTATAATTCTCTAGCTGTCCCATACTAATGTTTATAATGTGATTAATCGGAGCTATGAAGTTTATATCTAACTTTTGGTTTAATGTTATTGTACTTTCATGTTGTTTGTGAGCTAATACGGTAAAGTTGTCAGTCTTTAATAAACAGTCGCCTCCGACACTGATAATACTCGGGCTCGTCACCTGATGCGCGGTAATCCGATCCTTGCATATTGTACGAACTTGACATTGACCGCAACATATAAACAAATAGGTGTTTAGGTTAGATAATGTGTGCCATTGGGTTTGGCACGCGACAATGTTTGTTTTGCATTGATCGAGTTTGTTTTCATTTTTAATGTATAAATCTTGATCGTTTTTTAATTTGTAGATAGGGCTATTCAAGCTGCAAATTAATGTTGACAAGTCCTTTCTTATGCAGTTTTGGAAGTCTTCTTGGGACACTGGTATGTAGGAGTCCTTTTGTAGGCTGATAGCTATATGATCTGAAATAGGTATTATGTTTCTCATATATCTACCCATTCGCTGTGGGATGGATATAATTTTGTAAAGGTCGTAACTGTCTCTACTTATTAATGGTATCTTTATTTCGAATATGAAATAAGATTCTGTCATTCTGGCTCTAATCTTTAATAACTTGTAGATGTCCTTAAGATCAGACTGTACGTTATGTATAGGGACTGTCACGTCGGCCGACAGTAACCCAGAAATTGTGTTGAGTTCCGTTGCTAATTGCTTCGGTGTCAGCAAATGTATGTTTGAAATGTTCGTGATATATGTCCGTCACAGTATCGAGAAGAGTTTGTTGGATGTTTTTCAAGGTCTCTAACATCTGTTGGGCGGCTATGACATATAAGGTGAAGTCTTCGGTGAGGGATACTCTGTTAACCTGTTGCTCTAAAACAGTGATTGATTTTTCTATGCTGTTTAAATGTTTATTTATTGTTTTGTGCTGTTTCGCAATCACTTCCTCGGTTCTTTTTAATAAATTAAATTCTGACTCTATTATAGATGTTTGGTTCTTCCACAGGTTGTTTATGTGAGCTTGATTTTTTCGAATGTTATTTATATCTTTGGCATATTGTTCTGCGAAACGTTCATCTAATATGCCGAAAAATGTGTTCGCTAGGTATCCCACTCCGTTGATAGCGCCTCGACGCTGTCTAGAGTGCCGATCAAAATGTTGATTCAGCAACAGCTGATTGTAGTACTGTAGCTCGGTGTACTGGTGACTCAATTGCGGCACTATCATGTTACATTGACTGTCGGAACTTAATAAATCACATGTTGATAATAAATAATTATGTAATTTATCAAAGGCTTCGTTCCCTTCCCAGTATGGATTCATGTCATAATATACGACTAAGTTCCACGTATCTCGATTTAACTGAATGTTCGCTATGGGATCGAAATATAATGTTTGATTGTTGTTTAATTCTGTAATGACACTCGCACCAAATGTGTTTGTAAATAATGTAAATAAATAGATTAGTGTCATCACTATTGTGGATAATGTTGATCTTGTTGTTGTAGGTTTCTTGTTTTGTTTTAGCTCTGTTTTTTGTTGGGCTGACTCGATTGGTAGTACTGATAGTTTAACTACGGGTCGTTTTATGTAGCCATTTTTTGTTTTTAATGTTACGACTCGTACGTAACCGTCCGGGCCGGGATGTGTTTCCGAAACTCGGCCCATTGGCCACCTTCCGGCAGGCAAATTATCATCCTGAATAACCACTATATCTCCCACTCTGATGTTTTGTTGAGGTTGCATCCACTTCTTACGCGATGTTAGCTGGCTAAGGTACTCCTCCTTCCATCTTTTCCAGATCTCTTGAAATATTTTTGTTGTTAAATGCCATCTCGTCCGGGCATCTTCGGCTGTTTCAATAACTGTGTTGTCAGCTCTTCCGGTTAAGAAGTGGGCTGGTGTTAAAATGTTGAGGTCGTCTACGTTTTCTGTGAGCGCGCAGAGGGGCCTAGAGTTTAAACAAGCCTCTAACTGCGCCAGGATAGTGGAATATTCTTCAAACGTGAGCTTCTGTTGTCCGACTACACGTTTAAGATGAAGCTTCAGGCTCCGTATGGCCCTCTCCCACAAACCTCCTGAGCTGGGCCACGATGGTGCTGTGAAGTGCCATTCGATATTCATGTCTGCCACTTCCCTTAGAAAACTGTCGTTAAATGTTTGTTTTATTTGTTGGTATTCCTGCTTGAGAATGTTATGAGCCCCGTGGAAGTTAGTGCCGTTATCACTGTATAAGTGCGCAGGAGCTCAACGCCGCGCTGCCATCCTGCGTAAGGCGGCTAAAAAAGCGGAACTAGTCAAATCTGACACTAACTCCAAGTGTATGGCCTTTGTCACCATACAAATGAAGACGGCCACGTAACCCTTAGTAGTTCTAGCTCCTCGACCTTTGTTTAGTTTGACTTCCATGAAACCAGTGTAGTCCACTCCTGTATGGTAGAAAGGGGGAGCGGGGTTAGTTCTTGCTTCTGGAAGGTCTCCCATGAGTTGATGTTGTGGTCTTGGCTCTTGTTTTCGGCAGGTTACGCAGTTTCTAAGATGCTTTTTCACGACGTTGACGCCTCCGGTAATCCAATATTGCTTACGTAATCTCGCTAATGTTAGGGTTGGACCACCGTGGAATGTTTCGAGATGGGCTTTGTTAATGAGTAGCGTGGAAAGCTTGTGGTTCGCTGGAATTATAGCTGGATGTTTCATTTCGAATGTTAAGCTACTGTGTTTTAATCTGCCGCCGACTCTTAGAATACTATCTTCGCCAATGATAGGATACAGACTCAATAATTTGCTGTTATTTTTCACAACTTTGTGTTTTTGTATCGAGTCAATGTCCGCTCTAAATTCTGTTTCTTGCACATATTTCACAATAATAAATGTAGCTTTATTTATTTCTTGCAACGTGAGATGTTTAGGTAAGTGTCTACGCTGCGAGTTCAACGCCCGTAGCATCCATGCAATAATACGTACAATTAATGTTATTGAATTATATTTCTGTAATAATGTTTCGATAATGTTTTCTTTGTCTCCTGTTTGTACGATGTTTGTTTGTTTATGATATTTTGTTCATAATTCTAAATCTGTATTGAATTTTGGCAGCTCTGTTTGTTTAATGTTGTGTGTGGAAAGCCATGTAGGGCCGTTCCACCATAATAAATGTTCCTTAAGCTGGGATACGTATAATCCTCTGCTGGCAGCGTCAGCAGGGTTTTCTGTAGACTTAACGTATCGCCAACAATCATTAGGTATTGTTTTAATAATTTTATCGACTCTGTTTGCCACAAAAGGTTTCCAGCGGCTGGGTTCCCCCTGGATCCATCCTAACGTGACCATCGAGTCTGTCCAGCCGCAGACTTCGACAACATGCTGATTCAGCGATTGTTTTATTTTATTTATAAGCTTAGCAAGTAATAACGCACCGCTAAGCTCTAGCCGCGGTAGCGATAAAGCTTTTTTGAAAGGCACGAGTTTACTTTTTGCCGCGACTAGGGTTACCTCCGGCCGGCCTTTGATTTGCGCGTAGACAACGCATGCGTAGGCCTTTTCAGATGCGTCACAGAATCCGTTCAGGATGATGACGTCATCAGCTTTAGATCGTATCCACCTTGGTATTTCGAATGTTCTTATTAGGCTTATGTCTGTTTTTATTTTTGACCACTCCTTAATAATATCGTCGGGCACCGCGTCGTCCCATCGTAAGTTGAGCTTCCATAGTTGTTGGAAGAGGAGCTTCAGCTTTGTTGATAGCGGTGTAAGCCAACCTAGGGGATCGAATAGCTTCGAAATTTCAGATAGAAGGCTGCGTTTTGTTAATTTTTTATAATTAGTTTGCCCAATATTGCATTGAAAAGCAAACTTATCTGTTGATGGATTCCATCCTAGTCCTAATGTTTTTGTGTTTTCTGATTTAAATGTAAAAATAGACTCATCACTGTCTTCATGTTTTTGTTGTATGTTTATGAGCAAATCGTTGTCGTTGGAGGACCATTTCCTTAAATTCATTCCTGCCGAGCTAAGCAATGACTTGAGATCAGTGATTAGCCCTTTTCCTTCCTCGATTGTGTGTGACCCATAGACGAGGTCATCCATAAAAAATGCTGACTCAAGCACGGATGCTGCCTCAGGGTATGTTTGACGTTCATCGGCAGCTAGCTTTCGCAAGGTCATCATTGCCAAGAAGGGGGCGGCCTTGGTGCCATAGGAAACGGTTGTTAATCTGAATGTTTGTAAGGGTTGCAGCTGGTTTTCTCTCCATATTATTTTCTGGAGACCTTGATCTTGTTCAGAGAGTAATATTTGCCTGAACATTTTCTCAATGTCGGCAGTGAATGCATATCTGTATTGTCTCCACCTTAAAAGCAACGTCTGCAGATCTTGTTGCAAGTTAGGGCCGGCATGCATTATGTGATTAAGACTATAGCCTGAAGATGTTTTGGCCGATGCATTGAATACTACCCTATACTTTGTCGTTAATGACTCTTCTCGTTGAACTCCATGGTGGGGTAAATAGCATTCTATGGAAGTAATGTTGTTGTTGTCCGGTTTCATATGACCTAAAGATATATACTCGTTCATAAAAGCCTTATAATCGATTGATAATTGTGAATGTTTATTAAATTTATTTTCTAAGTTCCGAAATTGCGCAATAGCCATATGTTTTGATGGTCCCAACTTCTGTTCTGCGTCCTCCTTAAGAGGTATTCGCACCTCGTATCTACCATCTTCTTTTCTAACTGTTGTTTTTGTAAAAAAGTTAACGCATTCTTGTTCTTCTACGGATAAATTTGACTGTTCACTAATTTCTTCAATATCCCAAAATTGTTTTATATCATTTAAGTTGTTAATTATTACGTTGCAATGATAAGTTCTCGCGTTCCCACATAGCAACCAGCCTAACTTCGTTTGTTGTGCGATAGGCTGAGATGTTTCCTCTCCTTTTATGATCCCGCTTAATATTATGATCGAGTAAATATCGGCTCCTAATAATAAATCCACTGGTCTGCTCTTGTTAAATTCCGGGTCAGCTAAATTAATGTTCGATATATGACTCCAGGACGGCTGTTCGAATGTTTTGTTAGGTAAACTCTTAATTAAATTGTTCATTATTAATACTTCGGCGTTGAATGTAAAGTCGTTGTACAATGAACGACACTCAATGTTTGACAGTCCCTTACACGAATTTTCTTTTTGTCCGACACCAAATATTGTTCCTTGACATTTTTGTCTTTTAATACCTAGCTGTTGCGACGCTTTCTCGGTGATCAATGAGATTTGTGAGCCTTGGTCGACCAAAGCTCGCATGTTATGGTAAGTTCCGTCCGCAGCTTTTACTTTCAAAACTGCTGTCGCTAATAGAATTTCCGAGTGGTTATTTTGTGAAATATGCGAATTTGTTGTTATGTTCTCATTGCGACAGTTTGCGTTCGACGACCGCGAAGTAGAAGCCTGAGTCGACAATATTGGTGTAAATGCGTCATGTAATATCGTGCTGTGTTGTTGTGCACATTTACGACACATTTTTGTAGAGGTGCATGAACTTCCATTGTGGCTAAATAAGCAATTTGTACACAGCTTAAGCTTGTTAACTGTCTTCAATTTTTGATCACATGGCATCTCGAGAAAGCTTTTGCAGTTGTAAATACCATGATCACGGGAACAAAGGGGACATTTGAAGTTAGATGAAACATGGAATGACTTTGTAAATGTTTTACTGTTCTTGTTGGGAATGTTATTACTTTTTACTTGATTATTGTTCGACCATTTACTCGTAGTAGCATATTCTCTGTTAAAAAAGCTGTTTGACTTATGTTGTATGTTTTCTTGTTTACGCCGTGATGATTCTAATGCAGTGAATTTTCCTTCTAAAAACTGCAAAAAATCATTTAAAATTGGTAGCTCACGAGGATTTTTCAAGGATTCGATATAGTCGGAATGAGTTTCCGAGTCCAACTTCTGAGATAAAAGATGTATAAGTAAAGGATCCCATGTGGAAATGCTGATATCGAGGTTTTTAATCGCATTTAGAGTTTCTATAGTCACGTCATGCATTTTCTTAATTTGTCCCGCTGACTGTTGCTGCATGTTAGGTAAGCTCAGGAGAGTGTTTAAGTGGGATGTAAATATAAGCTTTTTGTTGTTAAAGCGATTGTTAAGGATGTCCCAACATGTGTTATAGTTTTCTGAGCTTATCTGAAGATGCTGTATCAAACGCTCTGCATCTCCACGCACCTTGCTACGTAAAAATTGCATCTTTTGTGCGTTTGATATAGAAGGGTTGTCGTGGATGGCTTCGCAGAACAAATTTTTGAATGGAACCCATTGATTGTAATGGCCACTAAATATTGGAATGTCCAACTGTGGTGTCGCCTTTTCACGATGTATCATTGACCATATTTTTGTGTTAATCGCCCTTTTTGTGTTAATAAATTTCTTCTCATAAAAGCTGAACTTTGCTTCATATTCACTGTTTTCTTCTTCGGTTTCACATATAATCTCCCAATGTAACTTGTCCACCTCTGACCAGCGCATTTGTAAAGATTTCAGCGAATCTTCTAGCTCCCACTTTTCTAATGTTGTCTCTACTTCAATCATACCCAGTGTCCGTTTAAAAGCCATAAAGTTCGCTTCTTGTTTTCTTAATAAATTACGGATTAAATTGTTCGTACCTTGAGTAATCTCGCGTGTCTCTTCCTTTGGCCGCGGCGTACTGCCCTGTGTAAGCCCTACTGGTGTAGATGTTGATGCTGATTCTGACAACTTACTTGTTCCTGTTTGTTCTTGCATTGTTGTATCGCTCACTTTTAAAAATTTTTCAATAAAGCTCCGCGTTTCTTTATAGAACTTTTCAGTTTGTTGGTAATAGTTCTCTGTAAAGTACTTATGGGAAGCTTTTTCTAACACCTCGTCATCTAAACGAAAGTGATTGTCTTGAAACTCTTGCCAGTACGTTTCAAGAGTTTCTAAGCGCCGCTTTATGTTATATGGAGTCCTCCGCTCAGAAGAGTCCTTTTTAAAGTTGACTAGGAGCTTTTCCATAGCCCCCATTATTTCGCTCTGTGTCAGCATGACACCTTCCAAAACTCCTGTTGATTCGGTATGTTTCGCCATGATATTTTCCTTCTTAATTTAGGAAAAAATATGGAAAGATCTTACTTGGTTTATGTTGACGATGATGTCGACCGGTTAATTTACCAGTTAGCCAGGTCCAGTCCCGATGAAGTAAAGCGCCGTTGAAATCCTTTTTATGCAATCCGATTGGAACACACACTCACACTATCCACCACTGTTCGCTGTTCTCCACCCCAATTCACGAGATAAACGCGCGCGAGGTGGTCGCTCGAAGGACCAATGTTCGGGGATGCAGTCTGCGTGGGGTTCGTAACGGAGAGATAAACGAGATAAAAGTCCAACACTTTATTTCACTTAGAACTTAAAGTCACAAATGTTCTCTTATAGCGACAAATGTTTTGACTATAGTTAAATGTTAAAAATGTAGAAAATGTTAATGTTAAAACTGGATGAATGAAATGTTTATCTTAATGTTAAATGTTATTGTTGACTGTTAGGGAGTACAACCGATCGCGAATGAGAAAGAAATTGCACTGAAGTGTCATAGTGCACGGCGGCCGCGGCGGCCGATGGCCTAATTTAACGTCACGTGCCGCGCGGGCGACAACTTACGTATTTTCAATATTTAATTGTTCGGCAGTAAACCGAACAGGCAGAGTGATGAAACCGTGATGCACCTTCGAAGTGGATGTCAAACTTACTTGTTGAACCTCGTATTCTTCAGTAGTGCATCGAACACTTTCTGCGGCGGTCGTGCGCTGGTGGGTGGTGGCTTCGCCCGCGCGCGTCGCAGCTCCACGGGCGGCGCCCTACGCGCGGCGGCGCTCCGCCCCGCGCTCAGGAACATGCGCACGTCGCGGAGGGCGATAGCAACATAACTAGACTAATATCATCTGCCCTTGTAATAAAATAAAATTAGGCTAGTGATGAAATCGTGATTTAAGTGGTCCTTCGAGGTGGATGTCAAACTTACTTGTTGAACCTCGTATTCTTCAGTAGCGCATCGAACACTTTCTGCGGCGGTCGTGCGCTGGTGGGTGGTGGCTTCGCCCGCGCGCGTCGCAGCTCCACGGGCGGCGCCCTACGCGTGGCGGCGCTCCGCCCCGCGCTCAGGAACATGCGCACGTCGCGGAGGGCGATAGCAACAATACTAGACTAATATCATCTGCCCTTGTAATAAAATAAAATTAGGCCTAGTGATGAAATCGTGATTAAGTGGTCCTTCGAGGTGGATGTCAAACTTACTTGTTGAACCTCGTACTCTTCAGCAGAGCATCGAACACTTTCTGCGGCGGTCGTGCGCTGGTTGGAGGTGGCTTTGCCCGCGCGCGACCATACTCCACGGGCGGCGCTCCGCCCCGTGCTCAAGAACAGGCGCACTTCACGGAGGGCGATAGCAACATAACCAAACTAATATCATCTATTACCCTTGTAGTAAAATTAAATTAGGCAGAATGATGAAATCGTGATTTAAGTGGTCCTTCGAGGTGGATGTCAAACTTACTTGTTGAACCTCGTATTCTTCAGCAGCGCATCGAACCCTTTCTGCGGCTGTCGTGCGCTGTTTAGTGGCTCGCACGAGCGCACGTGACGTTGCTCCACGTGCGGCGCCCTACTCGCGGTGGCGTTCTGCCCAGCGCTCAGGAGCAGTGCACCGCGAAGAGCGATAGCACTCTAACCTCATAAATTTATTTTCCCTTCTACTAAAATAAATTAGTTAGGTATGTAGAAAGACAGTAAAGTACCATGAGGAAATAGTATTCCAGTCGGTTAGCAAACTTACTTGTTGAACCTCGTATTCTTCAGCAGCGCATCGAACACTTTCTGCGGCGGTCGTGCGCTGGTGGGTGGTGGCTTCGCCCGCGCGCGTCGCAGCTCCACGGGCGGCGCCCTACGCGCGGCGGCGCTCCGCCCCGCGCTCAGGACCATGCGCACGTCGCGGAGGGCGATAGCAACATGACTAGACTAATATCATCTGCCCTTGTAATAAAATAAAATTAGGCCTAGTGATGAAATCGTGATTTAAGTGGTCCTTCGAGGTGGATGTCAAACTTACTTGTTGAACCTCGCACTCTTCAGCAGCGCATCGAACACTTTCTGCAGCGGTCGTGCGCTGGTGGCTTTGCCCGCGCGCGACCATACTCCACGGGCGGCGCTCCGCCCCGTGCTCAAGAACAGGCGCACTTCGCGGAGGGCGACAGCAACATAACCATTGTGAGAAATAAATATATGTAGCTTTCTTCCGCAAATAATCGCAAAGCTTGCACCTTCACCGATCACACTACTCTACACGTGTTTCGCCCCAACCCGGGGCATCCTCAGGAGATGTTTGTCCGTATGCAATCCAGCACCGAACATAACCAAACTAATATCATCTACCCTTGTAATAAAATAAAATTGGGCAGAATGATGAAAGCGTGATTTAAGTGGTCCTTCGAGGTGGATGTCAAACTTACTTGTTGAACCTCGTATTCTTCAGCAGCGCATCGAACCCTTTCTGCGGCGGTCGTGCGCTGTTTAGTGGCTCGCACAAGCGCACGCGACGTTGCTCCACGGGCGGCGCCCTACTCGCACCGCGAGTTCTGCCCAGCGCTCAGGAGCAGTGCACCGCGAAGAGCGATAGCGCTCTAACCTCATAAATTTATTTTCCCTTCTACTAAAATAAATTAGTTAGGTATGTAGAAAGAAAGTACCATTAGGAAATAGTATTCCAGTCGGATAGCAAACTTACTTGTTGAACCTCGTATTCTTCAGCAGCGCATCGAACACTTTCTGCGGCGGTCGTGCGCTGGTTGGAGGCGGCTTCGCCCGCGCGCGTCGCAGCTCCACGGGCGGCGCCCTACGCGCGGCGGCGCTCCGCCCCGCGCTCAAGAATAGGCGCATGTCGCGGAGGGCGATAGCAATATAACTAAACTAATATCATCTGCCCTTGTCCTACTAATATTATAAACTAGCTTTCCGCCCGCGGCTTCGCCCGCGTGGACTACACGAACGTTATCCCGCGGGAATGTGATACTTTTCCGGGATAAAAAGTAGCCTATGTTCCTCTCCAGGCTACAAAGTATCTGTGTTTCAAATTTCAGCCAAATCCGTTCAGCCGTTTTGGCGTGATTGAGTAACAAACATCCAAACATCCAAACATCCAAACATCTAAACTTTCACATTTATAATATTAGTAGGATGTGAAAGTTTAGATGTTTTGATGTTTGGATGTTTGTTACTCAATCACGCCAAAACGGCTGAACGGATTTGGCTGAAATTTGGGACACAGATACTTTGTAGCCTGGAGAGGAACATAGGCTACTTTTTATCCCGGAAAAACATCAGATTCCCGCGGGATAATGTCGTGTAGTCCACGCGGGCGAAGCCGCGGGCGGAAAGCTAGTAATAAAATAAAATTAGGCCTAGTGATGAAATCGTGATTTAAGTGGTCCTTCGAGGTGGATGTCAAACTTACTTGTTGAACCTCGTACTCTTCAGCAGCGCATCGAACACTTTCTGCGGCGGTCGTGCGCTGGTTGGAGGTGGCTTTGCCCGCGCGCGACCATACTCCACGGGCGGCGCTCCGCCCCGTGCTCAAGAACAGGCGCACTTCGCGGAGGGCGACAGCAACATAACCAAACTAATATCATCTACCCTTGTAATAAAATAAAATTGGGCAGAATGATGAAACCGTGATTTAAGTGGTCCTTCGAGGTGGATGTCAAACTTACTTGTTGAACCTCGTATTCTTCAGCAGCGCATCGAACACTTTCTGCGGCGGTCGTGCGCTGGTTGGAGGCGGCTTCGCCCGCGCGCGGCGCAGCTCCACGGGCGGCGCCCTACGCGCGGCGGCGCTCCGCCCCGCGCTCAGGAACATGCGCACGCCGCGGAGGGCGATGGCGCTTGCCGCCATGCTTAGCTGCTTGTCCGTTGCCATTGTTTAGTGAGTTAGATTTGGAACTAGTGCGTGAAAAAACGTTAATTAGATATTTTTATCGGCCCAGTATGGCGTCGATTTAAGACAACCTGTGACGATTTTTTTTTATTTATTCTGATTTTCAGTTTGTTTTTTGTTCACATCGGGTTAGCATTGAGCTTTTATCACACCTGATGTTAAGTGGTAATAAGGCAGAAGTTGAAAGCACACTTCTCCCGGAATCCTCAAACATTGAAGAACTGGCTATTTTATCTTAAACTGCCGAAACACAACAATTTATTTATTATGGCGTCAGACTTAGATTAGATGGTGGTAGCTAGCCAGGCGGACTTAGATCAAGTCCGGGATCAAACCCGGGACGGCTGATCCTGAAAATGAATTTTGGGAAAATTAACAGATGGCCGCTGTCTTTATTGCCATATTTTATTTAATGTTTTTTTTTTTAATTTTGACTGAAGCTAAATATTTTTGACATTTTTATCTTCTGACATATTTACTACTTTTTTATTTATTTATTTACGATATGCCATGAAATCATTTTAATATTATAATTCCACAATTTAGTTGATTGCGCTGATGATGACATTTTGTTTTAGCTTTGTTTTATTTAGATTGATTTAATGACGAAATATTGTAAAAATCATAAATATTTGCATGCTGTGTAATATGGCTAAATAGGTTAAGTACTATTTTATATTTTAGAACATCAAATTGTAAGCACCCTATTTATAGCAAATAAAGTTATTTGTATTTGTACTAAACCAGAGTGGTGTGAACTGTGAATCACTAGACAACAGAATATATAATAGTAAGTACTAAATTTAATTGTCTAACTAGATATTAAACATATTGTAATGATGCCTGCCTTATATCTATGTAGGTCTTGTATCCTTACAACTGAAAATTGGGTCATTATAGCCCACCGTTGTCGTAATCAGATATGTTTTGTGATGATGCATTTTTTTTATAGTGGCATCAAAACACATATCAGTAACTGTAAGTAACTTGAATGTAGTAGGTTAGGTATATACCTACCTACCTAAATTCAATCGCTGATACATAATAATGGGCTTAATTTAATGTGTAACTTCTGAATCAAAGTTAGGCGCGCGGCGCGGGCGCGATCGAGGCTGCCATTACCATTAGTTCGAACTTAGCAATTAGTTCAGAACTAAGCTCATTAATCTATGGGAAGGTGGTACGAGGCACGAATAGAAACTACACAATTGTGTTCTGTAGCTAAGGTAACTAATGGTTATTAATTCTTGTTCAATTATCTCCCTAATAGCTGGGAAAAACCTTTTGAAGTGACTTGTCTAATCGGACGCAAAGGGAGGGCTAAAGAATCTTTCGACGTGAATACGTCAATTTTGCTATCACAGGAGATCCAAACCTAATGATAACAAAATCAGGGGATACTTACAGTGGGTGGCCAAATTATTAGGGACAGTGCTCATATTTATGTAATATATAGTTTGTAATATTAGTTTCTGTAAATTATGTTGTTTTTTAAAATTTATTTTGTTTGATATTGCTACTGGTATCTTTATTATTGTTTTTGGCAAGTGGCTACACAGGATATGCGATTCATCTGTCGATAATGTGACATTTCTCCCCATATAGATATTTTTTCAAAAATGCGCGGTTTTGTAGTGTTTTTGTTTGTCATATTTTTTATTAGTTTTGACCGACTTTCTTGTCCTAATTGTTCATAAAACAACATTCTTGCTGTTTTGTCTATGAATTTACATTGTATTAATGTCTTCTCGACGCGATAACTTTAATTTTCTAGTTTTTTTGAAAAGTTAAGGCTGGATTGTCTCCAAGAAAATGTAAAGAGATACAAACGTTGTCACAGCATTCTACACATTCCCAAAGAGACATAGCAGCTATTGCTGGGGTTTCAAAGTCTGCCGTTAATATAATAAAAACTAAAATTTACAACCGAAAATCTCTAGAAGCAAATCGCGATGGCAAATGTGTCAGGAAAAGGATCACCACTCTTCATACTGATAGAAAAATCAGCGACATCTGCCTCAAAAATCATAAAAAGAGCGTTGCTCGTTTGACCATGATGATGAACGACGATGGTGTAAATATTTCGGAAAGGACAATACGGAGGCGGTTGGTCAAACAGAATCTGATGGGTCGGGGCAACCTACCAAAAAACCACGCCTAAGTCCTAACCGATCCTATGAAAAAGAAAATACTGCACTGGGCTAGACAACATCAAAATATAACTGTTGCAGGTTGGAGTCGAATAATTAAAACTTTTTTGAGTAGTTTAAATAGGTCTTTAACGATTTTCTTCTATAAATTCTTTAATTTTACAGGTGTGTTTTTCCGACGAGTCAACATTTCAAGTTTTGGTTGACAAAAGTTCTTTTGTGAGACGACGACGCCCTGGGAAAAAATCCACGCAGATTGCCTAGTGGAGAGTGGAGAGAGTTAAACACCGGGTTAGTGTCATGGTTAGTCTGGCATCTCAGCCAAAGGCATGGGGCGGGGCGCCTATACATTGTTAAAAGGACCATGAACCAAGACCAGTACAAGCAACTCATAGAAACTCACCTACTGCCGTAGGTTTTTTAATGGCTACCTGATAACTTCTACATCTTTATGCATGACTCTACATCTTGCCATAAAGCCAGAAGTGTGACTGCATTCTTGGATAATAGAAATTTCTCTGTTTTGCCACGGCCTGGGAAATCGCCAGAAATAAACCCCATAGTTCTCTATGTGGGAACTCACCAGACTGGTGATGGCGAAGGAACTAATTTACACCAAGCGGCAGTTGATAGAAACTATCATCCGAGAATGAAAAAACAACCCCACACTACAGGAAAATGCAAAAGCGTGCATTAAGAGCATTGCAGCAAAAGGCGACATTACAAAATACATATTAAAACTTACTTTATTTACGTCTATCAGTATAATATATACTTAAGTATACAAAGAAACTATAACAGTTTTGTATATTTATTTTTAGTTTTTATGATCTCAATAGAATACAAAATCATTTAAAAAATACATAAGAGACCTACAACCAATCATTTGTTACAGAAATTCAACTGAACTGTAAAAATAAAAAATCTCAGTACTGTCCCTAATAATTTGGCCACCTATGGTACAGTTTAGCATTATAGTTTATATTATCTATATTATATTATCTATCGTCTACATTCAAATTTAATTAGACCACTTGGGTTAGGTTAAGTGGATATTTTAATTAATCGCAATTTGTTTCATAGTGGACTTTGTGACTTAAGATAGGTGTAATTTTGTGCCCCAAGTGTTTACGCAACTGGACGATGTGTGGAATGATTAAAATATGCGCTATCTCGGTAACGTGATGCCGAGTGTTTTATTGTAGGGGTGACTACCTCAGCAAGAATTACCGAGAAGACCGCTTCGACATACTTGACGCCAAATACTCCAAGAAGCATTGGAATGTAACACACCTACATTCTAATGAAAACATAAGAAACTATAATAACATACATAATACTCAAGAATTGGCAGTATGGCTTAATGTCTTCGCCTGTCCAAAAGGACGAACTTTTTTACTACTACTACTTCCACTTGATAGCAAAGCGAATAAATACACCACTAAATTTTAATTAGGTAGTACAAAGATTTTGGAGGATGATAGTGTCCAGCAATACGAACAATTTCTACCATTAGGCCTACCACGAAATCGCGAACAATAAAAATAAGCTGTTCCATACATTCGAGTCGATGTTGTACTTTTGTATGGAATAGCTGATTTTTTTAGTTCGTAGTTGGCTCCATAGTCAAAACTTTTCGTATTGATGGACACTATCATCCCCTAAAATCTTTGTACTTACTAATTAAAATTTAGTGGTCTATAATCAAAATTATATTATTATACTTAATGTTAATATTATATAAACTCTTAGACGCCGGAGCGCCCGAAATGGACCAGCAAATTATAGCAAATAAACTTCGTTTAATCGGCTTGATAAGCATAATTTTGTAAACCGTAGAACTTGTAACTTCATGGTGTAAAAGCTAAAACATTCGCGTAAATAAAGCGAAACCAGGATTGTAGATGTAGCTCATTAGATGGCTATCTATGCCCGCATGCGGTGCTCCACTAAACATAGGAATTTAAATAACCCTTTGATTTGCACGCGAACTTCCAGTGTTTTGGCCGAGAAACGTGCTAGCGAAAACACTGGAAAGCATCAGTTTATTGAACATGTTGAACTGCAGTCTATAATATATGGCTATCAAAAAATTCAATAAATTACCACAGCAAATAAAGAATAATAAAGCCCTAAAAGCTTTTTAAAACCAACTAAAAGACTATACCTATAAATATTTTATTGAAAAATGACCATTATCTTAATTGAAAGTCTATTTTTTATTTTCCAAATACCTAATCTAAATTGTAAAGTTCTATTGTTGTTTTTTTTTTATAATTGTATCCGTTTTGTTCTTTGTTTCTATTTTATTATTTGTAAATTAATAAAATAGACAGCCCTCTCTTAATTTGCTGTGTCCGTAAAGAGCGACAAAGTTATTAAGTTTCTTCTAGATTATTTTTTTTTAACTTCCGTACAAAATACACACAGTAAAATATAGAAGGCGGACTTAATACTAAAAGTATTCTCTCTCTGCCATGTGATTATAACACCCATGAAGTTCGACTTAATACTGAGGTAACTGGAGCGTGCAGTACGAACAATTTTTTGAATACCACAAATAACACAGTGGCTGTCTTCCGTCTCACCTACACTTTAAAAAAATACGTATGGTCATATGAGACAGCTGACAGCCACTACATAAATGTCAAATTTGGTGGCGACACTTTTTTATTCAGGGTGAGAGCTCCAGTTACCTCAGAGTATTAAGTCAAACTTCATGATAACACCTTGTGTTTGTTAAGTTTTTTTCGGTTAAAAAAGTTTGCACCTATGTTTGACGCTGTTAACACAAACTCTTCGCAACGTAGGTACAGATACTGGCAGGAAAGAAATATAAAAAAATACATAACAAACAAAAACACACCCCTCTTGTTTATTTTAATTACACATGTAGTGTTTTAGCTGACTCTGTCTGTGTTTAAAAACAATAAAGGGTTTTTAGTTTAAAAGCCTGTTTAGACCAATAGGATTTGCATTGTTACGTAATACACGTTCGTCGCAAGTTCGCAACTAAATATTTTTTTCCAACGATGAAAATTAAGTCATTGTATACAAGTATTCTCTAAATAAACTCGATAAACTAATGTTGAGAAATACCGTTTTCATAGAAAATATCAACCAACAATATAACAACAACGAAGTAAATTAAATAGAAAAATGACAGCTGAAACGTAGTCACGCTCACGAACGCGCTACATCGGCCATGACAAAGCGCTCCTACATAGCATTTGTTCAGTTTTACTCCACCTTTACTATAATTTAGGCCATTAGAAAGAGACAACACGGTACTTACCGTTCGTGATTTATGTCGGTCGGCTCCCACTATCCATATGTACGGCTACAATGGACTTATGATTTATACCTATGCGTAAGGTATTGACTGCAAGCAAGCCCAAACAGTTGCTTGGATACCGATTTTCGGTAGTATTGACCTTTTTGGAGTACTTTTCCACTACCTATCATATTTGAAAGTACCTAGGTACTTATAGGTAGAGGTAGGTATATTTATAGAGAATATTTTCCTTGACATGGAATTTTACACCTATGCTCAGAAAAAAGAATCGCTCATTGAGCCAAAGAAACAGCTCACAACGCGTTGTGATCACTGTAAAATATTAGCCCAAGAACTATCCGATATTTTTGTGAAAAATTCAATAACAGGCCAAATTTTTGTAAACGGCCATTAAATATAATTTTAGGAGACTATAAAATGGAATCCAACGTAATCTCGCACTGGAAGGTATAAAAAAAAAGTTATACCTACCCCGAAAATGGTGCAATTTTACAGCAAATATGCTATCACCAATTTTATCGTGAACATGTGTTTATGTTCACCATATCTAAGCACCAAAGTCGAAATCCAAAAAGATATAAAACGGGAAACTAATACGTAAGTATACGTATAGTAAGAAGTCGTTTGTTTCTGCTAGCATTTTTAACATATAGGTGTAATGCCAATTTGAGTTTACGTAGAGAGTTTTTTTAAAGTTTATTTGTTTTTCATTTACATATATAGGGGGATTATATACTTTTACGAAAGATAATTAATAAATGTATTAAAATGTAAAGTGAATAATACATATACCATTTTTGCCCATTTTTTATAGATTTTTTACAGCTTTGTATTTGTTTTTTTTTAATGTCGCTGTCATAAATATTGGTGGATTACTAATGAATTATTTATTACACTAGATAATCTAATTTTCTATGTTAAGAAATTACTGATATAGAATTATTGTTGAGTCTCCATAGAGCGAATGAGTTTGGCTCTCGGGATATATCCAGACCACGAAATTCGTGTTGTGGCTCTCATGAAAACGCTCACGAGTCGCATTATCACGGAAAGGCCACATAGCGAAATTCGTGTTGTGGCTGTCATGTTTTACGACCACAACGTATTGTGGCAATGAATGTTTGCTCTACCTAACGAGTTCTGAGCACATGACGCTAGCTGAGAGGTTGTAGCTAATGACTGTTACGGCTTTTAAATTTCAAATTCTTGCAATAAATACGTAAACAAATTTTTCATCGTCATGAACAACTAAATTCCGTATTTTAAGTAAATTATAAATGATTTTGAAATGATTAATTTTTTGCCATACTTATCCAGCTTATTATGGCAAGATATATTATTCATACCTAATATTTTAACAAGGTTTGTTTATTTGTCCGTCTTTCACGTCAAGACGGAGCATCAGATCGACGTGATTTTTGGTATGAGGAAAGATTGAGATCTGCCCAATCATTGGATCTGCCCCCTGATTCACAAACCGTCGGATACGGAATCGTATTCGAATTCTGTACTTTGTTTTTGTCTATTCTATAGTGAGTGACAGAGACAGTGCACACATGGACGATTCGTGAATCAGGGGGCTGGAGAGTGACATACGCTACTTTACCCTGGAAAAATATTATATTCCAGCGGAATCATATGTATAACGTCGTGTAGTCCACGCTGGCGAAGACGCGGGCAGAAGGCTAGTAGTACTACTATAAATTAAAATATTCATTTATTTATAATAAATATTATGTAAGTAAGTACTTATGAATCGTCAGCATATTTCTAACGCCCGTTCAAGGTATTTTAACTGACAAGAAGAACGCAGGCACAATAAACTTGCCAGCGTTTAAGTAACGTTAGGCAGGTTATAAAAAGAAATGATTTTTTTTTCCTGATTTGGTTACTTATACCTTGTACTACTTTATTAGTATTCTGTGCTCATACTAATGCCCAGAAAGCGTAATTTCAATTTTCCATTGCCACACCACAGTGCGTTGTGGACATAAATTATTACAGCCACGAAACTTTCGCTATGTGGACTTTTTGTGATTCCCACAATGCGTCGTGAGCGTTTTCATCAGAGTCATAACTAAAACTAATTTCGCGATGTGGATATTTTACAGTAACCACTACGCGTTGTGAACTGTTCTTTCGCTCAATTACCGATTCATTTCTCTGAGTATCACCTATGGTATTAATAGTGTTTATATTCGGTTAGGTCACATATAATATAATACTATACTAGTGTTAGGTAGAGAAATATTTTCGAGTTGAATAATGATTTAAAAAAAAAACTTCTTACTTATTATTGAATAAACATTGCAAGTAGCCCCCTACTATATCTGCGGTATCTAGACGTTTGAATTTATCGTTCAGGAAATGCATTAGGTGTACGCATAGCGTGCCTCGGACGTGGAAATTCCCCTGTCTTTCCTTGCCTAGCAGTACAATAAATTTCTAACCTATTCTCTGAAAGAATAGCACCCATTGGCTTTTTAGTTATTTGTAAACTATTTCATCCAGCGGTAAGATCAATTAATCTCGAATCAGTTATTTTTAAGAATAGCTGAGATAAACTATGATATCTTGTCCGAGCTGGACCTACAGCCCGTGTCGTGGTGTCACATTCCACTCTATTGCCTTAGCATAGCATGCACGAAAAACTATCGATGAGGTAATCGTAATCGTATTTTTTTGTATAAAAGCCAGAGTACTGCGTTTTAGGGTCGTTTAAGGAACAGACTGAAATTCATTGTTTGACAGCCGCACTTTGACAGCTTTTGAAGGACGTACAGTGCCACAACCTTTTCTGTTCCGGTGACAGCGGCGCTAAGTACGTTTTTCTTTTTTTTGTAGCAATTAAACCGGCCCTGAGTTCTAAGAATTTCAGCCGCCAGCAGCGCTATGGTTGGACATCAACTTGACATTTAAAAAAAACACGTTAGTTTCACATTTTGGCCACCGGCACAGCAAAGTTTGTGGCACTGTATATATATTATAGTTTAGCATTGACTTAGGTGTACCTACTATATTTTAACTCAATGTAGTTTAGTTAGAGTGCGCGTCGGACTGGGGCGTTTTGGCGCTAGCTACATTACATATTTATTTTGTTCTATGCCTATGGAAAAATAGTATTCGACTTTGACCGCGCACAGACTTATCTGGCGCGCACTTTACTATACGATTACCTTACCGATATCTCTCATGCTACGGCCACAGATTATTCTTGTTGCTCCAACTAATCTTTATGTGCAACCCTGGCCCCTTACATGATCGCGTGTTCTAGGAAGTGGAGTGTCCCATGTATGCCTAGTGAGGGTGCCAAGTTAAGCCTAGACTCTACAATACGATCTACGATACCCACACGCTTAAGAACTAGAAGGACATAGGTCTAAGATCGTAGATCTTTTTTTTTTTGTATCAAGAGGAGAATGCGATCTTTAGGCATACCAAACGGCATGTTGGACTCGATCACACCTAGGGCATGTTCCTCGCCGCGCCCAGCCCTCCCACCAAGCCTAATAGGCTTCGCGTCAGGGCTGGGTGGTTCTAACCTCTGCCCCGCCCCCTAACGAGCTCGAAAGCTCGAGAGGGGGGGCGGGGCAGAAGGAGGAAGCGTCTTCCCCAGCTCCCCACGTCTTAGGTTGATCTACGTTGACATAGGTACTCTGTTGATATTCATACAATTTTGTATTTTAGGCTATGATGACATGGTTCATTTTTCAATGACCTCATAAATCTCTTCAGGGACCCATGACGCTATATGCCGCGGATCTGGGAATCCCCTACCTACTTTTTTTTATAACTATTGCAATTTTTTGATTTTTGGAATGCGGTATTCGATGTTCAAAAGAGAGATAAACTCGTCGTACTGTAAAAATACACTATAATATTTGATCCGGAAGAAAAATAAAAAATTCTGAATTTTATCGGAAGTAATAAAAATTTTTTATCCCATCGATTCGAAAAGCGATGATTGTTTATCTAATAACAGGGTCCAAAACGATTCATTGTTTACCTGTTATGACAAGAGATTTGAATTTTGAACAGCTTCATAACAGGGTCCAAAACGATGAGATTTGAATTTAGAACATAATTAAAGAAGCATTGTTTGGAGTGTAGCAAAGAGTGTGCAGTACTTAAAAAAAAATCAACTGATTTTGTATGGGGCCGGGACTTTTTTCGGGACCGAGACATTTTCAAAAACGGATTTTTTTTTAATTTGAGAATGTCGTATTTCAAAAAGTAATGATTAAAACTAATTAAAATATAAGTTTAGTAGGAATTGTAATTGTCATTCTGGCAACACTATTCATTTCTAAATTGAGAAAGCGCCGGCGCGGCGCCACTGTTTTCGGGTGATATGGTGGGAACCTAGACGATTGTACGAATTAAGTGTTAATAAATGGATACCTTTACTGCTGAGATTTTATTTCATAAAATCTCAGAAGTGGGATTTGTACAAAATTGAATCTCAAGGAAGCAGTGGCGTTGTCGGTATCCCGGTGCATGTAACTGGGAAGTCTATTGATTCATTATGTGGGCTTTGAGACTTAAGCATTCCGATATAAAATAAATTTGCGGTAAAAAAATCATTACCTATTTGATTTGATTTAATAAGACCTAGAAATTCAAATGGTTGATTTTTGAGAAAGTAATATTTTATAATCTTTATGACCTTTAAAAATATAACAATTTACTTAATACCAATAGAAGTTTAAAGAAAAATACCTATTTACTATCTTAGCAATTTTCATGGTCCTTATGGTGTGGTATACTAAGCGCAATTAATAAAAGAAAGATATGTTGGAAGCTTTTGACGATGTAGTTAGTCACGTACCTACTGCTCAACCGACTCGAAATTGGCGCAGTGCCGTGTTTCTTTAAAATTATTTAAAGATAATTTACAAACTGGGAACAATATAGTTGTACGTCTGAAGTGCGTGCGTAATTCATCCCACGATTATTAAATTAATTCAATTTCGTTACCTCAGATGAGACTGGTTGAACTTAAACAAATATGAATCAAACTCAAAAATAATAGCAATAATGAAAGTATTTACTTGGTGTATCTATAGACGCTATAGGTATATAAAGTATCAAAAACAAGATCTCAAATAATGTTACGCTTTACTTATACCTAACTATTTTCGGTGATTTTGGTAATGTGTATCCTATTTTAACTTATGGCATCATATATATCGGAGCAATTCTGTAAAATTTAATGTTGAATGGTAAACTCGTATTACCAAATGATGAATTTACATTATTTGTATCACGTTCTCATTGTTTATCTGACGTTTTACCACGAAATGCTTAGGACTTTCAAAGAAAAGAAATCCCTTTCTCTTGCATAAATCTATATTCTAGCAATTTGTTTAATTATAAAAAAATGAAAAAAATGTTATTGAGAGAAATTTGATTAGTATTAAATTATTCATGAATGTAAACCTTTATTCGATTGGTTATGTAAATTATTATATATTTAGATCTATCTATGTTTCACCTGTTTAGGTGTTTAGTGACTCGCCGCAGTTTCGCCTGCCATTCCCGTGGGAATGTCGGAATGGAATATAGCCCTTGCTGAATCATGTAGCTTCCTACTGGTGAAGGAGCTTTTAAAATCGGTTCAACGGTTTTTTTTAGTTTATATAACTACAAACAAACAAACGAAGGTTCAAATCTTTCCTCTTTATAATATTATAGTACATATAAATAAAGACTTAGGAATGGTCAAGTAGCAATTAATTAAATCCAAGGATTGGACGATTAAAAGCTCGTTAAATTAAAGTAAATAATCACTGATAAGGATTAATAACATTTAGTCACTATCTATAATAGTTAACTTACAGATTAAAGCTTGTTATTTTTCACTTTTATGATTATCCGACTTTATCCAAGCTAGCTAGCTCAATACTACGTTTGTTGCACAGTTCAAATGTAAGAAAAGCGCCAGATAAGAATAATCTAAGTATTCTTTTATCGACAGATAAATAAATAATCACTTTATTTCTTTGCTACAGACACACATATTCATTAATTACAAAACAGATTCACAAAAAAGATAAGGTTATACTGTATAAAGAACAAGGAGAGAAAACACAAAATAGGTATGACACTAAAAGTTCAAAAAAAAGATGGGTGTGTGCCCTAGCACTACTCAAGGGTCGCAGCTTAGCGTCATATTGCTTGCATGGCACACAAGCAAATTACTGATTTATCAGTTGAAACCGAGAGTGAACGCCTGTACCATAAATTAAATGTAATAATAAAGTTGCAGGTCAAATAAATAAAAAGTCATTATATTAATTTATAGGATAAAAATAATAAAATAGAATTATTAAATTTGAAATGAATAAGTAGGGATAACAATAATTATTATTTCATTTAGTGTACCATATCCACTATACTTGTTTAAATTCTGAGAATAATAATAATAATAGCAAGTAAGAATAAGCCCACAGGGCAGCTTGTAATGTGGTAAGCGTTGGTCAGTGGCACCACGGGTAAACCGAGTGCTCCTGGAAGTAGATCGGCTCCGCCCCACTGCAGGCGTGCAACTACAATTTCTAATCGATCAACAAACAGAAATCAACACATTTTATTAATAAATAATTAAACTAAAATAAAATCACTTTATTCCAGACAGAGTCAATAAGATTAACAATTCTTACAAAATCTTTTAAAATGAATTCTAATTATATAAAATACTAGCTTTCCGCCCGCGGCTTTGCCCGCGTGGACTACACGACGTTATCCCGCGGGAATGTGCCATTTTTTCGGGATAAAAAGTAGCCTATGTTCCTTTCCAGGCTACAAAGTATCTGTGTCCCAAATTTCAGCCAAATCCATTCAGCCGTTTTGGCGTGATTGAGTAACAAACATCCAAACATCCAAACATCCAAACATCCAAACATCTAAACTTTCACATTTATAATATTAGTAGGATGTATTTAACTTGAAAAGAAATGTGTAAATATAAGTTCAGTGAAATTCAAATATAGAATCAATCGAATAAAATACAATCATAAAAATCACAATAATTACAAAAAAATGCGAATCACATTAAAAGTATTGATGTAATTAATAATACATGTCATATAAGAGTCAAATAAAATAAAAATAATGAAACTACTTATTGTCATAATTAAATTAACTTCAATCATATTCTGGCAAGTCCTTTTGTGTAGGTATAAGTAAATAAAAAGAAATTAAAAGACGGAGGTCGGTCAGTCCACCCTTCGCGAGTTTTCTTGCCAGTTCTTTCTTCGAAGGGCCTCCCCATTTGTGAACTGGTAGTGAGTCAGTAGTTTTTGCATTGTTTTAAAATAATTATTAATCTACTTCTTTCGAAATAAATCTAAACTCAAATCTTAAAAATCAGATACTGTGGTTATAATGCCGAATGTCGTATTGTATTTATATTTCATTGAAATTGTATTCTTGAAAATTTTTGAGTGAAAATTAAGAAATTGACTGCTTGGATCGGTTGAGTGCACCAGGAGGTTGCACTCTGTCGGATGGCCGAATGTCGTATTTCAAAAAGTAATGATTAAAACTAATTAAAATATAAGTTTAGTAGGAATTGTAATTGTCATTCTGGCAACACTATTCATTTCTAAATTGAGAAAGCGCCGGCGCGGCGCCACTGTTTTCGGGTGATATGGTGGGAACCTAGACGAACGCGCGCCGGACAGTCAGTCGTGTTTGAGTTGTCGACTCGAAAGGACGTTAAACAGTGATTGTACGAATTAAGTGTTAATAAATGGATACCTTTACTGCTGAGATTTTATTTCATAAAAAGAATATCTCGTAAACGGTGAGTCGTAGCTAAAATCTAACAAAATTTTCAACCCCCCTACGGCATGGCCGGAGATACTTATAAGGAATGTGATGGACATATATTTTTATTGTTTAAATTTTTTTTTATTCCCAAACTCAATTTTTTTTCTTGCCCGACTAGCGCTATGATGTATCCGAACGACAAAGAAAGGTAGGTAGTTTGAGTTGTCTTTACTGCTTTTCTTATAGAGGGGGATGAAAAGCAGAGTGTATTACTCGGCCGCAAAATTATTTTCACCTCGGGCGGCGTATATTGAATCCCTCGCTGCGTTCAGGATTCTACTTTAGAATCCCTCGCTGCGCTCGAGATTCTACTCTAGAATCCTTCACTGCGCTCTGGATTCAAAATAGCGCCCTCGCCGTAAATATATTATTTTGCTCCCTTGTAATACAATCTACTATTGAATACTTAGGTATTCAAAAAAAATGATTTTTCGTTTATTATATTCTTATTCGATAGGTTTTTTCATGTAGATTCTAAATATATACTTTTTATATGTTATTTCATCGATAACTATGTGGAAATTATTTCGAATGGACCGCACTATTGTCATTTGTTTACACAAAGGTGGAGATCGAACGACGATTATAAAAACAAAACATATCGTAAAACTGTCCAATAGCTTTAATTTATTGCTTTTGTTAGGTCCGGTTGCTCGTACATTTAACTTTTGTCAAAATAGGGTATTTTACTGTTGTTGATATGTAGATATTTAATGATGACGTTAAAAAATATTGCAATCAAGAATACCAAATGTGAAAAAATAATTTGAATCTGTTTTATAATAAAAGAATTATAGTCTGTTTGATTTTGACTATAGCTGTCTCTTTCTAAAACGAAATCTTCTATGGCATGACTATGACGCTACTAACCCACTGACGTCACTAAGATAGCGTCATGTCCTTGTCTAATTATAAAGTTTGAAGTCCTATATCTTTTAAAATATTCAAGATAATTCAAAATGAAAACTTGTTTTGTGTAGCTAATATTTCGAAAAACATTTTAAAGAAATAAAAAAAAACCAGTAAAATACCGTATTGTCAAAAGTTAAAATTTAACTGTTGTCAATTTTGACATCGGTAAAAGAAAAATACGTTGTTTATCTTAGGGTAAAAGTGTTGTCTGTACTATTTTATTAACCTTCCCTTAATTACTAATGTCAAAATTCAAACCACCCCCACCCTGTCGGTTATTTTGACCGCCGTTAAGTCTGTAATTTGACTGCTCGTTAAAGTAACCGCTGCTTCAACAACGCTTTTTAAATTTGACCGCCGGTTAATTTTACTTTAACCATAATTTAACCCTATAGTTAACGTAACCAAGCTTCGAGCAACTGGACCTTAATCAGCTATTCATAAATGTAACCAAAGACCGCCTAAGTAACCAGATGTTCGGGAGAGCGATAGCGCGCACTTAGTGCTTTGTTTACATAAAAAATGGGCCATATAAAAAACCCTCGGTTTCTAAAAGGTGAACGTAAATACGAAATGATGAAACAAATTTAAGCATTTGCAAAGTGCCTGATAAATATTCATTCAATAGAACATTCTATAGAATTGTCACTTCTTTATCTATACATATAATAAAACAGAAACGGAAAAAAAGTCTGTACATGGAATATTTAAAAAAAATAATTACTGCTATGTGATGTGTACATGATATAGACCCCAAAACGATAGATAATAAAATTTTTGTCTGTTTGTCTGTTTGTCTGTTTGTATGTTCGCTTTTCACGCAAAAACTACAGGACGGATTTTTACCGAATTTCGTGTAGTAATAACTTATAACCCGGGTCAACATATAGGGTACTTTTTATTGCGGGAAAATTTCTTTATATTTAAAAAAACGTTGATAACGACTGTTTGTATGTTTGCTTTTCACGCAAAAACTACTGGACCGATTATTACCAAATTTTGTGTAGTAATAACTTATAACCTGGGTCAACATATAGGGTACCTTTTATTGCGGGAAATTTTCTTTATATTAAAAAAAAACGTTGAAAAACTTATATTTGCGGGCGTCTGTTTGTATTTTTGCTTTTCACAGAAAAACTACTGGACGGATGTTTACCAAATATTGTGTAGTAATAACTTATAACCTGGTTCAACATATAGGGTACCTTTTATTGCGGGAAAATTTCTTTATACTAAAAAATAACGTTGACCAACTTATATTTGCGGGCGTCTGTATGTATGTTTGCTTTTCATGCAAAAACTACTGGACGGATTTTTACCAAATTTTGTGTAGTAATAACTTATAACCTGGTTCAACATATAGGGTACCTTTTATTGTGGGAAAATTTCTTGACATCTTATAAAACGTAGACAAACTGACTCACATTTTGTATGAAATTAACTACAAATGTAAGTTTGTATTAGTTTTTTTAGTGATTAAACTATAAATTACCATTATTTTTTACCTTTATTTGTACTGTAAGATCTGAAGTTTGCCAAATTTTATGATTCTAGGTCAAAAGTTTGTAAAAGTTTTTTTCTGTGATATTACTTAGACATATAACCAATTTTAGGATATTTTCCATTATTTGTATAATTCAATAATGTACCTAATACCATGCTTAAGACAAATAATGAATTAATGATAATGATGATTTTTAGGGTTCCGAACCAAACTGGTAAAAAGGAATCCTTAAGGTGCGACTAAGTCTGTCTGTCTGTCACGCTGGATATCTCGAGAACTACTAATGATATCAACTTGAAATTTGGAATAGTTTTAGACGACGTTTGCCCAACTATTTTGCAAATAAGAGACAAATAAAAATATTTATATTTTTTCTTCAATAGGGGCTGAAAGGGTGTTAAAAATTTTAAGTGTGGCTACTAGGGCATAAAGGGTATCATATATTAATAGAGCGCTGCTTGCACACTCTCAATATTTTTTCTTTTGTATTAAGTCGCATCGTTTTTGAATTATGATGAAAAATGTAAAAAAATACCATCCCGCCCCCTTATTTCCGAAGATCCAACCAATCATAGAGAAAAATCTGAAATTATTTTAGGTGATAAGTAGAAGTTTATGTAAAGATTACAGGAAAAATAAAACAATGTCTCTAAATAGTAAACTTTTTCAGAAATCACCAACAAAAATTATATTAGATCCACTATCGGTCAAGAGATGGAGCTGACCAAAAACTGCAATATTCTACATCGCGAATTCTCGGACGAATATGCCACGCCGATGAAAACCTCCTCCTTCCTACATACTCGCAGGTCGCTTTGGGTGAAGCACAGTTGTAGTTTTTTCTATTTTATAAAAGAAAAGATGGTACGGAACCCTCGGGCCGCGAGTCCGACTGGTTCTTGACCGGTTTCTTCTTAGTATATTTTATACCGGTACCTTTTAGACTGTGTACGGACCGGCGCGGGCGGCGGCCCCACGCACGCCAACGAACGACATCAGGCATTGCTCGCTTCACGTTTCTGGCCTTCGAAGATCAATCTAAAGCTAGGTAAAGGATTACTGGGAGCGATTCCAGTTCACATTCGGAGTTTCTGATCATCTGATTGAGACAGAGGGGAAAACAGAACCTCTTTGATGGCGTTCGTTGGCCTTTGTTGGTCTGGTGTGTACGCAGCATTAGCACAGAATATGGCATTAGACAAGCGCTATTCATCGTAGATCGCATCAACGAACGCTTAGGGGCGTGATAGCGGCGAAGCGCTTGCCTATCAATCAATAAAAAAAAAACTTTACAGTGTGTTATCACTACAAAGCTAATAACATGATGGCTTCTTACGTGCTTTTCTGTTGCAGTGATAATCATTGGAACTAAAACAGTTTTCATACGACAGGACAGTCCATTTTGACAGCTAATTTCGTATTGCAAGTGGCTCCTCTGCCGCGGCTGTCACCGGAACAGTCAGAAGTGTGGGACTATATTAAATTGCTTATGACACCCTGAGAAAACTCAGTTATTGTGATTTTAATGAATTAAAAATACGTAAACTATACTTAAATTAGATTTCGATTTATTGATTTGTAGATCAATTTGAATTGTTGGAAAACGGACATTGATTATTGTGATTTGATTACGATTATTGTTATTTGAAATACCTAGAAAAAAAAGTAATTTATCGCAAGGCTCTAGGTCAGCTAAGAGGATGAGGTTACTTCGTGCTTTTGAAACCGATGAGGACCGTGAAGCTCGGTTAACAAGCAATCGCGAGCGCAACACTGAATCCCGCGCTTCCGAGACCTACACCCATATACACACATAATACCTTGCGGTCACTGGAAGGAAGTGTAGATTACACATAAAATAAACAAATACAAAAGTCACTTTACCGTGCGTACGAAGTCGCGGGCAACAGCTAGTAGATAATAATTTTCGGAGCTTGACACATGTTATTTTTAATGCTAGGTAGCTGTCTGAACTTACCTAAGCATCCAAATTGGGTTAGGTACACATTATGAAATTGTGAAAAATGACGTGAGTACCTGTACCTATACCGGGAGCACTTTCGATCTGTGTTGCCATCAGGCATTAATTGTCAAAATATAACTACAAACCTTTTTTACAGGTTCTGCATTCAGTGTCCGTTTTCTTCGCCAGTTTACGAGCTTCTGATGCTGAACGTCCTTGTTCAGATAAAGTTTTATATCAGCCGTGCCGTGGTACCTACGTTTTCTAGATATTTTGTTACCGACACCTTCGCTCGTACGTGCATATTCCTTATCCATATATGCACTGAGGAAAAATGAAAAAAAAAAAGTAACCTAACTAACTAACCTAAATGTAAGTGTAACAAGTACTTTCCTGAAAACCGCATCAAAGTTGGTTCAGCCAAACGCGAGATAATCGCGTACAATCCCCTTTTTAATATACTATATCTATGCGTACAATACATAAAGGTCAAACTGAGAAGCTTTTTTTGAAATCGCTTAAAAAAGGTAACTTTTAATTTCTTCAATTAACGCCATCTGTAATACATTCCAAAAGTTATAACTGTTAAAAACTATAATAAACCATGAAATAGTTTTGAATACCGTTCATAGGTGACGCTACCTGCACGTGGCTAATATTTTGTGGTAGGCGCTACATACGTTCCGATCCGACCGCCGATTAACCCTTTACTTGGCAGTGTGCATTCTTATGCACATAGCACTTCTAAAAAATCTATGTACGAACCTATTGCATTAAACATGTATTTTTTTGGTTATAATGCTAGGAAATATTCCCCATATGTGGTATAAAATTATTGTCTGACGACTGGCAACACCAAGTTGACTGTAGAGCGCAAGATGTCGGACCACGTGAGTGCGTTTTCGCCTAACAAAGTAAAAATATTTTTTTTCATCGTTATTCTTCTGACAAATCAACTATTGAATGATTGTTATTTATAAGTCATAATACTAACTGTGATTCACAGCATTAAATTGAGTTCTGAATGCATTGTAACAATGTGAAAAACACCGTTTTATAAGTATGTATCTTTAAATGCACACTGCCCGCTATAGCACAATGAGCGTTTACTTTGATATGTATGTATGTATGTATAATATATGTATGTATATGTATATGTGTATATTATTATACATAGATAACACCCAGAACAAGACAAATAGACATTTTCATGCGCACAAATCCTTGCCATCTTCACTTAAAAATCTAGATATATGTATAAAGTGATAGTGAGAATGAAATTGTTGAAGTATCAACACTGCTTTGCCTTCAAAACCATTTCTACAAGCATCCCCATCAAATACTGATATTTTTTCTGCACAAATCATTTTGCGAGTGTCTCCAATAGCTAGTACATCGAGAGTATCGAGACTTTTATCAGCTTAATCCTCTTTCATCCAACATCTCTGTCAACAGCTACACGATCCAAAAGAGCAAAAGTAGTCGTAGCAAAAAAAACGTTAGCGAAACCTAAGAGACTAAGGTCCGGTTGCTCGAAGCTTGGTTAGGGTTAAATTATGGTTAAAGTAAAATTAACCGGCGGTCAAATTTAAAAAGCGTTGTTGAAACAGCGGTTACTTTAACGAGCAGTCAAATTACAGATTTAACGGCGGTCAAAATAACCGACAGGGTGGTGGTGGTTTAAATTTTGACATTAGTAATTAAGGGAAGGTTAATAAAATAGTACAGACAACACTTTTAACCCTAAAATAACCAACGTATTTTTCTTTTACCGATGTCAAAATTGACATCAGTTAAATTTTAACTTTTGTCAATTTTGACTAAAGTTAAATGTACGAGCAACCGGACCTAACAATGACATGGCGATGTCTAAAATTCATGGGGTTTAGCAGAAGTGGCCGATTCAGTGGATTTCCCTGAAGAAACCTGAAGCCTTTTAGAATATTTTAATCTTTCCTTTCTGATGAGATCATATCTATGATAGTACAACAAACAAGTTATGGTACCCAGTTGAAAGGCACATCTATTAATGTTATAGAAGAAGATATTTCCGATTTCCTAGCAATAAATATTTTAACTGATCTCATTTGATTAATATTTTTAGTTGTAAGTGGACCTCAGGAAGGCGGTTTGTTTGACTATAATATTTTAAAACAGAACTATTTTTGAGTTTGTTTGTACTTTGTCAGACGATTCATTACTATTGTTGTTTTTAAATTGTTTTGACTGGTTTTATGAAGAACTTTCATGTAAATTATTTCAATTATCCATTACAGAATAACTATTTTGAAACTCTATGTTCATGGCAGTGAATCTCCTGGGATACACTCATATCGAAATGTTGATTGCTACTGGTTTGGCAGTGTATATTTAAAGATACATCGAATTACACAATAAATAAAACATACAGATTTTTTAAATTATTTTTCCCCCACCTCTTGGACCCCAAAGAACCCTAAAATAAAGATAAAACATATAGTTTGTAAAAATAAAACTCCTGCCAAGTTAAGGGTTAAAGATAAACAATAGATAAAAGTGATTTTCTCTTAGTTTAGCAAAGAGGGTTATTCCACTTATCCACATCGACTTCCCCCATCAATGGGGGATTGTGAACTTTTCTTCCACGAATCCTCATTCTGGGGGGCTACCGGCTAAGAAACATGGATATGGGTATGGGCTTCAACTGTTATTTGAATTCCTTATTTTGATAGAATTTTGCTGCTTTGTTATGTTGAACATTGCAAGCTAGTTAACGTTATACCAGACGTCATAAAACAAGGAACTGCTAGTGGCTATTTTCTTTATAAAACCGATTAAAGTTCCCAAAAACTTATGAAGTTCATACCCATAAACAATGGGGATAACAAGAGTGTTACTTATTGAAATGAAGCACTGTTTCTGAACTGAACGAATTGCTCTATCTAAGCCATGGAGCTAGACTACATACTGAGGTAACTGGAGAGTGCAGTACTAACACTTTTTGTGACTACATATTACACTGTGGCTGTCTTCCGTCTCACCTACACTTTGAAAAAATACGTATTTTCATATGAGACAACTGACAGCCAGCCACTACATACTAAATGTCAAATTTGCTGGGCAAATTTTTTTATTCAGGGTGAAAACTCCAGTTACCTCAGTAGGTATTAAGTCTAGCTCCATGATCTAAGCTGTTCTAACTGTCACCCTTTAGTTATTGTTCTGAGCTGTCACCCAGTGTCAGTCTCATTCTCATTATTCCATGCATTATTCTTGTCTTATATGGGGTGCATTCCGATTCAGACCAAAATCAATTTCAGCGCTGACAGCGATAACAGGCGTACCGATTCGGATATCACGCTTATGACAGTTGGGACCTCTCAACGATTCGGAACGTTCGTAATCGCGCTCATAACGCTCATTGGATAACCTCAAATTCTGACCACTTTATTATATTCGAATTTAACGCAAGATGGATAATGTTGAAGAAACATTGACGCTAAGGACGCAATATCTTCTACTCGCCGCCGGCGCCGATTCCGACTCGCACTTGGATACCTATCTTTTAATAAAAAATACACCGGATGAAGTAAAATATAAACAAATAACGGTCAGTTTTGACAGGACGCTCACAGTGATTATGGTTCGGAGCATGGGCGGCGTAATAATATACACACACCACACATAATTAGATTAAGTTATGTGTAATGTGAAGTGTACGACTCTGTTTTTAAGTTCTCTTAAGTTCTCAGCTCGGAGAACATTCTCGAGAACATTTCCGCAAAGTTCTCGCAAAGAGAATGTTCTCTGGAATTTCCCATCACTCCTCCTGTTATCGCTGTCAGCGCTGAAATTGATTTTGGTCTGAATCGGAATGCACCCTAAGTAAAAGTAAAGCTAGAAACACATTTCGCTGGCGCAGCGCAGCGCGATCGGTTTCATACATTTAGTATGGCTAGAAACACATTTCCCTGGCGCAGCGCAGCGCAGCGTATCCGCTCGGCTCCGATTGCGCCAGGCCCCCCACTACTTTCTAGCATTGTATCGTCAGATGGCTCGGTAGCGGACTGCGCAGCGGAGCTCAGCATTTTGCTTTTTACTACTTATGTTCTCCGATTTCTCCGTCAATAATGGGCCAATTTAAAAAATATTTTTTTTGTTTAGAAGAGTCACCAATTCATTATCATTTAAGGTTGTTAATTATACTGTTATTAATATAAAACAGTATTACAGTGTTTTTAGTACACTATACTTTTTAATTTTATAACAAAAATAATGTATAATTCTGATTTGAAAATAAATTACACTAAATATTTCTAAAATCGGTTCAGTATTTTTTGAGTTTATCTATTACAAACAAACAAAGTGTATTTATAGTATTAGTATAGATATAAATTGCATCTCGTATTCATTCATCATCATCTTATCATCGTAATCATCAACATATTTTTTTTTGGAGTTAATATGTTCAAATAAGAACAGAAATTGTTTTCAAAATTAGAAGAAAACATAATGCAGATGTTAGCTCGGCAACGACTCGATTGACACTGATCAAAAATTTCGTCAGGACGCGCTGCGCCACACTTTACTAGCGTGGCGCAGCGTTTCCTGTTTCTTCTAATTTTGAAAACAATTTCTGTTCTTACTTGAACATATTAAATCCAAAAAAACGCTGCGCTGCGCCAGCGAAATGTGTTTCTAGCTTAAGTGCGTTGTATTATTTTTCTCTTTGGTAAGTGCTGTCACCTGTCACTGTCAGACTCAGAGTGCTGAGTGCTGTCAGTGTCAGTGGTGTCATGGTTTCGTTTGTGGACGCTTGGACGCTTCTTTGTGTAATTTCACTTGTTTCAGGTTCAGCTAAATAAAACTGTGAGTGAAAAGTATCAATACTTTGTGTACCTACTGTGATTCATTTCGTGGACACTTAATAAAGTGGTTGATCATATTATACAACGGAAGTTAATTCAGGTAAGTTCGTTGCCTTTTTTAGATGAATTCTCTTTGAGCCAATCACCAAAACATTTTATTGGTTTTTATACGAACGTCAACATCATTTTTTCTAAAATTGACCAGAATGTATTCAATTTATTTCATCAAAGAGTGCCAGATAGATCTAGGCAAAGTGCTATAAATAGTATATAGGTACGTACATTTAACTTTTTCTGTCTCATATCGTTTTACCACAACATACAAAATATAGGTACCTACTTACCTCAGGTGTAAATATCACTTTGGCTAAATTAACTTACTGGTAAGTATTATAATAAAAAATATGCTAAACTGAAAATAATAATTATAGGCTTGATACATATATTATTATTCATTGATTTTAATTAATCATTAGCATAAAAGTCTCTGGCTAAAGGGTCAGAGTAAAGTTTCAAATCTGCGTTAGCCATCAGTAGTCCTCCTCAGTAGTTGAGGATTTCGGTAGTGCACTTCCACCTTCAACCTTATCATCACTAGACATCAGCCCCCTGATTTACGAACCGTCGGAAACGGAATTGGATTCAAATTCTGTGCTTTGTCTTTGTCTATTCTATAATGAGTGACAGAGACAGTGCATACTTCGCTGTCAGGATTGTTTCTGAAGGTTTGTGAATCAGGGTCAGGTGTGATGAAGGCTAAATGCTACACTATTGGAAATAAATACAAATAAACTTAACAACTTTTTATTGAAATATAATACAATCTCATTTTATTGACACCCAGATATTTTGCAACTCCTTCGCTCGGACCACATACAAATGAGCTTGCATATTGCGTTCATAAATTTTCCTTTAGCTGACGGTAACAAAATGTGTTTTGTGTGTGTTATAGTACTACCACAGAATAAATAATAGTGCTAAGGCACAGAAGACTCACTCTGCAAGCTCATTCAAATAAAAACAAATCTTTCTGCGTGGAAATAAAGTCCAATTCCGGTTGCTTTGTCATCTCTTGCCTACTGTTATAATATACTAGAGTTCGCGCATGCAAGCAAAACTGTACCCAATAGCTACGCGCGAGCGTTTCTATTTCTATGAATGTCTCAAACAGCTCGCTCGCTGGTTAGGGTTGCGAGCGACTTGCGAGTTCGGTTTTGTTGTTTATTTTGTTCTTTCTTTTACGTAAACACAACAGTATCTTATATACGGATTATAAGAACGTCTAGTAGTCATTGTTCGGTGCACAAAAATCACAGAAATAATCGATCATTTTACGCGCGAACGTCGAGCGTACGAGCTGAGCGGCATCCTTCTGCCATACGCCTGCCCGGCAGGCGCGCCGCCCGAACGTACCTAAACTGCGGAGTGACACCCCCCTGGTACTACTACTGAACTGATTATAATTTTAATTTGACTCTGATATGTGAGAATAGAAGAGAAATAATAAAGCTTGTATAAAATAAAGCAATATTTTAGTTACATAAGTACTTACTTTGTTTCACTTGATATTTAATTTAATTGCTTAATATCAATAACATTAAACAAATAATTTGTTATTGATTTAAATATTTTTATCATTATTTATTGGTGGTCTTTCATATTGAATTGGACAAAAATCAGGCAGTGATAGGGTTTTAACCAAAGTTATGTTATTAGCTAATATGAGAACTTTGTTACTTATACATTTTTGTGTTAATTTACTTTATTGACAAGTGTTTCATTTGCTATATAAGTAATAGACTCAAGATATTGACATTGATTAGTGATTTAGTAACAGACAATCAAAGTTAACTTTTAATCTAATTTATAAGGTTACTAGCGGCCGCTCGCGGTTTCACCCGCGTGGTTCCCGTTCCCGTGGGAATATCTGGATAAAAAGTACATATAAACCTTCCTCTTGAATCACTCTATCTATTAAAAAAAAACGCATCAAAATCCGTTGCGTAGTTTCAAAGATTTAAGCATACAAAGGGACATAGGGACAGAGAAAGCGACTTTGTTTTATACTATGTAGTGATGTAGTGATGTAATCCTGGAATCCCAGGATTTTATCTTTATGAATAAAAATGAATAGTCAAAGTAGTGGTATGCGCAAAAGCTAAATTGACTTCAATTTTTTTACACACTGATATACCATGACATGGAATATGTTTTAGGATTCATTTTCTTCCCCAATTTCCTTTGAGGAACGGGAACCAAGTAGGTGAATCTGTGAGTGTACACTAGTTTTTACCCAACTACCATGGAGCAAACAGGAGGGTAGATATATGATTTTGACCAGAATGTATGTATGTTCAACTGTTCCCTCCTTACTTCTAAACTACTTATATCAGAATTATTTTTATTTTTACTTTCCATAAATTATACATACTTACTTACAGATTACATAGTAACTATTTAGTAATCTGTGATACAGAAACAGTATTTTTTTTTATTCATTTACTGGGGTAAAAAAAAAGGTTTCACATATCCAGCACATATTGAATACTTAATAAATATTTTTTGTAATGTTTTAAACTTTAAACTCATATTGACCGAAGTATATACCGTGCGGGTGCAAATTATTTTAGACCTAATTGTCGCGTGGAAAAGATTGATAATTCATTGTAACTGTTTCGGAAGTGAGCCTTCTGCTACAAATATTATTCTGTGGCATAATACCTTCATAAATTGTGTTGTTTCAAAATGATTAGGAGGTTTCATATCTTTATCAATACAATATCAATAAACTTACCATTATCTCTAAATCATGACAAGGAATAATAAATAACTTCAATAATAAGATGTTGCATACTGAAAATAATATATTTTGACTTCAGGTATCAGTTTATAAATTCTAAACCAGCTTTCTGCTTGCGTCTTTGGTGGCGAACTAGACGATGTTTTCCTATGAGAATGAGATTAATATCGGGGTAAAAAGTAGCTTCTATGCTATCCTAGACCATTTTTCGGCAAGGAAAATGACTAAGTAGGTACTTGTTTTTGTTTGATTGTTCGCTTAGTGCAATAATTGGTAACATAACACTCCATAATTTTTACCTACCTGTGAAAACCTGTAAATGGCTCCATAGTCACCCTATAATTATTTAAGCCATATTGTATTTTAGAGCTGTAAGTTTTCCTAATAAAATAAAATAAAATAATCTATCTCTGTGCCTAACTTCATCCAAATCCATTCTGCCGTTAAATCAAACAATCAAATTTTCGAAATTATCCATACTACAGTTAGATGCAAATTCAAAAGCGATGCTAAACTCCTGTAATCTGTAAGTAACCACCTCGGTTATGACTTCTTGTGAAAAACGAAATATATGTAGCTTACTTCCGCAAAAAACACAATATGCAAGATTCACCGCCCGCCCGCCCGCAAAAAATTGCACATGCACACCACGACATGACTTCTTGTGTTACATGGCATGCATGGCATTGGTCAATTACCTCGCATAGTAAGATTTAATCTTGCTGGTTGAACGTTGTTTTTTATTCCAACGTTCGCAAGCATAAGGCTCTAGGCAGACTGCAGTGCAATTCTGCAGTAGGTGTACAGTTGGACCAACTGAAACTGAACTGTAAATTACATGAATTCAGTGTTCGGTGAAATTCGATAGAGTGTGTAGGTGTGATGCAGTTTGATTTGAACGCAGTCGGCTTGCAGTTACCACTACGGTTGACCGAAAGGATGCGCAAGGACTTTCCAGTAATTGCAATTGAATGTAATATTCGATTAGGTTAGGTTAGAACTATTAAAATAAAGCGTGAGCCGAGCGACCGGAGCGAGCGTCCCGCGCGCGGCAGCGGCCGCCGAAGCGCCAGAAACTTATTAATTGCATTTTTCGGCAAAATTATTAGCTAAGACTTTTAAGTATGCGCAGTTGCGAACCTTTTGCGACACACTGATCCCGACGACTGCACACCGACTGCACTGTTCGTTTTCAGATTCATTGCAGTTGTGTCAAACTGCATCTGAACTGCAATTTGGCTGTCGGAGTGCAATAGAACTGCAGTCCGACTAAGTCCTAACTAAGCCTGGTTAGCAGCTGGGTAGGGCTAGCCTTAGGGCAGTAGTCAGTACTGGTTCGAGTGGTCTGACAGGTACGGCCGGTCCTTGATCCCGGTGCACTGCGCGGTACTGACCTGAGCCCATTTAATACCCTTTAGCTATGCAGTGCTCGTTTCCTTGTGAATAATTTATGGTCAATCTGAATCTAACTTATTTTACTAAAACAAAAAGCTGTTCGTATAACTGTTAGTTTTCTTATTGTAGGTATTTGTATTGTTAATTTAAAGAGAGGTTAGGTTTTTTGTTTGTTTGTATTTGTAATGAATAAACACAAAAACTACTGGACCGATTTTGTAAATGATTTCACTTTAGGAAGATATACATTCTTTTCGAGTGTTATAGATAGGCTATATTTTATTCTGATATTCTCACAGAAACGGGTACCACGTGGGTAAAAGAGCGGAGAGCAAAATATTCATAGTTTTTACGTCTCGCTGCTAATGGAGTAACAAAAACTAATTAAATCAAATCTAAATAAAAACAATAATTATAAAAAACTTAGAAGCGAAGTATTGATCGTAAATCAAAAGTTGTCTCATAAACATTTTCGCAAACAATGTAGGTACACCAATAATAACATAGATAGTTTATCAACCATGCATAACAATAAATCACATCTTTCGTTGTTGTGTTTATATTACAACATAATGAAATTAATTGGTCTTGCAAGGGGATATATAGCTAAAGTACAAGTGTATGTTTGACCCAATTTTTCCTATAGGAAAGGGGTCAGGGCCAGCCGCCTTAACTCCCTCGAAACCAAGTGTAGAAAGATAACATTAAACATGAGGTGCTCAGATCAGCACATACTGAAATGCTGAAATGAATTAATGCTCGCAACATTTCGTCAAAATGACAGATGAACATTGAGATATAATATAATGTATCAATGCGGAGGACGAACCACATACCGCCGCCGGCGCCGCCGGCCGCGAGGTTTGATAATTCTATCCCAGCCTTCCAAGATTTAGGATAGCAAAATTTCTCAAATTGGTTCAGTCAGTGGTTTACTTAACAAAAGTTAGGCTTCTCTTTACCAGACTACGGCCGAGCAAAAAGAAGGGTTATGATTTTGACCGGTATGTATGTATGTGGGTATGTATGTTCGAAATGTTCCGCATAACTTAGAAACTGCTGATCATATATTCACAATTGATTGGAAATGTCTCGATTGTCCGCTTGTTTATACGCTATGTCAAGTCACATGATATGGCTCCCTCTAGATGACATAAAGCTGAGATCTAAAAACTTTTTTTAAAGAATATCGTGTTTGGTCGATATCATATGAAAGCTCTTGGTGAGCACGTTTCAACAATATATATTTTGTTAGTTGTTGCTCGCGGCTTTGCTGGCATAAATCGAATTTAGGGAAGAAATGCACGAATTTTAAATCGGTATTACAATAAAATAAAATGCTTCTCATACTACGTATTTCACAATTCCAAAAGAATTTAAATACTTAAAAGATAAGTTCAAAAACTAAAGCCCGACTGCTGAAAAATCACGCTCTAAAAAGTATGAAACAAGAAAATATTCTTACCTGAAATTGCCGTGGTCGTATGCCACTTACTCTAACAAAACAATACATTCTAGGGAAACGTGGCATACGACCACGGCAATTTCAGATGAGAATATTTTCTATTTCATCATTTTTAGAGCGTGATTTTTCAGTAGTCAGATTTTATGTAGGAACTAGTAAAGTTTTTTTAGTTTGAATGAGGAAATTATTTTTCCATATAATTGTGTTACAAAGATGCTGCTATACCTATGATGATTTTTTAAGTTTTCAGAACAGCAAAATGTTGTAAGTACATTTTAATTAATTTTCATGTTCTACTTCCCAAATGTTGTGTTTTTTTTTCACTGTTATGGATCGTTACGCTAAATAATTACTGTTTAGCACATTTACCAATAGAAATTTATGTTCGTTGTTTTTCGTGACTGTTGGTTAGTGAAAGTGAATTGTTGGTTTTTCATTTTGCTATAAGCGATTTGGTGTAATGAATTTTATCGTTCATAGATTTTTGTACTATCAGTACTATCTAGCATTAGTTCCCCCATTTATGTATGTTATAGTTAGATACTTACATATTACTTAGCTAGGTCGAAAAATAGAACGATAATTATTATAAGTCTCTCCCTTATTGTATCTTTGGAGTTCGATCCAAAGCTGGATTGTTATATGAAGAATAAATGTTATCTACCATTATTGTCTTAGATTTCAAGCAATGAGACAACAGAGTCATATAGAAGCAAAGGCAGCAATATCTACTTTTTCACTATAGCAACTTTGAATGCAGTCTTGTAGTGTTACGTCAATATATTTAGGTCGAATATTACAATCGTAGCAAAATCAGAAATATCCTATACAAAGCAGTCAAACTCTTTGTAGTTTGGTAGATGTACTTTGGTTTGTAGCAAAAACAGCATCATCCCATATGATTGACGCAAAAACAAAAACAAAAGTGTCTTCTGTAAGTACGCATTTCATTCAGCTAAAGTGAATGATGCTGCCTTTGCTTCTATACGACTCTTTAGCTACTTACTTATTAGTTAAAAGCTGTGTGAACTTGTATTTAAGGTTTTTGTTTATCTATTTCTATTCAAATTTTCCTTAAATCACTCTTTGAACTCTTCGAAAAGTGTTTGTTTACCTGTAAACTCACCTTGACTCTTTTGTCCTTGTTGATTTTCCTCAAACTCATCATAGTTGAATAATAATTATATTGTCTGTTTATTTAAGTACTTATAACAATGGTTTTAGTAAATATAGGCTATATGTACTGTCTTATATGTACTAATATTATAAAGAGGATTTGATTGTTTGTTTGTTTGCATTGGAATAGGCTCCGAAACTATTGGACCGATTTAGAAAATTCTTTGACTAAAGAATAATGTGGTAGGTATATTTGGAAATGAGTAAAATGCGAGTAAGTATAAAATTTTCCTTCATAATAAATGCCCGACAGAAATAATTTTAAAGGTCTCTTGACAAAGGTCTGCAAATGGCTTGTGATGGATGAATGGATATTCTCAATATACATACACCTGATGTAAAGTGGTGATAAGGCTGAAAGTGGAAGCGCACGACTCCCGGAATCCTCAATCACCAAGGAACTGGCTATCTTATCTCTAACTGCCGGAACACATTAATGCTAAAAACATCATTGTTATGGCGTCAGACTTAGATAAGACGGTGGTAGCTAGCCAGGCGGACTAAGAACAAGTCCTAGCACCAACCAAACCGAATACAATATTTACCTCCAATGGGAATCGAACCCGGTTGGTTGGTTTGAAGTTGGCGGTGTGAACCACTAGACCACAAAGTCGGTTAAAAACAATCCATTCGACAATATGTAAGTTTATCCATGCGGATCAGAATCTTAAAGTTTTTGCTATTAGTTCCCGGGATAAAATTTCCAGTATCAGTATATGATATACACGTATCTTACCTGCGTACCCAATAAAACTAAGTCGTTTACCTATGTTTATGCTGTTAGGAACCTATTTGTAACAGTGCATATTGACACAAATGTCCATGACGATAGTGACGATATAATCTATTGGTTGGCAGAATTCCCGATCTGACATTGCGGTTTTCATGTGCGGTTTATGGTCATTATCCTCGTTAATTTTCGTGCACGTGTATTAACACTACAGTTACCATGGTCATTGGGGATAAATTATTAACTACCTTGGAGCTAAATTTATCCCTAATTAAACATAATGTAGGTACTTACTTGAGGATGTTATTCGATGTTAACCATAATAGCCTGAAAATGAATGTTATATTACTTAGGTCTAAGATAATAAGTTTATGGTCGACTAACCTTTAGCTTTAGCAGGTTTAGCTTAACCGGCGTAATCGAGCTGCTTACTAACAGACGTGAGGTCATAGCTCACTTATACCGCACTGCTCCCACCCAACCGAAGTATGAGCAGTCAAATATGGACTTAAGGCGATACTCGGAAAAATTATGCTAAAGCGAGATAGCAATGAGAAAACGACGCGCGCGGGAGCGAGACCGATTTTGCCGATTACGCAAAAAAAACACAAAATCACTTCGTATTCAAAAACTATAGCGAGTATAAAAAAATGCTTCTATACGATCCTAAATATTATTGGTGTAAACCAATTTTCAATAGTATATGTATCCCCATTTAAGAATAATCTTGATATTTCTTATTATTTAGAGGTATTTTCGAAAATAAAAAGTGTCGAGCCAAAATCATAAAATCGTGTTTCTGAAACTATACGATTCTAGATAAAGGTATGAAGAAATATATATCTTATTACCAGATTTGTAACAAATGTAACCGTTCTATATTTTTAAATCAAAAAGTCCATACTTTTTCCGAGTAGCGCCTTAATGTCGTGCTCTGTAGATGCACTTTAGCTTGCGGCAGGCTCTTACCTCGCGCTGTCCGCGCGCTGTCTGCTATTGTAATATTGTTACTATAAAGTGCATCTACAATGAACGATATTCAGTCCATATTTGGCTACTCATACTTTGGTTGGGTCGGAGCGGTGCGGTATAAGTGGACTATGATCTTTAGAAGTCGCGGCATCGCTGATAACTCAATAATACTTTTGAAATTGAATATCAAACAGAAAGCGGCAAACAGGCCGCCTCTTCTCTCTCTCCTCTCCTCTTTTAACCGCCTCTGTGGTCTAGTCTAGTGGTTCACACCACCGATTTCGGATCATGAGGTCCCGGGTTTGATTCCCAGTGGGGGTACATATTGTATTCGGTTTGTTTGGTGGTAGGACTTGTACTTAGTCCGCCTGACTAGCTATTGCTACCATCATCTTATCTAAGTCTTACGTCATAACAACGATGTTTTCAGCATTGTTGTGTTCCGGCAGTTAAAGATAAGCTAGCCAGTTCCTCAGCGATTGAGGATTCCGGGAGTAGTGCGTTTCCACCTTCAGCCTTATCACCACTTAACATTGGGTGTGATGAAGGCTAAGTAAGTGCTAACCCGTTATTTATAAAAAAAACACCTTTAGAGATTTAAAGTATTTCTCAATTACTAAGTATACTCACTTTAGAGGAGCGATCATTAAAGTTAAGCAACTTACGCAATGGTCGGTCACGGGATGGGTGACCAAAAATTTAATATATCGAGCTTTTCCGTGCTTCGGAAGGCACTTTAATCCGTTGGTCCCGGCTGCGTTCGCAGTTGTTAATATCCACCGATCCGCAATGGGCCGCGTGGTGAGTCATGGCCTTTTCTCCTTATCCATCCATAAGGAAGGCCAGTGCCCCTGCAGTGGGGACTTATAATGGCTGATGATGATACTCACTTTAAGTACTTTAAACTCACGAAGATCAGAGTAAACGAGGGGAGCTAAGAACCGCCTTAAGCACTCGGCTTGATTACGATTACGACGCATCGTGCCATCCTTGTCATGTCGTAACACATTTGGTATGGCATGACAAGGATGGCACGATACGTCGTTATTGGCTTCAAGACGACGCACGCGGACCGTGCTTAGGCAGTAGGGGGGCAGATTGGACAAACAAGGAGCTTAAACGACCAACACGACCGTGACACAACAGCAAATTATAAACGTCAAACGTAACAATAAAATTGAAAATGATAAAATCAAGTTGATGAAGGTAAATATTAATCTGGTTGTGTTGGAGCTAAAAGCTAGTCTCTTGAAGATGGTATTGTCTATGTTACGTTGAACAATGCCTCATTACGCCACCATTACGAAAATTGCCGTAATTTGGCCAAACAACGCGAATGACATGACACAATTTCGTAATCGGGTGTTCTATGAGTGATCTCCCATGGAACATTTATTTCCTCCAGTGGTCGTTTTTCTCCCAACAAAAACTAAGTTCAAGATCAAGCAACTACAAAACTTAATTCGCTTCAATAATCGACTAGTAAAAAAATCGTTAAAATAATAGATGATGAGATCGGAATACGTAGGTCTTGTTAGTCTTGTATAAGTAAATTGAGCCAGACCTTTTCTATGTCCAGGAAATCCATGAAATAAGTACTTAACAAAAGAGTCGGAATAAAAGAGAGTAATAATCAATCCACAGATAGGGATAGGCATGATCTAGATTAGTTGCTAGAGTGCTCGTCAGATAAGTCTGCGCGCGACTGGTGCGTTTTTGGCGCTATAGGTAGTTCAGCACACTTTTTTGTTTTAAGACTAAGTATGGTTAAAAAAAAACGATTTCGACCGCGCGCAGCACGCTATTTGACGCTATCTGTCAACGCTAGCGGCCAGAACATGGAGGTAGACTTAATACTGAGGTAACTGGAGAGTGCAGAACTAACACTTTTTGTGACCACAAATTACACTGTGGCTGTATTTATAAATTGCTGCAATAAATCTATACTAATAAAGATGAAAGATTTGGTTTGTTTATTTGAATTGAATAGGCTCCGAAACTAACTGGACCGATTTAGAAAATTCTTTGACCATTAAATGCTACATTCTTCCCGAGTGACATAGGCTATATTTTATCCCGATATTCCCACGGGAACGGGTGCCACGCGGGTAAAACCACGTTGATCCGCTTCTAACTTATATAAATGTACAGGACGAAAACGTTAGTTTTAAGAAGTTGAAGTACCTACAATAATTTTCGTTAATTTCGTCCTCACGTACTGTGTCCACAATTAAATAAAATAAACTGCAAACAAAATTAAATATTCGAATGATTTCTTATTTAAGTAATGCTATAAAATAATCACCGGATGATACCGAACATAAACATGACATGAAACGTGCGCAGCTCTGTGAACAAACAGAAAATATAGTTTTTCTGCAATGTGCATCACATTATACTGCGATTGCGTTATGTCTGCTGAAGTATTGCTTCAGTAACTGACATAAGAACCTTTTTTTAGGGTTCCGTAGTCAACAAGGAACCCTTATAGTTTCGCCATGTCCGTCTGTCCGTTTGTCCGTCTGTCCGTTTGTCCGTCTGTCCGTTTGTCCGTCTGTCCGTCTGTCCCTCTGTCCCCAGTCTAGCTCATAGAGTCTTAGTAGGTACTAGAAAGCTGTAATTTGGCATGAATATACATATTTTTTTCAATTGAGATCCCTAGACTAATGCTTCATTATAGAATTAAAGAACGGAACATTAAATGATTTTCCACTAAATTAGAGATGACATTGATTTCACGAAGACATCTCTTTTAAATTGTTATTGAAGTAAATCTAATAAGATCATTGTAATTATTTTAATTTCCGCTTTCTTTGCATCTAGTGCTACTTCCTTCAGGTAATTAATATGATTCTTGAAAAATAATGTCTTGTGATTCGAAACCGAAGTTTTTTCAAAAATAGTTTTGCATGTTTAAATATCTTTACAAAAAGATTTTAACTATGTTAGTGATTAAGAATGCACGTTGTATTGACGAATTCTTAAGAGGTATTGTAGGAATACGGTATTTTACTGATTTTTTTTTATTTCTTTAAAATGTTTTTCGAAATATTAGCTACACAAAACAAGTTTTCATTTTGAATTATCTTGAATATTTTCAAAGATATAGGACTTCAAACTTTATAATTAGACAAGGACAGGACGCTATCTTAGTGACGTCAGTGGGTTAGTAGCGTCATAGTCACGCCATAGAAGATTTCGTTTTAGAAAGAGTCAGCTATAGTCAAAATCAAACAGACTATAATTCTTTTATTATAAAACAGATTCAAATTATTTTTTCACATTTGGTATTCTTAATTGCAATATTTTTTAACGTCATCATTAAATATCTCCATTTCAACAACAGTAAAATACCCTATTGTGTAGCGATCGGTCTCCATACAAACGGCGATACCGTTTTCCACCCTCTAAACCTTAAGGCGCTACTCGGAAAAAGTATGAACTCTTTGATATAAAACTATAGGACGGTTAGAGTTGTTATAAATCTGGTAATAAGATATATATTTCTTCATACCTTTATCTAGAATCGTATAGTTTCAGAAACACGATTTCATGATTTTGGCTCGACACTTTTTATTTTCGAATTATTATTAATTATAATTCGATAAAAATAAAAATAAAATTACTTATTAATTTCGAACCTCTAAAAAATAAGAAATATCAAGATTATTCTTAAATGGGGATACATATGAAATCTGGTAATAAGATATATATTTCTTCATACCTTTATCTAGAATCGTATAGTTTCAGAAACACGATTTCATGATTTTGGCTCGACACTTTTTATTTTCGAATTATTATTATAATTATAATTAGATAAAAATAAAAATTAAATTACTTATTAATTTCGAACCTCTAAAAAATAAGAAATATCAAGATTATTCTTAAATGGATCCCCATTTAAGAATAATCTACATATCTACATATGCTATTGAAAATTGGTTTAATTAGTGGACACCAATAATATTTAGGATCGTATAGAAGCATTTTTTTAAAATCGCTATAGTTTTTGAATACGAAGTGATTTTGTGTTTTTTTGCGTAATCGGCAAAATCGGTCTCGCTCCCGCGCTCGTCGTTTTCTCATTGCTATCTCGCTTTAGCATAATTTTTCCGAGTATCGCCTTAACATACAGCAATGAATTTTCGGTACTGTCTATGTTGTTGAAATGCATAAGAACTAGGGCTGTACGTTTTGCTTTTTTTTTTAATATTCATTGTAGACTTGAAAATATTGCCACTTTTTGTTTTGAATGAAATCACTAAAGTGCAAATATTTCAAAATCTATGATAAATATTAAAAAAACGTCGTAGATCCTATGCATTTCAACAACATACCGAAAATTCATTGCTGTATGTTAAGGTTTAGTTAGAGGATGGAAAATGTTATCGCCTTTGTATGGACCGTTTGCTACTTGATTTTGATTGGTTGTTTTTACATTTGGTTTATAACAACCAATCAAAATCAAGTCTGACCAGACTATCGGAGAGAAAAATCGGACGTGTATGCCGCAAAAACCGAGACGGAATTGGTTTCGTATACCTATACTACCTATACGGAACCTTTCATCATACAATTGGCTTTTTACGTTGCGAATAAACTGCTTTCCTATATTCACCGATTATGAGCAACATGTTTGCTTTTTGTACGCTCCTAATTTGTAAATGCACGCGCTTCATGTAATTCGTTCACCACTTTAAATATTATTTCTGATTGCAATTCATGGTGTGAGGACTGAGGAGGACATACGCGTTATATCTACATACATTATTATATCAGTTTTTATAAATATCTGAGTTAGAATGTCATAGGCGGCCTATTAGTAACTAGTTTATTTTAATTCAATCAACAACATCGAAAATTCAAGACAAAGTGTTTATTAAAGTACAGAAAAATCATGCAATTCATAATGACGCGCTAACTACATTTGATATCCAATGTTACGACAGAAACTCAATTATTGGAGGATATAGTTCCGAGTTGATCATCTTATGTCTGACCGTGTTATTTGAACTGTGGTAACGTTCAAGAGTGTTTGTTATGGGTAAGGTAACTTTTTTTTAATTTAACACATTATGACTATATTTACAGGAAAGTTCCTAATTCAATAGTGTAGTCAGCGTTTACATTCTTGTCATTGTAACCAACATTTTAAATTTTATTATTTACGCTATTTTTAATTTGTGTTTTTAACTAGAAAGAAGACCCGTGAAACAGGTAAAGGCAAGTTACATTGAGTTATAAGCAAGTTATTTTTCTTGCCATTGCTTAAGACAAAAGTCTTTTTTTTTCAAACGTTTAGGTACCTAGGTAGGTACTTTTCACTTTGCAGATCTTTTGCAATCTCGTTTCTATAGCCTTACAAGTTTAACAAGAGAAACTTTTCTCCGAGAGCTTATCAACTTTCCGCTTGAACCGCGGAAGTGCTTTTAAGTCCAGTTGCGTAGAAAACATGGAAAATAAAAGGGAAACATCCTAAGTGCGGTTTCGCAAGCTTAGGGCAGGTACAAAAATAGAAGAACGGTATCGGTACCTACTTGTTAATAAGTTTTTAGTAAAAAAATCATTTTCATGACAAGCTTTTTGCTGACTGTACTTAAATATTGTATTGTCATTTAAACCAAACCTGTATAGTATTATATTATCTGTGCCTGTATACAAAATTTCAGCTCCATCGGACACTGGGAAGTGGGTCAAATTGAGCTTGCAAGATTTGTCCCCCACTAACTAGAATAACTTTGTACCTATGTACAAAGTTGTATGTACTATGTTTGTGTTAATTAAGCCTAGATTTGTTTTAACTTAAGCGAATGATTGCTGAACAGCTCATTCCTAATATAAACCTACGTGGTTTTTTGTGAATGTAGCAAACAACTTTTGTATTTTTATGTAAGTATATTTGATAAAAATTAAAAAAAAAAAAAAAAAAAAACTAAGTAACAACTAACGTGGCAAGTTAATAAAAAGCTTGTAAAAAGTAATGAGTATGAAATTCGAAGAAAATATACAAACGAGCGCTTGAAGTCGATAAATCTTAATTTTCTTACTATTTCATCTTTTAAACAACAAAAAAAGCATATTGAACGTTTGACTTTAGTGAACCATACATTTTATGATTGATATTAAAAGAACTAGGTACTTAGACAAAAAATAAGTTTTGCCTCTGTCAAGATTTATTTCCGTAATAAAGCTTCTGATTATCAAAATTATTCCTTTTTAACCGACTTCTAAATCAAAAAGGAGGAGGTTCTCTATTCGTCTGTATTTTTTTTTTGTGTATGTCCACCGATTATTCTTGTAAGTAATTAATTGATCACTAAACTTACCTAACATAACCAACAACAATTCTAAGTCAGCACCTTTATATTTGCGTGCATCTGCATGTATTTTAGGAGGTAACTTAGTATTTTTTTGTGGATCAATTAATTATTTCTCTTTCCTATTCATTAAAATTAGTTCCATGGTTTTTAGTTATAATAACGATGGCTATTGCTGTAAGTTTTATTTAATACTAATATTACACGGTTCAACCATTGATTCACTTTGGTTGAAAGGCGCAGAAATACAGGCGCACAATGACATTGAATGATTCACTTTTACGTTTACACAAAGGCAAAAGTGAACCGTGTATTTCCGCTATAATACCTATACAGTTACTAAATAGTTACATAGTAACTATTTAGTTATCTGTGATAATAAATAAATAATAAATAAATAAATAACTTCTTACATTCACACCAATTATCTAAGCCCATTTTAATTTCATTAAGAAACTGTATCATGGAAAACTTGATAACGGATAAATATATACTTAAATACTTTAACTATAATACTAAAGATACTTTACTATAATACTAAAGATGTATTTATAGATAAGTAGGTATAAGTATATATGTTGTAAACTCAACAGCTACGATCTGCTTATTCTACGAGTAGCCTAGGTAAATTATTCATTGTTACTGAAACTCCGTTGTTTCTGTTCGTTCTAAGTTCGCCATGAAGTTTTAATGAGATTTTTGTTCCTTTTAGAAAAGGGAATCCACCTGGTGCAGGACTCCTTTAAAATTCATAGCTGGCTTGAATTCATTATTGGGCTAAATCTTTTAAATGGGCAAAGGCTTAACAGCTTTTGTTTAGAGATTTATAAACAATGGAAGGCTTAAACTTCGGTGGAGGCTGGGTTTTGTGTACATTGTTCTTTTTGTTTATCACTTCATTAAAAGCACTCATAACCCGAAATATAACCTTCAGCGATTATTATTAAGATAATACGTTTTCGTTAAAAATATTTATTGTAGTAGGTTGTACCTATAGGTAGGTTAGGTACTTGCTGCCGCTTGCAGTTTCATTAACGTGGACAGTCCACAAATCGACATAATATCTCTTGTCACAGATTCCTAATTCCTAACACAGATGCTTTGCACTTAACTGGCAATCCCAATATTAATTTAAGTTTATGTAATCTCCTGTAACTGAAATAAAAAATATTTGATTTGATTTGAATATTTGTCGCTATACTATTTATCCCGTTGTATATGTCACAGCCAACTGGTTGAATCCGCACTTTCAATTAAGCGCCTAGGCCGATAATTTTTTCCGTAAGCTATTTTATCTTCCCATAGTTGACGGAGTCACAAAAAAAAATAACCACGAAATTTCTAACCTATCACGTGTTCTACAGGACTTCCGAGGGGTACATGCTGCCATACTTAACCATCCGCCGGATTCAACCATCCGCCTGCGACATATATACTTATTTCCGTGGTAAAAGGTAGCTTAAAATCATTGGGGAGAGGCCAAATAATTGGGATTCAACTACAACATAAAAGAAACAAGATATCTACATAACTAGGACTGTAGTCTATCTACCTAGATTTATTAGAGATGTTTATCTATCTAAGTAATAGACACTTGTTTGGATGCTTGAAAGGTTTTAAACTTTTTTAAACATACTTTCTTGCATAACTAATTAGTAATTTCAAAGCATTTTGTACAACAAACCTTTACGATTAAAAATTTCACATGACCATTCTTTACATGATTGCATTAGGTGATACCAGCTTTTTCCAGCATTTGTTTTGTAAAGAGAATAAAATACAATGTATCGCACGAGTGTTCCCAGCGTGATAAGGTTTATCAGGGCCATCGTCGATCCCGCCAATAACGGCAGATAAGACCGCGGCCGCTCACACGGGCATTGTGGGATCTATTCAATGTTGGAGCCAGGGTGCTAACGAGGAAACGGAACGTGGCTGTTGGGGACCTGGCATGCGACCTAGTTTTTATGACCTGCTCCCATAGAGCAGGCGTTCATGTTATCATGGCTACGTACTTGTTTTCGCGGCCACATCAATTCAGTAGGTACTAAATGCATGACATGCTCGTGAGTCGTGACATGCTCTCAAACCTTTTTCTTGGGTTCTCTGCTTGGTTTGTTACCTTATGGTATTTATTTAAGCAATATCAAAGCCTGTTATTTTAATTTTTATTTTTTTGCATTCACAATGCAATTTTTATTACTGAAAAATGAAAAATGAAGTATTTTAGAAAAAATCGACCTGTCTCATCAAAGCCGCTCAATAATGGCAGATAAGGCCACTCACACGCGGGCTACTAAGTTCTTTATTGGGTTCTGTGCTTGGTTTGTTACCTTTAGACATTTGAGCAATATCAAAGCCGCCCAATAATGGCAGATAAGGCCACTCACTCACACAGGGGCTACTAAGTTCTTTATTGGGTTCTGTTCTTGGTTTGTTACCCTAAGGAATTTGAGCAATACCTATCAAAACCGCCCAATAATGGCACATAATGCCACTCACACGAAGGCTTCTTACCTTTTTATTGTATTCTGTGCTTGGTCTGTTACCTTAAGGTATTTGAGCAATATTAAAGCCGCAAAATAATGGCAGATAAGGCCGTTCACCCAGGCCTTGTGGAATCTATTCAGTGTTGGAGCCAGGGTGCTTAAGAGGAAACAGAAAATGGGAAATGGGGTCGGGACCAGAGGCCCTAACTAACATCAGTCACCTCACCGCAAAGTTAAAAAGTTGAATAAAAGACGAAGCTAGAGATTAAAGACTACGTATGTATAGCACAATATTACCATACATGGTAATATTGTGCTATACATGACATGACCCATTTCCCATTTTCTGTTTCCTCTTTAGCAACCTGGTGCCAACACTGAATAGATTCCACAAAGCCTGGGTGAACGGCCTTATCTACCATTAAGAATTGGGCGGCTTTGATATTGCTCAAACACCTCATAGTAACAAACCAAGCACAGAATCCAATGAAAGAGCTCAATGGTAAAGCTCAAGGTCCAGGTTTCTCTTTATCGGCTATTTCATAAGCTAAAGCGCCGATGTACCTACTACTTTACTTTTCTTTAAACACAACAAGTAGCACTTGGCCTTCATCACACTTGATGTTAAGTGAAGATGAGGCTGGAGATGGACTACTTTCGGAATCCTCAACCACTGAGGAGCTGGCTATCTTATCTCTAACTGCCTTTTCTGCTTTGCGTACCTATCCGACTCTTTGACTCACTCACCAAATCTTCAACTGAAGACAAAAATTCTGCAAGCAGAAATGCAATGATTTTCGAATAAAAAGTTCCCATACGAGAAGTACCTGTCATTCGTGTCTCTAACGACCCAATTATGCAGGCAATTATTCCTAACAAGCTGTTGTTTTGCGTAATTCACAATTATGGTTGGTTATTGCTTGCAAACTACTTTTTTGTGACACGATGCGACCCCCCCTTCTACAACTACGCACTACTGATAGTTATTTAAAATATTAACAACTGTACCTAGTCATTAATTTCTACTACCTACTCCGTTCATGTAAAAGCTGTTTCACAGATTGGTCTGAAATTGAGGATCAAGCAAGACACTTTTACACCTACACTTCTGTCAGGAGACTTTAAAAATGTGTTCACATACCTATTGTAATAAATCCAACATAGATAATATTTTTATCAAAATTTATGTAAGTAAGTACTTATGTGTTAATTAATTTTATCTAGGTTTTTTTACAGACTGAAATACTTTATCATCAGTATACGTAGACTTATTTATAACACAACAAATCGAGGACCTAAAACCTTCGACCAACAATGGCTGTTATTGTTGATCGAAGCCTAAAACATTCACACACTCAATACGAATCTCAGTTCATTGATCAGTTCTCAGTTCAAGAAAAAAATAGCCCTTGGCGAGTTTCTTGCCGGTTCTTCTCGTTACAAGGCCTCCCGCCGTAGGATTTGCGAACCGATAGCGTAGCTTCATTGACGTTCACAAGTGCTGTATCAGCCTAAAATGAATAAATAATTTTGATTTTGATTGAACATGTTTATCACAACAAACGACAACGAACTAGCTAAACGTTTGTCTGACTTTGACAGACGCTGATAAAGGAAAGGGGGGGGGGGGGATAAACTTTTATTCCAGTAAGTAATTTATATGCCTAACGTTATTTCTTGTGACTGACAGTTTTTCAGGGGCACTCTTTTTTGATTAGGTAATATAGTATATTATGCAACTAGTGAATAAAGGACGGATTTAAAGCGAGGGCCGTAGATGAGTCACGAGCAAGTGAAGGATTCAACTGTTAGAATCCTGAACGACCGAGTGATTCATGGCCCTCGCTCGATATAAATTCCTACTTTATTCAGGAGTTGCATACTATACTTTATACCATGACTACGAGAAAAGACATAATTTAAGCGAAAATAGAAATTTAATCAAGAAATAAGAATTGTTACATTAATTAAAAAAATAAAAAATAGCAATCGCTAAATTGGGTAGAACTAAATAAAAAATTTGAAATAGGTGGTTAGTGACACTAACCACCAAGAGTAAAAGAGTACAACACACCTAACGTTGTTATGCTAAATATTTAGGTGTAATAGTAAAAACTAAAACTTTTTGTCTGGAATATTTTAAGAATGAATAAAAAAACATAAGTATAAAATGTAAAAAGTGATATTAAATGGTTTGCTCATTTCCAAACAAATCTTATTCTAAAATGAATGACATCGCTCGTATCAATCAAATTAATTTGGTTCCACTAACTTTTGTATCAATTGTCGAGGTAATCCCACATTCTATTTTTCATCTCGTTCCATCGCTACCTTCGTGAGTGGAACATCTAAAATGAGTAGAGCAAAACAAACTGAATACATCCTTACGATAGTCTTTATTGCTACCACTTTCTAGAAACGAGTGCAACTCCCTACTGGCACGAACCATTCAATTCAAAACAGATAGTGTAATTTGGTGCAAGCAATTTTGATCTCTATTTTATCTATAAATCAGGGTAAAGTTTCACAATTTTTTGATATTCTCGTAAGTGCCAAATGGCTAGCCCTAGATTCACTTTTGATGCTAGAATAGGAATAGAGATTTTATTGTTGCCTGCCTCGTGGAGAGTTTTCTGTCTGATTCTAAAAGTTTTTTTTGCTTTTGGATAATAGACTAAGTTGCATTATGTTGATATGTTGTAGGCGAGTGCTAGTTAATTCATCATAACAATTGAATCAGAATAACCGACTTTGCCTCTTGACTTGGCTACGACTTCGAATATAACGCAGTAACGCAGGTAGTAATTAATAAAGATTCTCTTTGTTGTTTGAATGATCCTAACTTCTTCTTGGTACTCCAATGAATTGATTGATTTTTTTTAAAGAAATATAAGGAAAAAAACATTTTTCTATGATTTTGAAGAAAATAGAAGAAAAGTAGAAAAAACGTCACCAATGAGGTTAGTTATCAAGCTGGTTGTTTCACAGGGATTATAAAATGTCCCCATGGCACAACTGGTTGGGCTTTGGGGAACTTTTATTTCCCCAAGGCACAACTGGCATCGCTGGTTCTTTCATTGGGAATATAAATGTCCCCATGGCACAACTGGTTGTGTCTTGATGACACTTGGGGAACTGCTATTTCTCCAAATTAATGAACACGTTCTACTTAAGTAGGTACATAGGTTTTGATATAAGTTTTAAAAACTCTTTATTAAATATTAAAGTAAATTGATTTGTTAAGTAATGAGCACGCGCCTAATCACAAGAAGAAAATTTAATCCAGGGCAAATCCTTACTTATATTATAAATGCGTCTCTGTCTGTCTATGTGTTACACAATCACACCTAAACTACTGAACCGATTTGAATGAATTTTGGTACAGAGATAGTCTAGAGCCTGAGAAAGGACATAGGCTACTTTTTATTGCTGAAAAATATCACCTTCCCGCGGGATAACGTCGTGTAGTACACGCGGGCGAAGCCGCGGGCGGAAGGCTAGTATAATTATAATTAAACAACGTCGACGAAATCATGCTAATACTCTGTTCTGCTAACACGTGAAAAAGAGTTGGCTCGGTATAAATATCATGTGATTACTTTAAGATGTTTATTTGTAAGCTGCATGAGAAAATAATTATTTCGTAAGTTATTTATAAAAATTTCTTGTTCTTATCTGTTCTAAAGTTATAAAAAAGTTTGATATACAAAAAGAGTTTATTGTACAAAATCATAAATAAACATACTTATTCTTGTTTTATTTAGGCATACCACGCACGACTTAATTTGCTCTTTAGGTTCTTTATGTGTAAACCTAGCTAAAGAACGTATGCTCTACATGGAACAAAACATTAAGTAAGTGGCAACTTTCTATTTAGAGATTTAATTACTTTTCCTCATATCATGAAATGTTGTCGGAATGTTTTGCACTCGAGCAGAATTGAACTCACGATATGGTATTTAAGTTAACGACTAAGATTTTGTGGTTGTTATTTATCTCGTTTCTCTTTGGTATTTACTCTGCTGAACGCCCTTGACCAGAGATCGTGCAGCGGAGCGCGGAAGAAACTCGCAACTCAGATAATTAACTTTCATTAGTCATGGATGTACTTACCTCACTTCTGATACCCACCTGTCAACAAGCCCACCTTTTTCTAATAGAAAAAGAAAACGTAACAAGGATAAAGCAAAATAAACCCTAAACCAACGGGCTGAAAGTTTCTTACGAGCCGAGTGGAAACTTTGCGTAGAAACCATTTCGAAGTCAGAAGCAGGAAATGAGTTTTGTTGTAGGTACGTTGACGAATTGGCAAAGTTTGAACCGAAGAAAAATGTGCTAAACAAAAAAAAACAACTCTTAAAGTAGATACTAAATGTCACCATTCTAAGATCCTTGCGAAAGAAACTTTATGAGGTCGAGATAAAGACAAAATGCGTGCAACAAACTGCACAGTTTAACTTGTTCCAATGGGACACGATATCTAATAACAATAACCCTTGTTTTTATTTCAAATAGAACAAGTTCTTACTGAGGATCGTGTTGCTTCCGAACTAAGATCGACTTGAGGTCAATTAATTGAAAAATTGTGATAATTAAACTCTAATGACGTCAGTAACTTCGTAACCTCTTTCAGCTTTCATCCTATGTGTTTTATTCAGTATTTCGTCAAATACTAATTAAAATTCTTACATGTAAATTCTAGATTCAGATTCCAATGGATTAGGATCGGAAACGATTAACATTCTAATCATTATTTTGCTTTGGTTGAATGGTTTTAAAAGGGAATCAATGCAGGATGACCTGATTCTCAGTAAAGAGGCGCTTGACTGCCATTTTTCGCCAACGATCCACTTCGACGTCTATTCATTCGATGCTTCAGCGAATCCCGTCCACTTATCCACGTATTCCAAATTCAATACGTTAAAAACCTTATTGAATTATGTTAAAGTGGGTAAGTAAGTTGTAAAAGAAAAAATATATTCAATTTAATACTGTGTAACGTCAAAAACAAAACACATTTAAAGGAGTTTTATCTAAGATCAAACTTAAATACAACATTTAAAATGTCACGAATATCTTATAATATGTATCGATATAGATTACGTACAATTATCGATATGTCGATCTATCTGTCAATATCGATAAATTGCTATATCATATCATGTTCCGGTGCTCATTTTAGGAGACGGGAGCAGACTACTCAATATTTATAGCGATCGCTATCAATCTATCCATTTGTGTACATACGTCGCTGGCTTTTGAAAACAATTGTTGTACATTATTAAGGCGCTACTCGGAAAAATATGGACTTTTTGATTTAAAACTATAGGACGGTTACAGTTGTTAAAAATCTGGTAATAAGATATATATTTCTTCATACCTTTATCTAGAATCGTATAGTTTCAAAAACACGATTTTATGATTTTGCCTCGACACTTTTTATTTTCGAAAAGACCTTTAAAAAATACGAAAAGTGAAGATTATTCTTAAATGGGGTTACTTACACTATTGGAAATTGGTTTAATTAGTGGACACCAATAATATTGAGGATCGTATAGAAGCATTTTTTTTAAATCGCTGTAGTTTTTTAATACGAAGTGATTTTGTGTTTTTTTTACCTAATCTGCAAAATCGGTCTCGCTCCCGCGCGCGTCGTTTTCTCATTGCTATCTCGCTTCAGCACATTTTTTCCGAGTATCGCCTTAACAGTGGCTTGCAAATGTAAGACAAGACAAAAAAGCATCTGTGCTAGATATTCAAATTGAAAAAATAAATTTGGCAAGGCAGGCAGACAAAAGGCAGTTTGGCGATATTGGTAGGTAATTTTTCTTTTCTGCCAATACTGGATACTTGGTTTGTCATTTTATATTAAACGAGTAACAATTCCAAGCACACACGAAAGCTTTGTTATCACAGTTTCGTGTTCAACAATGAAAATCGTATCGAATCGCGGAAGAGAGTAGTTTCGATCCGATAAATTGATATTTTATGTTTTGAGATCTGTACCAAGGTTAGTTGCTTTATTTTAACTGTTTTCAAATAGTTGTGTAAATGTGTGTGAGATAGTATCAATGATCGATCTTGACTAACAATAACTAAATGGTAAATGAATCAAACGTGCATGGTTGTAATTCTAAATGTCTTACTTCTATACTAATCTATACTTATAATAAATCTGTAGAGAGGTCAATTCTGTACATGAAATATATTTCCAAAATAACTATCAGGATGTGATTAGGGATCGATATTGATGCCAAAAATGCAATCAGTAAAATTTTTGTCTGTCTGTCTGTCTCTCTGTCTGTCTGTCTGTCTGTCTGTGTGTATAACCGTTATAGAAACAAAAACTACTCGACGGATTTTAACGAAACTTTGTACAGTTATTTTTCACACTCCTGAGCTGGTTATAGTGTACTTTTCATCACGCTACAATCAATAGGAGCAGAGCAGTGAAGGGAAATGTTGGGAAAGCGGGAGCGGGTTACTCCATTTTTTAAGCTTCCGTCGCGTGTGCAACCTTCATGGTTAAAGCTACACAGAAATCATGTATGACGGAAATGTTCTCCTTAAAATTATATAAAAAATATCCCACGACTGCATATGTCTATCTTTTATGGTAGACTCACAACAACACGTGTAACTCCCGATAGCTTAGCAGTTCGAAGCTTCGCTCGACGCGTCTCGCGGCCGAAGGTATAAAAAGGCGGGGCGTCCGAGCGCGAGCTTCATACAATTATAATAAAAAGGAACCTTCAATTTTATTGTTACCACTTGCAAGTGAGAAGGAATAGATTTGTATACTTTTAACGTTTTCGTTGCTTATTCAATCAGTTTATTGTTGACATGTACGCAAAAATTTAAACCGAAAGATTAGTTTAAAATACGATCTAATCAAAGGCAGCTGCGCGCTGAAGAATACGTGCACCTTCGCGACGCCATAATCAATGATAGATCTACTTACCAAAGATAACATTTTTGGAGAAGTATTGTGTTATATGTATAGTGTTGAGTGGCAAAAACGCGGCTTGCCTCACGCACATATCCTGCTTTGGTTAAAAGATAAGGTTCGACCTAAGTTTGTTATAATTTTAGACGACGTTTGCACAACTATTTTGCTGATAAGAGAGAAATAAAAATATTTATATTTTTGCATTCACAATGCAATTTTTATGGTTGAAAAATGGAAAGTGAAGTATTTAGAAAAAATCGACCCTCTCACAACCAGGTCCGATGGGACTCGAACCCACGACGATTGTGAATGCAAAAAAGTAAAAATTTAAATAATTTATATTTTTTTGCAATAGGGGCGGAAAGGGGTTTTAAACAATTTGAAGTGGGGCTATTAGGGCATATGGGGTATCATATAAAAGAGCGCTGCTTGCACACTCTCAAACAATTTTTCTTTTTGTTTTAGGCCGCATAGTTTTTGACTTATGATGAAAAATGTAAAAATAATACAGTCCCCCCTTATCTCCGAAGTTTGCAAAGATAAATTGTTTTAGGTGATAGAAGTTTATGTAAAGATTACGGGAAAAATAAAACGATGTCTCTAAATAGTAAACTTTTTCAGAAATCATCAACAAAAATTACATTAGTTCCATTATCGGTCAAGAGATGGCGCTGACCAAAAACTGCAAAATTCTACATCGCAAATTCTTGGAAGAATATAATATGCCTCGCCGATGAAAACATTTTTACGTTTTATTTACAACTAAAATATCCTCCTTCCTACCTACTCGCAGGTTGCTTTGTTTGGGCACGTTTGGGTGAAGCATAGTTGTAGTTTTTTCTATTTATTTATGATGGTACGGTACGGAACCCTCGGTGCGCGAGTCCGACTTGCTCTTGACCGGTTTTTTACTGTCCTACGTTTGATATATAGTACAAAAATTTCTAAATTGGCCGTAGTGAATTAGGCTGCAGTATGAAAAATTCGTTTTGGCTACATAAACAATTGACTTTTGTTACTTTTTTACGTAATACTTATGATAATCCTTTGTATGACTGAAAGGAATCCTACTTATATTATAAATGTGAAAGCTTAGATGTTTGCTACTCAATCACGCCAAAACGGCTGAACGGATTTGGCTGTTTGGGATACAGATACTTTTGTAGCTTGGAGAGGAACATAGGCTTTTTATCCCTGAAAAATATCACATTCCCGCGGAATAACGTCGTGTAGTCCACGCAGGCGAAGCCGCGGGCGGAAAGCTAGTAATATACTAAGACTAATTAATTACTATAATATTATAAAGAGGAAAGATTTGTACTTATGTATGTATGTAATGAATAAACTCAAAAACTACTGGACCGATTTCAAAAATTCTTTCACTTTTAGAATGCTACATTCGGATTTACAAAGGCTTTTATTTTATCCCGATATTCCCACGGGAACGGAATACACGCGGGTAAAACCGCGAGGATCCGCTAGTCTTACTAATATTATAAAGAGGAAAGATTTGATTGTTTGTTTTTTTACATCGAATAGGCTCCAAAACTACTAGGCCGATTTAGAAAATCCTTTCACCATTAGAAAGCTACATTCATCCCGGGTGACATAGACTATATTTTATCCCGATATTCCCACGGGAACGGGTACCACGCGGGTAAAACCGTAAAAGTATTTTAAATATCGGATGATTCACAAACTCTTATTGACAATGTCTCTAATATCTCTCCTTGACATTGGCGTCTCGGTCCGTAAGCTGCCCTTGCACACCCAATATCTTCAGACCTTTCACTCCACTTGACGCCCTTCTAACTGTCACAAGTGTGAAAGACGTAAATAGGTCTGTCGCCTATGGTCGCAAACAACGGCTCATGTTACAAAACTGTAATATTCAACTGATCCGCTACTTGGCGGTCTTCATTTTATCCTCTTACTTATATTGCCAGCTTAAACTTCGTCCTTGAACATAAGTATTGACGTTCTAGCGTGATTTGTGTGTTTAACTACAAAAAATATCACGTGTGATCTCGTATAAAAAAAGCAATTTCAACCGTAAATATGTGATTGTTTGTGCCTCTCTAGCATGCATAAATAATCTCGATAAAAAAATTGTCTCGACACGTGTCGCTGATACGCTTATTTCACTGTTGAGTAAGGAGATCATATATCAATAATTTGTGTTGGACATCAATGACATACCTACATTGTTCCGATACCAAACTTTAGTAGCTTGAGCACTGTTTTATGGAAATTGGAAACAACGACGGGTTATCACATATACCCTAGGAAATATTGAAAAGTTCGTTTTCAATATCACCCTGACCGGGATCAAACCCGGGAACTCCAGAGAAAGCGGCACCTTGAAAACCGTTGCGTATACAGGCACGAGCAATAATATGCAACAACATAGAACTTTGTCAGAAATATTGGACGAAGCCTATGCCCACTACTGGGCATAGGCCTCGTCCAATATTATACATAGTCCTACGTTGTTAACATATTATTGCTCGTGACTGTACACCACTCGGCTAAGAAGGTCGCCAAAGATAATGTCTTGCTATTGTAGCAAGAGTCCAAAATTTTATCGTGGATCAACCATACAAGGATCAACCGTTTTTGGAACAAAGGATATCCCCAACTTGAACAAGGTTCTACAATTGAGTAACGTTTAGACCTTTCACGCCACGATACTTGAATAATGACCCCATGACAAAAACATCGTGAATTCGTGATTCCTATCCAGCGTTCGAAAGCGTGATCTTATACTTACTTTGGTATCAATTCGACGATCTTTGCATTTATTCCACGAACTATTGCCTCTTCAGCTTGTAACCGCGACTTTAGTTAAAGTTCATCATTCTCTTCTAGCTCATTCCCGGTAGGTTACGTTACGATGCGCTTTTGTCATCCTCTATTACATAAAGTCATAAAATAGCTATATTTCTATGTACTTAAATATTTCTGACTTTATGGGAAAATAACTACTGCGAAATCGTGCGTCTTTGACAGTTCTCTATTAGCATGGCCACAGCCGTCTCTATCGTCTTCTACAAGCCATGCTATGATACGGAACGGCAACATTGCTGTGAACCGGTTTACTCCTCTGAGTACTAAATCCTATGGAGGTGGCATACCTACGAAAAAGTGAGGTGTAAGTAGTAAGTCACACTGTAAGAAAATCTTGGAATTCAATTTTAAACTACTTCTAATTGTCGTATTAATCGTTCCGTCAAAATCGATCCAGCCTAATCTAAAAAGCGGTTATTTAATGTTACAAACAGACACTCCAATTTTATTTATTTGTATAGATGTATAGAAGATATGCCATCTCCATAGGATTCAGTACTCGAGGTTTACTCGCTGTTTACCTGTCAAACGATGCAAACGGTGTCAAATCGGTTCACTTAAAACTACGTTGCCAACTTTATGCGCATGGCTTGTAGAAGACGATAGAGATGGCTGTGGCATGGCGCATTGCAGATTCTTCATTCAAGAAATTCGCAGTCTTGTGTGGGAGTCCTAGGTATATCATAGCACACATGACTGCTATTTATAGGAGCGTTGTTTATAACTGAAGTGAAAACTTCTTTAGTGGCGTTGTGAACTTTTTGTGATGGGTAAAAAATGTTAAACTGGCGTCAGGACACGTGACCGTCCGATCGAAAATTCGTAAGACGGACACGTGACCAGATCGAAAGACTGTTACAATTTCATTAGAGTATGAAGGCAAATTTCGCCACCGTTTCCAAAGTTGTAATAGCTCAGTTAGAAAACGGGCGGCATTGAAGCCAGAAAACCTCGGTTCAAATCCAGTCCGTATTTGTTCTTTTTTTTTTGTCAAATTCATTTTTTTTGTGAAAACGTCTAGGGGCCCTCTTCACTTCTGCCGGCACTCCCGGAGTGCAACCCGTTGTTTTTTTTTTAATGTTAAACCTCGAATAACAAAAATATTTCATTCACCGCCACTATCTCGCTTAGGTAACCTCGTTAGTTTAAAAACCTAGTTCCTGTTATTAGAGTACTTCTCTTTTCCACCAACTACAGTCGTCACAAATTAAGATGCCCGTTTTGACACATGCCAAAGTGACGTGATTAGGCATGTAACCATACGAGTCTGTGATCGATTCTCGCGATTAATCGATTGAGGTTCTGAGTAACTAATCGATTATAGTAGGTTTGCAACTTATGTGGATTAAGATTAAAGTTATCATTATAAAATGTTAAACTTACTATATAGGTACTTATACTTTTAATAAACATATTATTAAAGTATAAATTTACCTTTTATCACTACATAGTATAAAACAAAGTTGCTTTCTCTTTCCCTATGTCCCTTTGTATGCTTAAATCTTTGAAACTACGCAACGGATTTTGATGCGTTTTTTTTTATAGATAGAGTGATTCAAGAGGAAGGTTTATATGTACTTTTTATCCCGATATTCCCACGGGAACGGGAACCACGCGGGTGAAACCGCGGGCGGCCGCTAGTGTTATATAAACTTGAATCGAATACACTTAAATTGCATAATTTATATTAGAGCGAACGCGCACTTGTGATTTTTAATCGGGCGATAGTTTGGTCGTTCTCGGATTCAGTATAGAGTTATATGGCAGTGGCAATCGTCAGTGCGCTTAAACTATCGACCGATCAAACTATCGAAAATGACTGGCCGATAGTTGTACGATCAAACTATCGCACAACTATCGGTCGGGCGGTAATGTGCATGAAGGACTACCTATGTGAGCGCGCGCACTGCATTCAACTAAAATATCGCCCAACTATCGGTAGACTGCGCATTCAGTATTGAACTATCGAAAATGACTGGCCAATAGTTACTACAACTATAGATAAAGTTACAGTTATACAACTATGGGCCTGTGCATGAAAGACTATGTGAGTGCGCGCCCGGATTCAACTAAACTATCGACCAACTATCGATCGACTAAAATCACAAGTGCTCGCAGGTTCACAAAACCAAACTATCGGCCGACGACAGTTTGATCACGCACGATCGTCTTACGATTCCGACTAAACTATCGGTCATCTAAAAATCACAAGTGCGCGTTGGCTCTAAAAGTGCAAGTATTTTAACTACAGCTCACAGCATAGATATGGTCATAGAGTAGCCACATTACTTATTATAGCGGCCTGTACACGTTGGCCCAACCATTGGCCAATACGTCGTATATTAACATTTTTGAAAGAACCTTTTTAAACGTCTTGTTCGTTCAAAAGTGTCAATGTACGATGTATTGGCCAGTGGTTGGACCGAACGTGTACAGGCCGCTTATGGTAAAAAACGCACGCTTGTCCGATGCGAACGCTTCGAACAAGCCGAACGAAACATGTTTTAAGAAATCTCTGGAAAGGTGAACGTGACGATTCAACATGGTGAGGTGTACAAGGTTGTCTAGGTTTTATTTAAAGATTTTTTTTTCATACGGTTCATTCGAAACCTTCTCCTTGGATAAGTTTGCGTTTGCCTAGAAACCGTTTTATCGAAATCATTGTTGCCAATTCATAATTTCACTAATGCTTAAGCACTAATCTAGTTTTCGCACAAAAAATATCAATTTTACAAATTATTCTATTAAAGTGGTTATAACGATTATTTCGATAAAATTGAATGAAGCTGGAGAAATCCTGCACACAACGGTTACAACACTAGTATTTAAAAAAATAAAGACTGAGAACGTAACGGTTTTTCGAGACGTTTCGTAGTTAATCGAATCTGCGTTTGCTTTAGAATAAACGCAAAAATAATACGAGAAATACACTTTGCCTTAATTTATGATGCGTTCAAAAATGTAACATATTATTTCCATACACCTTTGATAAGTAATCAGCATATATTTGATTTTTTGGTTTTCGTAACAAGTTACATTCTAGGGTCATTACCATGTGTCAAAACGGGCATCTTAATTTGTGACGACTGTAACCATTTTTCCTGCGCCTCTCCACACGTTTCACCGTTGAAGTATTTCCCTTTTGTAATATAAACTGTGTCACGTCCAATTAAAACGAGAGTCCACGTAAAGCCGTTCCTGACATAACTGCTCGTAATTTCCAAATTAAATCTGAAGGATTCCAGCTTAGTTGAACCCCTGAGAAACATTTGAACGTTTAATGACTAGATACCTGCATTTACGACAGTTTTTGAAGGCAGGAGACGTTTAGGTTTATGACTTCAACTGCTGTTGCGAATATCTATTAGATGTGCCTGTAATTTAATTAAAAACAATAAACTTTATTAATTTATAGGTACTTCCTTAGATTCTGATATTCGTAAAAGCAGCACTAATCTTTATAAAGCCGTGGTTATTATTTCACTTGTGAGTTTCACTGTACGTTATACTTTATTTTATTGTTAATAAAATATCACATTGTACACTACATGCAAAACATACATTCCTCCTCGGTAAAACCACGTAAAACCTCGGCTAATGCATAAGTAGGTACTCAATGCTCAATAATTTTGTGGTTTTGGTGAGTATTCAGTTTTGTTTGTATGTAACTCTTTTAATAATTTAATATCTTGTATTCATTGTTTCAGATCATCGAGTTTTTGACTTCGGAGGTAAGTTTAACTTAAAAAAAAATGATTCCTTATACTGTAAATTAATGCGAACTCTCTTTGCTGTGTAAATTGTAGAGTATCTTTTTACCCACGAAACTATTTTTGCCAAAAATTAACTTCAACAAGAACGAAGCGAAATGGTCCATAAATCTTGACGGGTGTGAAATAAGGGATGAAGTCCCCTAAATCTAAACTTAAAGTTTTCCCTATAACTTTTTTACTGTAGTTTCCTGCATCATTTCCACGATCCCACAATTAAGTTACACCACAGTGTCGTCCGATACACATTGACACAATGCGTGACACAATTCCCACAGTTCACTTTCCATTTCGCGTTTGGTTTAGCTTCCAGCAATTAGTGCGTTGGAAACAATCATCGGACTGCGACACATGCGTTTTTCTGATTAGGTAGCTACTCAGATTTGGGTTTATTGCGAGAACTTTCATTAAATTGCTAGTCTATCATTAGAATCAAATCTCTCTAACAAATAGATAGGTACTTCTGATTAAGTAATTAAATAATAGGAAAATATTGAAAGAAATATTTTTTTTAATTATGAATGCAGTTTTGGGTATCAAAAAGGGAACGGTTCCTTTGATTGAGTTGCCTATAGCTATCTCCATTGTTTCGATCACCTACTTTCCCCCCATGTGGCATAAAGTGATTCCACCCTGTATATTGACAAAACGTCTGCGAGTGAAATATCACGTCTATTCTAGTTGTCTAAAGTTAAGGTTAGGTGTGTCGACAAAACGCTAATTAGACTAATCTCCTGTTCTATTCCCTGACACTTATCTTTTTAATGCGTACTTATTTTAACCAAGTTAAATATTGTACTTCCTAATATGTACTTGCCGAAGGTAACCAAACATAAACGTACGTTTATGAGTCATAAACTGGTCATAATCATAATCGCGCAGTTACCAAATATTATATAGACTCTCGTTACACCCACCAGCAGTAATAATAACAAAGTAAGGATAGGAATGGGAAGCGACAACCCTTCAAATATTCTTAAAATATGGCGTCGAAATAAAATATATACTTACCTACTTTTTATCATTCACAGAATTATTCTCAGCAATGCAAAAAAAACTGGCAATTCCCGAGACTAGGTACACCGCACAACACATTCAAAGAACAAACTCATCTGCTTTATAATATAAATGTAGGTTTTGTTTTAGTTATCATAGTAAGAAATGAGCGATATTGCAAAAACCCAATTAAAATAATCATGACGGACGTTGAGTTTATGAAACAAAAAAAAGCCAGTAATTCAGGATAATCGTGAATTGATACTGAATGATTGATCATAATACAAATTCGCTTTAAATGACTTCCCGATAAACACAATAATAAAATCGATTTGACCAACATACCGAACATTATGTAAAGCGGAAACGAATAACCGTGTGGCAGTACCTAATCAAAAATAAGAAAAAAAGGAGTTCCTTAATATTTTGTAACGTTACGAGAATTGTGCAAGTAATAGTTAAACCTGTTTGTTCAACATTCAATTTATTGTGTCATGACATTCAAGACCTAGTTCCAAAAATAGACCTTTTCATGAATGATCCTTTTTATAAAACGAAGCTAAAACTAATTACGTAATTTATCATTTTGATGGAGATGAGCTTCAAAAGAGACGTCATAAATCATGGAATAATACGAACATATTTCAATAAAATTATTTGTTATAACAACAGAATTTCTGCTTAAAATGTTTTTTCATAATTTCTATTTAAGAAAACGTGCATGTTTTGTTGAACGAAGTTAAAACATAACATTATAGTAATTATGTAGGCATTGTAAACACGAAAAAAGTGTACAAGCTTTTTGAAATAGACTAGAAAAACTAGTGAAATGCAAATAAAAGTGAAAGAAACAAACTTATAGCAATCAGAGCAATCCACGAGCGGTACCGGTTCCGACCGACACTACCCGCGTTCGGTTCACATATTATGTAGGTATGTGGTAGACAGAATTACTGCTTAGATTATATTACAGGTCATGAATACCACAATTGTGTCCTCGCTGATGGCTGAAAACGATTGAAGGTTTACGATTTCTTTTATGTCAGAGTATGAAGACAATTAAATTGATTGACAACTTAGTGATAACAATTTTTTGTCGATCAGAGTCTTTTGTCGATTTTAGAGTGCCTCTTTTCGACACTGAAGCAGTGAGAAGCGGAGTGGAGCTGTGATGTAATTATTTTCAAACCTTTGAAGTATGTAGGTACCAGTGGCGAAGAGTCCATTCAAGCCAATTTCTATCGGGTTCCCTTTTAAAAATTCCTAAAACCCCTTCCCACCATGCACCCAGATCATTCATTATTGGCAAAAATTTTTGGGCATGCTTACCTTCTTTATGTAAGACAAGTTCGCTTTTACAACATAAATTTTAAACTACTTACTTTTCAATGTGTCAAGTAGTTTCGGATAATGAGACGAGATAGTGCTGTCAGCAACTAAATGAAGGGGTAGGTATGGCATACGTGCAGAACAAAAGAAAAAACCCAAAGTTGATGTTGAAACCAAATATTTTAATTTTTTCTAGTAAAAATGAGAATTAATAGGAAAAAATACGTGATTGGGAATAAATAGGAAGAAATGACCATCTCGTGTCAAATGTATAAAAACCCGGTACCGCACCGCTCCTCTGCGCGTCCGTCGTCTCTGTGAATACGCATTCTAATCGTTAACTGCTGTGATGTTAAAACACAGTTTCTGCGAATCGTACAATTTAGCTGAGTGTTTGATCTCAAATTATCTGTTTGTTGTTTGAAGCGCAAACTGATTTACTGAGAACTGCATAGGTACTTATTGCTTCTAATAAATGGGGAAGCTGTTACAGAAACGCTATTTGAAGCTATCCACATTTCTTATTAATTTATGTCAATATGCTAATTGACTTGCGGTCCAATGAATTAATGTAGTTTATTACTTGCCAGACCCCTTTTGTTCTAGTTCTCGTTCATACAAAAAAAATGATATTTTAGTGTCAATATGCAAAAACAATTGCCGTCGGATAAATCAAGGTACTTAATATAAGTTTTTAGTAAAAATTTCATTTTTATGACAAGCTTTTTTGCTGACTGTACTTTAATATTGTATTGTCACCTAAACTAAACCAGTATACAAAATTTCAGCTCCATTGGACACTGGGAAGTGGGTCAAATTAAGCTTGCAAGATTTGTCCCCCACTAACTAACAAACTAACTAATAAAGGTGTGCTATTATGTTATATTCGTATATTATAGCATATCGTTATACTACATTAAAATATTAGGTTATTTTTAATGCTATAATATATTAGTATTAAGTACCTAATATAATAAATAACCTATTATAATATAACCTATGTTAAACTAAAAGTAGTTATTAATGTTTTTTTACACTACTTAATGATCAATTACTTACTATTAATAAACCAATTCTTTATTCTTTTTTCCACTATTTTACAAATAACAACACGAGTAAATTCATATTACGCTATTAAAAACAGAATTCCGTACTTTTTAAGCCCCGAGCGTGAGTTCGAGATCAAGAATTCCACAGGACAGCATTAATTAAATATTCTAATAACAGTAATAAATGTTATAGCAGAAAAATAACATGTTCGTTCAAATCGCATGTCGTACGTGATTTATGATATTAGTCCTTATTGATAATACATTAGAGTATGTCTCAACTGTTTCAAATATAACGCGTTATTTGGTTTTCCAACTTTCAAAATTCAACTCTATTTCTATTTGATAGAGTTGAATTTTGATAGATTTGATTACCAAGAAAAGAGAGAGCAATACTTGCATCGCGTGCGGCTGGAATAACGGCTGGATAGAGAAGGAGAACACAGTTCATTCGTTCAGTTCTGTCATTTCATTTGTCAATTTCGAATACACTAGATGGCGTGCGGCGGGCGCCCTGCTTGATATAATTTAATACAGCAATAGCAGAATAAGTTATATTTTTATATTAGGTGCGATAGTTATATTTTTATAACGTTATGCTATATGCGTTATCGAATATAACGCACACCTTTACTAACTAACATGGCAACTTTATAAAAAGCTTGTAAAATAGTACGTTGTGGCTTATCAGATTTTCTTTTATAAAATAATAAAATAATCTATTCACTAAAGAAAATGTTTAAACCTGAGTAAAAAATAATCTGAAGAAATTAATTGTTTTTCAACACACTTGCTCATAAAGTGAGCCTTATTACATCGATCTTAGGGCCATAAACCGAACTATAAAACACGCGTGCATAATAATATTACAGTACTAGTTGCGTAATAGAATTATCCCTACAAAGTTAAGTAAGTACCTAACTGCAAATTATATGCGAGTAAACAGAGACTTTTCAATTTAACCGGGTAATACAGTATCCCTACAAAGTTAAGTTACACTAGATGGCGTGCGGCGGGCGCCCTGCTTGATATAATTTAATACAGCAATAGCAGAATAAGTTATATTTTTATATTAGGTGCGATAGTTATATTTTTATAACGTTATGCTATATGCGTTATCGAATATAACGCACACCTTTACTAACTAACATGGCAACTTTATAAAAAGCTTGTAAAATAGTACGTTGTGGCTTATCAGATTTTCTTTTATAAAATAATAAAATAATCTATTCACTAAAGAAAATGTTTAAACCTGAGTAAAAAATAATCTGAAGAAATTAATTGTTTTTCAACACACTTGCTCATAAAGTGAGCCTTATTACATCGATCTTAGGGCCATAAACCGAACTATAAAACACGCGTGCATAATAATATTACAGTACTAGTTGCGTAATAGAATTATCCCTACAAAGTTAAGTAAGTACCTAACTGCAAATTATATGCGAGTAAACAGAGACTTTTCAATTTAACCGGGTAATACAGTATCCCTACAAAGTTATATGCGAGTAAACAGAGCATTTTCAATTTCACCGGGTAATACGTACAGTTCTTTTTTTGTAACAACAAATAGGTTTTATACGGTTGAAAATCCATTTACGTTTTTAGAATAAATAAATATGTCTCTAATTAAGTCAAAAAAACATAATTAAGTATATTATTATCAAATTATTTATAATTCACAATAATTTGTTATAAAACATTTGCGTTTTATCACTATTATTATAATTATTTTGAAGTAGGCTGTATGGCTGTATGTAATCAATGACCTAACATTTGGAGCGTGCAAAAAAAAACTTACGCGCTTTTTCCCTTAGCTAATTAGGTTAATTAATTTATGAATGAATGCAATAAATGTTTGTTTTTCCTCGCAAGTGTGTTGAAAAAGTGCGTATGAAACTCGTGAGCAACTTACTCACTAGGCACTCGGCTGATTTACGCCCTCGCCTGCGGCTCGGGTTGCAACCCACAGCCTCGTGTATAATGAGCAACGTTAGCTCACTTGTATCATAATATACTATTATTGCATATTTTATATTACTTAATTGATTGATTGATATAACTTGACTCAAATAAGTTTTTAGTAAAAATTTCATTTTTATGACAAGCTTTTTTGCTGACTGTACTTTAATATTGTATTGTCATCTAAATCAGACCTGGGTGTCTACCATCAACTTTAAGACAGCGATTCAAAAATATCGCGATGCAGAATAGGTTCCTAAAATGAATTGCTTTCTTTCGTACTATGTACTACGTATATTTTCTAAAAACTGGATCGCAAATGAATTGCTAAATGTGAATGACAATGAACGATTTGTGTCCTTATTTCTTCTACCCGTCTCTTTCACTCGATTCTGTCATACACGGAGAGTGAGAGGGACGGGTATAACCGGCAGGTGTCATGTTAGCTTGGCCGAGTTATAAGTCAATAAGAGTTCTTGACAGCTTAGCGGCTGTGAAATGTCATTGAATGATGACTGAATCGCTGTCATTGATATTAAGCTGTCGTGGTACGAATAAGCGAAGCAGATCAGTTTAGGTCCTAAACAAAATCGCAATAAGAGTTGATGGTGGGCACCCAGTATACAAAATTTCCGCTCCATCGGACACTGGGAAGTGGGTCAAATTAAGCTTGCAAGACTTGTTCCCCACTAACTAACTAACATGGCAAGTTAATAAAAAGCTTGTAAAATAGACTTGCTAAAAATAATGTAGGTATTTTTTTAACATAATAATAATAATATACTTTCTTACAAAAATTGCATTGTGAATGCATAAAAATAATATAAAATCATAATAATAACTACATAAGCTGACTTCACTATTGAATGCAGCTACACGCGACATGGTCTATTGATAATCGATTAAACTCGATACCGATGTCACGTTTTGACACATGCTTTTATTTTGTTACGTTCTTAATTTCTCACGTTTAACCTTATACCTATATACAGTTATACCCGTTAATAATAGCCATACAAACGTTGACTTTATTATAGCGGTTATGAAGATGTTAACATATAAATCCCAAAAATAATACTTTTCACTACTCATGCTCGTAAAGTTCGTGTTTATGTTGGGTATAGGCTGCATAAAATCGCTTTTTATGCTCTAGTGCATAAAGTAAAATCTTCGTCTAAAGTCTCAGACTCTAAGACAAAGGTCGTTAGGTAAACAGTCACACACAGTCAATTAAACTTCGTTAAATAAACTTGTTATCTCACTCTGTTTCTTCAATTTTGTACATAATCCATGTTAAATTACTAAATTATTATTAAACTAGGCAAAATTAATGAGTTTCCTAAGAAATAGGTAAGTATTTCAAGAGCAATATGGACTACAATCTATGCTAAAGTCACTGTGCTGCCACTGCCACGTATAAAAAAAAGAAAAAGAAAGTCTTCCCGCCAATATGTCAAAGTCTTTATTTTTTCTCTTTTGCAATATTGTTATTTATTTTCATCACACTCGAAGTGGAAAGCAGAGTGTATAACTCGTACAAAAAACCCATTTTACCCTCGATTTGACTATCCACCCTTGCCTACGGCTCGGGTGGATATATACGTCTCGGGTAAAATGGTACGTTTTATGCACTTGTTGTACAATCTACTATTAGGTAGTAGACCAAGTGCCTGTTTCACAACGTCCGATTAGGAGATACTTTTCAGTTTAATTGTCAGTTTTGTATGGACTAACTGCCGCACTCAGAGACGCCAATTAACTTTAATTGATCATTAAATCTCTATATCTGTCTATTTTTTATCTCAAGTATTGAATAGAGTAGGAATGATATTTTAATGCCAATTAAATTTAATTGACGTCTCTGAGTGCGGCAGCAAGAAAGTATCTCCTAATCGGACATTGTGAAACAGACACTAACCCTCAGAACTCAAGAAGGAAGTTAAAAGTAGCAAGTGGCCCCCCCCACCCACTGACTTTATTATAGCGGTTATGAAGATGTTAACATTTAAATCCCAAAAATAATACTTTAGGTAGTAGACCAAGTGCCAGTTTCACAATGTCCGATTAGGAGATACTTTTCAGTTTAATTGACAATTTTGTATGGACTAACTGCCGCACTCAGAGACGCCAAATAACTTTAATTGATCATTAAATCTCTATCTGTCTATTTTTATGTCAAGTATTGAATAGAGTAGAAATGATAATTTAATGCCAATTAAATTTAATTGACGTCTCTGAGTGCGGCAGTAAGAAAGTATCTCCTAATCGGACATTGTGAAACAGGCACTAACCCTCAGAACTAGTGATGGGTTTTTATCCGGATAAATACTCAAAATGGATAAATACTCATAAATATCCATTTTTACTCGAGTATTTATCCAAAAAGGCGGATAAATACTCTTTGAACATGTTTATTTCTATTTAACGTAAATTTTGAATTAGAATGTTGGTAATAAGTATTTTTAAGATAAAATATGTGTTTCTGCGTTTTTAAAATACTTACAAATAATGAATAATAGCAAAAGAACTATCTAATTCAAAATTCAAAAAAAATTCAAAATTCAATATCGTTTATTCAATTTAGGTTTGTTTAACAACACTTATGAACGTCAATGAAGCTACGCCATCGGTTCGCAAATCCTACGGCAGGAGACCTTGTAGCGAGAAGAACCGGCAAGAAACTCGCCAAGGGCTATTTTTTTCTCCCTGTCTTAACTTATACAGAGTCGTCAAATTTGAAAAGTGACCTTCACATAATAGTAAGGTTACTTTCCATCACAATACAGAATGCCGCTTAAATTAAGTACAATTTTGCTTATTACCTAAAACAGTAAACAATTTTCAACTAAACAAGGAATCAAATAGTTTAATGGACACACTAATCTTAATCCTATTCACATTGTATTATAGGATTAATGAAAAGGAAACTGCAAGCTGCGCTGTATATTCAAATTTATAAGTATTAACAAATAAAAGGAATTTTTGAATAAATAAAACAATTATTAGAAAATTGCTGTTACTGTAAGACACGGATACCAAAATTACTATGAGACACACCAGCTCGCTCATAAATCAATATAATACTATTATTAACCATATCCCGAACACCTTTAACACAAGTAGACATGAACAGACCCACCCCACTGGCAGCACCCGTTCACGAGCATGACGCATGAGCCAGCCATCGCTTCGCTCAACCATATTTTAGGGAACGTAACGACCCGACTCACACGACACCACCGCAGGAATGTTTAACGAGAGCATGACATACTTAAGCTACCAGTGTTAAATGCCGAATTAAAAAAAAAAAACAAATTCGAAATACTAGAATGTAACACAATACAATAAAAAAAATTAAATTAAATTATGACCAAGCCGTTTTGTCCTTTAAGTAATCGTTAACAGTATAATATCCTTTTTTAACGAGGCCATTTTTTATGTGCATCTTAAACTTTTCAATAGGCAAGTCCAATAGACCGTCTGGAATTTTGTTGTAAAAGCGTATCCCAAGACCCAGGAAAGATCCATGAACCTTCTCTAGCCTGTACCGAGGCATTACAAGTTTATTTTTATTTCTAGTATTTCGGTTGTGCAAATCACTATGTTTGATATATTCATTTATATTGCAACGAACGAAAACTATGCAATTAAATATAAATTGGGATGCAGCTGTTAATATACCAATCTCTTTGAATTTGTCCCTGAGAGAGAATATTTCAAGTTATTTATATTTTTTCTTCTTCCATTCACAATGCCATTTTTATTATTGAAAAATTGAAAATAAAGGACACTATGAAAAACAAAGTAATTTTTCGCTGGTTAAAAAAATAGTGGTATACCCGACTCTATTACGACAAGATTTTGGTAGGTACTTTGGTTTTGGATTTTAGTACTATTTTGACAAGAAAACAGCAACGCAATGTCAAAAATATTAAAAAATCCAAGATGGCAGCCAAATTCTTTGTTTGTGGGCAGATTTTGATGAAACTCGACTTTTTGTCAGTTTTGACATTGCGTTGCTGTTTTCTTGTCAAAATAGTACCTAAAACCGAGTTTCATCAAAATCAGCCTACTAACAAAAGAGCCGCCATCTTGGATTGTTTAATATTTTTAACATTGCGTTGCTGTTTTCTTGTCAAAATAGTTCCAAAAACCGAGTTCCATAAAAAGCGGCCCACATTCGTCAAATCTAGTCCAGCAAAACAAAAGTTGTGCGTGGATACAGCTAAAAAGATATTTATCCGTGATTTTGAGTAAATATCAGATAAAAACGGATATAAACGAGTATTTATCCATTTTCGATAAATATCCGAGTATTTACTCTTTGAGTATTTATCCACTGCCCATCACTACTCAGAACTCAAGAAGGAAGTTAAAAGTAGCAAGTGGCCCCACCCACTTGGACGCTTGGAAACGCTATGCTCAACAAAACAGCAAATCCTCCATACATGTCACCTTTGTACGATTTAGGTTGTCATGGCAACTTACCTGTTTTTGATTCCTAAGCCTTATTCAGTACTAATAATGCGTGTCGCGCCTTCTTACCTCATTCCTGTGTTATGTCAGGTTCTGTGGACACAACTTGTGTTTAGCTGTCAAAAATACCTGTAATTGGCCTTCTGTGTCTATTGTATTTATTTATGTATAAGATTGGCTGTTGGTCTTCCTTAAGAAAATAAATAAATACATAATTTTCATGGCATGCTAAGTCTGCAGGACACTCTACTCCTACTCCCAACTCACTTCTGCCTACCTTATTTTATAAGTTGTAGTTTCGAAGCTTCATCATTCTTCGTCAAGTCTTGGGTTAAACTGCAAGTCCTTGAGAATTAAATGAATGAATAAATAAACTCTCCTTATCCCTTTTGTTTGGGATCGGCGCAGTATGTAAGGGTCTCTTGTAGTTTTATGTCCACCATTATTGCTTTTTATTCTACTTACCGTACACATGTTTTTTCAATTTCTCCTAATGCAAATGTTTCTAATTCAAACTGGATAAAGGTCTATAGCGGACGTGACCAGGAACTTGATCGGCTGCCCGAATACATCAGGTAAGCTGTTTTCCATTAGGGTCACAATATTCTTAACATACAGGCGATGCTAATGCAGGCTGTCTTATTTATTGAAGTGAAAACTTCTAACGGCGTTGTGCACTTTTTATGATGGGTAAAGAATGTTAAACTCGCGTCAGGACACGTGACCGTCAGATCGAAAATTCGTAAGACGGACAAGTGACCTGATCGAAAAACTGTTACAATGTCATTAGAATACGAAGGCAAATGTCGCCACCGTTTCCAAAGTTGTAATCATAATAGCTCAGAATAGAAAACGGGCGGCATTGAAGCCAGAAAACCTCGGTTCAAATCCAGTCCGTATTTTTTAATTTTTTTGTCAAATTCCTTTTTTTTGAGAAAAATTCTAGGAAGCCCTTTTCACTCTACCGGCACTCCCGGAGTGCAACCTGTTGTTTTTTTGTAAAAAGGTACTCGTATCCATATTTTGGTTTCGGTTTTCGGCTGCTTGAGTTGATAATTTATTTGCTTGTCGACAAGACAAATAAAAATAAAAATAAAATAAAATAAAAAGGAACAAATTATACTGAATATTTGATATACTTATTTAAAGACTAGCCTTCCGCCCGCGGCTTCGCCCGCGTGTACTACACGACGTTATCCCGCGGGAAGGTGACATTTTTCAGGAATAAAAAGTAGCCTATGTCCTTTCTCAGGCTCTAGACTTCAGTAGTTTAGTAGTGATTGTGTAACACACAGACAGACAGAGACGCATTTATAATATATAAGTAAGGATAAGTAAGGATTACAAAATTACGGCACTTTGACGTAAGAACTGACGAAAAAGCACAGCATTAAAAAGACGATGAGCAGTGTCATCCTTCAGCAGAACTGTCTAGAATCTGTCGATTTTGGACAATAGTATTTGCTTCACGGTGTACCAAATATGTTTCCCAGTCTTTCACTTTCCTGTTGATAAAATAAAAACCATTTAAACCTCAGTCCATAAGTAATGGCTTTGTCTCAAATAATATTATTATGTCAACAAACCTTTTACACGTTCCATCATAATTACGCCCAATTGTATAATTGCTTTAATCGTTACAGTTACAAACAGTCGTTTGTCAAATATGGTGCCACCCGAAGTGGTACGGTCCGAAACGGGTCGACAACGATACGATACTTTACCGTATCGTAATTATCATTCCGGTAATAAGTAGTTATAATTAAAGCCAAGGAACTTAGAGCGGTCTGGTGAACTGCTTTGTTAAACTGTTTGATGTTTAATTCATCATCCTGGAAGTCAGAAAGTCGTCCATGTATGAATCGGTAACTGTAACTGTGTTTTCAATTATTGAATAATATCAACCTTTTTCTATGAAGATTCCAGTTAATTAGGCTTTATATTAAGTACTAGCGGATCCTCGCGGTTTCCCCCGCGTGGTATCCGTTCCCGTGGGAATATCGGGATAGAATATAGCTTATGTCACTCGAAAAGAATGTAGCTTTCTAATGGTGAAAGAATTTTCTAAATCGGTTCAGTAGTTTCGGAGCCTATTCGATGCAAAGAAAGAAACAAACAAACAATCAAATCTTTCCTCTTTATAATATTAGTATAGATGAAGCATAAATATAATTACTTACATAAAGTTTTTATTTGTAAAACACTTTACAGTTCTATTTGTAAAAGACCAAATGTTAATGTTCTTTAAGTTGTTTTGTACATAAAATATCAAAGCTTGCGTTATTTTGAGCATTAACATGGCACAAACGCAATTTCACATTTTAAATTCATAGAGGTTCGGACTCTACAGTGTCAAATGATATTATTTCATGTGGCAACTTTTATCTTTACATGTACACCTAACTCTGAAATATTATTATGATGTCATTATAAACATCCAAAATCAGAGACCTTTTTATTAAAAAGACTGCTAATGCAGCACCGACTGGTGCTGGATTGCATACGGTTAAATATCTCCTGAAGATGCCCCGGGTTGGGGCGAAACACGTGTAGAGTAGTGTGATCGGTGAAGGTGCAAGTTTTGTGATTATTTGCGGTAGAAAGCTACATAAGTACACCTATATTTATTTGTCACTATTTATTTATACTGGTTAGATTTATCATCTTTAACTAATACAAGTTTAATTGGTACTAGTGCTATTGCTGAATTATATTTATTATGCTCTGATCTCAGTATTTTGTTGGGATCTCATTATACTCACTTTTCGTAAAACAAAACAACGTCTTGCTCACATCATCCTACCTACCCAACCATTAAATTAAAAGCCACATTTTTAACACGCAGTAGATACTTTCTCCTGTTGAACATTTGCAAAAATTGCTCCAGATGTACTTATGCATAATTTAGATCGCATCTTTCAGCCGGCCATTAAATTATTTAAATATTCGAGCGCATTGTTTAGCCTTCGAGATAAGTAAATACTTTAACGCTTTTTGACTCTAATCGTGTTGGAATCGTTTAAAATGGCGGATGCGGATACATTAGACCTTATGCTTCATGGTTTTTTTAAGAATTTATTGTTACGTTTTGAATCGTACAAAAGTATATCTCTTTCTACTTCGTTTTGACCTCGTATGACTTATTAACTATGTTATATAAGCATAACTAGAGGACCTCGGTAAACTTCGAATCAGCTACTTAAAATTAAACACTGCCTCCCACAAATATCACATAAGTATTAAAAGTAATCCAAAGCCAGGGGGGGCTCACTCCGCAATTCAATCGAATACGCGCTGTCTACCGCGAGGTAGAGAATAGGCGGGTGTCACGCGCGCTCACCGCTCAGTTGTGCATGCGACGCCACGCGAGAAAGAAGTTACTTATTTTACTTTCGCCACACTTTCGCGCCAAAACACACGTGTTACCTTAATGGTTTTACCCATAGCAAAATCCGTAATATTAAAATAATTCATCGTGTCTGCGATGCGGATCGGTGCAGACTCGTGCAAAATTTTCAATATATTGTGAAACGCGGCCAAGTGCCGCGTTACGCGTAGAAGTCATGAGTGAGAAACTTATGGCTAATGAACTCCTGGCGTTTCTGCAGCAAAAGCTAGACGTCATGGATGAGGTGAGCGCGCTCCAAATCTGCAAGTCTAACTTCAGTGAGGATGATGTGGCCACAGCGAAGAAACTGCTGTACGAGTCTCTCGGCAAGATTGACCAGATGGTGTCCCGGAGACGTGATGGGACACAGAAGAGCCTGCAGGAGATCATCACCCTGCTAAAAGAAACCGATCCTGACGACGTGCCTACATTCGTGGCGAGGAACCTCAACAAGCTGCCTCCCGTCACCTTCGATCACGTCGATGTGACCTGCCTTCTGAAGGATATCGTTTTCTTAAAGAAGAGTTTGGCCGAAGTAATGTTAAAATTCCAAACATCAGAACAAACTGTGAGTGAATTGCGTAAGGAAGTTGACAATTTACGTGAATCACTCGCAGTAAGTAGGTCACCGATCGCAGGCTCTAACGTAAACATGCGACGTGGGGCTTGCCTCGATACATCGACGACGTCGAGTTGCAAGTCAGCAGTTTCGTCGCCGACACCGCCACGGCCCGACAAAACCCGAGCGCCGCCGCCACTGGCTGCGAGCGCCGACTATTCGAGCTGCGCGCCTTCCGCCCGCGCCCCGCCGCCACCTCATGTGCCGCCGCCGCCGTTCCCTACCGCGGCGCCTCGAGCGCCCGTCAGCAGTCCAATTAACTATGCTGCTGTCGCGAAAACAAGTGCGCGGTCGCAGAAGCCGGACCCCTCCGACAGAAGAGCGCCTGCGCCGAATGTTGTCGTACCGGGCCAAGATGACCAAGGTTTCACCGAGGTTCGGAACAAAAAGAGACATCGTCAGCGACCGACGCAAAACCAGTATGGTACCGCACCGACAGGGCCCAACTTCCTGCTGCGAGCTGCCATACCGACGACCGCCGTATACCTGTCCCGTCTTCACCACACCATCACCGTGGGAGACGTGACAGAGTATATCAAGAAGAAGAGCAACTTCTGCTTGAGAGTGCAGGCTTTGGAATCGCGCCACAATACAAATTTCAAGTCGTTTGTGGTGCGAGTCCCGACAGCGAGGCTGGAAACTTTCTTGAAGGAGGATTTCTGGCCGCAGGGGGTGGTTTATCGGCGCTTCCGGGGGTCGTTGCCATATGCCACCGATTCAACACCGAGAGCTGTTACTTAATTTTATCTTACTAACCTAGTGCTACATTTATATACTAACAAAATTGTGTTATATAATCTATATATGTTAGTTTATAAGGTATTTATTATATGGGCCTGATATTGTGAAATATTATTAGTTGCCTGAAATAAATGATTTATATATTTATTTATAAATATTATTTTGCGGCCTTCGGTTGTCTTAACAACGACAGAAAGAGACCGGATTTAAAATTTCATCATCTTCCTAAAAAACCTGAAAGGTACCTAAGTTTTTTTGTGTGACTATACTGTCTTATTCTAAGTATCTATATTACTTAATGATCCGAATATTTGATTTAAGGACCCCCGACCCACCTTAGCATAGGTAATTACGACAAAAATAAAAATTGACAAAGTGATTCTCGCTTTTATACCTACATAGCTAGGTTAGGTACCTACGAATAATTATTATTAGGGAAAAGGAATCAATTGGAAGTAGCTGTAGCACTTTTAAAATAGGTACCTACCTACCAAATTACAAAATATCTACCTACTTTCTGTCTTAGAATAATATAATAACTGTGAATGCTCTAATAACCACTGAGCTTCGGAGTCGTTACGGCCTGGCCACGAAAATGCGCGGCGGCCGGCGGCGGCGGCGCGCGGCGGCGGTGGCGACACGGCAACTAGCGAATTGCGCAATCATTGCGCGCTCGCAACAGACGTCAAATCAAATAAGTCAATGAGACGCACCAACGGATGCGCAATTCACTCGTCGCCGTCGTCGCCGCCGCGCATATTCGTGGCCAGGCCGTTAGAGTATTCGCCCGGACAGTGAAAGGTCGTGGGTTCGAGTCCCATCGGAGCTAGTTGTGAGACGGGTCGACTTTTTAGCGACTCCGTAGCTGAGTGGTTAGAGCATTCGCCCGGACAGTGACAGGTCGTGGGTTCGAGCCCCATCGGAGCTAGTTGTGATGTGAGACGGGACGACTTTTTCTAATACCTACTTCATTCTCAATTTTTTCAGTAATTAAAATTGAATTGTGAATGCAAAGAAGTTAAAATAAAAAATCTAAACTGTCTGTATTTAAAAATCATTTGCGCTATTTGTTGTTCCTTTTACCACTTACCTGCTTACTTCAACGTTACATTGCAGTCAAGTCGACCGGCGACCCTACGCGGCAACCAAGACCACCCAAAACCAATTTGGCTTAAGCGTTTCCGAGTAATAGAAGCGTATTACGTACAGCTACGGTTCAATTTCGCTTGTAATGAATGGTAAATTAGTTAGGCAGGCGTGCGGGTGCAAATTATTTTAGACCTAATTGTCGCGTGGACAAGATTGATAATTTATTGTAACTGTTTCGGAAGTGAGCCTTCTGCTACAAATATTATTCTGTGCCAAAGCGGCCTAAACGTCAGTTAATACATGGTACCTATTTTTTGTAAGTGGCCATGGAATTAGCTATTGTCAGTTTTTTAGCACGTCAGTTATTTATACGATTTTCCACTCATGCAATCCCGCGGGATTGTGATATTTTTTCTGGATAAAAAGTAGCCTACGTCGATGAAGCGACTATCATTGATATCTTCTTTTCAAATGTAATAGACTTAAAATTCAATTTCGCATAGACTAATAATTTTTCTTCTAAGTACCTATCTGAAATTTCCTTTAGAAAAGCTATTAAAATCCAGGAAATAGCTGCTAGATGCACTTGTAAATATTTACGTATGTTTTATGGCAAAATCTCCTATCTCCTCTACATTAGCATATGCACAGATAGGAGGTATTGGTATTAGGTCACTTCATCGACGCTATATCACTTTCTAGCCCCAAAACTATCCCCATACCAAAAATCATTCTTCCGCTCCGTTTTGACGAGAAAGACGGATAAACAAACAACTTACACTTTCACATCTAAAATATTAGTTTGGGTATGGATTCTGTATTAATGAAGTCATAAATGGGTGGATATATCTGTTTGGTATATGTATGTGGATGTATCTTTAGACTGTTTACTTTTTCAAAGAATCTGTTAAAAATCATAGCTACACATTCATGCAGGTATACCTACCTAATACAGAGTTCGTTTCAGCCGTAAAAGCGTGAAACGTTTACAATATGCCAATAAACTGACTTTAGGATCACGTGTTCGCCCACGATTTAACATCCACATTGTACCGGTGTGTAGATAACCGGTTGGAGGATAAAAACGACCGAGTGGATAAGAGCGCGCGTCAAAGGTGCGCTCTTATTTCATATCGTTCCCAGTAATGTTTGACGTATGACCGTAACATTCGTAACCTTTTTCTACATAAAAAAAGTCATTAGGTGCCATATTTGCGATGCGTTTTGTTTTAGTTCGTGAGGCGTCATCTGGTGGCATTGTTGATCGAAGGGTGTGCACTGCGATTTTATAGTTGCAGTGGCATGTGCATCTGTAGATAAACCCTTTGGAGTATAAACTATACTACTTACTCAAAAGAAAATAGGGGCCAGTGGGCTTTTTTCATACAAACGTGCTCAGTTTAGCGTCTCATAGATGAGTAACTTTATGCATCTCTGCAATGATTTTTACGTGAATGAAGAGACCAAACGTACAATTGTCAAATCTGGCACGGCCGGCAGTGCCCCCGCCAAGTCGAGCGCGAAGCAAACACTGCCGTACCATCCTTTACTGGAACCATTTCGCCGCATTTTCAGGCCCCTGTTTGAGAACCTCTGGATAAGACCAGAACGCAGAAATTTTCGTCATATTATTCTATTATTCGTCAAGCTATAATTACAAGCTAAAAATTTCAAGTCTGTAGGTCATTTAGTTCCGAAGTTAAGCGAAAGCAAAGTTTCGCATTTATGACACTCACTCACTCATGATCATCAGAATAGAACTAGTACTTCCCATAAACTCAGAGAGCTGAAATTTGGTACAGAGTTAGGGTTTAATGGCCACATAAAGGGAAAACTATAAAAACTAGGATAATTTCTAGTTACACCAACTGCATAAATAACTTTGTAATCCTATATAAATATATAGGATTACAAAGTTACATTTGCAGTAAATAAATCAGTATACCTGTATTTATTACTTACTAGCGGCCGCCCGCGGTTTCACCCGCGTGGTTCCCGTTCCCGTGGGAATATCGGGATAAAAAGTACATATAAACCTTCCTCTTGAATCACTCTATCTATTAAAAAAAACGCATCAAAATCCGTTGCGTAGTTTCAAAGATTTAAGCATACAAAGGGACATAGGGACAGAGAAAGCGACTTTGTTTTATACTATGTAGTGATGTGTAATACCTAGCAAAAAGATATGAAATCTCACCAAAATCATCCTATAAAAAGCTGACCAACTCTCGCTGGAGCTGCTTATTTCTTTACAAAAAGCATTGAAATCTCTCAGTAAAGTCAAGCCAACTCTAATGTTCCTTTCTGCGATTTCTTTATTGATATAGTTACGTTTTAATTTTGTGTGACTTGGTCGCGTTGACTTGTGCCCACCAAACTAACCAACATGTAGAATGTTCAACGTCCAAATTCACAAAGAAATAAGCAGCTCCAGAGAGAGTTGGTCAGTTTCTTATAGGATGATTTTGGTGAGATCTCGTTTTCAAAAATTTACAAAAACCACTCAATTTTCTTAAAAAGGAAAAACAATAAGTCAAACTTCATGTGCCTTAGAACGATAATGGAGCGTGGAGTTTGGTTGTGGTATTTCAATAAAAAAAAAAATATTTCAGAAATGCTACGGTGCGCAACTTACGACACCAAGCAAAGGACAAGAGGGGGCACTGACACAGCCAAGTTTGTCAGAGTCTCTAATATAAAATTACCTAACGTAATATATTATGTAAAGTCAACAAAGTCAAATGATGATAATAATTAATATACCTGCATGTATCGGAACTTTGCTCCATATTCGGATACAAAAATTCACCAATAAAACGACCAATTTCATTACGAAATCAGACCAGCTGATGATACAACACTCCTTTGCATAAATTGATCTGAGTAGGTAATTTATGTTCAAACTGAATAAACATAATACGGGTATCGTATCGAGTCGAAACTTAGGTGTAGGTAAGTAGTCCTTTGTCAGAAAAATAAGGACTTCATAATAACTCTAAAACGTACTTAGCTCACTTTTCCTCTAAGAAACTTTTTATAGCAATAGTACCGAAATGGAAAAAACACTGCAGTACAAATTAATAACACAAAATCAAAGAGCTTTTTGTTGAATAACTTACACTCGAGCTTAGGTGTCAAAAGCTCCTATTTTCACAGTTCATAGCCTCCGTCGGTACCAGGCTTGCATAAAATGTCGAAGGCTGTCTGTGGCGAGCGAGGTCACGGACACCGCATAGAGTTAGCGCCAGAACTTCGCCACAACCGCTCCAATTTATAGCTGCATACTGTATTTATTTAATAAAAGCTATAATTAAGCGCCTTCATACTAAGCAATTACCGTCAAGTCTGAAATTACTCTTTCCAACATAAACTTTCATAAAATCAGCTATATATTTGCATTAACTCTAGGTCTGTCTGGCAAACTAGTTCTCTCGTACTGATCTCTAATCTTTGATAACTTACATAAACTTAATGCCTACCTAATACTATTACTCTAATTTGCACAACTGCCCATTTCCGGGCGTTTTATAAGATAATGTTTGCCAATCGACTTTATAATTACAGGCTGTTTTGCTTTCCTCTACTGGTTCAATTGAAAGGTGAGTGATCTGATAATACTTCGTTCATAGAAGGTTTTGTTCGCTTTGGAATGGTTTCTGCTGTTCAGAAGTAGCATTGGAAATGGTTTTAGTATTTTGGCCGCGTACGGTGGCGAATGTCGCACGTCAACCTGCGTCTGGCGCCCAGTCGCGGTTTGGCGCGCTATTATGCCGCACTACGCTTCTGTGCGGTTCATGTGTCCCTAGTATATTTTTGTTGTGGTGCACCGTATTAAATGGATTGAGGTTTTGTGACAATTTGTTTGTTTATAAAGACTACACACAGATATTGCGGCACATTAAGGTTTTTTTTTTCAAAAAGGTAATTTTGTTTTAAGAAATAGTTAAGATTGTCGAGAATATTTAAAAGTTTAGTCCTATTCCTTTATTCTGCCTATTCATAGTTCGTGCACACACTAATTATTAAAGTGTACTAAAGTCGATATATATTTTTGTTGTCAGTTTACAATCGCGTGCAGTTATTTACGACAAGTTAATGAACTTGATGTTAACTAACATTCGTAGTGACAAGTTAGTAATTTATTGTAATTAAGTGCGTCACCATCACCATAATGAATATGATGAATCGTTACATGAATATTACTTTTTAAATGTAAATCTAAACATTATTTGCCGTTTTTTGTGTTGTCATAATTTAGTCGTCTGGAAAACTGCGAAAAGTGGCCAAACATCTCTTATTTAACAATTATGTTTAAAACAAATATGAGTTACCTACTGTTACCTCACATATACAAACTCTGAAATTATGATCTTTAGCTTTTGTATGGCATTTTTTTATTAAGTAAATTGTATTTAAAGAAGGTTGAAACAACCTTCTTTACACCACAATCCATTAAAAGCGAACATGTATTGTATCTAGGGTTTGGGAGGTATTCTTGGAGGGGTCCCGAGACGTCTCGTGTCTCGAAGTCCCGGGACTTTTGGTAAATGTCGTTGTCTCGAGTCCCGGGACTTTCGGGCCGAGACTCGAGACGAGACACGATTCTCGAAATTGAAATAATTTTTATTTTCAAATCATTGAAAGGCGCCATCTATTGCAATAATTATTAAATCATTGAAAGAAGCACATTGCATCGCTTTCCTTGAACTCTCGTTCTTTCGGCACAGCGATCATCACTCTTCAGTCAGTGGGGACTACTCCTTTGTCTATAAGATCTATAATCACCTCCGTGGTGAGATAGTGCATGACCACGCTTTTCATGGTTTGGAAGGGGACCGGAGGAAAAACTGCCGTACAATGTCCGGAACGCCTTGGAATCATATTCGTGAACCCATTCGAAGGCTTTGGGTATTATAGCTTTGTCTGATGTTACATCAATGGTGCCGACATGGAATTTGAATTCAATGACTTTATAAATGTTAAACCTCGGAAATCCTCCGGGCTCCACCTATAGGATGCTGGTTCTCCCCACTCATTCGCATAATAACATGACCTTATATGAGGATGGATGTCGGTCTTGTAGTATTCCCTACAGAATTGTTTCTTAGATAATATGTTTGTGGATATGTTATCTAGTGCTTCTGCTGCGGGTTGCAATGAATGTTGATAAAAAAAACCTTTTTATTATTACATTTTGCCAGAGATTAACTCGATTTTAATTTTATTCTGAAAGTCTCGCAGTCCCGGGAAGTCCCGGGACTTTGATCCTCGGCTGTCTCGTGTCCCGGGACTTTGAAATTGTCGAGACTTCACAAACCCTAATTGTATCGGATCCAGCCTAAGAACTCTTCCATAAATGTTATCAAGTAATTTACAGAAATAAGGAAAAAAGCGAAATAATAAATTATTTAACGGATTATTAACTAGAGGTTTCACGTGTTTTTACCCGCGTTGTACCCGTTCCCGTGGGAATACCGAGATAAATTATAGCCTATGTCCCTTAGGAGGAATGTAACTTTCTAACGCGTTTCAGGAGTTTAACCATTACAGACAATACAAAAAAACCTAATGTTTTTTCTCTTTATAATATAGCGTTCCGCTCGCGACTTCGTCTGCGTAGACCCCCTTTTTTACCCCCTCAGAGGGGGAAATTCCAAAAATCCTCTCTAAGTGCTTGCCTACACTCCCCAAGGAACATAACTACATGCCAACTTTTAGCTTGCACCCAGTAGTTTCGGCTTTGCGTTATCTGTCAGTCAGTCAGTAACGCAAGAGCTTTATATAAAGGGTGTCTCAAAAGTAGGTATAGGATTTTAATTTCGCGCTATTTCCGAAATATTCAAGATGGCGGGTTGAAATTTGACATACGTCATCTTGACACATGTAAAATTAATCGTGGAACGTTTCACAATAAAACAGCGCATAGAAGTTATACAAATATTTAACGAAAATTCACGATCAATTACAAACACTCGTCGAAAGGTCGAAAAATCTCGTAATTTCAAGAAGAGGTGATGTCAAATGGCCACCGAGATCTTGCCATTGATGCCACTGGATTTTTTTTTGGGGCTACGTGAAAGATAAAGTCTACGCCAATTATCCACAAAACATAGACAATATAGACAAAATATTCGCCGAGTTATTGGTGAAATAAGTAGCGCAATGTGTGAAATTAGCAGCGAAATGTGTGAAAGTGTCATGAAAAACTTGCACACAGTAAAAATGCCCGTGGCGGCCATTTAGCAGATATTCTATTCAGATAAAATTGTACAAGTCTCTTCTTTAAAGTAAAATAAAACTACGAAGAAATTCCAATCCATTCGCGTTTTTTTGAGACATATCATCCTATACCTACTTTTGGGACACCCGTCACAAGGTGATTTTTTTATCATCCCGGATAATTTCAGCCGGCCTAGCATGAGCGGCTTATAACACGCGATATGATATAGCACGTCATGCTGTCTTGCTTACTGGAACAGCTGATTTGTTTTTGGCGATTCCAGTTTTGGTCCCATAATAAAATTTGTTTGTTTTTATGAGTAGAATAAACCCTGAAATTATTCGGGATGATAAAAAAAATACAGATAGTATAGAAGTAAGTATATAGATAAATCAACAGGGGTATGTCTGATAATTCGACTAAGTATTTGACATTAAGCTTAACTGCGATAAAGATTAAATACTTGTACATTTAAAATGAACAAGCAAATCTAATTACATCGAGCAACACTTTTGTTTCTGTAATATGCTTGTTATTTCGTACTGATAGTCGTCATAAAGCCAAAAAACCGTGAAGTTTCCAATAGTTGAAAACAAAGCTTTTTTATTTTCTGTGTTTCGCAATAAAGTTTCTTCCAGTTAAACAACTGCTCGTACGCCCCGCATAACGATCTGCCGTCTCCACTCCGATATTGAATCTCGCCGAACTTCCAACAGACCCTTCTGTACGATGCCAATTATCGTTATTTGTTTGCAGAAACAAACTTTCTGCTTATATTCTGCTAAAACAGTTAAAACTGGCTGGTAAGAAGTGGTGGAACTGGCATAAATATTATAAAATCTTCAATGACTTTAAACTTTTTTGTTTTCATTAATTAAACACCCTCGGTTCGACGACGATCTGAATTCTGAGGTCACGTGAACGTGAAGCTGTTCGATGCAGGCAGTGCAGAATCCTATCGAGGAGATCCTACGGGAAAGGATGTATGCCCGCTTAGAGGAAGACTTAGTGTAGCTGGAAAACTATGATGATAAATGAAATAAAAAACTGCAACTTAACAGCATAAAAACTCTTTAGAAAATTGTTGAATAGCAAACTTTAACCAACTTTAATCTCGCATAGAGTAACTTGTTCTTCAAAACTAGTGGGCGTTATCATATATCCACTTAACCCAGATCCTTGACATATTCCACAGCACTTTACTTCAAAGACGACGTGCCTGCCTATCGCAATGATACCAAATTCATTGTTGTCTCTTCATTGTTTAATTTAACGACTACTTTCAATGTATTCCACTGAAGGAGACCTAACCTCCATATTTTTTCACCTGAAACATTTAGATCATGAGAAATAACGCTTCTTTTTTCCAAAAGGGTTTTTAATATTACTGTTTCGTTCGGTTGGCGCATGTCCTTGACGACAAATGTTACGAAAAGAGTCGCAATCCAACCATTAAATTTGAATTATAGAAAAAATTGGGTAAAGGCCAACGAATGCTTTTGTAAAGATTTCTGTTCTTTTGCATGTACTTACTGAATAAAGGAATGGAAACATCTAACCGGATCATGATCAGTGAACTTGAAAAATCACGAAGAAACAGTAAAACGAACGTACGAAATTTCTCTCCAAAGTCAACGACAATACATTTTGTGACAAAACACTTTATAGCGGTCTCTTACTTTGAAGAATTTCATATTGTAATTTAAACGTAGGATTTATGAGAGTTAGCTCCATTGTCACATTTTTATACTATCCGTATGGTGGAACAACACGGAGATAGCAGCACCAAACTGAGCGTGCTAACCTTACCAACTACACAGGGGCATGAAGCGAAACATGACATGACGCAGCCCCACCCGATTCTATGGGCTGAGAAGGCCAAAAAACACATAAATCACCCCTCTTAGCCTGAAATATCTACAACACGCAAACAAAACGGTACGTAAGAATGGGTACGGGGAAAATTACGAGCCCACTGGGTTAGTACGGTCGGTACTTTGATCTGCTAAGATCTATAATATTAACTTGCGATGAAGCAATCAATTGGTTTGCAATTTGCAAGTTTCACTCGTGGCTATGAGAATAAGTGAACCAAAGATGTAGTTAATACAAGGTTGAAAAAACAGAGAAAAGTGAAAAACCTATGATATATCTGGCTGCCATAAACTTTTTTCTGAAAATCCAATTGTTACTTATGTTCTCACGGATTTATTTATTTTTCTCATTATGTAACTAGTGCTCTCTGGTCCAATTCTTTAATTTTCTATTGCTCATTATATTTTTGACCATTATATTTTTAAGATACCTATATTTACTCTGTACTGTAATTAATGTAACATGCAAATAAAGATTCTATTCTATTCTAAGTTCTCTATAAATTCTGATTCGTTGAATCATAGAAGTAAAAAGTTGGTACAAAATATAGGTATTATATGGGCATCATACTTAACTAAATATTTAGTTTAACTTATAGCTTCATCAACAACATCTTATTTAATGAATGTAGTCTAAAGTGATCACATTTCTATACGATGGTCTACTTACTTCTTATAATAATTTTTGAATTGAAAATGCTTCGTCAGAAAAGATGGGCTTTTATCGCAGCTAGTCAAAACATTTTTCCGATTCAGAAGCAAATATTTACTACCCTTTTTAATGAAGATGATCCTAATCTAACTGCCGAAAGTAAATTGCTTCTGTAGAAAATCGTTCTAACGTTAAATTATAAAGATTAACTTAAGTAAGTATAGCGCTTATTTCCTTATAGGTACTTACTTATTAAAAAAAATAAAAGAAAAAACATTTGGTAACTGTTTATTGAACCCAACCCTTGTAAAAGAATTTCATTTCGCTACGCTTAGATTAATCCTTGTCAAGGGTTTTCCTAGAGGTTTCTGCAAGGAAAAAGTTTGTGTTGGTTCATCGATGCGCACCTGAGCTCAGCCGAGAAGGTTACTGTTACCACAGAATTACTAATATCGATGTCACTAATGAATGACTTTAATAATAATAAATAACTTCTTACATTCACACCAATTATCTAAGCCCATTTTAATTTCATTAAGAAACTGTATCATGGAAAACTTGATAACGGATATCTAAATATATACTTAAATACTTTTTTGTTTGTAAATACATACTTAATATACATTGACGACCAATTTGGCGCAGGGGTAGGCTACCCACCTTCTGCGCCAGTGGTCTCGGGTTCGATTCCCGAACAAGACAAATATTTGTGTGCATGAACATGTCTATTTGTCTTGGTCTAGGTGTTTACTATGTATATTAAGTATGTATTTACAAAAAAAAAAGTATTTAAGTATATATTTATCCGTTATCAAGTTTCCATGATACAGTTTCGTAATGAAATTAAAATGGGGCTTAGATAATTGGTGTGAATGTAAGAAGTTATTTATTTATTTTATTTTATTTATAGTAAACACCCAGACCAAGACAAATAGACATGTTCATGCACACAAATATTTGTCTTGTTCGAAAATCGAACCCGAGACCACTGGCGCAGAAGGCAGGTAGTTTACCCCTGCGCCAAATCGGTCGTCGAAAAACTTTAACCGCTTATTCTTCATATCAAAACCATTACTTAATTTATACTATCTCTATTCTTATCATTATTCTTTCTTTTTTGCATTCTATGTAGAAACATTTCACACATCACCACTTTGCTCGAGTTATTTTTGTTCTATGTATCTTTGTTAGTGGCCCGAGGTAGTGGGAGCCTGATGTCCTGTTATTCTCAGATATTTTTTATATCTACTTCAGGCATCAGTCTCACACAAACTTAAAGTAACTCAAATGTGACATATTTAAGCTTTCTACTGTTTAAGTTTGTGATGAGAAATAAAGTATTTTATTATTATTATTTTATTATTATACTCGTTCAAAATATACAGACATGAAAAACTGTAGCTTTAATAACTTCGTTCATGAATCATATTTAATTGCAACCATTGCCATTAATTTCAGGTCCCTTCACACCCTTTTCAATTATTTTGTACGCTTTTGTTCTCGTTCCTAAATGCTCACGCAACTCGGAATAGAAATAAATCACGTAATTGTGTAACGTCAACTTAATGGGCAAACTGGTATAGCATTGGGTTCTGTTTGTGATTGCTTATGACCACCTATAATAACATGTCCAAAACGCCATCAAGGAATCGATTCTCTTGTATTACAAATTGTTCCACTACAGTCAGACAGAGTTTAATAACACAAAAATATGAAGTGGTGTTGTGATTACTGTTATTTTTATGTTTTTTTACTATCAAAATCGGTTGTAAATCTCACGCTAAATACTGTCATTACCACTAGAAAACATTTACATATTTCCAATACAGGACAGACTATCAATGGGTGAAAAAGTAAAACCATATCGAATCAAACTGCCGTATAATTCGGCATGCAGCACACAATCGTCGTGTTCCGAACTTTCTGCGTTTGAGCACCGCAACACGTGATTGCCATGATACAATAATTTCAATCAAGCTTCGGTTCGAATACAAAAACAAAATACTGTTTTGGAATAGACTTTTGTTTTAGTAGGTAGGTATTCAAACTGATTGGGTCTACAAGCATTACTATCATCTATATCTATATATATAAAAATGAATCCCTATTTCCCTTGGTCACGGCATCACGCGTGAACGGCTGGACCGATGTGGCTAATTTTGGTCTTGAAATGTTCGTGGAAGTCCAAGGAAGGTTTTAGCGGTGAGAAAATAGGGGAAGGAGGGGTAAGTAGGGGTAGAGTAGAAGTAGGGTAGGGGTAGAGTAGGGGTAGGGTAGGGTAGGGGTAGGGGTAGGGGTAGGGTTAGGGTAGGGTAGGGTAGGGGTAGGTTAGGGGTAGAGTAGGGGTAGGGTAGGGGTAGGGTAGGAGTAGGGTAGGGGTAGGGTAGGGGTAGGGTATGGGTAGGGGTAGGGTAGGGTAGGGTAGGGTAGGGGTAGGTAGGGGTAGGGTAGGGTAGGTTGGAGTAGGGGGTAGGGCCACGGGAACGAAGTCGCGCTGGGTCAGCTAGTTTACAATAAATTGTTCACTTCTCATGCTCGTAAAGTTCGTGTTTATGTTGGGTATAGGCTGCATAAAATCGCTTTTTATGCTCTAGTGCATAAAGTAAAATCTTCGTCTAAGTCTCAGACTTAAGACAAAAGTCGTCATGTAAACAGCCACACACGCAGTTAAACTTCGTTAAATAAACTTATTATTTCATTCTGTTTCTTCAATTTTGTACCTACATAATCCATGTTAAATTACTAAATTAATAAAACTAGGCAAAACTAATGAGTTTTCTAAGAAATAAGTATTTCAAGAGCATTATGGACTACGATCTATGCTAAAGTCACTGTGCTGCCAATGCCACATATAAAAAAAAGAAAAATAAATTCTTCCCGCCAATATGGCGAAGTCTTTATTTTTTCTTTTTTGCAATATTGTTATTTATTTTTCTCACACTCTAAGTGAAAAGCAGAGTGTATAACTTGTACATTTACCCTCGAATTGACTATCAACCCTCGCCTACGGCTCGGGTGGATATATACGTCTCGGGTAAAATGGTACGTTTTATTGTACTTGTTGTACAATCTACTATTGTATTCATATAAAAAAAAAATCTCTATTATTTATTCAGACCTAATCTCAGAATGAACAACATTCTGAGATTAACCTGTGCTCGTCATACATCTTCGGTAGGTATAGCACCGTATGAGGCGTAAAGTTATTGCCTGTCTGAAAATCCATCACGAGTGGTATTAAAAGGAGTTTTACATTATTCAGTATCATTTCGTCAGAGCAATTTCCGCGAAATTTACGCACCGGTGGCGTTGCTTTTGTGTTCGTAGGTACACGTCCCAAATCTGTCAAGTTTGTTTTATTCAATGCTACCTTTATAAAGCACGGCATCAATAAAACCTTAGGATCTACGAAAAAAGATGCAAAGAGAAAGGGAATATTTTATGGTATCAGTACTTTTAACCTTTACCTACTATAGATACTCGACATAGGCATTATTAGGCGTGTATGAATCTAGCGGCTTTTGTTGAACGTTAGTTTCCTAGATGGTATTTATGTAGATGTTGCTTTGTTTATGTAAGACGAGTTTTAGTAAATTATACACAGTATGTAACTTAATTTTATTTAAAAAGATTCGAAAATATCACATAAATTCCTTGAGCACAACACTCGCAAGGCTATTGACTCGTAAGAAGACGATAAAACCGGTTCTAAATTATTTTTTTATAGTTTTCATATGGGTTACTCTTATTTTCAATACAACGAAGACGATGTGTGAAGTAAACTTGAATATTTGCCAAGTTTTGGTCTCATATTATTCACAGGTCATAATTCAAAATAATGGAATTCTGTTCCTGGAAAATTTCATTAGGTACAAAGGTAAATGGCCTGAGCTATGTTCTGGGAACGAGCTTGAGTATTCATGAAATTAGATCCTTTCGTTGATTTAATGACTTACAGAGAAATGAAGAACCTATAAATTACTCACATAAACGCTTACAAATCAATTACATTATCCTAAAGTAGATAGAACTTCTCTTAGTAATGGGAAATCCTACTAATATTATAAATGCGAAAGTTTAGATGTTTGGATGTTTAGATGTTTCCTACTAATATTATAAATGCGAAAGTTTAGATGTTTGGATGTTTAGATGTTTGGATGTTTGGATGTTTGTTACTCAATCATGCCATAACGGCTGAACGGATTTGGCTGAAATTTGGGACATATATACTTTGTAGCCTAGAGAGGAACATAGGCTACTTTTTATCCCGGAAAAAATCACATTCCCGCGGGATAACGTCATGTAGTTCACGCAGGCGAAGCCGCGGGCGGAAAGCTAGTATTATATAAATAAAAAGCACTTACACATCAGTTGAATATCCAGAGCTAAAAAAATTCAAATAATATGATTGCGAGCTTTAAAACCAAATTCCTTTTGGTCTTCAGATACCTAGATTTCCACAACATTAGTTTTTCCATTTTTATATCTTCATGCTATGCTATTTTATATCTCGGTGTTCTTCAACTATTCCACAACAAATTCTTGAACGTTATCTCATTCAAGTTGACATGCTGTCGCTTAGTTAATAACATCAATATTCATATCGATTTACATTTAATTGCAAGTATCATGATGACTAATAAGATTTAATTATACGTAAAACGAGAGGTATCGTCTACTAGCATGGCAACACGTTTTTAGCAGAGTCGTTGACACCGCACAGATGAATGAAAGTGCGTTGAACCGATGCCAAATGTAATGCTAAACTGTTGTGTCCACAGATTAGGATCTAGGTCTTCTTTTTATTCAATCGCGAATAGATGGCACGCGCTTCTTCTTTTATAATAGTACATTACAGCCGAGGACAGGTAAGTAAGAAATTACATTGTCGAGGATGGTTTGAAGCACGAGCCGCAGGCGAGGGCTTTAATCATTCGAGGCAAGGTAATTTGCTTACCGTACAAGGCTTGTATAGTGCTTTTCTCAAGAAATGCGAGGAAATAAAAAAAACTGTTTAACTAAATAATATTTATTAAAATTTATATCATACATGTTCGGGCAATTATTAAATGTAAACGTTATTGTTTTCCCGGGCACACTTATGTATAAATCGCCCATAATATAGTAGATTGTACAACAAGTGCATAAAACATACCATTTTACCCGAGACGTATATATCCACCTGAGCCGTAGGCGAGGATGGATAGTCAATTCGAGGGTAAAATGGGGTTTATGTACGAGTTATACACTCTGCTTTTCACTTCGAGTGTGAGAAAAATAAATTACAATATTGCAAAAAAGAAAAAATAAAGACTTCGCCATATTGGCGGGAAAACGTTCTTTTTCTTTTTTTTATACGTGGAAGTGGCAGCACATTTACTTAGCATAGATCGTAGTCCATAATGTAACGTAGTCCATCATTAGACCTGTGCTCACCTACGGGAGTGAAATTTGGGCCACGACTCAGCGCCACGTTCATGCTATCCAAGTCGCTGAGATGAAAATGCTTCGGTGGATGTGCGGAGTAACTAGACTCGACAAAATTCGCAACGAATACGTTCGCGGTAGTCTTGGTGTACGCGATATTGCCGACAAGCTACAAGAAAGCAGACTGAGGTGGTATGGCCATGTAAAAAGAAGACCTCCAGATCACATAACCAATTTGGCAATGAGTCTGAATATACCTGGGTCGAGAAGAAGAGGAAGACCGAAATCAAGATGGACAGATATCATTGCCAAAGATCTCAATGACTGCAATGTTTCCGACACAGATGCGTCGAATAGAGCAAAGTGGAAGAAAATGACCTGTAAAGCAGACCCCACTATCAGATGGGAATAATAATGCTGAGGAGAGAGAGAGAGAGATCGTAGTCCATAATGCTCTTGAAATACTTATTTCTTACAAAACTCATTAATTTTGCCTAGTTTTATTTATTTAGTAATTTAACATAGATATGTACAAAATTTAAGAAACAGAATGAAACAACAAGTTTATTTAACGAAGTTTAATTGCGTGTGTGACTGTTTACCTGACGACCTTTGTCTTAGAGTCTGTGACATAGACGAAGATTTTACTTTATGCACTAGAGCATAAAAAGCGATTTTATGCAGCCTATACCCAACATAAACACGAACTTTACGAGCATGAGAAGTGAAAATATTATTTTAATGATGTATCAATTAAATACGCCAACAACACAGATTCCGAAAACGTATGCGCCTTTTTCACTTTTCCAAATCAGATCGTAGGTTTTCATATATCTTTCTTTTGATTTTACTGGCAGTAAGTTTTCTGTTAATAATTTTGCTTCTGCTCTCTAATTTGGTGGAGTAGGTACATACAATGTCTGTATATGTTTCATTGGCAGAACTCATTTTGATAATTTATTACACAATATAAACTGTATTGATATCAAATCAACCGCTGAAAATCATTCCCGCCGTTTTTTTTATATTGGCTTGTGAGACCATGTGGAACGGTCATACAGCCTATTGATACTTACTACTTGCTACTATTAAATGCGCATTTTAAAAACAGAAAAAGCAAAGGGACATTTGCACCATACAGCCACATTATTATTCCCTTTATTACATTTTAAATACTTACAAAATTATATTTCTAAACATTAAATTTTTACAATGTATAACACTAAAAAATATAACATTTAAAAATACAAAAATGCAGTTCCCCAACGGCAGCAAGATCAGGGTCCCGGCTACCGATGGTTAAGGATCCAGAGACAGGAACCTTCTCACTATACGGGCCGTGTCCAGAAGTACTGCCTTCTGCATCTGACTCCCGATCCATCCACCTAACGCAAGCCTCTTAAGGTGTTTATCGAGGCTCTTGGCTATCAGCCCATGGGCAGATATGACTATCGGAACAACAATTGCTGAATCAATGTCCCACATGTCAACAATCTCGTGAGCTAAATCAAGATATTTGTTTTCTTTATCTTTTTCAGCTTTCACAAGGTTGTCATCATGGGGAACAGTGACATCAACAATTATTGCGCGGCGTTCGTGTCGATCTATCAATACAATATCAGGCTTATTAGCTACAATAGTCCTGTCTGTAATGATAGATCGATCCCAATACAATGTGGCATGGCTATTTTCAAGGACCTGTTCTGGTGCATACCTGTAGTACGGCACCTCGGATGCCACAAGACTATGTTTCAGAGCAAGTTGTTGGTGTATTATCCTGGCCACTTGGTTATGTCTATGCAAATATTCGCCGTTTGCGAGACGAGAACAACCGGAGATTATATGCCTAAGGGATTCACCCGGACGATGGCACGCTCGGCAAATATCCACTGTGCCATCCTTTAGGATATACTTTCGGTAGTTATTCGTCATCACAACCTCATCCATAATTGCACAGACAAAACCTTCGGTTTCACCAAAAAGATCACCGAAACGGAGCCAGGATACTGAGGCTAATAAATCTACGTCGGGCCCATGGAGAGCCCGGTAGAATCTGCCATGTAACTCCTTGCTTTGCCACACAGTGCTGCGGTCGGACGTACTAAGTACTACAGGTTTGCGCCAGTTTTCTTTTGCTAAAAATAGAGGAGTCAGTCCATTGTCAACAGCAACTACATCTCTATGAGACCCCATATCGACTTGGAGAAAATACTCCCTAAGATTGCATATCTCGCGGTTATGCAATGTCTTAGCATTTAAGAAGCCACGACCACCGCACTTCCGCGGGATATACAATCTCATGGTCGATGAACGTGGGTGATGCATGCGGTGTGCTGTTAGCAATGTACGAACTTTTCTATCCAGGGCATCCAGTTCAGTTTGAGTCCATTTAAGTATGCCAAAGGAATACATCAGTACCGGCATGACCCATCCATTGTATGCGCGAACCTTGTTTCCGCCAGACAAAAGACTTTTAAGGACTTTTGAGAGGCGCCCCAAGAAACGCTCACGCAACGACTGTTTCATGTCAGCATCGTTGATGCCTAATGCCTGTGACATACCTAAATATTTATAGGTTTCGTTAACGGAGAGAGATCTAAGATTAATAGAATCCGAGAGTTGTATACCCGTGGATTCCATTATCTGACCACGCTTTACATGCATGACTGCACACTTGTCCACACCAAATTCCATTTTAATGGCATTACTGAAAGCTTCAGTAACCTTCAGTAACGCTGTTAAATGAGAACTGCTATGGGCAAATAGTTTCAGGTCATCCATGTATAGCAGGTGTGATATTACTTGACCATTTCTCCGTAAACGGTAGCCTAATCCTGAACTCTCGAGAAGTGTACTCAGAGGGTTCAAGGCCAGACAGAACCACAATGGACTCAGACCGTCACCCTGGAAGATACCTCGCTCTATTTTTATAGGGTCGCCCTGACCTAGAACCCGTCGAGATCCTGGATAGAAAAGGACCGTTCTCCATTTTCGCATGCACGATATCAAGAAAGTGCGTAGAGTTGTATATTATTATATAGGTAATTATTATATCATAATTAGGTTAACTTTTTTTAAATACGGTGCGCACAGAGTATATTACTTCGTATTGTACCACAACACAAGCGCTATGTACCCTTAGCACGAACATCAATCGAAAAAACAAAATGAGATTTATCATAGACAAAATATCCTTTACGAGCATGGAAGTATAACATAAATAATACTTCCATGTTTACGAGTAATTTTGTATGGGAAATATGTACAGCGCCATCTACCGCCCAGAAGCGGGTATTGAAGTTGCGCATTTTAATAGTAGCAAGTAGTAAGTATCAATAGGCTGTATGACCGTTCCACATGGTCTCACAAGCCAATATAAAAAAAAACGGCGGGAATGATTTTCAGCGGTTGATTTGATATCAATACAGTTTATATTGTGTAATAAATTATCAAAATGAGTTCTGCCAATGAAACATATACAGACATTGTATGTACCTACTCCACCAAATTAGAGAGCAGAAGCAAAATTAATAACAGAAAAGTTACTGGCAGCAAAATCAAAAGAAAGATATATGAAAACCTACGATCTGATTTGGAAAAGTGAAAAAAGGGCGCATACGTTTTCGGAATCTGTGTTGTTGGCGTATTTTAATGATACATCATTAAAATAATATTATTATGGGCGATTTATACATAAGTGTGCCCGGGAAAACAATAACATTTACATTTAATAATGGCCCGAACATGTGTGATATAAATTTTCATAAATATTATTTCGTTAAATAGTTTTTTTTATTTCCTCGCATTTCTTGAGAAAAGCACTATACAAGCCTTGTACGGTAAGCAAATTACCTTGCCTCGAATGATTAAAGCCCTCGCCTGCGGCGCGTGCTTCAAACCATCCTCGACAATGTAATTTCTTACTTACCTGTCCTCGGCTGTAATGTACTATAACGCAAGGCAAAACTCGACGTAAGTCATCGTTATTGAATTGAAATAAATGGATAAGAATACTAGAAGTACATGCATATTATATTTCAGATTATTGAAAACCTTAACTATCGTTTAAATTGTAAAGCTTTTCGAGATTTTTATTTTACTCCTTCGAACCCAATTTATAATTAATATTATTGCGTGGATATTCATTCACATTTGTTTTCGACATTTCACGTAAAGTAAATCTTTACAACTTTATAATGAGAAACATTAGAGAAAGAGTATTTGTTTGCTTCTATAACATAACAACTAAAAAAATCATATTTTTTTTAGGCTTTTTATACGTCTTAAATTTTTGGTAGCTATTCTGGCTGGCTTTTATGATAGCTTTTTTTAAGGTTTTTTAATGCTTTGAATAGTTTATGTGCTGTGAGCTCCCGCGGGCAGCGCAGACTGATCGTAGTAGAGATCCATGCTGTATGGCACCTGATGAACACAAGCCTATCCCAAGGTAATGTATTATTATGTCAAGTCAATGTATTCGGATTATTCGCTAATCTTACAACAGAGTAAATACTCAAAGAATGCTTATAAAAAGGCAAGGCCATCAGCACTCAGACCAGCTTCCACAATACGTTATTTTGTCCATTACGAATTTTAGGAGTTTTTGTTAGTTCCTCAGGGTCGGCCGACTTTAACCAGCAGACAATGCCTGACATTGACCACCGCCAGACGTTATCACAGGAAACCACAATTGGTGGTGCCCTTGAATAATCGTTAAAAGGGCACGTATACTTACTTCTTCAATGTAATCAGAAGTAAGAGAGATGTTTTCTTCTAATTGATGTATATGTCGATATTTAAAATTCTTAATACTCTCTCTACAGTCAACTCAACCATCAGGTTGAACAGTAGTATAAAATGGCGACCATAAATACTCCAACAAGACGTCACTAAAATCGACTTTAAATTTTATATTGTAGCTAAAAAGTTTATACCAATAATTTGGAAACGTGAAAGTCTTTAAACAGACTGCGAACTGGAGTAAGCTGATGTGGCGCGAATGGCAAAAAGTGGTGCTTCGCCACCAACGATGCGTGCGCCTGTGGAGCGATCCAAATATACACGTGCATAGCACATGATCTGATGCCCAAATCTCCCAACCTTGCACCCAACAAGATCTATGTGAAGCCAGCCTGAGAGGGATTAACGTCGCGTATTATTGGGAAAATATTATTTGAAAAACTACCGTTGACCGAAGAAAGAAGGGGAACCAAATACCGTAGCTCTGACACCGACTTCTTATGTGTTACTTTTGATTTTTCTTAAAGTCAAAATATTTTGTAGTACCCACGCACGAGTCCCACGATCAATGCAGGATACATACAAGATGTAGGAACAGAGAATCTGCTTGATTTTTTCCCCTGAAACTTGAAACCATCTTGGCTAACTCCACAAGCCTATAACCGGCATCCAGGGAAAACGAAAGTATAACATAGTCCAGGGCAAGTTTCTCGTATGATTTGTGCGAATAACCTTCAGCTAACATTTGACCACCGAAATATGTGGGAGGTGATAAATCACTAGAATACTTGTTAATATGTCGGTACTAGACTTTTCCCAGGAGGGTTGTATTTTCTGTAGCGGTGTGGAAGTTTGCTAATGGGTTTACTTATTCTTATTTATTGAAGAACGATCAATTACATGCCCCTCGGTATGCTCCTTTTTGACACGGGTATGCTGGGAGAAATTTTCGTTGGAAATTGGTGCCCTTGAACTACTGTATTGTCTATTTCTATTACGTTTTCAGATAATATATTGTTTTAAAAAACTTGTATTTAGTAAATTATCCTTTATTGACTCACTACCTACTCTTTTCAAGTGTAGTATAAATTGTGGTACTTATAAGTAAGTAGCTTCCTTTTACTTTACTGACTAGACATTCAAGTGATTTAATGTTTCCTTTGTAACCAATTAGCGGAAAAACTAAAGAAACGCCTGTAAACATTAGTTGAATTCAGAAGTTGAATGTTAAACAATATGAAAAACCTTAGTAGGTAATTTGCATCAAATTTTATTGGGTCTGAAGTTGGTATGAGAGCCTTTTCAATAAAATATATTAAACTTGCAGTCGCGGCCTACAAATTAAAGAAATACATAAAAGAAGACAGATTTATCTTTCTGCAATAGAACTCGTCGCTAAATGTTCTCACGGCTCGTCATCATCATTATTTACATTGGTCGTGAATGCGCATCTATACACATTTGTAACTTAAATTAGTTCGTGCTGCCACGTCTAACGTCATTATTTTCTTAACGGTCGTCCTTGCGAATGCATTTACATTTCAAATTCACGCGTTTGTAGTTAGCATCTCTTGTTTGTTTAGGCAACCCTGCTTAACTAGATTAGTGCAGTTGAGGTCCTATGAACACGTTACGGCGATATTTGCTTGCGTTCAATTTTGACCGCGCGTACGTACAGTAGAGAGCGCTTTCGATAGTGTGCAAGCGAAAATCACCGAAAAGTGGTAGGTTCCCTGTACCTTCAGAGTCTTTAGTCAGACCGCATGCAAGGTCGCTAATCAATTTGATGGATGTTATGTAAGTACAGACGCATGTTTCGGTTCTATCTCGTTACACATAGAGGTTGGATTTGAACTCAGCCCTTGAAATGTTTAGCTTTGTAATCCAGTTGTAACCATGCATTAGCACTATGTTGTAAATTTGAATTCCACGCTTGAAGAGATGTGGACGATTGTCCTATTTGCCCTTTTGTTAATAGAAAAAGCAAACTTACCTAGAATGGAAAGGGTTTTTGTAAAACAATCCTCTAGTTTAGGAATATTTGTTGCATTCTAATTGCAGGTATTGAGTTCGGGGAAAGGAAGGAAGTCACGAATAACACACGTCAATGATTTTGTATGCATATGTTCGTGAGCTACATACTAATTTAAAACGGTTTTCCTTAAAGCTTTTTGACAAATTGGAAGACAGAGATGCCAGACTTCCTAAGATTGCAGTCCGCCAACTAGGCATTACAATCAAAATTGATACCCGAATAATATTAAAGAAGGCTTTGCAAAATAGCATAGTTAATAGAGTTAAAACGGTTCGTTATAGATTTGTTGCGCTGTCGCTGACCCGGAAAATGTTTCCACACCTCGAAACATTTCCCGACCTTGCGCGACCTCGCGGACCAACTCTGACCTTGGCGTAACGGGTGAGGTTCCAGTTAATTTTATACTCTATCTATAACATACATCTCCTATGTACCTACGTAGTATTATCGACAGCTCATAAAACATAACAATAACTTGATATAATTAAACTGTTTTAATTTATTTATTAAAACAGTTTATATCAAGTAATTGGACCCTATCGCGTAAGTGCGCGATAGGGTCCACAGACAGAACATGTTGTGACGATGGCTGTACATTGTAGATGTATATAATAGGTCTTTACATATGAAATTGCCGTTTTTTTCTTTTGTACATATAACTTAACAACTTTTATAATATTAGAAATATATAATTTCTTTAATATTGCATTACATTAAGACCGTATCGAGCAACTTTTGATAATTTAATAACCAGGATATTTGATTATTTACATAGAAAAAACTTATTCCGAAAGTTACGACTATTTTTGTTTCCAGAATTTCGTACTTTATTAGTTGTAACTTAGTGAATAATTTTTTTTTTCTCTTAACGAATGTGTCATTTAGTAGTTAAAATGTCCATAAATACGTGTGTAAAATTTTGTAAATTTACATAATATTAGTCGTTAAATAATAACAAAAACGTTAGTATGGAAAAAAAATAATTACAGAAATCTCCATACAAAACGGCAATTTCATAGGTAAAGACCTATTATATTAATGATAGAGTGATAAGTTGTTTTAAGTGTGTGAAACTGTTATTGTATCAACTTTCATGTTTCTATATTGCTATTTATATTAGCACCAAAAAAGATGTTGAATCACCGAAAAGAACAAAAAATAATTTGAACCGAAATGAAGTATCTTATAAACAAGCAGTTGCTAAATTGTGTATCCCTTCATATCAGTTAAGTCCCTTAAAGAAAAACCAAACACTCTACCTTTAAATTATGAGTTTCAACATGTACTTGTAAAGTCTCAGAGTCACTCAGAAGCTCATAAGGACGGAAGTTTTATTTCTGCTCAAAGTTTCCCAATAATTAATAGTAACACTCTCTATTATGGCTTCTTATGCAATTCTGTTCTCATCAGAGAGCATGAACTTCTACCTTCATTGTGTTGCATCATGACATGACATAGGCTATCAAGCAGTGGGCGGCGCGTGTGCTGCTTCTGCTAGTTATGTCATCTTATACGTGGAACTGGTTACTGCTTATAAACCGTGACTAAGTATTTGCATACAATATATCCACGAACACTATTTATTTATTTTATTTTTTATTTTATTTATTAGGAACACCAGCATTTGTTTACACTGTTACTTACACTAACTTAAAATAACATCTAGGTGCTAATTGCTAAGTGTAACAAATTTTAAAGGTGAACACCACATGCTTAAGGACAACAATATACTACCTACTTAATCTACTTTTCTATGAAAACATAAAATAAAATAATATATAAAAATTTAATTTAGGTATTAAATTGTAAACACTGAGTAAAAAGAAAATTTACACAGAATTGTGCCAAGCTTCGCAAATATTTTTTTTGAACTTGGTAAATGAGTCTGCAAAAATGTCGACGCTGCTACCATTGAGAAGCTTACATAGCCTCGGTACGACAGAATTTGCACCTAGTGTTGTCCTGCGTAGAGGAGGACAGAGCGGAGTGACGGGAGCTCGAGGAATTCTCCTTGGGACACGGAAATTGAATCTCTCAATCTCAAGCAGTTGGGGGCAGTTAATTATATTTTTTTCTATCATTTTCTTGAAGCTCTTAAGCAGAACTATCTTTTCTAGTGGTTGATCATAATTCATTTTCCTGATTCTAATCTGGTAAAATTCAAATTTATAGTACTAGCTTTTTTGTTAGATAATTTTAATTTAGTAGCGGCATGATGATATAAATTAAGATAACAAGATAACCCAAATTATGCGCTTTAAGTCTTACTTCCATTACATTGCGAAAGTGATTTTATTCAATCACACATTATTGCATTAACTATAGTGCTCCTGATCTTGCACTCAAGGTTCAATTACCAAACCAAGTGAATAGTGATAATTAAGCTACAATAAACGAACAAATGAGCCTATTCTAAGTAAACAAAAGACGGCCTTAAGAATGATATGCGAAAGTTGCCTTACAAACAATCTCCATTGAATGCACGTCAAACGTCAAAATCGCTCCAATTTCAAGTAACGAGGCTCATTTTCGCGGCACAACAACGAAGGTTAGGTACATCCCGCCATTGTCCTCGTCATGCGTTCTGGTTGCAATGGAGGCATCGGCCCGCAACCGTGGGTGCAGCGTCCGGACTCATGGAAATTGTCTCTAAACAACTCCTGAAATCTCTTTTATACAATACAAATGAAATCTTAAGATACGACTCGCACATAATTATTAAGATATGGACTATAGTTGAGTTTTTAAGAATACTGTCGATTGTATACGACCAGTGTTTAGTTGAACTAACCACAAATCTACATATGCTAAATTACGGTGCAAAGACCTCCTTAGACACTGGGCAGGGGAGAGGTTAATGCAAGTTTTTCAAAGATTTCTGCTGCTCTTTTTTCCCTTACCCAGATCTATGCTGTACTCCCTTCACCTATATTAGTTGCTATACCTGATCTGAAATAGAGGAAGATTTACACTTGCGAGGCAATGTTAAATAAAATTTGCGGCTACTGCAGCGTTCTTCTCATCACCCGAAACTGGTATGAAGACAGCCATAAAGGACTTGACGATTATCAGATAATTCCACTTCTAACGAGGGGATGTGGACAAGCGGACAAAATTTTTTCCACGGCCTAGTGCATTCGTTGCAAAATGGAGGTTGCATCGGCGACCGCACGCGAGACGCGACATTGCCCCGCCGTATCAGTTACGGCCATCGAGACGGGATAATCGTCTTGTGGTAATCAGAACGTGGAAGACGTGTGAGTGCGCGTGCTGGGGTTATAATTATGGGCAGGCATTGTTGAGGGGTATATGTAGGTCGTAATTCACTAACATTTAGCAGAGTGGAAACAGTTTTTATTAAAAAAACTTGAACTATACATATAACACAACACGTGTTGTGGTTGTGTTACTTTTTTGGATTTATTGATGATAATCTAATAAAAGACCTTAAATCAAGCATTTGAAGCTGTCTGGACTGAATTCTCCTTCCTTGTCCGGCCCAAGTTTAAGAGCTTAATAATCTATGGACTAACACATTTGCAGATAGAGGTTTCTGAATTATGTAAAAAGACTGGTATTTCTGGCGTGCCTATACATAGATTTCGAATTGTCCTCATAAGTCTCGTAGCTCAATTGAGAGTGCGGTAGACCGGAAATCCAAAGGTTGCGGGTAAGTCCTGTCTGAGCAATCCATATTGCTCAGAAGTTTGGTTTAAGTTTATCTCAACTCCTTATCTCCAATTCTCTATAGATTGTAGTTGATATAAACTTCAATCCCAAAATAATATGTTTCCCTGTACCCAAGATATCCATTTCGTTAAGACTGTAGCATCAGACTTTGATAAAGTCTAGTGTTCTATCATATCGCCATAAGAAGTCCCCTGGCCAGAACTACGCGCGGGTTAGACGCGTTGTGACATACATCGTCCGCTAGGTAATAGTGGTCCGCATCTTACCTACGACATTGACAGTGATGTAAACAAAATCGCTCTTGGAATCGCGGTAGAGTCCGCGACACATAACTTGGCATTTGTCAGAGGGTGCTGATCGTCAGGGTTGGTCGGAAAATTACTTATGCCTTATTCCCATGGCATAATTTCAGTTCCAAATATTGACACGCACCAAGTTACATGGCGCGTACTATAAATTCGCTACTACTATAAATTTTTGGACAAGCGTTTACATTCACTTAAGGAACATTGTTAATGGCAGAAATTTATTCGTGGAGCTGCCCAAAAGAAAAGGCAAATCTGAAAACAATTGAACCGTGACATCAGAGATATTGGCTCATAGTCAACCATTGACCCGAGATCGCGTGAACATCAGGATGGCGGGTGTACTTCTCAGATTAGCTTAAATTTATTGCAGATATTTGGTACCTGCTGTGTACCTTTACGTACCTCTTTTAAAAATCTGTGTACCTCCGTATTTACTAAGATATTCAAATCGCTAGGTACACCCGCGGACCTGACGTCAGGTCCGCGGGTGTACTTTGAACCAATGAGTGTATCGTAGTGAATTTGTGTATAGATTTGGTACCTTCTGTGTACCTGCAGAAACATGTATTAGACTTCCATAATTCGATAAGGTATCGAAGATATTCAATACAATAGGTACACCCGCCAAACTGACGTTAGGATTTTTTTGAAACCGATGAGTGTATCGTAATGGTTTTGAGTATAGATTTGGTATCTTCTGTGTACCTGCAGAAACATGTATTAGACGTCTACAATTCGATAAGGTATAGAAAATATTCAAAACAATAGTTTACCCGCCATCCTGATGTCAGTATGGTGCATGCACACTGGTTCCATATTGTAAAGGTAGGGACTTAGGTTGCACGTTTTTTTAGCAACCACAATTTGATATCCAAGGAAATTAAATATATATGTGGAGTGTAAATCATATGCCTGTGTTGACATGTTAAGGGTAAGGGTTTCTGAAAGACGACAAAATATTTCTAGCGGCTTCATGATGGGGTCATATCCTCTGCTAAATGTCTAATGAACAGTCTACGGTTAATTTGTATTTTTAATGTTAATAATGAACAAACAGTCACAAATAATATCTTAATAGCTACTGTAGTTTGATAATTAGACTTCAATATAAATATTTCTTATACTCTTATAAGTTATTACTCGTAGATTTATTAGTTTTTTTTTTTTATAAATATCTTATCATACAACTTTTTCCGAGCGATCATAATTAGTCTATTACTTTAAGGTACAGTCATCTATAAGGAAAGTTGAGCCACTTGCATTGCAGCATTAATGAACATTCTTAATTTGGCCGTCTTATGAAAACGTTTATCAGCCGCATGCCTGAAAGATGCCCTATAAGCATTACACGGCTAGATAAAAAATGTTGTGAAGTAACTAAATTTTCCCTCTATTGAGATTTAACTCACTAAATACAGATAGGTAGTCTTACACATATAACATTAAATGACTTTACTCGCGAATCTACATTTACAAAGCAAGCCAACCTAAATACATATGCATTAAACAAAGTGGTCGGTATCAATCCGTATGTATGGTTGTTTGTCTTGTTACATTTGCATGCAATTTGTTGTACGATGCAATCAATAATTTTGTTGATTCATAGTGAACGTTGTTCGTCGAATTTTATTCGTCAGCCAATTGATTGATGCCTATGTCGATTTCAACCATACACTGACCATAAAGTCTATAAAATGTTTCAAAATATCCAAATTTAACTGTATGCGTGTTAAAATTCTATCTACAAAGTATTCTTAAAATTCTCCAAATTGCTTCCCACAATATGTGTTATTTAAAGCTAAATAACACATATTGTGTTATTTAGAGCCCTCCGCTCTTGCTATCATGACCGATTTGGCGCAGGGGTAAAATTACCTGCCTTCTGCGCCAGAGGTCTCGGGTTCGATTCCCGAACAAGACAAATATTTGTGTGCATGAACATGTCTATTTGTCTTGGTCTGGGTGTTTTCTATGTATATTAAGTATGTATTTACAAACAAAAAAGTATTTAAGTATATATTTATCCGTTATCAAGTTCACGTACACACAGTTTCTTAAGAAATTTACTATGGGCTTAGATAGCTGGTGTGATTGTAAAAAAATCGGCCAAGTGCGAGTTGGACTCTCCCATGAAAGGTTCCGTACACACTTAACGTACCTATTGCCTATACTTTGCCAAAATTCCAAAATATTTTTTTGTCAGCAAAATATAACTTTGTTTTTCATATTGTTTGTATGAATGACAAAGTTACATTTGCGGTTTTTGAAAATGTGTTATATCTCAAAAAGTACTCACTATGTATCATTCAAACCAATTTTCGTTGAAAGTTTTTATTAAAATCTACAGCATATATTTTTCCTAAATTTTTCACTCTTTTATTTCAAAAGTTAGAGGGGGGGACACACATTTTACCACTTTGGAAGGCTCTATCTTTCAAAATATTGAGTTTGAGAAAAAATGATTTGAGAAACCATGTTATTTTCAAAGACCTATCTATAGACACACCACACGAATATATTGATTAAAAAATTTTTTTTTAGTTTAAGTTCTATGTATGGGGAGCCCCCCTTAATAGACAGACAGACAGACAAACAGACATGACGAATCTATAAGGGTTCCGTTTTTTGCCATTCGGCTACGGAACTCTAAAAATATTTATTTATTATGTCCTTACGCTGCATTGTAATTTTTTTATTTTTATTGCATTGTTATAGTGAGCGCCCGCCCGAGTTTTTAAAAACCTTCAGTCGGAAATACGCACTTTGATCGTAAATGTCTCAGCCATTCTTTAAGATATAAAAAAGTAATTACAGTTTTTCTCGTAATTTTTTGTAGATTTATTTGGCATGTGAAATAAAAAAAAACCGGCCAAGTGCGAGTCGGACTTGCGCACGAAGGGTACCATACCATTATCTATACAACATTAGACACTATATTTATTATCGAGAAAATAACGGTAAAAAATTACTATTACTATTAAAAGTCGCATTACATAATGAGTCACACCAATGATTTTTGTTATCAGCATATCTAAAAAATATGTAACTCGAGAAAAAAGAATCTGTTTTTATTTTTTTCCTATCTTCAAAAATGACAGATATTAAACGTTAAAGTACGGCCTCCGAGGAAAATTTGGGTGAACCAATGGCATTAACGTGTGACGTCACGTCGCACTTCCGTATACGTCTACATAGAATCCTTTGGCTATATAGTCGCGCTCTCACGGTTTCGTAATAAATTTATTTATTTTTCTTATAGTCGATCAATGAAATAGTTAAGAAATTTTGTATTGAGCCCATGTGAAAAAACACCTTCAAATAATGTTTTATTTTCGTGAATAATAAAAATCAACTTTCTTAATGGCGGGCGGGATTCTGTCAATACATATAGCAACCGTCAAAACAAAATGTACTTACTTACAACCTCAACTGAATTGGTGGTTAAATATGCACCCTAAAAACTGACAGCCATTTCAATAATTTTATACTGCTAGTGGCGCCTCCACCACTGGGTCAGATAAGTTTGTGGGATAAATGTCTTTCGGTATCGACAGTAGGTGACAGTTTTAGAGTGCCCCTGCGCGCGGTCGAAATTGAATACTAATCATTTACCATAACCTTAGAACGAAGAAAATGTACTGTAACTAGCGTCAAAAACGCACGAGTTGCGCGCAGATTGCGCACAGACGAACTCTATGTAGGTACAGTTAGACGGAAATCACCCGCAACAGCCGCAATCGGAGATGTCAGTGCGACATGACGTCATCGCAATAGCGCGCAAGGAAAGCAAATTTTCAAAGGCTGGTGAAACTTTACAACGCTGTAACTTTGGAAATCCTGGCCAGATTTCGATGATACAAAAACTATTAGTACTTGCACGAGTACGCGCATTAAATGCAGTAATTTTTATAGTCATATTTTGATGTGTTGGTGTGACTCATTATACTACCTAATCCAATACATTTAAAAATCAAAAAAAGATAAGGTCTGGCAGCACTGGGATATTGTTCTACCTAGAGTGCGTGTCAGATAAGTCTGCCCGTGACTGGGGCGTTTTTGGCGCTAGTTACAGTTCATTATTTGATTAAAAATATAATAAAAGTGATTGCGCAATTATACATTTTGTCGTCTCTTGGAAACCTTTACCCTTGAACATTGGTCTGCAGGTACACAAACCGTACCAAATCTATACCCAGAGTGTAAGTTTACCAATGCAAACGTTACTATCGCGTTTAAATTAAATTGTATCTAAGCCTTATTTCTTGAAAATAAAGTAAGTACAATCTATCTGTCAAAATTGCACCATAGTCCCTATTTTTACAATATGGAACCAGTGTGCGCCATCCTGTCACCAGGGCCCTGTTAAACGAAACTTACAAGTCTACAATTATGTAAAAAGGGACTAATTTGTAGACTTGTAATACAAGACGTGCTGTTTAACCAAACTTACAAATAATATGTAAGAATTTTACAACTAAAAATCTTACATATTTGTAAAGTCTAATTGATGATTAAACGAACTTACCTTAGTGACGTTCTATCACAATGGGAGAGTTTCCTACAGTAATTTTTCTATGCACTAGATTACGCTGTAACTGTAACACAACCACCTTTTTTCAGCATATTATGGCAAAGGATTCGTTCATTTAGCCTAAAAACACCTCCCACCTCACCTCCGGTTCAAAGGCTCCTTGCAACTTTTTGTTGATATTCGGAAACGATATTCGTATGGTGATGTCAGACTATTTTCTTTGCGATTTTCTACTACGTTCTAGTTCGTTTACTTCTTCATTCAGATCTTTTATCAAACCCTTAATGACATTTTTGGTGCGAATTGTTGCACCTAGATTGTATATTCTGAACTAATCTGAAAAAGTTAGGTCGCTATGGTTGGGTAGCGCCATCTAGTACAATTTTTTGAACTAACGATGAAACGTCAAAAGAAACTCTCATTATACGAAGGCTTCATCCGAAGAGATTATTGTACACATGTAGTTCCCCGTAACGACTCGCTAGTCACACACTAGAGTTAAAAGATATTTAAAAAAAAACATACATACAGACGAATAGAGAACCTCCTCCTTTTTGATTTAGAAGTCGGTTAAAAATTAAAGTAGCTTTCATTTTTTTCTCATCATCAAGCAAGATTGAAGAAATCTCTTCTAATTTCCCATTGTCACTACATAGTATAAAACAAAGTCGCTTTCTCTGTCCCTATGTCCCTTTGTATGCTTAAATCTTTGAAACTACGCAACTGATTTTGATGCGTTTTTTTTAATAGATAGAGTGATTCAAGAGGAAGGTTTATATGTACTTTTTATCCCGATATTCCCACGGGAACGGGAACCACGCGGGTGAAACCGCGGGCGGCCGCTAGTTAATGCATAAAACATAATTAATGATACTCTACTGTACTGTAACTGTTTTTAACTGTACTTTACTGTACTTGGCTGTAGTTGGCTGTACTTATAGGAAAAATGTGATAATGATAAGATGAAACAGCCATATTGAGATTTTATATAATTTTTATGCATTCACAATGCAATTTTGTAAGTGTAGGAAAAGTTTTCTTACCACATTTTTCCTATACTTACAAAATTGCATTGTGAATGCATAAAAATAATATAAAATCTCAATATGTCTGTTTCATCTTAATCGATTGTTAAACATTTGTAAAAATGTTTCTTTCGGATGCGAGGGTTTCCTCACATTGATGAAGCAACGCTGGCCTAGTGATAGCAAAATTCGACGAGTCGTGTAAGCCTTTCGGTAGCTTAGTTGGTCAGAGCATCGGGCCGGATTCCCGGAGGCGCGGGTTTGAATCCCGCCTGAAAGCTACTTATGGGGCTCGTGGTTTTTTACTATCACATTTTCCTATACTTACAAAATTGCATTGTGAATGCATAAAAATTATATAAAATCTTGGCTGTACTTGGCTGTACTTGGCTGTACTTGGCTGTACTTGGCTGTACTTGACTGTACTTAACTGTACTTGAATGTACTTGACTGTACTTGACTGTACTTGACTGTACCTGACTGTACCTGACTGTACTTGACTGTACTTGACTGTACTTGACTGTACTTGACTGTACTTGACTGTACTTGACTGTACTTGACTGTACTTGACTGTACTTGACTGTACTTGACTGTACTTGACTGTACTTGACTGTACTTGACTGTACTTGACTTTACTTGACTGCACTTGACTGCACTTGACTGCACTTGACTGTACTTGACTGTACTGGACTATACTTGACTGTACTTGACTGTACTTGACTGTACTTGACTGTACTTGACTGTACTTGACTTTAGTTGACTGTACTTGACTGCATTTGTCTGCACTTGACTGTACTTGACTGTACTGGACTATACTTGACTGTACTTGACTGTACTTTACTTTATCAACCAAGTTTCTACTGTAAAAAACTGTAAATGAAACAAAATTTTAATAAATATTTTTACTAGCTTTCCGCCCGCGGATTCGCCCGCGTGGACTACACGACATTATCCCTCGGGAATGTGAGGTTTTTCCGGGCTAAAAAGTAGCCTATGTTCCTCTCCAGGCTACAAAGTATCTGTATCCCAAATTTCAGCCAAATCCGTTCAGCCATTTTGGCGTGATTGAGTAACAAACATCCAAACATCTAAACATCCAAACATCTAAACTTTCACATTTATAATATTAAGTAGGAAGTAGGATTTGCCTTCAGTGAATATTCCGATGATTAGTTACGTGTTACCTACATTATAAAGTTAGAAGTTTTTCTTAAACTTGTAAAATAAAATAGTATCATAAACCTTAGAACTATCTTGTCTTTGAAAACTCTTTAAAGTACCTAACTAAATCCAACTAGTGATCTATCTGTAATTTTATTTTATTTGCCCTCAGTGAATATTCCGATGATTACCGTGTTACATTAAGATTATATTTTTTTTATTTTTATGCATTCACCATGCAATTTTGTAAGTATAGGAAAAATGTGATAGTAAACTACTTATGGGGCTCGTGGTCTTTTACTATCACATTTTTCCTATACTTACATTAAGAAGTTGAAAGTTTTCTAAAACTTGTAAAATAAAATAGTATCAACCTTAGAACTGTTTTATCCTATGAGTAATAGTATTTATCTAAAGTCCGCAGCTACCGATGAGTTGAAGGGTACAGGGGCAAAACAAGAAATGTCACAAACAGGTTTTTTGTTTTGTATTTTTTTATTTTTTTTAATTTTTGGCTTGCATAATCATTTTTTATTAATTTACTGATAGGAACCTAAGTTTACTGTACAAAGATCGGCTGTAAATACAAATAAACTTTTGAGAAATGTTCACAAATATACTTACATTAAAATGTAAATTCCACAAAAATCTGTTTTGTGACATTCCTTGTTTTGCCCCTGTACCCTTCAGTTGATCAAAATCTTACAAAGTTAAAAAACCGAATAATAGCAGTGGCTATGGACATTTAAAATTTAAAGATTCTAACAATATAATGGATGTCCCAGAGTTACGGGGCATGACATGAAGGGAAAGTACTCTAAAAATATCTCTGAAAGGAAACATTCTTTTATTTTTGACAAGAAACAAAACAATGCCTTCTTCTACACTATGTGTCGACCCCCTACGCACATCGACAAAATATGGTACGTGTGAATAGTGTCGATGCAGCTTTTTGCAGTTGCGTTGTCGTTGTGCGAAAAAATGTTGATGTTAATCCGTTTTCACTAGTAGTTGTGATGTGGTTACGTCGTATGCAATGTGGCCGGCCGCTAGTTCGCAGCATCGTCGTCGCTGGTAGTTGCGTTGTGATTGGCACTCACGCGCTCGTAAATGACGGCAAAATATACATTTCGAATACAAAATGCGCCTTGCCCACGTGTTGTGGTTGTAGTACGTGTGGGTTGACACTTTAATGAGTTGAAAGAACTATATAAGAACTACATACAAATTAAAATAAATTAAATGTAAGTATATACGTAAATAAGCACAAAAAACGAGATCACGAGACTGATCAAAATCTGAAAAATAGGTGATTTAAGGTGCGACGATTTTTAATAAGGGATCGTGACGTTTCACAAAAACTTTCTTACCATCGCAAATAAATTTTAAAATGTTGCTACAAATATCCAGCTATCTAAAACAGTTTTCCGTTTTTCGTAGAAGTACTTCAATAGAACGTAAATAGTGTTTTTGTAAACGTTGCGTCATGCACCCGCGGAGGGGCGCGGGCGATAAAAAACCCTGCTCTCCTCCGTTTGTGAAATCCGAGACGGGCCGCGCATTCAGGTCGTTAAAGAGAGTCGGAGCTTGCAGACGTTCCACGTAAAAATATTTCTTTTTAAATAATCTAAAACTCAGCCGTTTATTTTTCGATTTTAATATTTTTCTGATGGTTTTTAGTCTTGATCTATAGTTTAAATTCTTTATAGTGAAACATAATAATATCAATATAATTAAACTTACTCATAGTAGGATTGTAACGTTTGTTAAACAGGGCCCAGGATGGGAAACGGTCAAACTATCGTATTGAATATTTTTGATACCTTATCGAATTGTGGAAGTCTAATACATGTTTCTGCAGGTACACAGAAGGTACCAAATCTGTACTCAAAATCATTACGATACACTCATTGGTTTCAGAAATATCCTAACGTCGGGTTGGCGGGTGTACCTATTGTATTGAATATCTTCGATACCTTATCGAATTATGGAAGTCTAATACATGTTTCTGCAGGTACACAGAAGGTACCAAATCTATACACAAATTCACTACGATACACTCATTGGTTCAAAGTACACCCGCGGACCTGACGTCAGGTCCGCGGGTGTACCTAGCGATTTGAATATCTTAGTAAATACGGAGGTACACAGATTTTTAAAAGAGGTACGTAAAGGTACACAGCAGGTACCAAATATCTGCAATAAATTTAAGCTAATCTGAGAAGTACACCCGCCATCCTGATGTTCACGAGATCGCGACCGTCGCCGTCGCAGCCATCGGAACAAGATAGACGACTGAACACCATTAAGAACAAAAGTTACAATGCTGCCTTTATGCTCGAATAATAGAGTTACAGAAATGGAAAAATGGAGCAGCGCCACGGAGATTATATGGTTAATATTTCATTGTTTACTTTAGTACTTAAATGTCGATGTTTAGCTGTTGAAGAAAGAGCTGACGATAAATTATGAATTAGGTATTGGCAGAGATACATTGGAATCGGTTTACTATCGCATATTTCAATATTTAAATTCTTTTATTTAGTTTGGGCGATAGTAATAGATATGGGATGTGAGCCGAAGTTAAAATTTTCTCTCAGCGTAGCTAGCGCTTTACAATTACGTACTTATATTAATGTTGGTAATAAACATCCGAGTTTCTCTAACTTTTCAGCAACCTAATAACCACATATCCTTTATACTTTATGATCGTGAAGACGCTCAACGATTCGTAACGCTTTAAGCAGTAAATGGCTATAATCTGTATTATGAGTTTATCTGCTCCTTTACTTTTTTCCAAAACGAAAGAAAAGAGTCATCGTTCTAGCTTTAGCTTGATTATCTATAAACTTGTGAAGTGGGATGAATTCTTTTAAAGGCTATATAAAAACCTAACTCCTGATGCAATCGAGTTGAGATCAAAATTGAATCAAGATCGAAAATCACCATTCTAGTATAACGATTGTGTGCGTGAAATCGAAACCCGTCGTTATAGGTGTATACTGTTTTATAGATTTAAGGTCAAAAAGCACACATTCGATCACAAAAAAGTAGCTTGTAGCAGATCGAGAGTTTTGACATTCCCAACCCGTGGCTACACCATCCTTCAAACACTGGATAGTAGAACGAATTTCATCACAATCGTTTATTACGTTTTCGCTTCTATTGTGTCATTAAATTCGACTCGACGGCGTCAGTGGTACACCTATAACGGCGGGTTTCGATTTCATTTAGCTCGGTATTCGACCAATATTCGATTGGCGCTACAATCGTTTTCCAGAGTACTTGGTGATTTTCTATCTTGATTCGATTTTAATCTCAACTCGATTCCATCAGAAGTTAGCCCCATGCTTTCTATTAAGTAGTTTCTAACTACCTCAACTATCTTCGAATTTTACGAGTTACCACGCGCCATTTCTGTTAACACAAATAATTTTATTCAACAAAAATGAATGAAATAATACTGTGACACGTGATAATAGAACAAATCGTCAGTCAATAGGGCTTTCAGCGGGGAATCAAATGTATAGGAATTTTCCTTTGATATTAATATTTGGCCAGGACTCCTCAGTCAGAAAACAAATTGAGTTTGGCTTTGGATTCACTAGAGGCTTCTATTTGTAAGTTAATGGCTTTTTCGGCGATGCCTTATTAGGTTAGATCGATTCTTAATCTAATTTAGAAACATTTGTTTACTCAAAATAATCGTTTTTCAGAGATATCTTTAGGGACAACAAGACTGTACCTAACGACTAACGACTCAAAGAGATAGTAACTGAACTCCATAAGGATACTTCAAAGAGCTTTCTTTTGCGAAACAAAATAAATGGAAGCAATTTTTCACATTGTTGATATCTACTTGTATGTTCTTTATCACGTTTATCTATATAGGGAAATACTTTCATGAGTCATGACGTTCGCGAAAAACAATATCTAGCAAGATCAATAAAATAAATGTAAGGAAAATAATACATATAACATCGTGTCCATCTGTCCATTATAATTCTGCACCATTTTAAGTGTCAGTTTTGTGACTCATCACAAAAGACCCATTAGCGAGTCATATTTGGTCTTCGACGCTTCTGATACCAACATGACTATAATACTTAAGTAATTTAACGTGTTTAACTTAAAAGAAATAACTTGAGAAATTTCGCGACGCAATTTAACTTGAATAACACGGATCATTCCGAATTCGTGGCTAATGAAAATTAAAAATAGTAACGGTTCCAATTCGTTGGGGCAGATGTAATTTTAGTAAACAATGTGCAATATTTGAACGTAGCTAGGTACGTAGCAGGTGACGAACCTGTTAAGCTGTAACTAAAATGACTTCGATTAAAATAGACCTTCCATACCATTTATCAGAATGTTTGATTAGTGGTAGGACTTGTTCTTAGTTCACCTGGCTAGCTTCAGCTACCACCATTAACTAATTCTGTCGCCCGAACAACAATGTTAATAGTATGGTTATGTTTTTAGTAGTTGTAGATTAGAAATCTTTTAGTTCCTCAAAGATTGGGGATTCCCAAAGAAGCGTGATGCCAGCCTTATCATCACTTAATTAATAAAGGTTATAGCCTAAAGGCGTTATCCAATTGTTGATGAAAACATTAATATTTTAGATATCTTCTACTTAAGTTTCTGTGAAGCAAACATCTAGAAGGGTTTACCAATCAGGTAAACAAAAGTTGATACAAAGTTTGGCATCTGTATTAAAGGTTACGGAACGGATTAAGACGTAAATTCATGACCTTGCTGTCAAGGTGTTGTTGAATGTGCAAATAAGTATTAACTTATGTTTGCAATTCTCAAGTTTCCTCAAGTGGAGTAAGTAGGTAAATTTTGGGGAATGATTCATTAATTCGTTCGTTTTAATCAGCTTCAGATTTAAAATCTGATTCACAACGAAGGTCAACAAAATAACAAAAGAAACATGCAGTCGGTTTTCATCATACATTTACTTTGCTTTTTATTAACACTTCCATTATAATATCACAGCGCAGTCTGTTAAAATTATACGTAGCAGATAAAGGTATGTATAATCCGCCTTTATGGTTTCGTGTCACGAACTTGGTGTTTTACGTAGGCAGTTAGGTAGGTACTTTAAAACTCTTGTACATGATTAAATCTTTTATTTATTTAGCTTTTCACCCAAAAATTTCTGAATATATTCTTACCCATTGCGGTTGACTGCAACGTTTTTGCAAAAAAATATCGCTATAATTTAAAATATGATATAGGTAATCATGCATTTCTATGCAACTTTGCTTGCATAGACATGTAGTCTCACAAGTATAAGTTTAAGGGCTAGTTTCGAAAGTAATTTATTTGAAACACACATTTCTATTGTTCATTTTGATATGTGAAATGGCTTCACCATTTAAGCGCCAAGCCTACCTATACCTAACTGTTTGTACTGCGATCTCATAATGATAAGAAAGTGTCTCAGCTAGTACGCTTGCATTATTTGCCACTTGTTACTCAAGCTTTTCGCGACTACTTACAATTACAACACACTATGCAGCAATAGTATAACGACGTCGCACGTGACCTGCTGCACAAATGTTAGTAAATACGCCTCCTCGCCGTTCAGGCAACCTAGAAGTGTAGGCTGCTTGTTTATTAACTCAGACCTAACCGCCAGCAAAAGTCAATATATCATGGCAAAGATCATGAAGTACTCTGCCCATACTTGCAACGGCGCTATGCAAACTAAGGACCCAGATGACCTCTATAACTGTGATATTACAGCAATATTTCTCTTCTAATATTTATGGAGGTATGTCATTTGCGCTTTTATGTTTTTAGATCTCCTCTGTTTAATGATTAAATGTTTATTCATGAGATGTTTATCGCACTTATAATACTAATTTACATTGCCTGAATATAGACGCTTCAATGGCTTCATTAATACTTTGATTTGGATTAATTCAATAATATGTACGAGCAGTTATATTTATATTAATAAGGCTCCAAATACCAACGACGTTGTTAACTTGCGTCAGGCAAATACATGGATCAATTGTGTATTTTGTAGTTTGGAAATTTCTCTATTATAACTGAACTGACCCAAAGTTTCTGTCCGATTTGCTGTTGAATCAGGAGACGTATTTCCGTAGCGCACGAGTTTGAATTCGCATTCGAAATTGAAAAATTCGCATGCGAATTCCTAAGATCGGTATTTTTGAATAATCACACCTATGAATTCTGCAACGAGTGCTCAGTCAGACCCACTCGTTGCAGAATTTCTACTAGTAGAATTCATCATCTTTATTAGTATGTGGCCGCAAAATGTCGTCACTGACAATCATATGACAAGTGTTTGTGTTTTCATTTTGCTATATTTTTAAAGTTTCTCTATGATTTTGAAACAATTAAAGAAGTATAGGAAAAATGTGATATTAAAAAACCACGAGCCCTATAAGTAGCTTTCAGGCGAGATAAAGAATATTAATTTATTGGCAATACAGATTTCGAATGCTACAAAAATGCATGAAAAGGGTTGTAATAAAATTCGATTTCGTAGACGACTGGTTGACGTATACGTTTTCAATTCGTATTCGATTTTTATTTCGAGCGCTACGGAAATACGTTTCCTGATCTGATGAAGTTTTCCTAAAGTTTGACCAAGAACAAGCGTTTTTGCATCAACAACGGTTAATCTCATAACTGGGTTGATCAACTTCAACAAACAATTGAAGAAAAACCCGTTGACCCTCTTCAACTGAACGATATTCGCCAAATAGCCATTATATAGTTCCGTGCGACATAACTATCTGATCGGAACTTGACCAAGGTCGTTTGAGAAACAAAAGGTTAATTGCGATGTTGTTTCAAAATTATAGCTTACCGTTTTAATGAGTTTTAATATAATACAAAACTGATGTTGATGATTAATTTGTTGCATCTGCCGATCCGATCATCTACCCATACCGGTTGTAGCGGTGTTCTAATGTTACTGGGTCGTGTTTACAGGGAGTCAACTTGTTTCCTAGCTTACTTTAGTTATCAAACCACTTTGATTCAATATACACTGCTTTTTCTTTGTGCCAAAATTTAGGGCAAGCTACGCCTCTATCTCGAGGTAACTATTAGGCTCGTAGCTTGAAAGCAAATATTTCTAAATATGCAAATACCTACGTAGTGCCCCTAGCGGTTTCTGCCCTAAATATAGAGGCTTTACGAATTCTGAGCACTATGTTAGCCAAACCGCAGGCAGCCATGACTTGCTAAACTAGTATCTTCATTAAACCTATTATCTACATGTGAACTCGGACCTTAAAAAGCGTATAGGTATATTATTGGTGTTGCACGTAAGGAAACGACGTATTATGATATTTTTCTGGAAATAAATCTTCAGCTACTTATTAAATATTCAGATATTTTTATCATTTAAAAGGGCGATTTTATAAAAACTTTTATTTTCTTTCTTTCCAGGTTCTTTTGGTATTGACAACAAATGGTGCGACGGTGAACTCCTAGACCTATCTTATTCGGTGAGAACTCTACCATGATACCTATTTATATTTAAAGTTTCACTACGAGTATATTCATTAAAACAATAACAATATTCAGGGGCCTATATGCTGCGTCAATTTAATTTAATAAATAAAAGAAAGAAAGAAAAGCTGATTAAATTAAATATTTCCAGCAGATGTAACATAATTCTTGTTCTTGTACGTCTTGTTCTCAATTATAGAGGCAACAGAAGCTAGTCCAGAACATCTTGTTTGAAAAACATCAGAATTATGCCTTATAGAGAACTCGTAATGGCAGAATACTAAAAAAGGTGCGTACATAACTATTATGTACAATACTAGCTGACCCGGCAAACGTTGTTTTGCCAAATATATTTTATTGGGCACAAACTTCGTATCACCTGCCTGACACAATGTCAAAAAAGATATCGCGGCAAAAATGTCAGTGATTACATACTCTTTGACATACCTTCTCTTTGGAAGCGGCTAAGAAATGACAGTTGTGTGAAGTATGACAGTTTAACGGTTTTCTATACAAAATTACCATATTTATTTTATAATTTTCCTGGATAAAAAGTAGCCTATGTTACTCTCCAGCTCTCAAATTATCTCCATACAGAAAATCTCGTCGATCCGTTGCTCCGTTTTGACGTAAAAGACGGACAAACAAACAAACAAACAAACAAATAAACAAACAAACAAACACACTTTCACATTTATAATATTAGTATGGAAGTATGGATTAGTATGGATTGACAATGACGAGACATAGGCTTAACCGGAACAAGATAAATATAAGTAAAGACGATTATTTATCTAGCTTTTGCAAAAAGTATAATTGATAGAGAATTACAGATATGCGGATTGGAACATCGCCAAAGCAGATTCATTTATTCGGTCACTAGTACCGGGGGAATTACTCTGGTTGGTTCTAAGAAGTCCTCACATGCTGGCGCGTTGTCACAGGATAACTGTAAATAATTGCTTACGTTACATTATATCGTTGGAATACATCAAGTATGTAGATTACTTTGTTTTATATAAAAACAACAAAGTTAAGAATTGTTCCGTTCTGCTCTTGCAGATCACTTACCACTTAGGCTCCTTTGTAGATGTCATATTTTAATAGGTGCGTGCATTACTAATGATGTACAACGTGCATTACTGATGTGTTAAACGGAACAAAATAAATACCTATACCTAAGTAAAAACGATTATTTATATAGAATTTTCAAAAAGTATAATTGAAAGAAAATTGCTGACATTCAGATTAGCAGAATAATTTATTCGGTCGCCAGTACCGGGTGAATTACTCTGGTTGGTTCTAAGAAGTCCTTATACGCTAGCGCGTTGTCACAGGATAACTGTAAATAATTGCTAACGTTACATTGTATCGTTTTAATACATCAAGCATGTAGATTTCTAAAAACTATACTTTGATTCATTTAAAAACAACAAAGTTTAGAAGCATTCTGTCCTGCCCTGCTCATATGCAGATCACTTACCACTTAGATTGCTTTGCAGATGCCAAATTTTACAAGAGACAGCAGTAACGTGTTTGTTAATATACTGCAGTATTTTCATGTATTTCGCTTGATTGTAAATCGTAAAAAAATATTAGAAGTAGATGTCATTCACGTTTTCCTCTTTAGCGAATTTATTTTAGTCAGTAGTGTTTTTTGGTCTTGGAGACGGCCGCAATCTTTGTGAAGAGTTTCTATTGTGAAAACAGACGGTGTTCCACACAATAGCTCCCCTACCAAGTGCCTTGTTAAATTCTGAAAGAATCACAACACAATGCACGAAAAAAAATAGCTGAAGTGAGGTAGATTTGTGTGAAACATCATCATCATCATCATCATTACAACCGTAAGACGCCCACTGCTGGGCATAGGCCTCCCCCAAGGATCTCCACAACGATCGGTCCTGCGCTGCCCGCATCCAGCGGCTTCCCGCGACCTTGACCAGATCGTCGGTCCACCTTGTAGGGGGCCTGCCCACGGAACGTCGTCCGGTTCGCGGTCGCCATTCGAGAACCTTTCCGCCCCAACGGCCATCGGTTCTCCGCGCTATGTGTCCCGCCCACTGCCACTTCAACTGAGCAATCCTTCGAGCGATGTCGGTCGTTTTAGTTCTCCTGCGGATCTCATCATTTCTGATTCGATCGAGCAGAGAAATACCAAGCATCGTTCTCTCCATTGCTCGCTGGGTAACCTTGAGCCTTCTTATGAGACCCATAGTAAAAGACCACGTCTCGCTTCCATAAGTCATAACTGGCAACACACACTGGTCAAAGACCTTAGTCTTGAGACATTAAGGAATTTTGGACGCAAATATATGCCGGAGCTTCCCAAACGCTGCCCATCCGAGCTGGATTCGACGAGAGATCTCTTTCTCGAAGTTGGACTTACCTAATTGGATTGCCTGTCCTAGGTAGACATAGTGGTCAACAACTTCGAGTGTAATGTTCCCAACATTAACTTGAGCGGATGCAACATGGGCATTGGACATGATTTTCGTCTTATCCATGTTCATCTTCAGACCCACTCTTTGGGAAGCATTGCTGAGATCTTCGAGCATTGTGTTCAGGTCTTCCAAGGTCTCAGCCATGAGAACTACATCATCAGCAAACCGCAGGTGTGTTAGGTACTCGCCATTGATGTTAATGCCGAATCCTTTCCAGTCCAGTAGCTTGAAAATATCCTCCAACGCAGCTGTGAATAGTTTCGGAGAAATGACGTCTCCCTGTCTCACACCTCGCTGTAGTTGGATAGGATTAGAGCTCTGGTTCTGTAGTCGGACTGACATGGTGGCGTTTTGGTATAAGTACCTCAGCACCTCGATGTACCTGTAGTCTATTTGGCACCTCTGAAGAGACTGCAGCACTGCCCAGGTCTCGATCGAATCAAAGGCTTTCTCATAGTCCACGAACGCCAAGCATAGTGGCAAGTTATTCTCTTCGGTCTTCTGTATAACTTGCCGCAGCGTATGAATGTGGTCTATGGTACTATAACCTTTTCGGAACCCGGCTTGTTCGGGAGGTTGGAAGTCGTCGAACCTGCGAGCGAGACGATTCGTAATGACTCTCGAAAACAACTTGTAGATATGGCTCAGAAGCGAGATGGGTCGGTAGTTTTTCAAGAGAGTCTTATCACACTTCTTGAAGAACAGCATCACATCGCTTCTGCCCCATGCCTTTGGCGTTTTGCCCTCGAGGATGACAGAGTTGAAGAGCTTCTGGAGGACCTTAAGTATCGGCTTACCGCCCGCTCTCAGAAGTTCTGTTGTGATTCCGTCATCGCCCGCCGCCTTGTTGTTTTTGAGCTGCTTGAGAGCCATTCTAATCTCGTACAGGCTGACGTCCGGGATATCTTCGGTATAGTGTCGGGTAAGCTTGGCTCTAGGTTCTGTAGCCTTACTTTCAACAGGTGTTTGCGTGGAGTACAACTGTCCATAGAAACTCTCAATCTCCCTCAGGATTTCAGGTGTTGATTAAATGATACTACCGTCCTCAGCTTGCAGCCTCGTCAGTTGACTTTGCCCTATAGCCAGATCTCTAGCGAACACTTTGGAGCCTTTGTTCCGCTCAATGGCCTCTTTAATACGCTCGGTATTAAATTGGCGAAGGTCGCTTGTCAAGGACTTGGAGATCTGCCTATTTAGCTGTCGATAACGAAGGGCATCCGCTGAGTTCTGTAGTTTCATTTCGTTTCTCTGATCCATGAGTCGGATAGTGTGGCTGGAGAGTTTCTTTAATTTAGGACGGTGGGTTTTGTATTGCTTGGACCCTACCGTGCGGACAGTATCCACCACCATGTTGTATAGATCGTCCATATCGATGCTGTTCTCAAGGGCTTCGAAGCGGTTTTGGAGCTCGAGCTGAAAGCACTCGGGGTTTTGAATTTGAGCCGGTATTGGTCGGAGCGTAGATTTTATTAGTCGAGATCTTTCCAGCTTGACGTTGATATTCAATGTGCCTCTAAGCATGCGGTGATCGCTTCCCGTCTTTACGGCGTTGATGACAACGACATCATTGAATATTTGCTTCCTCGTTGACATAATAAAATCTATCTCGTTTTTGACTTTACCGTCCGGACTAATCCAGGTCCATTTGCGGCTTACGGGCTTCTTAAAGAAGGAGTTCATCATGTAGAGGTTCTCCCTCTCCATGAAGTCTGCCAGCATCTGGCCCCTTTCGTTCCGTTGCCCAAATCCAAATTGCCCCACTCTCAACTCATCACCACAGCGTTGCCCCAACTTAGCATTAAAATCCCCCATCACAACCGTGTAGTGGGTTTTATAGCTATGCATGGCTTTAGAGATCTCCTCATACATAGCCTCCACTTCGACGTCGTCGTGTTTCGAGGTCGGAGCGTAGACCTGGATAACATTCAGCGAATATCGTTTCGATAATCTGAGTATCAGGTACGCTACCCTGCTCGAGACACTTCCGATGGTGATCACGTTGTTGACAAGGGATTTATGGACGATGAACCCGACACCACCTTGGGACTGTTGGTCGCCCTCCCGGTGGTATAGTAAGTTACCGGATTGAAGGGTAATCGAAATAATAATGGCGGCTCGGGCAATCGAAACAAGAGAGGTAAAAGACCGCGACATCTTAATTCTCTCCGACAGTAAATCCGTCCTACAAGCTCTCCAGGGAAGTCGCATCACTTCGAGCCTTTTACTTGAGTGTCACCACGCCTTAAATATAGTAGGTGCACTTAATACTATTACTATCCAATGGATCAAAGGTCACAGCGGATCACGTGGAAACGATGCAGCCGACGAACTGGCCAGACGCGCATCCGGCTCGACGCCTGTTGGCCCAGAGCCGATCGCGCCCATCCCGACGAGCTGGTATGCAAATAAGATCCGTGAACGCACTACAGAATTACACCAACAGAACTGGAGCTCGCTGGATTCGTGCAGACAGGCGAAGCTCGCACTGCCGCGCGTGGACGCGCGTTTATCCAGGGCCCTGATACAACTGTGCAGACCGCAACTTCGCCTGGTAACAGGTGCCATTACTGGTCATGGACAATTTAACAGACATCTTTTTAATTTAGGTGTCACCGACAGTCCCCTATGCAGAGGATGCATGGAGGAAGAAGAAACAGCTGCCCACGTACTGCTGGAATGCAGGGGGGTGGCCCCCTACCGGGCGAGGTACCTCGGCTCGCCGGGCAGCGTCCAGGAAGCGATCACTAATGTGAAAGCTCTTGGAGCGTTCCTGGCTGAGCTGGGCTGGCTGGAGTGATCTGGCCGCGCACCCTCCGGACGCAAAATAGGCGCAATAGACGTCGAGTTGCGGAAACCGCCCGTATTGTTAAGAAGAAGAAGAAGAAGAAGAAGGGTAATCGAGTCCTCCCCCTCTCTTCGGACTTCAGATAACCCAATAATATCCCAATGCAACTTACTAATTGCCTCTTCCAACTCTATAAGCTTCTCGTCGAGCCTCAACGTGCGCGTGTTGTAGGTTGCCAGGTCAAGTCGTCGGTGTTGGTAGCCGGAGCCTACCCGGGGATTCTTAGCACCCCCTGCCCCGCCGTTACCATAGCCGCTACCGTAGCTAGGAATAGCGGGGCCGCCGGGGACTGGGGGTCGATTTTTGTTGTGTGTATCCATATCGGGGGGTTTTGCCATAATCGCCACGCTTGGCAGGCGGGTTGGCGATCGCAGTATGGCCTGCTGTTAAATGGAGACGCTGCTGCCAATCTCCTTTGGCAGTTTTCCCTCTGTCGGCTCTTACGACACCCACGGGAAGAGAGGGGGTAGTGCTATTCTTTTTATGTGCCGGCACTACACGGCACTGCCGGCACTACACGGCACATGTGTGAAACATAATATGAACTAATTATCCATATCGCGAATCTCATTTTTTTTGGGATATTACATTGACTGAAATAGTGAAATGTTATCTAAATAAACGAACTAGCTTTTATACGAAAAAAACATACAAGATGCACCGACACAATAAATACGATGCGACACCGTGCAATACCAAGTTTCAAGGATACATCAGTGCTTAGTGAATTCTTTTTAGTCATAAATAAGTTTATTATTTGCCTATTTTCAAAACTTTTACTTTGATAATAAATATTCTCTCATCTCTTGAACACTGTTAAAGCTAAACTTCAAATCTCCCATCTATTAGCGTTGCCGTCGAAAGCAAACAAGCTATCTAAGTGCAAGTCCACAGAGCCAATTGGTGCATTCAAATTCAGCTGAATGCACCTAATGCACGTCTTATCATGTGCAGAACTTTGCCTGCACCGGGCGGAATTCTTAATAAGAGTATGACTGTGTGCATTATTAGAGACAAATAAGATTATAGCGAATTCAAACCTTATTTCGAAATGTTTGTATGAACCATCTTTTTGGGCGAGACGACTCTGCAATCTCTGCATGTCATTCATAACTATATCGCTCTTGTTTTGGTTGCTTTGAGCTACTAAGCTTATGAGTTCAACTTCTCTATAACACTGACAGTTATAAAGTCTAGTTACAACAAAATGTCATCATGTTATAATGATCTAGACATCTCATCGTATTTTGCAGACTAACTGTTTTCTTTGGTATTCTTACTCCGGTTTCCATCGACCAAGTAACCTCCACCATTCACCATTGCCTACATATTTCCATGATAAGCAAAAATGTTGACTTTACTGGCCTCTACAGTTTAAACTTTAAACAAATCGCAAACAAACCAAGTTTATACTTGTAGCAAAAACACATGTTACAACATGCGACCCACTTTGGTCATTTAATTATTTATTCAACTTTTTGTGACCTTTACCTTCGTACTTTTACTAAAGATAGCTTGCGATTTTGTTAGCATTTGATTTTTAACTCCCTATAAACTTTTTAGGATTTTTCAGTTCCTGATTAGTAGTACATTCTAACAAACAAAGTAATCAACCGTATTCATATTTTCTCCCTTAGATTAATAACACTTCGCTTGTTTTCTCCAATTTTCATTCCAAGATCAGTAGTAGGTAACTCGCCTGCAATGCAAGCTTACCGTCTTCATATATGTTGATGTCACAGGAAAACGGTGTCGTCGCCGCACTGTTTACAATGCGGGAAATGTGAACCTATTTCTGTGGATGGGACTCATGTTTGACGTCACACGCTGTCTTTGAGGTTTCCTGAAGGCTGGAATGAATAACATCTTCTTTCTAATGCCTCGGGTTTGCTTCTTTACTTCATGTATGCCTGTAATGTGATACTAAACTAAGGTATTCAATAGTCTATCTTTGATTGGATTGCTAGAAAACATCAACCGCAAAACCTTTAAAAAACAACTTTCAGCTGTTATCCCTATTAGCTGATCATCAGACCGCATTCGCAGTCTCACGTTTGAGTCACTGGGAAAAATGATTTCCCGATGAAATGGTCATGAAAAATGACGTCGTTTGTAATCCCCATCCTGAAAATTAACAAGCAGCCGCTCGCGAATTCACCGCTCGCTGCATCGACCGCACCGCTTTTACCAACCTAAACTTTTACTAATAATGCGGAATAATAAAATTTTAAATAATGAAATTTTCAAAATGTTAAGCATTCTTATTTCAATAAAAATTCGGCACGCGGCTTCGCCCGCGTGAACTACACGACGTTATCCCGCGGGAATGTGATATATTTTTCCTGGATAAAAAGTAGCCTATGTTCCTCTCCGGGCTCTGTAGTATCTGTGTCCCAAATTTCAGTCAAATCCGTTCAGCCGTTTTGGCGTGATTGAGCAACAAACATCCGAACATCTAAATTTTCACCTTTATAATTTGTGTTATTTGACATCATATTCAGCTTTTCATAGTGAATTGAGCTGTTTTCAAAATGAAACTGTAATGTTTGTTGTGCTATCTACTTAGCATATTTAGCTCCATTGTTTCATTTTTACAAGCTTTTTATTAACTGGCCATGTTAGTTAGTTAGTGGGGGACAAATCTTGCAAGCTTAATTGGACTTCCCAGTGTCCGATGGAGCTGAAATTTTGTATACAGGTTTGGTTTAGATGACAATACAATATAAGAGTACAGTCAGCAAAAATACTTGTCATAAAAATGAAATTTTTACTAAAAACTTATTATGTTACGGTTTAACAGACTTTGATCAGAGTACTTTGGCAGCTCTTAAGCCGTATCGTACTGCGCACGCCCAATACTTTTGTTTTTACGCTCTACAGCTCAGCGTACACTGAACCGGAGTTAAACTGAGTCGGAATCAACTAGCAACTAAAGTGTTCTGACTGGCTGATAACGTCTTGTCTTGAGTCATTACCCCAAATTACGATGCTTATCTCATTAAGTTTGACGATTTGACTTGGTGGATCATTAATCCTTGTAAATGCTCTGGAGACGTATTTCCGTAGCGCTCGAGTTTGAATTCGCATTCGAAATTGTAAAATTCACATGCGAATTCCTAACATCGGTATTTTTGATAAATCACACCTATACAACGAGTGGTCAGACCCATTCGTTGCAGAATTTCTACTAGTAGAATTCATCATATATTTTATTAGTCTGTGGCCGCAAAATGTCGTCACTGACAATCATATTACAAGTTTTTGTGTTTTCATTTTGCTATATTTTTAAAGTTTCTCTGTGATTTTGAAACTAATTTATTGGCAACACAGATTTCAAATGCTACAAAAATGCATAAAAACAGGTGTAATAGAATTCGATTTCGTAGACGACTGGTTGACGTATACGTTTTCAATTCGTATTCGATTTTCATTTCGAGCGCTTCGGATACACGTCTCCTGGTACTTGTTGGCACTACGTAATATATGGTTGGAATTTCGTTTAAACAAGTGGAAATATATAAGTTGTCTTCCTTCTTGCTTTGTGTGTTCCTTTTACTGACCGAACAATAATTCATTCTAAAGAAAGACGGTATTTTTTAATGGTGTATTATGACGATGTATTTGTCAAATATAACGTATTGAAAGGATCACTGATCCAAACCACAATTAATCCCGACATTTTCTTTTAACTTGCTTTTGGAAAAAAAATTGCTTCCTTTTTTTGTTTAATTCGAAATTAAGAGCATTAAAGTTTAACTAAATTGTGAATAACTTAATTTTGAAGAACTTCTTCGATAAAACTTTCAAAGACTCTTTATATAGAGCCCAAAAGATATTAAAAAGCTCTGAAACTAAGTATCTACGCACATGTTTTATTGCCATACTTTAGTCTTAGTTCTGTAATAACTCAAGCCTCACTTGAGTTGAAATTTTGACAAGAAAATTCTTCAAGTCCTTTATAAGGAGCTCTCTGTTCTTGTTATTAAATTTCAAGAGTAAAAGAGAAAATTGCCTCTTCTTTTCATCAAACATCTTGAAATCTTTTGTAACTTACTCAAAGTTTTCCTTTATGTTTACGAGGGTGTATTGTGTTATTTTTTAAAATATTAACGTTAACATTACGTAGTACGTAGGTCACTTGATTCGTGACACCACTTGACCCTAAAAAAAGCCTTTCAAAATCTTATTTGTTAACCAGCGGCCGCCCGCGGTTTCACCCGCGTGGTTCCCGTTCCCGTGGAAATATCGGGATAAAAAGCATCCTACATGTTATTCCAGCCTATAATCTATCTCTGTTACAAATTTCATCCAGATCCGTTCAGTAGTTTTAGCGTGAAAGAGTAACAAACATCCATATATCCATCCATACTCTTAAACTTTCGCATTTTTATATACTTACCAATATTTTTGTAATATACTATGAAAAGTTACGATTTTCAACATTACTTAAAACTTTGGTAAGACTCAGTAGCATATAGTTTGGAGAGTTTGTTGTTACTTACTTATTAATAGATAATCAGTCAACTTTTAGATCGTTTTACAACGTTTGTTTGTCCACAATGTGAAATAAAAAGGGTAATTAAGAAACACCTCGTGTTTAAGGTAATAGTTTGTATTTTCTTGTGGTTCAAAATTAATCTCTACTGCGCCATCTCTATTATAAAGCAATTTAGAGTGGTGACGTGAGCAGAGCAGGTCGCTAAGAAGGCCTCTCGGGAATCTGTCGGGGGCCGGAATTAGTCTGAGCTGTCTCACCGTCCGTCCCTCCCTTGTTGGCGGATTATGGCCCTTCAGTGTGTCTTATAAAATGGACGATGCCTTTTTACAAAACAACAAGCATTTTTGAGAATTCTATGATTTATTGTTTTCGAATTTGCTTTTGAGTAATGCCATCCCTGTTCGCTGTGTCCTATAAATGAATTGAGGATTTCTTTTATTTATTTACATTACAGCAAAAATGTGATAGTAAGAAACCACGAGCCCTAAGTATATGTAGCGTTCAGGCGGGATTATCCCGCCTCGCCCGGCTATACTTACAAAATTGCATTGTGAATGCATACAAATATTTTAAAAATCTCTGTTTACATTACTTTCTTTTTACTATAAACAAATGATGTACTGAAATTGTCATGAGATAAATACTTCATAAGGCTTTCCATAAGAACCATAATTCATCTTACTCTCTATGCAAATAAGTGCATATTAATAATTCGTAGCCTAGTACTTGCATTACCCTAATTAAAAATGTGTAAGTATAGTTATACCACACTGAAAAAAAAAAATGTTTACTATAATAAAGATCTTGTTTAACGTTATCACACATCTTGACTCCATATGAGCCTAACAAGATCTTATCTATTGAAACTAAAAGAACTTTGTTAAAAAAACTTTTTTAAGTTAACTAAGTATTGTTTTGGTTTAGGCACGACTAGATGGTTTGTTTTAGCTTAGATCTTACCTAATTGAAGAATGAAACCTTATCACATCAACAAACATTATTAATAGATTCAACTTAGGTGTATCAAATATTTATATTGCTTTAGCTAAGATCTTAGTCAGTTAGAGCAAATAAAGGAGATAAATTAACTAACCTCATATTCGACATAGATATGTATTACTGTTATATTAATTAAGTAACTTGATTGCAATAAATATTGTTCATTTGTGCACCAACAAAGTTACACTGTTGCAACAATTATTGTTCTTTTGTGAAGCAGCAAAATTACTTATTGCAAGAACTATTGTTCTTTTGTGCAGCAACAAACTCACTTAGTTGCAACCATAATTGTTATTTTGTGCAGCAACAAAGTAAATTATTTTCAATAATTATTGTTCCTGAGTACAGCCACAAAGTTATTTGATCGTAATAATTATTGTTTTTTCTTAGCCAAACTGCTTGATTGAACACAATTATTGATAAGATGGTATTATTCACTTGAAAAAATATGACTTACCCCAGGTGGAAATCGAACCTTGTAAATTGTAGGCATATAGTTTTGTCGATGTGTCTTGGGCCGATTGTTCTCCATGATCTATTTAAGTAAGTTAAGGAACCAAAGAAGATAAAACTATTTTATGGCTCATAATGCGTATTATAGACAACGTATTAGTTAGAGAAAGGTTTGAACAAACCGAAAGTGGCAAGGTACAGCAACAGCAAGAGTAGATGATCAAATCTGTTCCTAAGTCATCATAGATTATTAGATTCGATTTACGAGCTAATTTTGCTATTGTATATACTTAACAATGCAAGCAACTTTCACTATTAGAACAAATTAAAAAACGCGTGATAACAAATTTTATTTTGTTAGGTAGGTACACAAATAAAGTATCTGCTAAAATATAGCACAGCTGTTTAATTTCGCTATTTCAAAATTGGTTCCATAGTCAATTTGCTTGTATTAATGAGTTATTTCCCATATTTGTTTGTCTATTTGCCTTGTGTAAACTTTAAATAGGTTCTAGAAAGAATAGCAATTAAAAAAACATTCCCATACAATTAATTTGATTTATTTTATAAAGTACTTCGCACAGTTACATATTTTTTTACATTACTAAGAATATTTATATTGCACGGGATAGGAAACAATAAACATTTGTGGAATTGGACTACATTTTTTTTATTTCTGGTTCTATAACTTCGTAAGCAAACAAATGGTCATCAAATTCCAAAGTTTGCATTAAATGTCCCATTAGAATGAGACTATTTGAATCATACAATAAAACTTTATGCAATTTGAGAAAAAGTGGCATTAAATCATCAGAGGATGTATTATAAATTAAGATTACATAGCGTGTAGTACATACAGTGGCCCAAGTAACATGTACAAGAATTTTTTCATTACATAATTGTAAACTAGACCGTATGAATTCATCATCAGTAGATTCCGCATGCATAGTACATGTTTTTTTGTAAATCCATATCATATGTTGCTTAACTTACTCCTGAATGAAGAGGACTTTCTGGTTGTACGTTTATTATATGATTATTTGGGGGCACATTTTCTGATTGCTCCGCAGGCACAATAATAAAATCATTAGGGCTTTCGCTTGTGATTTCCTCGCCAATTTTAAAATTGATTAAATCCAGGTTCTGCAAACAAAAGAAATATGTATAGGTTGTCATACCTCAATTATAAAAAGAAGACTTCTTATAGAGGATACAAATTAGACAACGACGAACGACCTTCACCTCATCTGATTATTGGATGAAAAGTATTTTAGATCAAATTTAAAGTATTAAATAATAGGTAAGTATATTGTGGGTGGGCTGGCTAAAAAATTCCTGGCCAAACTATTATTAATTAATATTGTGAACTCACGAGCTTAACAAATAAATTGAATATCAACCGAAAGTATGAAGCCTATAGAAAAAGTTATTATAAATATTAATAAATAATAAACTCCCATATTGTTTTTACTATTTTCTAATATTTTGCCAATTTTCTTTTAACCATTGTAACAACATAGTGTTCAGTTACAAGCAAGTAATGCGGTGTTAGCAAAATACATTCTGTGGGAAACAAAACCCTTTGTCGCACACAGTCGTTCCTTCTTTTCCATAATGTTAATAAGTATATATTATTTTATAAGTTCCTAATTATATCAATCATGTGCACCATTATTATGCGTGGGCAATAATATGCAATAACTACAAACTTACTGATAAAGATAAAGTGTTGTTGCAGCTTGAAAATCCTGTTTTCCACGTTCTCCAGCACCTCATGAAAAGCACTCTTGGCCCTGTCTGCGGTATGATGTCCTTGACGTCATCTGGGGTCAGCGCTGATAACGCCTGGATGTTGATTGCATTCTCTAAAATTACAGAAAATGTTAGCTGGTGATTTTAATAATTAATTAAATAATTGGTGAGAGTGTAAGAATGTTTGGTTTATTTAATACTGACTGGTTTGGTGTGTCAGGTGACACTGTTTCGTAACTATGTACTTTCGTGAATGGTTCAGAAGGGAATATGGATTTATTATTAAGTTACACACTTAGTGCAGTCTTCCTATAAAGTGTAGCTGCGTGGTGGGTACCTACCTACTTAAAAGTACTTACCTACGTAGTTTACGTAACTCTTTAACTGCCTACAGGACTTGAAGAGCATTAACACACTATTTTTGAGTTTCGTCACGCATGTTCACCAAACACGGTTCCACCACCATTTGCTCATACAGTAGGTAGGACTAGGTACTTTCTTACTTACTTTTCGGTCTAGCTATGCTATTATGGACTATGTAAGTAACTCTCCGACTAGGCGACTGTTGGTCTACCTGTTAGTACAAGAAACATGACAATCCAATGCCTTGTCGTCATAAAATATATAAATATTATGTGGGTAAATAAATATTCTTACTTACTTACAAATACTGGGATTAGTTCGGGAAGCTCCCATGTTTATAGTAGTAGCTCGACAACTTTGTCCATTTATGTTTCACTTTTCGCACTCGCAATATTACAAATCAATTTTAAATGACAACACGGGCGGGCGGGACATAAACTAAAATCACATCAAAAGCACAATCGCAGGATTCGCAGGACAACACTGTAGTAAGTATTAAGTATTGTATGGTACTTAATTAATACATTATACCTTCAACAGACAAAACGCGCGGAAGAACTGGGAAAGTGCGTGCGCTCCCCGTTTTGCGTTGAGGGCCGTTGCAAAACTTGCAAGAAAATTGGTTTGCCGGTGTAGCGGGCGGGGGCGGGCGCGGGTGCGCCTGCCGCTTGCTTGTACACTTTTCTCAATTTACAAAGCGTTTGTAAATATGACAACTTTACTTGGTTGATTCAGTTAAGCAGGTAAATTATATCAACCATGGTACTTGTTAAAAACGATGCAAGTTATAATGTTACCTATAACAAACGTAATTGTTTAATTTAGCAAAATAAAATGATAGGCATATACAACGAAAAATAAAAATGTATGATGTAACGAAGACCGTTGATTATATTAAACAATATGGACTTTATAGATAAAAACAAAATTGAGTTGTTCAAATAAGTATCAAATCTTGTTAGAAGGAAATAAAAACAATGATATTCCAAACATTTTGATGCCAACTAAGAGAAAATGTATCTTAGTTGGACTGCATTTTTTTCAGTGCATTTGCTCAAGATAAGCAGTATGTAAGCCGCCCACGTAACCCTAGATTCACCTAACACGTGGGTGTATGGAAGCCGCCCACGTAACCTCAGATTCACCTAATACGTGGGTGTCTCGGGATAACACCCACGTGTTGGGGATTGCATCCCACGGGGAGCGATCCCGCGGGATTGGCTTAATGTACTTGCGACGTAGGCGTTTATGGCACGTTGATTTTTTTAAATCCAAAACGGGGTAGCTCTTAGCCTTCGTCACACCTGGGGGCCAAGTCTGCTAACGTTTAGTCACAATCGTGTCTCAATCGTGTTTCAATTGTAGTTCAGTTGTAAAATGCTTTTTTACACACTACTTAGTAACAAGAAATGTGTACTTTTTTCACAATAATACTGATGGTCACACCACACATTACATTCACATCACATCATACGGTCATAATTCTAGTAACTATAGTGTTTTAAAGAGCACTACAACTGAACTACAATTGAAACACGATTGAGATACGATTGTCACTTAACGTTAGCAGACTTGGCCCCCTGATGTTAAGTGGTGATAAGGCTGAAGGTGGAAGCGCACTACTCCCGGAATCCTCAATCAGTGAGAAACTAGCTATCTTATCTTTAACTACTGGAACAACAATGCTGAAAATATCGTTGTTATGGCGACAGACTTAGATAAGATGGTGGTAGCTAGCCAGGCGGAACCCGGGACCTCTTGGTCTGAAATCGGTGGTGTGAACCACAATATATATGTATGTTATATGTATGGGGAAGTCCAAAAATTTTTGTCGTATGTATTTCGACCCATGTTTCTAGGAGAAAGTCGTTCACTTACAGATTCTGATCTGAGACGAGCTTAAAAATTTGGATGGTGTTAAAAAATTAACCCTGTATATGTAGAGATTTCTAAATAACATCGCCTTCAAATATTTTGTTGTGATGATTATCGAGCAATCAGTCCTTACTTCCTTACTTTATTACTTTATATATTATAAATGCGTCTCTGTCTGTCTGTGTGTTACACAATCACACCTAAACTACTGAACCGATTTGAATGAATTTTGGTACAGAGATAGTCTAGAGCCTTAGATTAGAAAGGACATAGGCTACTTTTTATTCCAGAAAAATATCACCTTCCCGCGGGATAACGTCGTGTAGTACACGCGGGCGAAGCCGCGGGCGGAAGGCTAGTCTATTATATTTTAAATTAGCCTTTATTAACGCCGCGCCCGCGGCGTGGCGCCGCGCTGTATACCGTACTTACCGTGACAAAATCACGTTTACTTTTCTGTCACACACATAACGAATCAGATTAAATTCTCATGTGAAACAAATTGGTATTGACTTTACAGCTGTTTTCATAACATATCGAATCCCGAAACCAATTCTCGATTCAGTGTTATTCATAACATTTTAATACTCATCGATTATGTAGGCTTGCGAGTTTCTCTTTGTATTGTTCAAAGTTTATGAGTGAAAAATTTAAACTTTTCTGCTATATTTTTAGTATTTCGAAATTCCTTATTTCATTCAGGGGCAATGTCTAAGTAAGTTCTTATTAGCCGTTACTTGACAGAAAGACCATATAAAACTGTCAAGTAAACTAGAAAGTAAGTCTCCTAATCGCACATTGTGAAACAGGCACTTAGTTAGGTATTTGACACCTATTGAAAATAAATATAGAACATTTTGAAGTCAATAAAAACGATGTCTCTGACAGAAAAGAAAGAAATTGAATATGTTGCAATGTAAAGTATTTTAATAGTACTAATTTACTAGTTTATTACGCGGAATCACGTTTAAAGAATTTTATCTTTTATTTATAACTAGCGGCCGCCCGCGGTTTCGCCCGCGTGTTTCCCGTTCCCGTGGGAATATCGGGATAAAAAGTACATATAAACCTTCCTCTTGAATCACTCTATCTATTAAAAAAAAACGCATCAAAATCCGTTGCGTAGTTTCAAAGATTTAAGCATACAAAGGGACATAGGGACAGAGAAAGCGACTTTGTTTTATACTATGTAGTGATAATAGTCACGTCATAGATGACCTTTACACTCGATAGGTTACTAATCACATAGTTATCTATAAAGTAACCATTATCATTTTATCAGATCTTCTTTGGTATTGTAACTAACGAGGATTGAAAGATTGGTCAACATATCTATGTGCGTGCACGAAAGATGCCACATCAGACGTAAAGACAAACAATTATTCATTCAACACAACAGCAACCCTAATATTTTTTTTAGTTGAAGATATCGTTGATGCACCTAGACTGACTTGCTGACAAATAATGCCACCTACTTGCTATAAAACTTAAAGAAAATATTATACGAATTAAAAAGAGTGTCTTAAATGTCTTCTGCCTCAATAAATTGGGTTATCTAAATTCACTTTCCGAAAATAGAGTTAGTGCCTGTTTTACAATGTCCGATTTAGTGAAACTTTCCAGTTTAATTGAGAGTTTTGTATGGACTATCTGTCAAGTAACAGCTAATGAGAACTTACTAAGACATTGTGAAACAGGGCCCTTAGTCTCTAAGGAAGAAGTTGTATGATTTTGTCTAACCGAATTAATAAGTACCTATTTATGAAACTTTACGAATCCATACTAATATTATAATTGTGAAAGTGTGTTTGTTTGTTTGTTTATTTGTTTGTTTGTTTGTCCGTCTTTCACGTCAAAACGGAGCAACGGATCGACGAGATTTTCGGTATGGAGATAGTTTGAGAGCTGGAGAGTAACATAGGCTACTTTTTATCCAAGAAAATTATAAAATAAAAATGGTAATTTTGTATAGAAAACCGTTAAACTGTCATACTTCACACAACTGTCATTTCTTAGCCGCTTCCAAAGAGAAGGTATGTCAAAGAGTATGTAATCACTGACATTTTTGCCGCTTAGGATTTCTTTTTTTTTTAATAAGTGACATTGTGTCAGGCAGGTGATACGAAGTTCGTGTCCAATAAAATTTATATGGCAAAACAACGTTTGCCGGGTCAGCTAGTTAAATTATAAATAAAAAAGTATAGCATAATAAAAATATACTTATTTCCTTTAAATCAAACGAAAACAGCCAGCTAAAAAGTTTATTCTTACTCAAGACTTGAACTCGCGAGACGTGCCAGACAACAATCTTGTCTGCAATTTTCCCCAAAATTAACCACGGCTTCCGAGGTGCCGGACTCAAGTGGCCGTGAAACTACGGAGGTTTCACGTTGTTTCACTCACTTAAGGCGAGGAATCCCGACCGAAATAGGCACGCTAACGCTTGCTCGGCCGCGCTCTATACACTTCGCGCGGACCCAGCGGCAGCCGGCAGTGAACTGTGAACTCGCGAGCGCCCCGCAAATCGAAAATCACTTAAAATTCAATTAAAAATTAAATAATAAGAAAATTTAATTTATGACGGCCGGAATCCCTCGGCTATTCAAAGACAATTATTTTCATATGTTTTTCATTAACTAAAACCAATTATACTGCAAGTAATATGATATTTGAATTATTATTAGACGGATGTTTGGAATTTTATTTGACACAGTAAAATATATACCAATCGAAAAAAAATGGCCGGAAGCACTAGATAAATAACTGAAAAATAACATATATTTTTTCCAAATTTTAAGTACTTGTGATTTGCGAGTAATCCATAATTTAAAATACCCTATTTTGGGGAATGGGCGCCATAAGAGTATAGGATAGCTACAGTCTATTCACTGGAGCAAAAGATTTTACCTACTCCATATTGACGTGACAAGTAGTGATGTCTCACTACTTGTATAGCCTAACTGAAGGAGGAAAGTAGATGACTAAAACGGACGTTACGTTCCCTTTTTCTGTCTGCGTAACTATTTTTCATATCTAACTCCTATGAAAGCTCATACAGTGCAAAATGTAATTGAAATATTTAACATCTTTTATAAATTCATTCCCGCAAAGAAACAAATTGGTTTGAAAGTAAATAAAAATAGAGCCCCCACTATCCCGTACTAACTGCAAGCAATTAGCTCCCCTCTTACTGCTGAATGTTGAAATAATTTTTTATTTTGCCTTTACCTGTATCAGGGGGGTGTCACTCCGCAGTTTAGGTACGTTCGGACGGCGCGCCTGCCGGGCAGGCGTATGGCATAGAAATTAGGTCCGCAAAAGAGCTAGAATATATGCGATAGAAAGAGATGCAACGACAACGAGTGGCCGTTCGTAATTTGCTGCGCCGTACAAGCTAAATTCTACTTTATTGCATTATAGTTAGAGTTGCTATTTATTTAAATGACTTAGCGGAGTGAACTATCTGTTACATAGTAACTATTTAGTAATCTGTGCCTGTACAGCTTTCTGAATTTCGGTTTGATTCCGGGAAATTCTAATTATAAATAGGCGATGTTTCGACATCACCAGCCGTATTTTCACGAAAAAAAGCACTGCCATCCTACTAATATTATAAATGTGAAAGTTTAGATGTTTGGATGTTTGTACTTATCTTTGTTAGGTACTCAATCTCGCCAAAACGGCTGAACGGATTTGGCTAAAATTTGGGACAAAGTTACTTTGTAGCCAGGAGAGAAACATAGGCTACTTTTTATCCCGGTAAAACATCACATTCCCGCGGGATAACGTCGTGTAGTCCACGCGGGCGAAGCCGCGGACGGAAAGCTAGTCGTTTATATAAAAAAAAAACACTTTTAATCACGATAATTTGTGAAATGTTTTATTTGTACGCTAATAAGAGTGAATCGTTTGTTAGTACTTTTTAAATGAACGAAAAAAAAAACATTTTTATTTAATTACATTCACTTGGCGCAGTGATCAGCGCAGCGTATCGGTCCATTGCTGGACATAGGCCTCTCCTATTTCTCGCCTGCGATCGTTGAGGTTAAACCGACGACCGATTTGGCGCAGGGGTAAAGCTACTTGCCTTCTGCGCCAGAGGTCTCGGGTTCGATTCCCGAACAAGACAAATATTTGTGTGCATGAACATGTCTATTTGTCTTGGTCTGGGTGTTTTCTATGTATATTAAGTATGTATTTACAAACAAAAAGTATATAAGTACTTAGGTACTTATACAGGATAATTTTTTTATCAGTGCACAAATTTTTAGGATCGACTCAGAATCGATAAGTGAACAACTTTCTAAATTTGTGCACTGAAAAAAAAAATATCCTGTATATTTATCCGTTATCAAGTTCACATAGACACAGTTGCTTAAGAAATTTACTATGGGCTTAGATAATTGGTGTGATTGTATGAAAATATTTATTTATATTTATTTATTTATATTTAAACAACTTTCGCAAAGGTTGGTCACGGGATGGGCGACCAAAATTTACTATATCGAGCTCCTCCGTGCTTCGGAAGGCACGTTAAGCCGTTGTTCCCGGCTGCATTTGCAGTCGTTGATACCCACCAATCCCTATTGGGCCCGCGTGGTGGGTCATGGCCCGTTCTCCTTATCCATCCATCCATAAGGGTGGCCTGTGCCCCAGCAGTGGGGACATTAAATGAGTGAAGATGATGATGACATTCACTTTCACTGAAGATTTAGAAGACCTTAAGTTCTTGCCTAAAAGGCGGCAAGAACTTAAGGTCTCACTTTTTACCCCTTATTTATTACCTACTTAGAATCTAGATAACAAGGTTGTGCTTTGTAATGCGCATTTTTTATGCGGATGAGTTAAACTTTACCTTCTTGGCAGTAAAATATGACATCGGAACTCATCCGATCGTTGTTGTTTTCGTAGACTTTTGCCGGATAAATTCTAATTGATCAGTATTTTTCGTTTCTTATAATTTTATACGAAATGATAATTACCTCTGTGGCAAAATGAAAAGTTCGTGTTCGTGTCTACTCGCAGGCTTCATTTCCTTGTAATTAAACTTTATGTTATTTGAATGCAGTTTCAATAATACAAGGATATGATAATATCAAGGTAGGAAATATGAAACAAAATCAGATGAAACCTTTTTTGTCTGCCGTTTCCTATCGATATAAACTTTCCTCGCTCCTGATTTAAAGGAAATGGAACGGAAATAGGTATAAGTAGGTTAGGTAGACAAAATATTGCTTTTTTTTACACTTTTAGAATAGAATATTATTTCATGCAGATCTTGCTAGTAAAAATCAACCAGATAGGATAGGAATTCATGTATTTTTATTGTATGTTCACTACCTAGTAGCCTCAGCGTCAGCATCACCTTTGAGTATTTAGCCTGAATACTCAAAGTTCAGCACAGCACAACGGCACTTAAGCTGGTGGTATCGTTTAATTTTAAAAGTCCGACCGTACCACCAGGGGTACGGGTACGGTGGGTCTGAAGAGTTTTTTCCCATATGTTACTTGATAGATAAATACCATTTTGTAAAAATGATAGAAATGCTAAAAATGTAGGGTTGCAAAAGAGTTCAATAATTCCAAAAGCCGCTGCTACCTGCCTCTTTGTAGCGTGCTCCTGAAGTCTACTCTTGTGAAATTCGCTGATAGAGACGAAGGAGCGACAATTTAGGCACACACCACACCATCATAAGAATTAATCGTGGAAAAAACATTTATTTAGGAGTAAATATACCTACGTAGGTATCTAATCGTAAATAAAAAGCCATAGCCATAGTATACGTACTTACATACCATATTAAAATATTCAATTTGGTTGCAGGTCGACAAAACAGATCCCGTGACGCTGCCATCATGACGTTGCACTGGTGGATGCACTGGTTTTGGGTGACGACGCTGCTCATCTTGTTTGGTAACTATCTTCTTATCCTAAGCAGATTGGACTAAGGCCCGATATCACCAATGATATTTAGGCCCAATATCAGTGGTGTACACTGATATTTAAACGCGATTAACGCTAAACGTGTTTAAAACGTATTTCTGTCTCTGTCAAATTCAAACAGCTGACAGGGACAGAACTATGTTTTAAACACGTTTAGCGTTAATCACGTTTAAATATCAGTGGTGAAAGTCACCCTATGTCAGTGAAAACTTAAAATCGTTAAAAAACTTTAAGCACAATATTTTTGCCAAAGAGAGAGAGGGCACACTTAGTTTATTCAAGTTAGTATTTGCAACAATAAGCCCTTCAGTTTTATTGTATTGGTATAAAGTTGAACGCACACTTGTCCGCGGGGAACGCGCCAAACAAAACGAATTTTTGTAGGTATTCTGTATGAAAACCGCGTCGAAGATTCGGATGATTTTGAGGTTTCATAATAATTCATAGAATATAAGTCATAACAACGTAAGAATAAAAGTCACTATACACATTTAAATGAATATTCAATTCACAGATAATTATATTGGCTTCGGCATCACAGTTGAAAACAATTAGTGAATTATCCGACTTCCAACAAGGGGACTCCTCAGTCATAGACTACCTACACCTCCCATACAGATTCTATATATTAGATTCAAATGGACGTTCACAGATTACGCTATCACGAGTGTTGTGGTAAAACGCAATTGAGAAATAGTGTTGTGCATGATGGCCTTTTCTTTTAGTTAACAATATCAAAAATTCTAAAATTCGTTTCGTTCAGCTCGTTCGACGCGTTCGGCTCGGATAAGTGTAAGCTGTAAAAATAAGTGCCTACTTAATTAAAATAAAATAATTATATTTTGTTGAAACAGCTGCATCTCAGCATATGCCGCCAAGGCGGTGACTCTGGTTTTCGGATGTAACCGAGACTCTACCGCCTCTGTGGTCTAGTGGTTCATACCACCGATTTCAGTCCCAGAGGTCCCGGGTTCGATTCCCAGTGGGGGTACATATTGTATTCGGTTTGGTTGGTGGTAGGACTTGTTCTTAGTCCGCCTGGCTAGCTACCACCATCTTATCTAAGTCTGACGCCATAACAATGATGTTTTCAGCATTATTGTGTTCCGGCAGTTAGAGATAAGATAGCCAGTTCCTCAGTTATTGAGGATTCCGGGAGTAGTGCGCTTCCACCTTCAGCCTTATCACCACTTATCATCAGGTGTGATGAAGGCTAAGTGCTACCCCGTTGTGAATAAATAAAATAAAATAAATAAATAGACTACAGCTAGATGGCCTTTCAACATGTTTATGGCTCTATTGAAAAAAAATTATACAGTTTTAAAAATTACAACATAAATACCACAAGGATGGTTGGAAGAAACCAGCAGCTTGAAACTCTATAATCCAACTTAAATACTAATTAAAAATTACAAGTTATCACTAACAAATACCACCCACCACGTAGGTATGTTACACATTACATATTAGGTAGGTAGGTAGACTACAACTAGGTTGGTACCTTTAAAATTAGCTCTCATTAATATTAAAAACAGTTTTTATGTGTACCCACGCTATAAGCCGGACGTAGTGCTGACCGCGAAGCTACCTTGACATTCAGCTGTGAAACGCTTGTTTTGTGAAAGGACGTCGGTTTAAATCCGCCCCGATACCCTGGATAAGTAAACACAATGAGCGACAAATGAGTTCAACTACAAACAAATAAGAACGTGAAATTACGAGTCAAAACTGTAGATCGTACGTACAGTCATGTTCAAGTAAATAAATAACTTCTTACATTCACACCAATTATCTAAGCCCATTTTAATTTCATTAAGAAACTGTATCATGGAAAACTTGATAACGGATAAATATATACTTAAATACTTTTTGTTTGTAAATACATACTTAATATACATAGTAAACACCCAGACCAAGACAAATAGACATGTTCATGCACACAAATATTTGTCTTGTTCGGGAATCGAACCCGAGACTACTGGCGCAGAAGGCGGGTAGCCTACCCCTGCGCCAAATCGGTCGTCAAATCTTTCTTTTCATCTGACTAACAACGATCAAAAAGTTAAATTGGCAAAATCTATGAATTACCGATAGCGTCAAACACTGATGATACCTACTAATTATTTATTACTTTTTGCATTAATTATTTAAAAAAAATATAAAATTCATTCACAGTCACATCACAGCCCGTCGGAAACGGAATCGGATTCGAATTTTGTGCTCTGTCTTTGTCCATTCTGAAGTGAGTGATGGTGACAATGCTAACATTCCGTTATCGGAACGTTTCCAACGGTTTCTGAATAAGGGGACATAAAGCTGTAATTTTTCTATCACGTCAAATTTATTTAAATCACTCGTACAAAACAGGCGGGGCATGAAATTCAATAAATTCTATGTAATAACACAACGAAATTTCTCTTACAAACGGACACTCAGAAAACGTAATGAAAGTAATCTGCGAACGCTAAACAGTTTACAAGATAAATGCGCTGGCGAAAGAACAATAAGGCTTATATTGTATCCAAATTATTCACGCTCGTACGCACCCTTGAAATAGCAGTAACGTTATAACGTTATAATTAGCGGCGTAACGAGCTAGCGTAATTGTCTCAAAGCGTCGACGTTATCACACTTAACACATGAGCGCGATCGCATCGACGCCTACTAAGTGTTAACATCATTATGAATCTCTTTGTGTTCGAGGGAATCGTATTGTGTGACTGCAACAACAACAGGCTGTCTTGTTTTGTATTGGAATTCAATTAACTTGTTCTTGCTAATATTAGCTGCTGTATGTAACATCAGTATAACATAAACAAGGAGTAAACTTATTGTCTATTATTTTTTCACTTGACTCTATCTTACTTAGAATTTCCATCATCATCATCATCATGTCAGCCGAACGACGTCCACTGCTAGGCATAGGCCTTCCCCAAGGATCTCCACAACGATCGGTCCTGCGCTGCCCGCATCCATCCATCCCGAATTTCCATAGGTCGTCCTAAATTAATATTTTAACGTAAAACGTAACACACGCACCTAACTTCGCTGAAATTGTTTTATAAACACTCAACTTGTTGCCGAGGCGATAAATAATTAAAGTAAAGTCTCGCCTGAGGGTTAAGCAGCCTTGTAATTTTATATGAGAGCACTCAATTAAATTACGGAGTTGACGAATGAATCCTGACGCGTATTGCTCGTCAAGGGCTCTTGTCAGCAGATCTGCTTAATCTTTAATTCATTAACTTATGCAAATTGCAGTGTTCCTAGAATATTAAGCACTTCGGGACACGGCCAGTTCCTATTTAGGGTTCTGCTGGAGTCTGGTTTTTTTATGCTAAGGCTAGCCTAGGTTGAACATTTGTAAGCCACCCTTTGTGTGTGAAACATTTACAATTGGAATAGGAATTTACACTATATGAGCGAGCGAGAGATAGAACGCCAACCAAAACCAACATGACACAATTAAATAAGACAAGAGAGGTAAAAGAACAAGTAGACACTTGCCACTTTGGTGCACCCTTCAGCACCCCCATCTGGTCTGCCCACCTTGAGTGGGTAACCTTATGGGGGGATCGGGAGGAGGCTCTCTCCCTCCCCCCCTTCTGGGGAGAGGTAAGAACCCCCTGGCTCCCCCGCCGAGCCTACTACTCAGGCTCAACGGGGGCGCTGGGGGTGGCGAGAGACAGCCTAAGAGTCCCGGTATAACCGGGACGTACGGCTTCCTGTGCGCTGACCGAGTCCAGGGTGCCTACCATCAACTCTTATTGCGGTTTTGTTTAGGAACCTAAACTGATCTGCTTCGCTTATTCGTACCACGACAGCTTAATATCAATGACAGCGATTCAGTGATCATTCAATGACATTTCACAGCCGCTGAGCTGTCATCAACTCTTATTTGACGTATAACTTGGCCAAACTAACATGTCACCTGCAGGTTATACCCGTCCCTTTCACTCTCCTGGCATGACAGAATCGAGTGAAAGAGACGGGTAGAAGAAATAAGGACACAAATCGTTCGGTCATTCACATTTAGCAATTCATTTGCGTTCCAGTTTTTAGAAGGTCATGGTACGAAAGAAAGCAATTCATTTTAGGAACCTATTCTGCATCGCGACTAAATGGCGACCGCGTACCGGACGACGTTCCGTGGGCAGGCCCCCTACAAGGTGGACCGACGATCTGGTCAAGGTCGCGGGAAGCCGCTGGATGCGGGCAGCGCAGGACCGATCGTTGTGGAGATCCTTGGGGGAGGCCTATGCCCAGCAGTGGGCGTCGTTTGGCTGACATGATGATGATTCTGCATCGCGCTATTTTTGAATCGCTGTCTTAAAGTTGATGGTATGCACCCAGCATGCCAGAATGTCACTGGTATACGTAAAGTATGTATTTGCCCTAATAGAGTTAGGGCAAATACATACTTTACGTATACCAGTGACATAAAAAAAAATGTCACTTCAGAGCCGGATTTTGCTAAATAAAAAAATATTGCTTCCATCCGAATACCAATTTTAATACCACTTGATTTGTATTGCCAACCCTTTCATATTGTATGAGAACTAGTTCTTAAACGGAATAGTTTTTTTTTTACAAACTGTTATGTCTTTTGTTTGTTACTGTCGATATTTCCTACGTCTATTATTGCTAGAACTGGGAATAGCTACAAAGAGGAGGTCGTATATCAAATAAATCTCCCGTGGGACGATCGGATTACTTAGTGGCAGTCTAGGAGCTTTTGATTGTTTGCTTTGCATAAAGGCTAAAAGGGCTTACCTTGTATTGGTAATTCAGTAATGGAGATACCGTAGGTAGATCAAAGGACGTATATTCATATTTCATACTGTCATATTTGGTATTGTTATCTGATTTGCTAGAAATAAAATCCACCGATTATACAATACTTAGTTGTTGATTTGATGTAGGCACTAGTATGAGATAGAGCATTCCGTATCTATAAAACAATAAGTTTTTAATAACGATATAAATATACCTATATTTTTATAGATTAATAGCTAAGTCAATGTGCAAAATAATAATCTAGAATTCAGCTGTCACAAGCTTTTATTTAACTTGCAGTAGTATGTCCGTTCGGGTCAAATCGTGCAAATTAAAATTAATAACCTACTACTTGAGCTGAAATTTTGTATAAAGGTTTGGTTTGGATAACAATACAATACTAAAGTATAGTCAGCAAAAATAAATAAATTTGAAAATTTCCAAATAACTTATTCTTGAAGAATAAAGCCTTGACTCGAAGCCAGCACTGTCCCCTCGTAATACAATACGTGCCATCAGAAATACCCTTTATTTTGCTTTCATTTACAGCCTCTCATTGCTGCCGTTGGGTGCGATATTCCGGAATGTACAATCGCCAGAGCAACAAGCTCTATTTGAGCTTGAAAATACAATTCTAAAATACAGTCAGCAAAAATAAATAAATTTGTATTTTTTACAAAAACAAAACTTATTCGTTTGGCCTTTACTCAAAGCCTGCACTGTCCTCTCGTAATACAATAAGTGCCATCAGAAAATACCTTTTATTTTGCTTTCGTTTCACAGCCTCTCATTGCTGCCGTGGGGTGTGATATTCCGGAATGTACAATCCCCAGATCAACAAGCTCTACGTGTTGACCTTGAGCTTGAAAATGCAATACTAAAGTGCAGTCAGCAAAAATAAATAAATTTGTATTTTTTACAAAAAAAACTTATTCGTTTGGCCTTTACTCAAAGCCTGCACTGTCCTCTCGTAATACAATAAGTGCCATCAGAAAATACCCTTTATTTTGCTTTCGTTTCACAGCCTCGTATTGCTGCCGTCGGGTGTGATATTCCGGAATGTACAATCGCCAGAGTAACAAGCTCTACATGTTGACCTTAAGCTTGAACTACGAAATCGTACTTCTATCTTCTATCTATCTTTTTATTTTATGATGTACAACCAGGGACAAATTCAGTAAACCACCTCTTACTTCTTCTCGTATGGCTGGCGTCTCACCGTTCACTTGTAGTTCCTTGAGTCCCTATCTCTAAGGCAAAGGCCACACCGCAGGTGGCACGCTTAGCGGCAAGAGGTTAGCTGATCGATGACTCATCTTAGTGAACCAACAGAAGGCACGTTATGTGCGCGGCCTAACCGCTCGCTGAGTGGGTCGCTTGACTTGACGCCTCGATAGTAGCCTAGCGGTTAGCGAAGCGAACGGACATGTCGGTTATTTGCTTGGATTACTGGGATGCATTATGGAAGAACTAGCGGCCGCCCGCGGTTTCAACCGCGTGGTTCCCGTTTCCGTGGGAATATCGGGATAAAGAGTATCCTATGTATTATTCCAGTCTATAATCTATCTCTGTTGCAAATTTCATCCAGAACCGTTCAATAGTTTTTGAGTGAAAGAGTAACAAACATCCATACATCCAAACATCCGTCCATACATCCATACTCACAAACTTTCGCTATAATATTACTAGGATTGACACTTTAGATCACCAGACACCGAGCTTTGTAGCCAGGCAGTATGGCCACTATGTATCGCATCGCAGCATCTCAACAACTAAGCTTACGTCCTAGCTAGCCTCTAAGCGTGTTACCTGCGGTGGGGCCTTGGCCTAATAATGCTTATGCATTGTAGGTACTACCCTAGTTTAATACATAACCAAATAGTCTGCGCGTAAATGGCGAGGCACCAGCCACACGAAAAGAAGTAAAGTGGTTAACCGAATTTGTCCCTGAATGTACGTAACAAAGAACCTAATAGGTATCACGTTAGTAATAAGAGTAGGTACTTTGCGTTGAGAACTGAAGCCCTACTGTAGTTCAACGAAAAACGAAACTTCGTTAGCCTCGCCGATTTCACTCGATTCTGTCATGCCCGGAGAGCGAGAGGGACTAGTATTACAAAGTTTCGTTTTTCGTTGAATTAGAGTTAGCGCCTCTGTTTACCTCGATGTGATCTTCATTTGACTGTACCCGTGAACATTTTCGACACGAAACCTCTTTCAATGCCAAAACTAATGACATTCATTGCGTCTCGGTTCCTCTCAGTTCCTTTCATTGATGTGTTATCAGACGATTTATTCTTTTCACACGAGTAACTGGCTCTCCTATGTAATTTAGGCCGTGACTCACTGCTGCTACACTGTAATTTGTTTTATATTTGATTAGCTTGTTTGCCCATTTTCATATTCGTATAATTCCTGGTATTACGTGCCAATTGGACTTAATTTAACCTTAACACAAGAACATAATTTAAAAACAGTATCCTTTAAGCCTTTCAAGCCATACTCTTCTTATCGTGTCGCTATAGCAATCTGGCAAATCTATACCGTAGCCATAGCTGTGATTAGATCCTTGCAGCTGTAAGGACTCGCAGGGCATGATATCAAATACCTCCTCATTTGGGAGAATCACCGTGCCTATGTTTTTCAGTGATGATATTATTAAGTCATCAGAGCAAAATTTCTTCAGTCTTACCAATCTACATGATATCTCAAATACCGTTATACGGTTATTACTATAGTTGGGTACATTAGCAGCGCAAACTTAAGCTTAATGCAGTGTTGACATAATCCAGGTACTTTACCTGAAGGTTTGGCATTTCAGTGAACGTCTACTGAGGTCGGCGGGGCGTCGACACCGTGTCGTAGTGCAAGCTCGACGTAGCCTATTGCGGAACCCCTTTATTAAAGGAAACCTTCGCGGAACTAATAATCGACCTTTCGCAGAACTTTGAACTACTTTGTTAAATACCAAGTCTTGGGTAATACAGCTTCCGTATCTTTACAGAGCTTTTACAGTGTGATTACTAGAGAAAAAAAAACCATGTTCTGTGGGTGTGATTTTTTAATACAGTTCCTTGAACGTCTGAAAGAGGCACTGCTTTGGTTTTCATACTTACAATATAATACGACCACGTTATCGAGAGAAAAAAAATTAATGACGGTTGTCAACTATTTCCGCAAATGAAATCTACCGAACATCATCCGAAAAAATGAAATTTTGAGCAGGCATTTACAAGACAGATGACGCATATTGAGCTAACGGCATTATCTCGCTCAGGAATGCCCGCCGGGGCGAGGAAGCCTTTCATTTAATCAGGTAATGTGACTCACCTCTTTACGCAATACAACAAAGCCAGCAGCCTATAAATACATGCCAAGGTTAATACTGTTAGGGGCAAGAAGCGTGAATACTCTTCTTACGTCAAAAACGCTGACGTGTCATTCATAATATAAGTGAAATCCTTCCTGATGCAAAGGAAAGTGGGGAATATGGCATGTCATTATTTGTATTAGTACCCGCGTAAGAATGACAGCGTCTTTTGCGTCATAAAAATGACGGTGGCAGTGTTCAATCTTTTCACGGTATTAATCTGCTAGGACATTTTTATTTTCGTTGTAAATAGATATAAAGTTCAATAGATATTTGACAGCAGCACTTCCACAGTTTTGGACGGATAGTATAAAGTTTGCTTCTTCTTCTTCATCGATGCACTCTTGGCAGAGCGGTCGTGGTCGTCATGTAGTCGTGGAAGTGGAGGGGGCAGATACAGCACGCCGCACGATGCCTCGCCATTTTTCTCTGCTTGAAGTCATCCTACTGCACTCGTTATGGACCCGCCCACAAAAGACTTGATCTGATCGGTCCAACGCGTAGGTGACCTCCCGCGCGGTCTGGTGCCTTCTACTTTCCCCTGGACGACAAGGCGCTCGATGGACACGTTATCGCGTCTCGAAACGTGACCAAAAAAATTTAGTATACGAGACTGTACAGTGCAGAATAGACGCTGCTTTATGCCGAGTTCCTGGAGTATGGAGACATTTGTACGAAACTCGGTCCATGAAATTCCAAGCATTCTTCTCCAGCACCACATCTCCAGAGCGTCTATCTTCTGCCTTTCCACTTCTCGTAAGGTCCACGTTTCGGCAGCATAAAGAAAGATGGGGAAGATAAGAGTGCGCACGAGCTTGGTCTTCGTGGTTTTGGTGATATTCCTATTCCTCCATATTTTCTTCATTTTGTCCATCGATGTCCTCGTGATAGCCATTCGTCGCTTTATCTCATCTTTATCTCAAAGTTTGCTTGCTATTACGATTATCATAACGACAGTTTTCGTGCTAACTACTAACAAAATAGTCATTTTGTAGCAAGCGAAATACTATCAACAGAAATGATAAACGAATTATCAACGTTCAACGGAGGTGTGGATAGTGGTCATACCTGAAAAATGATAAAATCTATCATACAGTTACAGTCACATAGTACACAGTAGGCACTCAACATGATCTACACACGTGTAACGAGGCGTTTGTAAAGGCTCTTACGTGAGGTATTTTATAAATAATGCAAAAAGCTTTTTGTAGCAGAGAATACATTATCTAAATCGCGTTGATGCAAACATTCGTACCTACTCACACGCAGGTGCGAAAATATCTATGTTTTAATTTGGTTATTCCGAAAAAGATAGAAGGATCATAATTTTGATTTTGTGTTTGATGTTTGTAATCTATTCTGATAAAACTACAATCGGTAAAGCGCATATGTTTTTCAATATACCTAATCATTTCCCCTTCTAAAGAGTTCACGGTAAAATCAACAAAAGAAAAGAGATCGGCTAGATCTGCATTGTTCATAAACCCGTAACTAATTACAATGAGCTATACAACGGCCTAGTGCTTTGCAGTTCGTCGGGTCTTCACTTTCTCCCGCTGCTCAATCTGACCCAATTGGGTAATTACTTATATTTTGATTCATCTATACAACGTGATCCAACTTTATCTATACAATTTTTAGCTAAACTTAGAAAATATTTTGTTCAGAATTGAGCGTAGAATCGATTCCACACATTTTTGAAAGAGGTTTAATTTTTCAATAAAATTGTTTTCATTTTTACCGCTTCTAAAAATGTTTATGTCTACTGCGTATTCATTCAATACGCGCGCGACCCGTCACGTGCTCTCATCACGTCATAGTAGAGCTTAAAATCTGTCAGAAAGTCACCACGAAGATTGATCTATGAGCACGAATAATCTGGGAAGTCTCTTAAAAAAACTTTTTTCAATGGAATTATTTAGTAAAATAAATTAGTTGGGGTGTATGGGCATTTCTAGAGGCCCTCAATCTATATACATACTTACCATCTTTTCTATTAATCATAAAATTGAGGAGGTCAAGTCGCCACCATAATTAATCTTATTAGTACCTATATAAAGTCACGTGCTGGGGTACAGGTAGTCCTTATATAAAGAAGCTTTCAAGCCCGAAACTCATATAAAAAAACATAATCTAAAATAAGAAGATCCATTAGAAGCTTTCAACTTACCTTTCAAGCTTAATGATCAATAAACTTTACCGACCAATAACATACAACCGGTGATAGTTAAACCTATATTTTGTTTAAGATACGACCACTTCAATAACCAAGCTTTTGAAGTATGATTGCAACATATTACACAAACAAGATGTTTGCATTATCGCGCATTTACAGAAAATTGGAACACACGCGTAGCATTCTCAGCAATCTAGAATAAGATCGCTTACTAAGATAATGTATCTATAATTGTACTCAATATTATTATCTCAATATACATCTTGACACCGAACAAGTCACATCTCTTTTATTACCTTAGCCTCGGTAAAGCGTCATACCTCTTCATGGCGACCCTTTGCCAACCGAACTTATAAATTTTTGCGGGAAAATCATTACTACATGGAGCAGCAAAGCAAAATTTTCAACACCATACTAGCAGCAGTCTTCGTTGCGGTGCTATTTGGCTCTACACTTCTGTTCATCGCATTACTTGGGAAGACAAAACAATAATATGGGAGCACCACAAAGTAAAGAAGAAGTTATCATCGCACAAACCGCCAGCGGCGACGCCCAAGCAACGCAGAAAACTTCAAGCCAGCTCACTACAACAGAAATTTTACTATCCGTCATACTGCTTCTCATCGTTATACTCATCATTTACGCCTGCATCCGGAAAATTTGGGACCGAATTGTCAACCGACTCCGTAGAGAATTCAACAGCGCAGTTCTAAGAAACACAATATCTTCCGTGGAACTGGCAACGACGTCGACTCAACCATCAACGTAGACCAGGAGGTGTCCAGGGTAGAAACCCGGCCCATTGTACGAGGGGCAAGGGAAATCCCAGCCCGATCTTCAGTTAGCTGTTTCAAGCGGTCCAGGAACCCATCTTAGAAGTCTGAAGATCCTACACACTCAAGGAGCATGAGAAAACCCCCAGCCCGCAGCCCCAGCCCCCACACGCCACGCCGGTCACCACATACCTACTCATCGTGCAGAGACGTAATTATTTTATTCGCGCGCTATAATGCCACCGTAAGTCGTAAGTTATTTTATACCTAAACGTTTTAAATAATATGTAGGATTACATTTTTTTTTCTTATTAGATAATGTCATTTATTATTTCCGATTTAAATGAATTGCATAAGAAACTATTGTATATTAAAGATAATTTAGTAAAACTAGGACCAGATAGACGTCAAAAAGAGTTAGGTTTTACGAAATTTAATGAAGCGAAACTTGAATACGCGAAATTAGAGTATATTTTAGCTCAAGTACATAATTTAGTTGAAAAATCGGAGGTATCAACTAAAGATATAACTTTAATTAATAAAATAGCAAATGACATTCAGATCATTTATGACAAAATTATTTCTTTAGAGACTTTAAGTGTTAGTAGTATTTCAAAAATGGCAGAAAAAGATAAATTTGACTTGAAGACAGCCATTGCACTTTTACCAACGATGACAGGTCAAGAACACGTCACTAAATCTCTAATTGATGGTATACAATTATATAGTTCAATGATCAGCGATGCTACTCATGGGTTACTTATTGATTTTGTGATTAAAACTAGGCTCTCTCCTAGCGCAAAATTACGTTTAAAAAGTAGTTATCCAACTATTAAAGATTTAATTAGAGATATGAATACGCATTTGATTCAGAAAAAATCTGCTGTTGCTATCCAACACAAATTACAAAACTGTCGTCAAGGTCATAGGTCGATCGAGTCATTCGGCTCGGAACTAGAACAACTTTTTGTGAATTTAACCATAGCACAAGCGGATGACGACGCTACTAAGTTTGAAGTATTGCGTCCCATTAATGAAAAGGTTGCAATCAAGCGCTTTTCAGATGGATTAGTGAATCAAAAGCTTAGTACTATCATAGCATCACGTCACTTTGATTCTTTACCAGAGGCTATAAGAACTGCCCTAGACGAGCAGTCAATGTCTACCAGACACGAGGAAGTTATGAACATTAAAAAGTTTCATACTCGTAATTTCTCACGCACACCTACTAATTATCCGCGTCAGCCAAGTAATTATTCTAATAAATATAGTTACTATAATAGATTTAGCGCAAACAATAGGTACGCTGCCGGAAACACGAGACCACAACAAGGTAAGTACATGTCGCGAGACTCCCGCGCCGCGCAAGGAACACAATCACGTTCACGTGACCGCGGTCGGCCGAGCCCGCGCCCGCCGCGCTCAGCTGTGCCTTTTCAACGTGTGCAGTACGCTAGCCACGAGCAATCGACCAATAGTGAGTCACAAGCGCGTTCTGAGCCCCAGAACGATAATAATTTAGATTTTTTTCGTTCCTACTGAAAATTATGTTTTAAACTACAATAATAGTAGTACCGTAACTTTTAACGTAAGTAATAGCAATATCGATCTTTTAGTCGATAGCGGAGCAAGCCTTTGTGTTTTAAAATACGAATGGTTATGCGATTATCCGAAGTTATTGAATTTAATTACATTTGAGAAGTTAGTTATAAAAGGTGTTAGCGGTAAACTAGTATCTGAAGGATATATTTACTTAGATTTGTCTTATAATGGGTTAGTTTTTAGAGAAAAAATGTATGTGTTTAAAAATATGTCTTGTTCTGCAAATGGTATTTTAGGTGATAATTTTTTGAAACGCTATCAAGCTATAATTAACTATAAAGAAAATACTTTGCTTTTAACTAAAGATAGTAATTATGTGTCTATACCTATATTGAGTCACTATAGACATTTGATACCGCCACGATGTGAGGTAATAAAATATATACCTACATCGTTAGGCGACGATTGTGTTTGTTTATCTAAAGAGATACAGAAAGGAGTTTTTATAGGAAGTATAATAGCGAAACCTTGTAATGGTCGCATGCCAGTAAGGATATTAAACACCACTGAGAAAGAAGTTGATCTAGATCTTACCGATTTAGAGACTTTTTCATTGAATGATTTTGAAGTCTGTAATTTTGAAAAAGAGGAGGTTTCTGTCGATCGTGTAAAAACATTATTAGGATTATTAAATTTACCTGAACTGAATTTAGAAGAAAAACGAAGTATTGAAAGTATTTGCGCTAAGTACGCAGATGTTTTTCATCTGCCAGGCGACAAACTCTCTTGTACAAACCTAATGACCCATAATATAACTTTAAAACCTAATGTCTCGCCAGTTTATGTCAAGCCACATAGATTACCGTTCGCACTAAGGAAGGAAGTTCAGAAACAGATAGATATTATGCTCGAAAATGATATTATAGAAGAGGCTACGTCAGAGTGGTCTAGTCCCGTCTTGCTTGTACCGAAAAAAACAGATAGGTCAAACGAGAAACAATGGCGATTAGTTATAGATTACAGGCAGTTAAATAATCGTATTGAGGACGACAAATTCCCTTTGCCTAATATAACTGATATCTTAGATTCGCTTGCAAATAACATTTATTTTTCAAAATTAGACCTTTCGCAAAGCTATTATCAGTTATCTTTAAGCGAAGATTCACGAAAGTACACAGCTTTCACTGCTGGTGATAAAATTTTTCAGATGAAACGCTGTCCCATGGGTCTCCGGACATCTGCGAGTGTATTTTCACGTCTTATGACTATTGCAATGTCAGGCTTAAATTATAAAAAGGCTTTTATTTATTTAGATGATTGCGTAATTTTCGGGAAATCTATAGAAAACCACAATAAAAACTTAATTAGTATACTAGAGAGATTTAGAAAAGTTAACTTAAAATTAAATCCTATGAAGTGTGAATTTTTGCGAAACGAAATAATATATCTAGGACACAAAATAACTTCTGATGGAATTTTACCAGATGAAAGTAAAATTGCAACCATGCAAAACTATCCAGTGCCGATGAACTGCGACGATGTCAATCGTTTTGTCGCGTTTGCAAATTACTACAGACGATTCATACCGAACTTTGCAAACATTGTTTATCCTTTAAATCAATTAAGAAAAAAGAATGTACAGTTTCTATGGTCATCAGAGTGTCAAACGGCATTTGAAAAATTAAAATCAGCATTAATTCAACCCCCTATTTTATCTTATCCAGATTTTTCAGAAAGTAACATCTTTCGGCTACAAACAGATGCTTGTAAGACAGGTTTAGGATCTGTTTTATCTAACATGAACGGTCAAGTAGTCGCGTATGCGAGTAGAAACCTGAAACCCGCCGAGACGAGATATCCCATCATAGAATTAGAACTTTTAGCAATTGTTTGGTCTGTGAGACATTTTCGCCCTTATTTATATGGACGTAAATTTAAAATTATAACAGACCACAAACCGTTAATTTATTTATTTAACTTGAAAGACCCAACAAGCAGACTTACTAAATTCCGATTATTCCTAGAGGAGTATGATTTTGAAATAGAGTATGTTCCAGGACGAAACAATGCAGCTGCAGACGCATTGAGTCGCATACCTATTACATCTTCTACTTTAAAATCATTACATCAAAACACAGTATCAGTTTTAACTAGAGCACAAAGTAAAAAATTAAAAACCCCCACTGATTCTTCTTCAGAGAGCTCCACCAGCACTAGGCCTGATCAACCTATTGCGGTAGAACTTCTCAAGAAACCCGATGACGTAACTGAATTAAGTTTTAATCAATTAAAGTTTGACAATTATTCAAAGTCTAAAGATAGCATTATTTCTAATGCAAGTTGTTACGTTTACGTACCTTCGCAATCAGCGATATATCTGAGTACCCGATCGTCATCTACCCCAGAGGTGTTAGCGAGGGACTTAGAGTCATTATGTCAAAAAATAGGCATACATGAGGTACTTATTATTAAAGAAAAATGTAACGAGAGTAAAATCAAAAGTCTTGTACAAGCAACAAAAAGAATTAACTCTGTTACCCCGCGCTTTCTCATAACAAAAAATATATTAAGAATATATGATAGTGAACAAAAAAGAGTAATACTAAATGATTTCCATCTATTACCTACCAGCGGACACGCAGGAGTTAATAGAATGATGAACAACATTAAGCAATATTATTTTTGGCCAGGTTTGAGTAATGATGTAAAACTTTTTGTTAAAAATTGCCATCAATGTCAATATCATAAGCATAGTAATAAACATATTAAGCAGCCCTTAACCATAACATCAACAGCCCACTCATCATTCGAAAGAATTAGTTTGGATATAATGGGTCCACTCGATGTTGATGACTATAATAATAAATATGTATTGACATTACAATGCGATTTAACCAAATTCGTTGAAGCGTATCCATTACCTAGTAAAGACTCGGTCACAGTTGCTCAATCTTTTACCAATAATTTCATTTTACGTTATGGTATTCCTAGAGAAATATTGACTGACCAGGGAACCGAATTCATGTCATCAGTGATGTCCGAAACATGTTCTCTATTACATATTAAAAAATTAAATTCTACGGCGTACCATCACGAAACTGTAGGCGCTTTAGAAAATACTCATAAAACCCTAGGAGCTTTTCTGAGAATCCAGTGTAATAATTATAAACATAACTGGAGCACCTGGATTCCATATTGGTGTTTTTCTTTTAATACCACAGTGCATAGTGAAACTAAATATACGCCTTTCGAATTAGTTTTTGGAAAAATTTGTAACCTTCCAAATAATTTACAATCAGAAATCGACCCCTTATATAACTATGACAGTTATCCCCGAGAACTTAAGTATCGTTTACAACAAGCGCAATCCGACGCACGACGTAACTTGATACAATCTAAAGAGAAAAGAAAATTATTGTATGATAAAACTAGCAATAATGTTACCTATCAGTTAGGCGATTTGTTATTATTAAAGAACCAAGTAGGAAATAAATTAGATAGTATTTACAATGGCCCTTATAAAGTTTTAAGAGATATGACGTCTAATGTAGAAATTTTAAAAGAAAATAAAGCTATAATTGTGCATAAGAATAATACCAAACCATTCAATAAATAACTATTTTATTTGATACGTAATTATAAGTATAGGTACTTAATTACATACCATGTTACTTAACACTTTGTTATTGTTATGATTAAGTGTAAAATGTGAAGCTTCCGTTTTAATTCAATACCATTTCAATTCGATACCATTTTAATTAGATACAATTTTAATTAGGTATATTGTTTATATTGTAAAACGTTTTGTATTAGTACGATTTAATAAATGAAATAGTTTTAACTTTGCTATGTTGATAATGTTTAAATTTTGTTTACTTATTTTACTTAAGTAATTAAATTTTGGTTAAGTTCGTTAAAGTCAATGTTACGAGTCTGTTCCTTTTTGCAGGGAGGGGATGATCCTTCCACTTTTTCAGGGGAGATGAAGTATGATTGCAACATATTACACAAACAAGATGTTTGCATTATCGCGCATTTACAGAAAATTGGAACACACGCGTAGCATTCTCAGCAATCTAGAATAAGATCGCTTACTAAGATAATGTATCTATAATTGTACTCAATATTATTATCTCAATATACATCTTGACACCGAACAAGTCACATCTCTTTTATTACCTTAGCCTCGGTAAAGCGTCATACCTCTTCACTTTAATAAAGCATTTATGTTATGACTATGTCTCTAGTCTTAAACTTAAAATGTAAGTCACTAGTTCAAGAAGCTGTTATGATTCAGGTAATTGCGCTGAAATGGAATTCTAAAAGTAGGGTTTATAGGTTATTATTAAGTATGCCAATGACCAGAATCACGCAACAGTAACCGAGACGGTTCTATTATACAAGGTGAGTTCGTCAGTATAGTTAATGAAGATCTCACAGAAATCGCACAATCATTTTTGGCTCAAACTGTTTATGCTAATATTACACGGTTCAACCAAATTGATTCACTTTGGTAGAAAGGCGCTGAAATACAGGCGCACATTGACATTGAATGATACACTTTTACCCTTACATTGTTCAATTTGGTTGCTGCATCCAAATTGAAAGGCAAAAGTGTACCGTGTATTACTGCCATTAGATAGTATCCGAAGCTGTAACCGTTGACTGTCGTCGCCAATGTTTTTCCAATTAAGCTGCCGGAGGGCTTAGAAGCCCCGTCAAAATTTTCTAGTATGTAATTTTTACTGTAAGCTTCGCTGTAAGCCAGGTTCAGAGTAAGCACAAGATTTTTGGCAGCATAAATATTGCTTCGAAAATTTGTGAATTCAAATTAAACACTAACGATTTTGTTTCTTTGTCGTACAAAAGCAATGAATGATGAGCCCCTGTTACATACTGTTGCATACTGTGCTGTCTATGAAACCCGAATATTAACCATCTTCAAAAGCAATTATGTACCTACGCCCGAAAACATGGATGGAGCGGAATGCTAATTAGTCTAGACTCTAGACCCTGTTATTGTTCGTATAAATGGTACGACCTTGGTTCGCTTTCATTGTAACGAATCTACCCCTGTTAATTCTTCTAGCTGCTAAGTACCTACCTTTATACAGGATGCTCGACCATTTAACTAGGACTATTTCCACTAAGTAACAGGCCAAGACTAACAAATTAATCATAAAGTGATGTAAATTACACGCGATAAAGCTCTCTGACAGTCTTGAGTAGAAATTAAATGGAACCTGGAATTGGAATCTTGGTCTCAACTCCCGTGATCCCGTCTTTGTGTCTCAGTTTACATTGAGTGTTATTCACGAGTTAATATGTTACGTCAGTACAGTATAGTCTCCCAATGAATGACTAACTTTGAAAAGGATTTATGTGGAAACTTTAATGAATCACACTTCAGTCCTTAGTTACTTACAGACTTTAATCGTTTAAGATTATTTTATCCAAACAAATATATTTTCACATCGCTCCTACGGGAGTTCAAACTTTGGCTGAAACCTAGCCACTCCTGCCTTTTTTTTGTATCAAGAGGAGAATGCGATCTTTAGGTATGCCTAAATTACAATACATACCAAACGGCATGTTGGACTCGGTCACACCTAGAGCATGTTCCTCGCCGCGCCCAGCCCTCCCACCAAGCCTAATAGGCTTCGCATCAGGGTTTGGTGGTTCTAACCTCTGTCCCGCCCGTTCTAACCTAGCGCCTTTCCCGGGTCTCTGGGATCGCGTTGTCACGCTCCACGTTACCCGGGGGAGGGTGGCCCGTTAGGGCCCCACCCTTGGGGGACAGAGGGCCTTACTGCGCCCCCCCTTGCGACACGGGGAGATCGAGTCGCACCCGTTGTCGTCTCGCTCTCCCCTAGCCACTCCTGCCTAGCCGTCACAAGAAAGTCGTCGATGACGTCTGGTAGTTCTGGTACCTAATTAACTATTAATTGTATTATTCTAATGTGTGACGTCGCGTTTCCCCTTGTCATTAGTAACAATTACTTTTGTAATAATTACCTAATTGATTTAATTATTATAATAACAGTTAAGGACTTATAGGGTCGACGGTCGTCACACGTACCACAACCACACCACGTCGCAGCGAAAATGTTCTCAAGTGTGAATATAGTGTCGATGCAGCTTTTTGCAGTTGCGTTGTGGTTGTGCTACAAAATGTCGATATGTGGTTGCGTTGTCGCTAGTAGTTGTGGTTACGTCGTGTGGCCGGCCGCTAGTTCGCAGTGTCGTCGCTGTTGGTTGTGTTGTGTTGTGGTTGGTATCACTCACGCGGTCGATAATGACGGCAAAATATGGTACATATAAATTGTTCTATTCCTTTCCATTCCAATACAAAATGCGGTACGTTGTGGTACGTGCGGGTAGACCCTCGAGCCACTTAGATAAATAAACTTATAGGAAAACTATACTTACAAAATTGCATTGTGAATGCATAAAAATAATATAAAATCTCTTATAAATAAACTTACTAATAAACCAGGTTACCTCCAATTCTTTCCGTATAGTCACGTATACTCTACCTTGCTACACAGCAGCAGTCCTAGCATCTGTACCTAAGATTTTCTGTACCTACCTAAGACTTTCAACCGCCTCTGTGGTCTAGTGGTTCACACCACCGATTTCAGACCAAGAGGTCCGGGGTTCGATTCCCAGTGGGGGTACATATTGTATTCGGTTTAGTTGGTGGTAGGACTTGTTCTTAGTCCGCCTGGCTAGCTACCACCGTTTTATCTAAGTCGGGCGCCATAACAATGATGTGTTTCAGCATTATTGTGTTCCGGCAGTAAGGGTCAAGATAGCCAGTTCCTCAGTGATTGAGGATTCTGGGAGTAGTGCGCACTTCCACCTTCAGCCTTATCACCACTTAACATCAGGTTCATTTTGGTGTGATGAAGGCTAAGTGCTACCCCGTTGTGGATAAAAAAAAACCTAATCTACAACAAAGGTCTATGTGACATGAAATTTAATATCAGGATGGATACGAACCGAGTTCACATATTATATAGGTAGGTATTGCGCTCAGCCAATCACTCGAGCATCGGAGGCCTCGCTCAATTTGGCGCGGCTATAATTGAGTTTGGCCCTAATTTGAGGCCTCGCACTGCGGCCTGCGAGCAAACACGACGGACAATGGAAACCATGTTATATTACCCAATTAGGTATAACAAGTTCTAGAACAAAGTTCATTTAACTCTGAACAAGTTTATGATTTAGCGCCTAGAATTACAAAGGATAGTTAGTCTAACTTAAACACGATAAGTAGGTACCTGTTCCAATTATGTTATAGTTTTGTATAGAAGTAGGTATACTGTACTGTGTAGATATATCCATGCGCGAATATCATAAATCCTAAATTTCCTACCTAAGTTTTCCAGCTTGTCAATATCTTTTATTAGACCCAGCGCAACATGATTTTGTATAGGTACCTAGTGAAGTGCTTTATTATACTTCATCTGTCAAAATAGATTTAAAACTATGAAAGCTCAAGGAGCCCACAGATGATCAGTCGGCCTGTTGGCAACGGCCTGTCAGTCAGTCAGTACCCATATTGAGAGTTTGGCAAACAGTATTCGTAATCGAAAACTATCGCTCTATCTCTGTTATGCCCTTTGACTGCTTTACCGACATGAGCAGTTCATCCGAATTTTCGTAAACGTTGACAGAATAAATCAACTGATATTAGGGGTACTGACAGGGGCACAGACGTTGCCGACAGGCGAACTGATCCATCTGTGGCGCGCTTAAAGCACCTAATGTCAAACTCGAGTGGGTACCGTCATATTGTACTTAACGTTCTGATATTTTCATAAAAGATGGTCGCTGAACAAATCCGAAATATATTTTTTTTGATCGAGAATCACTTTGGATTTGGCTGTTGCTCTAAATATCTGATATTTTTCCTCGGAGGCTTAGAGAAGTGCCCTCGTAAACCAAATCCCATTATTACTTTACCCGCGATACTTGGTTGAAAATACGATTTGCATGACAGATTTATCGGGATGCTAAATGGGCAATAAAATACGGTATTATTTTCGGAATATTTAATGGAACCAGCATTTGCCTTACACCCTATCTGAAAACTGGAGTATCGTACTTTCTGGGTCATTTTTCTATTTCGTTTTCTATCGTCACATCTCGGATAAGAAATCAGACCGCGTCCCTTGCACACAATCTAATATTCGCTAAGATCCTTATGCCGAATACTTTCTCAGTATACCTATTGATTTTAATTAGTTCATTTGTGTCACAATAGCATCCTCCAGTTCTCTTCCTCAAGCAAACTATAAAAAGCTTTAAGTTCGACCTAATACCGATTAGACTCAAGGCCATCTCGATATATTTTCTAACCGATCCGATGCCGCCACTTATTTATAAAAAAACAAACAGATTCCACTAACCTACATGAGGCTGGATGCGGGCAAGTCGGGCAGGCCAAGGCTAGCCAAAGAATGGAGGTATTTGTCTACCTATTGAGTATTCATTTAACTTGATTACTTATAGGGCAACAAATAATAGTACAAAGTACTTGCCCTAATTTGAGAATAACACAGATTATGATTGCTAGGTATTTATGGAAAATATTTGTCACGCGATTGCTCCATTTCTTGATTCGCCGATCCATAAGAACTCTACGAGTATCGTGCCAATGAACCCCTCTGAATGAGAATGAAATGTGTATAAATAAACCAGAAATTGTTATAATCGTGAATATGGATGTTTAGTATCTGTTTAGTATTAATTTGTAAGATTGCTATCCAGCTGATCGCAACTTTAATCTGATTACAAATTATGTTTTCAATTCAACCCAGTCATATTCATTTTCAATTGAAGCTAACAATTTCGTCACAATGGCAATGAAACAGGCATAGTATCACTAACTTAATTCCCTATTCGATAATTCAAAGCTATTCTTAGCTGCGTAAACGACCGTTGACTTGAGTTAGATACAATTACATGGGCTGTTTACTCGAAACGGTAGTTCTGTGTAATGTTGAGAAACAATGTTCTAAATCCAATCTATTGGTCTCGAGCTTTAAATAATAGAGTTCTTGTCAACAACAAATAAATAGGTGGTATTATTTGCTAACTGAAACGTTTGCGGACCGTATTAACATTATATTATGACTAACAGTGACCTATTTTACTTATGTAACCACGTTACGATCCTGAGAAACTGTGATTGTTTGAATAAGCTCTAAAGTAGGCCACATTCATGAATAAATCACAAACTTGCCCGACTGACCTTACTCGAAAAAGTTGGCATCGAGTTCATAAGTTCATAAGCTAACCTTGCAACAAAAACAAAACTAAGTTCCTAATTATAGTGGACATATACATAATTCTTGGTTTCTCTTTTTCAGAGAGCAGCGGACTTACTCTAGCTGCGCCCCAATCAGAAGAACTGCAACACATAGCCATCCACGTCGAAGAACACAAGCCGCCAGAACGGCAACCACGGGCCATGTACTTCACAAAGACGCCCCCAGCGTCCACTCCCAGAACCCCCACAAATATCACCGTCAACCAAACAGACGAAGAACCAGAAAAATCTTCTACAACTTCTACTATAAGCACTATCATAGAAAACGCAAATCAGACTCAAGAAATCGTCCACCCTGCTATACAATGGGTACCAGCCAACACTACAGAAATCACTAATGCAACAAAAGATGCAAACGAAACAGTGGCAAACACCACAGTAACCCAAATAACTAATGTCACCGAAACGCAAAACACAACGTTTGTGTCCAAAAAACCCAATCTGACTAGGCCGGATTTCGTCAAAGACGGGAGCGGTGTCGAAGGGGTATCTGAGAGCAGGATAGTGACGGAGAAGCCATTGTCTCTAGAGACGTCGTTTCTGCAAACGCGGATACCGCCGAACGTGGAATCTTCCAGAAGGGTGATAGACCCGGGGGAGGGGGACATGGACATGGGCGCCATCGCGGGGATCTCATTCGCGGCGCTGGTGTTGACCGCGCTGGCCGGCAGCACGGCCTTCGTGCTGTACCGCCGCCGGTACCTCAACAAGCCTCAGACGCTGAACGACAAGTGTTCCAACCCGGATTCCAGCGGGTATCTTGACGACAGCACTATAAGGGTAAGTATTTGAAGATGTCGTTCGAATATAAGTATTCAGTTTACTTTATAGAAATAACTAGCTGACCCAGCGCGACTTCGTTCCCGTGGCCCTACCCCCTACTCCACCCTACCCTACCCGTACTCTACCCCTACCCTACCCTACCCCTACCTTACCCCTACGCTACCCCTACCCTACCCCTACTCTACCCCTACCCAACCCTACCCCTACCCAACCCTACCCCTACCCTACCCTACCTCTACCCTTACCCTACCCCTACCCTTCCCCTACCCCTACCCCTACCCTACCTTACCCCTACCCTACCTTACCCCTACCCTACCCCTATCCCTACCCTACCCCTACCCTACCCCTATATCCTTCCTTGGACTTCCACGAACATTTCAAGACCAAAATTAGCCAAATCGGTCCAGCCGTTCGCGCGTGATGTCGTGACCAAGGAAAATAGGGATTCATTTTTATATATATATAGATGACTAATAAAGGATTAGGTAGTATAATATTGCACAATATTTTTCAAGATATTTATTATTATCGATTATCGATATCGAAAGTAAATTACTTTGAATCTACTGATAAAATTAAATCATTCCAAGACCAAGCCAGTTCAAATCCTTAAAGTAGTTATCTTCGTAGACTTGATGACTCTTTTAAATAAAACAGAAAATGAGCAGACCATTTTTACATTCCAGGACAACTCCGAAGAGATGTACAGCTTGGACAACGACTCATTCCTCAACTCTTTGGAGGCGATGACGATACAGAACTACTGGACGGACACGGTGAAGCACACCAAACTGTGAAGTGTCCCAAGTGTTTGAGCTCTTTAGTATAAGTGTTAGACTACGTGTCTTTAGAGAGTTTGTACGTTGAGAGGCAATTACGATAAATGGCCACGACTTTCCTTTCAGCGACAGCTGTAGGCCTATTCCTATACTCGACCTTCCCTTCCCGCTGTCAGCGGCAGCTTTAGACCTTGTTCTCGGTAAGAACCGCTGCGTCTGCATATGACATCAATATTATAACGTCTTTTTATAGGAGATTTTTTCCACTATAATCTTACACCTGTTTAAGCTGGTGATTGAGCCGGATCTTAACGTTACCGTGGACATGAGGCATTAAGCAGTGCGTGCGAAAACCAATTTGGCATAATGAATTCCATTTATAGATAGATACCGCTGCTCTACACTCGAGCTAAGTTTCCGCAAATAACGAGGAAGACGAGGCCGGACGTCCATCAAAAAATACCTAAGATTTTAAACTACTTAACCCCGATCGTATCAGTAAACTAAAGTTGTAATACTGTTGAAGTGAATATATTTTTGCGTCGCCTACATGATGTTAAGTGATGTAAAAATATCTATCCCAAAGCAGGAGCGACTTTTTAGGCTATTTTTATACTTACTCCAGGCTATATTCCTCCTTATTAATAATGCAATAAAAAAAGAAATTATATCCCAACAAACCTCTTTTTATCAAATTTCAGTTCTTACTCATTTGTTGTTATTGATTCTCTCAACGTAATCGTTAAGGTATTTGTTAAAGGGTTACTGAATTCTGAAACAAATTAAACGACAAGTTCTGTCTATAAAATTAAAAGAACAACCTGCTATCAAATCTCGTTGTAAGTTTAAAGGTCAAGCCGATTTTAGTCGCATAAACGCTGAAAGGTAATCTAAATGGCAAATTAAACAGTTCAATCTAGATAAGTAGCCCCCAGCGACCATTATAGAACGCGAAATTAATTGCTGCCGAGCGGCTCATGAAAACAATCAAATAGAGTAAGTTATTAGTGCAAAGTTTGACGAGTGGTGTACGTACCGGTTTTTAAGGTGACGCTATCTCTAGAAGTCTCGCGTTCGATTCCCGGTCGGGTAAATATTGAAAACGAACGTTTTCACACCACCGATTTCAGACCAAGAGGCCCCGGGTTCGATTCCCAGTGGGGGTACATATTGTATTCGGTTTGGTTGGTGGTAGGACTTGTTCTTAGTCCGCCTGGCTAGCTGCCACCATCTTATCTAAGTCTGACGCAATAACAATTATGTTTTCAGCATTTCCTATCCTCAGCGATTGAGGATTCCGGTAGTAGTGCGCTTCCACCTTCAGCCTTATCACCACTTAACATCAGGTGTGATGAAGGCTAAGCGCTACACCGTAGTGGATAAAAAAAAGTCGATTAGTTGGTTGGTTAAGGCGATACTCGGAAAAAATGTGCTGAAGCGAGATAGCAATGAGAAAACCACGCGCGCGGGAGCGAGACCGATTTTGCAGATTAGGCAAAAAAAACACAAAATCACTTCGTATTAAAAAAACTACAGCGATTTAAAAAAAAATGCTTCTATACGATCCTCAATATTATTGGTGTCCACTAATTAAACCAATTTCCAATAGTGTAAGTAACCCCATTTAAGAATAATCTTCACTTTTCATATTTTTAGAGGTCTTTTCGAAAATAAAAAGTGTCGAGGCAAAATCATAAAATCTTGTTTTTGAAACTATACGATTCTAGATAAAGGTATGAAGAAATATATATCTTATTACCAGATTTTTAACAACTGTAACCGTCCTATAGTTTTAAATCAAAAAGTCCATATTTTTCCGAGTAGCGCCTTAACGCACGTGATTGGTTAGCCAGCCGATTAACCTAATCCCGCCTAAAAGCTACTTATAGGGCTCGTGGTTTTTACTATCACATTTTTCCTATACTTACAAAGTTGCATTGTGGATGCATAAAAATAATTTAAAATCTCAACCTCACCAACGGTTAACTTTACCGACTGTTAGTGGACTCGGCTCGGCCCTTAGTGTTAGTGACAATCTATTTTAGTAGGTATTAATGAAGTAGGGGCGTTGAGGCTTTTGGGTAAAAAGGGGGAATCTTACTTGGCTTGGCAGTATAAATTTTAATACATGTTTCAGTATGAAAAACCCTTTAACAAATAATTCGTATACAAGTGTTAGAATGATTCTTTAAGACTCTCAATGTTGACTTTTAATTGACTAGTATGGAGAGTTTATGTGACTAAATTAATATATCATAACTTATCTAATAAGTATCCATGAGATTGGATTTATGTGACCCATATAACTTTATGTGATTAATCTTACTTACATGATTTTAAAATTTAATTTATTAATACCAATGATATTACTTAACATTTTACGTTTATTATTATTTACTTACTGAAACTTTCGGTTGAATGTGTTTTTTTTAATGATTTGCAAAATGAAGCAATGTGATTTATTTTTATCTAAAGTTATTTGGATATAACTAAGTAAATTTTGTGTTCCATAATTGTTTATTTCTTCCGTTCATAAATAGCTTCATATACCTACTGGAAATAAGTATATTAAAATGAGTTTGTATTTTATATATTATGTGACACTAAGGCATGTGTTCATTAACTATCGGTTACTTACACCGTTGGTTAACCGCTGGTTAACCCATGCAAACATGAATCACGTTAACCAACCAACTAACCAACGGTTAAAATAACAGTGTTTGTGAACTCGTCTATCCTGCCTAGCATGACCATCATTACATCACGTTCACGCGATATGATATGATACGTCATGCTGTCTTGCTTACCCCATTAAGGTGTAAGTAAGATATAGGCTCTTTAACATGCGTCAATAGTCGATAAAAGCCGCTCATGCTAGGCCGGCATAAATGTTATAGTATTTGATAAAACCTAATGTCACTTGGCGGAAGTTCATAATGCAACTATAAAACCAAGACATGGCACTTTATTCCGTAATTATCATTTTAAAAGGCTATATTAACTTGGTTTTATAGGTTAAAATTATGAAGTTTTGATGTTTAATAAATATGTTAATTGATTTCCCTTAAAATACCAACGAGTTTATTCAAATTCGCAGACAAAATGCAATCAAAGTAAGATACCTATCTAGTTGTAACGATTAATAAATATTTTAAATTAAAATAGATTTTTAATGTAATTAATAATTTATCATTGAATATATTGACATTATTTTTAATACACGAACTTGTAAATACATAATTGTTGTGATAATTTTTAATTAGGTAACGTTTGTTTTAATTTGCACTTAAGTTTGCCTGATTCACTGTTTTGTGTGGACACTGTGTATTACTCTCGCAGTATTCGTTGGAAAATACCAGTTAATACTATTGATAATTAGGGATAATGATGTGATCTCAATATATCAATACTTAGTTTACTTTTATTGTATCTTAATAAAAATAATTATCTATTTAATTCTGGTAAACCATGCTAATTTGAAGGTTGTAGCAATGCAATTGTAGCAACAAATACAATTTTCTTTTTCTTGTTTTAGATGAAATACCTCTCTTTGCACTTATTTTTTTAATCGCTTAAAATAAAGGCATAATACATACTTAGTTATTTGCTTATTTACAATGCTTTTTCTTGTGTCTTTTTTACTTTATTTGTAGTAGTATAATAGTGCTTGTTTATCTGTGACTATCCAAATGCATCCCTTTTATTGCGCTATGTGAAATAAAATTTATTTCTATGTATTGTTTAACTGTAGATGTTACTTTAGTTAGAATAAATGATTGATGATAAAAAGAAGTTAAAAGAATAATGCTGATATTAATTTTGAAACTTGTACTTACGTTGAAATAACTAAATAAAACCAATCATAAATTGTTACCTATATGCTATACAAAATTAGTAAGAAGGGTTGTAATGTTTTGGTTAAGTATTTATCAAAATTTTGGTTTTCCATTTTTGTGATTTCGATTTCCGTCCAATGAATATTGTTTTTCTTTTCATAATAATTTGTTGCATTTATTACTTGAATTGAAATGAGTTATGTTTGTAATTTAAATATTAGTATTTTTCAAATGTTTTTCTCTTTTGCTTTTTTATATTATGATAATATAATTAGTAAAAAAATGTGTGCGTTCTATTTTGTAAATTACGAGCCATTCAAGCCACTCATACAGACCGTGCAGAAAGTCCTATCTAGTGACCTTTATTACTCACAGTTGACAAATGATTTTTTAACTTTCAGGTATAAATTGTACTATCGCGTTAAAAAAAGTTAAATTTTATTTTCTGATTTTATTTTATATTCTATAGAGGTTAAGTTCGCAGAATGGATTTTAAAACTAGTCGCCTCTTCATGCGTAAGCTACCTGCGTTGACTGTATGAGTGTTAGAAATTATTATTTCGAGAATTTATGTTACCTATCGGTATTATTGGAAACTTATTTGTTTTTTTTATTTTAATTTATGTTGATTGACTATCGAAGTGATAAACTATTCCTATGTGTTATGGATTCACCATAAATTAAACTGAATTTATAATTACTTATGTAATTTTTCATATCAAAGATAATGAAGAACATTATGTACTATTAAAATTTAAGCAAAGAAATGCAAAGTTTGCACATAAAAAATTTAAATTTGCACTATTGAAACCGCTATTACGTAAGCTTGGACTATCAAGTTTAAACAGTTCGGCGTTCCGTTGACTTTATACTAACTCCTTAAACTGTTAATTTAGCTCGCCAACATAATAAAACATGGTTTTTGTAATGATTTTATCACCCTTTGTTGCTTTATTTTTGTCCTTGTATCAGATTGAATTGACTGTCTCAAGGAAGTAATTTAACGTAGTATTATTATAGTTTTTATTGCCTTAGCTATCTCAACATTATAATTTAACATTTTGGTGAATTTTTATAATCTTGCTGATTTTAATTCTGTTGGCAGTAGCATCAAGAGCAACGTTACAAACTGTAATGTATGTGCTAGATTCACAATATTTTTATTATCATTAGAATAGAAAATGGTACTTATTTTGTTAAGAGAAGTGGCCATAATGTCCTGTAGTATGTATCAAAATATTTGTTTTCGGAAATATCAGGTGCTAGGAAATTTGATGTGTGTAGACAGAAGTGAAACCCCCCAATTTTTCGTAAGATAAAATTAATGTATTTTCGTTTTGTGAACAGATTAGTATTGTAATTAATACCTTAGATTTATTAAATGGTATTAAATCTATTTTTACTTGCAGCAAAGACTTTTATTTGAGTATCAGCAAACCTTAATTTTACTTTTTTTTTTTATACTTACACTTAAAAAAACAAATTATTTTGTATAATTATTTATACTTAGGAACTTTTTGCGTTTATGATGCCACTTTATTTCACAGTTAAATTGATAATGAAAAAAATTTTTTTTTACCCATATCCCAAGTAGCTCCGCCGAAAATCGAACCCGGGACCTTTCACTGTCCGGGCGAATGCTCTGACCGCGGGGCTACAAAGTCTAGGGAGAAGCGTCGAATTTTTCTATCAATATAGGTAGGTAGTTAATTTTGAAATAAAATGGCATTGTAAACGCAAAAAGTATAAATAAATAACGTATAAGTACAATGCAACTAGATCTCCAATTTCCTAAGCGAACGGTCCATCAGCGTGGTCGTCGATGACAGCTCTTCAGACCTAACTGATATCAATGCCGGAGTACCTCAGGAGTCCGTTCTCTCTGCGACTCTTTTCTTGGTGCACTTGGACCTTCAGCCAGCCATTGTTGGGTTGGGTTTCCAGTGCAAGTGACGACGGGACTGTTCAGTCTTTAAAAGAGGCCATGGTGGAGCGGTCAAATGGGACCTCAAATGTTGTCTCTCAAAAGGGGGACGATAATTTGGTCCAATTAGGGGGACGATAATTTGGTCCAATTCAACGCCTCCAAAACTAGGGCGTGTCTCTACTCCACGAAAAGAAGTCCTACACCCTGACTCCTACGTGAATGATAATATGAAACGTGCACGGAGCATTGTAGTCACCTGTCCTTTGTTCCCAACCAAACGTGTAAGTACAGATCGCGGCAAACATCTTGAGCAAAAATGATGGGGCAAGCAAAGCAACCAATCACAAGTCGCCGTAAAACCCGTTTTACGAGTTGTCATTTGTCGCCGCCCCCTACTTTTTGGTCAAGATGTTTGCCGCGATCTGTAACATAACACTGACTCGATGGGACAAACTAGACCATTGAATTTGTATGACTAGAAACACATATTTTATAATACGCGTTGCGTACTTTGCGTTGCGTATGATAAGTGTGTTTATGTTTTCTGCGTGTTGAGCCATCAGAAAAGCCTGCTGTGGTGAACAGAAACTTTAATATAAGTACCTAAAATAGTTAGTTATTTATTACAAACAAACCTACTATGAATGTTCTATTTTCTTGTTCTTTGGGAACTTAAAGTGAAGTAGGTAATGGTAACACTGAAACTTGCGTTAATTCATTCATTCATGTCGTTTGACAAATGAAATGACAGCTGACTGACAGATGTTTATTTTATTACTCATTCATTCATTCGTAGAGTATATCAGTGATTATATGCTCTTTGGAGTATTTTTGTTTGGTGGTGATTTTGTATTTTGATTTTGTTTTCCCTAGTTTCCCAATAAATAATAATCGTAATTCGTGTGTGACTACCATACTATCCAGCTTATTTCTTTTATACATACAATATCAGAATGGTGAAGTCGTGGTATATGGATGAGGATACATCAAGCGACCAGCGTCTGGAGCACCATAGGAATCCTCCAGAATTCATAACCCTAGATGAACTTTACAGGAAAACGGGAGTTGAATACTTTAGCGTAAGTACTGGCTGCAGTTTTATGAAAACCAATCATAAAATAAACTTACATTGTTCATATCCTAAAGTTCTAGAAGTTTGCACCTCATATCCATTTATTACAACATACTCGTTACAACATGTTACTTGTTGACCTTCAGATTATGTTATCGCAGTCTCACGCACTTTTGTCTAAAAACTGAATAAAACAAATATTATGTTCCAATATGACCTATACTTATAAAGTCCGAGTATGGTGTGTGTAATGTATGTACTAATGTGTAATGTAATGACATCAACTTAAACAATTGAACTGCAATAACAGCTTCTATGATGTAGGGCATAAAGGCGGTCTCAAGGTCATCATGTATAGTCTGATGTGCCGCCTTGTGTACATTTTAATAAGATAATCAATAAATTAATCCTTTAAAAGTTAACATTATTTCTTTCGAGCATATAATAAATACAATTCGGTTAAGTTAACATGACACCTGAAGCCCTACTCTAATTCTTTCACTCGATTCTGTCATGCCTGGACAGTAGCGTTGCCAAGTGTCCCGATTTTGGCGGGACGTCCCGCGAAACAGCCGTTTTTTACAATGTCCCGCCGGGACAGGTATGTGTCCCGCATTATGATAATTTTCAGTTAGACAAAGAAACAAAACAATCAAAGACTAATATTTCACCGAATATAAATTTTAATCAATTATTTTGAGCACCTATTTTAATTGTAGTTCAGTGTTTTTGTTTTAGCATTAGCAGTGTGTAGCTGTGGGTGGACCACGTTGTTGAAACAATATCCGAAATTGAAAATTATGAACATTTTAAGTATGCCTTCTCAGTTTTATTTTGTGCAGAGAGTATTGTCTCAAATGAATATTATATGAACAGACGTGCAAAATCGCAGTTTACAAACACTTATCCGATTGGAGTTGCTGTAACATTCAATTTTCAACTATCTTGTAAATTCTGAGAAGGAAAACGAACAATTGCTGAAAAAAGCAAAAAGTGAATTGAAATACCTATGGCAAACAAACTTATTTAAAAAAGGAACGTTATCAATAAAAGCAATAATTCATTAATAATATACTTTTCACTTCTCATGCTCGTAAAGTTCGTGTTTATGTTGGATATAGGCTGCATAAAATCGCTTTTTATGCTCTAGTGCATAAAGTAAAATTTTTGTCTAAGTCTCAGACTCTAAGACAAAGGTCGTCAGGTAAACAGTCGCACACGCAATTAAACTTCGTAATTAAACTTGTTATTTAATTCTGTTTCTTCAATTTTGTACATATAATCCATATTAAATTACTAAATTAATAAAACTAGGCAAAATTAATGAGTTATCTAAGAAATAAGTATTTCAAGAGCATTATGGACAGCGATCTATGCTAAAGTCACTGTGCTGCCACTGCCACGTATAAAAAACAGAAAAAGAAAGTCTTCCCGCCAATAAGGCGAAGTCTTTATTTTTTCTTTTTTTGCAATATTGCTATTTAATTTTCCTCACATTCAAAGTGAAAAGCAGAGTGTATAACTCGTACATAAAACCCATTTTACCCTCAACTTGACTATCAACCCTCGCCTACGGCTCGGGTGCATATATACGTCTCGGGTAAAATGGAACGTTTTATGCACTTTTTGTACAATCTACTATTTCATTTTTTTATTATTTTTTTTCTTGTCCCGCGGCAAAATGCTTTGTCCCGATTTTTTTATTCAATTTAAGTACATGTCCCGAGTTTTTGAAAAAAATACCTGGCAACCCTACTGGACAGTGAGAGGGATGGGTGTAACCTACAGGTGTCATGTTAGCTTGACAGAGTAGTTCCTACTAGGGGAAAGTGGATATGTGTTGCTTGTGTTTTATCTGGAAATCAAATTCAAACAATTAGCAACAAGAAATAGTGTGGAATTCTTTGCTCATAGCATAATATTTGAGGTACTTATATTATATAAGCTCCATTACATTACAAATTCATAGTATCTTTGACAATATTTCCAGCTGAATGTGGATACATACTTTACCGATGGAGTGCTGGACAAGTTGAAGAAAGAGCGTGGGTATACTTATGAAGACGAAATGGTGTGTTCCAAGGAGTGCCTTCCGAACTATGAGGAGAAGATCAAGTCATTCTACACAGAACATCTGCACACCGATGAAGAGATTAGGTATCTATACTATCCTTCGTAGTATTATAAGCAGAGATCGGAATAGATAGAGCTATTCTACATGATTCCGTCTTAAACTCTGGGTTTTTATTATAAATTATCTTCAATTATTCAAGTACTGGGCTGCACCCCCTCATCCCTCCACTGTTCTATTACTATCGCCATTGTTGGCTTAGCTGACCTAACGCTAATGCAGAATATTTATACAAACTTGGTCATTATAGTGACTCACAGATGGGAAATTACTTGCATCTCTGTATAATGATATTAACGTCAATGGAGGGGGAGGCCTAGCTTTAATAACAAATTGCGGTACTTTTTTAATAAAATAAATATCTCGAAATGTAATGTCCATATTAATTAATCCGCCTGTCAGTTGGCTGCAATCGGAGGATCAATTATAAAGATGTCAATAACAAGATAAGCGCACCCTACGCACTCACATGGTATAATTTTTCGTCTATGTCTTTCAGGTTTGTTTTGGATGGGTCTGGCTACTTCGATGTTAGAGACGGCTCCGACAAGTGGATCCGCATTGCGGTGTCTGCCGGCGACATGATCGTCATCCCAGCAGGGATATACCATCGGTTCACGCTTGACACTAATGTGAGTACCTATCTGTATGATTCGTTTTTATAATTCTCTTTATTCTAAAAATAAACGCAGCTCTGTTAAGAGAGATGTAAAAAGAGATTTTATCGGCGTTGTGCACTTTTTGTAATTAGTAAAAAATGTTAAAGTCTAGGGAGCACTTTTCACTTCTGCCGGCACTCCCGGAGTGCAACCCGTGTTTATTTTTTGCTTTTACTTATTTCTAAGACTGTTTTCCTGCTACACTTTGGTGCACTATCTTATCTTGCAATGCAAATTTCAAAAAGAAAAAAGTTCTATACTCTATAAGGTGTAGTGCAGTAGTGGGCAAAGTACGGTTGAGGGCCGGCTCCGGCCCGCCGAAGACGGGGCGACGCCGGCCCTCAACCGTACTTCGAATGAATAGTGTACTGTACTGTAGCGCTTAGGTGATTTATACTACGTTTGTACGGCTGTATTCAGATATTTTCGTTTATTTGGCGACCATTCGCTCTTCTTTCTAACTCCTACAAGAATCATCTAGAAAACAAACGCAATATGAAGTGATGAATATGAACCATAAATAATATCTATGGTCTGAGATACGAATTAGGGATAGATCTTCGCCCATCTGCTTACCAAGTGAAACATATTTTTTATATATTTTCATACATAGACGAATAGGTACTTACATGTCAAAATTGCCTATCAGAATATGTTCATTGGCTACCCTTAATTAAAAAATAATACATAGTTTTTTTTTTGGGGTGTTGCACCCACGTGTTTACCAAAAAATACTGTTAAAATTTGAACCATAAAGAATAGGTCTATTTCGTATTGCCTACGTTTTTCCGTTCATGGCTACTGGGCAAAGAGGTATAAACAGATAAGTAAATATAGGTGATTGCACAGTCTAGTGTGACACTGACAACCGTCTCAACAAATGACTCACAAATGTAGACCTAATTGGTTTAAAACATTTATGACAAAAACGTTTGTACAGTTCTTAAAAATAATTCTAACTACTTAAATAACTTTATGGAAGATAAAATAATATTTTTCAGAACTTCATAAAGGCCAAGCGGTTCTTCATCGGCGAGCCGGTGTGGCAGCCGTACAACCGGCCTGCCGATGACATGGACAGCCGACAGCACTATCTGAACCAGCTCCGCCAGGGGTTCGTGGCCGCGCACTGACTTCGATACCACGTAAGGACTCGCACTATAACCAGCCCCCCTAGACAAGTGGCTTTCTATTAGCGAATTCGCCAGTCGAATAGAAAGAAAATGTATGTGATTGACATTTAATTAGCAATTTATGGAAATGAACTTCATAATTTTTTCGGAATTTTAAGTCAATTTTATAAAAACAAATGCCGCTATCAGTTCCCTGATTAGTTAGGTCTGGTATAATAATAGCTAGCTAGCACGTTCAACAGAACAAAGCAGCAAAAATCTATCAATATAAGGAATTCAAATGACAGATGAAGCCCATATCCATATTTTTTAGCCGGTAGCCCCCCTGCACGCGTAGCATGATGAACACGAGAAAGGTTTTGTCTTTATCGTGACGTCAGAAATGACATTTCATCATAGACAAACCTATTGGTCGGCTGTCATTAAGGTATTTGACTGTTATTTAAATTTTTCTTTTTTGCATTCACAATGCAATTTTGATTACTTATCGAGAAATTGAAAATGAAGTATTTTAGCTGGTTGTGAGACGGGTTGATTTTTTCTAAAATACTTCATTTTCAATATTTGACTGTTGTTGAAATGTAGATATTTAATTACGACATTCGTAAATATAAAATTATTGAATAACAATTGTGAAAAAATAAATTCAATCTATATTATTACAAGCGAATTATGGGCTATTTAATTGTGAGTCTTGCTATCTCTTTCTAAAACGAAATTTGCTATGGCGAGAGTATGGCGCTACCAGCATGTGACGTCACTGGCTGGTAGCGTTCTCCTTGTCTAATTAGAAAGTTTGATGCTCTATATCGCTGAAAATATGCAAGACATATTTGAAAATAAATACTTAGGTTGTGTTGCTAATATTTGAATAAACATTTTAAGTCGATAAAAAAAATGCAGTCAAATACCCTAAGACAAAACTCTTCTCTAGTTTGTCATGCTACGCGTGCTGAAGCCATAGTACTCTGAAACGCAAATCCAAAACTTCGGTTAGTTAGCCACCTCCCTTTCACTTGATTCTGTCAGAACTGGAGAGTGAGAGGGACGGGTATAACGAAGTTTCGGGTTTTGCGTTTCAGACTACGCCCTTTGATGTGCAGCTGGCCATTGCGATGTTACAGCAAACATATAGTCGGCCACTGACTGACTATGATAAGGGGCTGTCCATTAATCACGTGAGGGTGTTAAGGGGGGAGGAAGGGTCCGAGAAAAAATCACCAAATATTACAATCACATAGTACAAAGCCTCAAAATGCATCTCCAAGGGGCAGGGTTGAAAATAATCACGATTTTTTATATTAATCAAAAAAATCAGATGTTTGTAAATAAATCGTGATTTTTTTGATTTTTATTACTTAGATTATGCAATATTTACCCTAGTTTTGTTTATGGGCAACATTTTTTTTAGGTAGAATTGATGTACAACACCGGCAAAAAAGTAAAATGTTACATCAACACGAAAAAACAATTTCGAGTTTCGAGTGTAAATTTTGTTTGCCGAAATTTTTTGAATGTTATTTTTTATTGTGATAAATAACTTAGCTTGCACGTATCGTACTTTGTATTAACATTGTTTTCGAACATTATAGTTGATTAATAATACCTCCTAGAGCGTTAAATAATATTTTTTTCGGATATTGATTTAAATCAGTGGTTCATATAAAAAAAAATGCAATTAAAATCGTGATTTAAATCATGCAACCCTGTCGGGGGGGTGGGGGGGTCTAAAAAGTTGCTAAAAACATCACTGTCACACTGCCCCTAACTGTCACTCCCTGTGCAGTGAACTCAGAAATGTGAATATGTTTGGTGGCGCTGTAAGATACGTAACGTCGTCGGTTGTAAGCGGCAGACGATACGTTTGGTGTGTACATCGCTTTATATAAGTCGTTATTTTAATAAAGAATATGGTGTACGATCACGGAATCTGAATGTTTAGCAAGTTGATAAACTTCGTTTATTTGCAGTGTTATACTCTCAAAGTCACACAAGGTCTGACAAAATATTGACATACCTTATGCCTATGTTCGCATAGGTATATGAAAATATTTTTAAAAGTCTAATGTTTAATTTTGAGCTAGGAGACCATTTAGATACGAAACTTCGCAAAACGTTTGTCATCATTATAATACTGTAATTTTCGTAATGTCAGGCCTGTCTCACTTCCATACAAGCGGCGCAAAATCCCCGATATATTTACCTACTATTCTGGAAAACAACCTAATTTCAACATTTTGCATTGCGTATAGCGTTTATAGTACAATAACTGTCTGCCGTCTCGCTTCAATCTGCTAGGGCTGTCAGAGGTACTACTTTATCTGTGAAAGTAATACACGCGAAGCTAGACAGATGGCGACACATGCGGATGCGTGCGCTGCGTGTGCGACAAGTCGAGCGAGTGCCAGCCTATTGAGACTAGTCCGGTGACCGGACGCTTGCGTTTATAATACTAAACTCGGGAGTGAAATTTCTGTACCGTAAGGTACTAATATATATTCTGTGGTAATGTCTCAACATGCTAAACATTAAAATTCCGCGACCGTACATCCTTCTAAGGGCATAATAATGCCAAGCAATACGGTATTTTACTGATTTTTTTTTATTTCTTTAAAATGTTTTTCGAAATATTAGCTACACAAAACAATTTTTCATTTTGAATTATCTTGAATATTTTCAAAGATATAGGACTTCAAACTTTATAATTAGACAAGGACAGGACGCTATCTTAGTGACGTCAGTGGGTTAGTAGCGTCATAGTCACGCCATAGAAGATTTCGTTTTAGAAAGAGACAGCTATAGTCAATATCAAACAGACTATAATTCTTTTATTATAAAACAGATTCAAATTATTTTTTCACATTTGGTATTCTTAATTGCAATATTTTTTAACGTCATCATTAAATATCTACATTTCAACAACAGTAAAATACCCTATTATGTAGGACCTACCCTTAATATAAAAATTATATTTATCTCCATAATATTATATTATAACCATTATGTGATATTTAAACGATAACTACCAGTGTATTGTTTTATAATGATTTATTATGTAATCGTAGAATTTAAACTATGTCATTTTATTATAGTGAAATTTCGCCATTTTGTGATCTAAACTCATACATACTATTAATACTTTTTATTGTACCTAGAAAAGAAAGTCACTTTGTAATTTTTATTATTTATTTTATAGTTCAACTGGAAATTTACATATTATTGAAAACTATTAAATATAATATACATTATAGCAGGCAGGATAAAATCAAATAAGATTATCAATACATATAACAAAAACAGTAAGTAATCTGTAAATAAGCATGAACACACTTGAAATATCAAAGTTTGCTCAAGTCAGAAACAAAAGAAATATAAAAACTTGATTGTATATACTTATGTATATTTTGTATCAAAAGATTGTTATAGTTTATGAGCCTTTTATAAAAAATAAAGTTGTTATACTTATTGTCATTACTGTGTATTTATTTATACTTAAATGTTCTTATTAACAAAAGACACTGCAACTAATATTAACAATATGAAATACTCCGACCAACAATACCACCTTAATAGTAGATAACCTGTTGGAGTGTCAAAAACGGCCGAGGAATAAGAGCGCAATTCAAAATGTCTGCGCGCTGTCTGCTCTTGTATATTATTACTGTAAAATGCATCTACAGTGAACGATATTAAGTCCATATTTGGTTGCTCATACTTTGGTTGGGTGGAAGCGGTACGGTATAAGTGGGCTATGACCTTAATGCTGATTTTCTTGAGTTTTATTCCAATAGCATAAGGAACTTTTTGCTTTGCACGAATGAGCTGTCGTAGGGACCATGATACTCCGCACAAAGTGGTATTGTTGTTGATGAAATATGAAGAAAACTTCATTATATTAATTTTATAAGTAGTGGAAACTTGTAAGTTGGTATCTATGTAACTAGTAGTTCTTTAAGGCGATAGCCTAGATGAAAGTGGCGCCGCGCCCGCCGCGCTGAATTTTATTTAATATTGTAAATTCTAATAAGTATACAATTTTAATAAAACTTCACATGGAAGTGTTAGGGCCCATAGTCTAGTATTTTTAGACGGTATCATTACATTCCCTCGTAGTCACTGCTATAGAAGTAGATACTAAAACTGCTAAAAGTGGCCGTTTTTGACACTTTTGCTATCTACTTCTACGAATTGGATTCGCAAATAAGCACACGAAGGGAGCAATACACTCCTTTTTTTGAGCTGTTGTCTAAAATAATAAAAAAATAAATCGTTAAATTAACGTCCTATATTTTACTGGGCAACATTCGCTGCGGACAACATAAGCCGCCATGGCCAAGTAGATTATGGTAAGTATCAAAATATAAACAGTGCGAAAAGTGTAAATATTCGTAAACAACGGTAAGTTTTTTTCAGCATTATCATATAAATAGTAATAAGTTTCAAGAAATAATTAATTGAGCCAAAAAAAAATAATAAGTAAGCATCTAAAATACTGAAATGGACGCAAAGTCCATCACTTTGCGTCCATTTCAGTATTTTAGATGCTAAGTTAGTATTTTTGTGGGTAAGGTTAGGTTAGTTTAGTGATCAATTAATTACAACCCATAAGTTTCTACTTAGGCTTCTGCCGGAAAATTACGAGGCTAATTTCTCAAGCCAGTAGAGTAAGCTAGCAAGCAAGTCAGTCTGGCTTCGTGTATTACGTATACAGGGTATGAAAAGAAGCTTAACGAAGCCGTAATATACACATAGTGTACATCAAACTAAGAAATATTCAGTAAAAATAATTGCTGGGAAATTACTTTAATTTTTAGGTATTAAAAAACGGCTGTTTTCTAAGACACGCAATGAAACGCGTGCAAAGTCGTGCAACTTCGCGTAAACTCGACAGCCTACCGTACAGGGGGCCAAGCCTGCTAACGTTAACTCATAATCGTGTTTCAATTGTAGTTCAATTGTGATGTAAATGTAGTGTGTGGTGTGACCATCAGTAGTATGGTGAAAAAAGTACACATTTCTTGTAGGTAACTAGTGTGTAAAAAAGCACTACAATGGAACTACAATTGAAAGACGTTTGAGACACGATTATGACTTAACGTTAGCAGAATTGGCCCCCAGTGTATTTGTGTGCGTGTGCGGCAGTGACTGCGCTTGATATTCATTGCGTCTTCAAATTTCATAAGCCTATTTGACAAAGAAATTTTAATAATTTCGATAATGTTTCTTTAGTTAGACGAAAGTTTAGTAATCACATTTTACATTTATTATTTGTAAAAACCAAAGTTACAATATTTTGACTTTGACACTTGATATCTCCGTAATCAGAAGAGTCCCAGGTATGGCCCAGTACAGAAAAAACTTCGTAATAATGGACAAAATACGTGGCTTTCGGCTTCGTTAAGCTTCTTTTCATACCCTGTATACTTAGTTTCGGTTACATGATGACAAAAATACTGGTTTACTACACTGGCTCGAGAAACTAGGTACAGTGCCACAAAAATTTTCTGTTCCGGTGACAGCGGCGCTACGTACGGTTTCTTTATTTGTAACAATTTAACCGGCCCTGACTTCTAAGAACTTCAGCCGCTAGCAGCGCTATGGTTGGACATCAACTTGACAGCAAAATGACATTAAAAAAAACACGCTAGTTTCACATTTTGGCCACCGGCACAGCAAAGTTTGTGGCACTGTAACAGATATTCGAAATTATATAGCACTAGCTTTCCGACCGTGGCTTCGCCCGCGTGGACTACACGACGTTATCCCATGGGAATGTGATATTTTTCAAGATAAAAAGTAGCCTATGTTCCTCTCCAGGCTACAAAGTGTCTGTGTCCCAAATTTCAGCCAAATCCGTTCAACCGTTTTGGCGTGATTGAGTAACAAACATCTAAACTTTCACATTTACCTATAATATTAAGTAGGACTTCTAGGTTATAAGATTTGGTAAAGTTAATAAAGCCTGACTAGAAAAATAAAAAATCTGGTTCGAGCATGGAAGTATTACCTAAACTAATACTTCCATGGGTTCGAGTCGCCACTTTCGCCTCTTCATTATTAATGTCAAAATTCGTTAGAAAAATTTAGTTCGTCACTTTTCCGCAAAAATATTCAAAGATTAGAAAATAACTCTATGTCTGCCTATCTCTCAATATTTTTGGCTCTAGAATGATATTATTATTTGAAAACCTGTTTTAAAATTATTCTGTGATGTCTAATTTTCACTATTGTTCTCTTTGATAACAAAACGTGCAGTCAAAGCATTGTTCAAAGAGTAATATTGCTGTCTAAAAATTGTCTGTCATAAAAGTCAAAATTATCAATCTTGTCATAATGTTGTCAAAATTATTTTAAATGATAAAAAATCATAAAAAATGGTTCCAATATCAGTCCGCGTTACAATTATCTCCCAAAACAATACAGGCTAATGGCCTGTTAAAAATGGATCGATCATAAGTGTAAGTTTGTGTTGTTTTTGATGATCTCCCTTTTGTCGATCTTACTACGCTTTCACTTATTGCCATTATTGCCGCTACCTCCCGGCCCGATTCGTCATACCGTATACCCCCTGCGTCGCCACTGCACGGGCGATGCAGGGGGTGCGGTATGACGAAGCGGACCGCGAGGTAGCGACAATGATGAAATGAACGCGTAGTAGGTGGTAAGGAAACGACCAGCCTTCTGTTAATTAACTGATAAGGCTGCTGGACACGGGTAGAGTAAACGGTAGAGTACTAACTACACTTATGTAGACATCATTGGTATAGTAGAGTAGGTACTGAAATTTGGTAGAGTAGAGTAGCTAGCACCGCGGGCAAGCTACTCTACCGTTTACTCTACCCGTGTACAGTACAGCAGCCTTTAAGGCCGGTCTCCACCAAATCGGAGCGGGAAGGAGATGTGTTCAAACAACCAGGGTCGGACTGGTCATATATTTAGTGGAAGTGGCATTTGCCAGCCGGGACCTACCTAGCCTGCGCGGGCGCCTACTCTACCCTGCCCAACCTACCCTGCTGCTGTACACGGGTAGAGTAAACGGTAGAGTAGAGTGGTAGAGTACTAACTATACTAATGTAGATATCATTGGTAGAGTAGAGTAGGTACTGAAATTTGGTAAGCACCGCGGGCAAGCTACTCTACCGCTCTACTCTACCGTTTACTCTATTACCCGTGCCTTTAGGCTTACGAACTATCTTACATCCTAAGATACAACAAGATACTTTGCGCTCCGCTTTGGTGAAACCTGGTCCTGATCCTGAGGCAAGTAGGAAAGAACTACCCGCATTATGATAAAAGCGAAAATGTTCTCTTCATATGGGGTCTTATCCATGTGGACTCATTTATGTGCCGTAATAACGAATATGTCGCAGCAAGATAGATAAAGCCGTGATATAGTGTTATATCCCTAGAGATATAATTATGTACAATCAGCAAATCTACCAGGTATACAGCGTAACGTTCATCAGCAGTTTTAGTATACTGCACTAAAGACCTTTTGCAACGGACTGCCATCTGGTAAATCTACCAATAGTGTCACAGATGGATGGCCCAAACCCAACACAAACGATATTTTTTAAACAAAAGGTCACTTGGTTGACCAGCTACCTACTTGGGATCTAAAACTTTTTCAAAAGAAAGAGCTTATGAAAGATTATAACAATAAACAACAGATGGTTCCAGTGGTTCCCAGAGCAATACAATTTTAAAATAAAAGAAACAATGATGCCATTAGTGAAAACATAGACTACCCTTGTCATTGACCCGTCGTTGGTAGAAAAAACAAATGCGGCGGGGCCTTGTCCTTGCAAGCGAAAAAGTGTGTTTAGTGTATACCTACCTAGTGGATTTGCTGATCGTACCTACCGCTGCGCTTCGCGATCGCCTTAAATTTCTAACCTATCACGTGTTCTTCAGGACTACACTCCTACAATTATTTCATGTAACAAATCTAGTAATAACTATATCACTAAACTTGAACCGTGTTATAATTATATTCCTACTAACATAGATACGAAAGCGATTCATTACTATCGTACGGTACTTACATAATTATATCCCTAGGGATATAACTATATCTCGGCTTTATCTATCTTACTGCGACAAATACACTGAATAGTCGGACTAAAAAAAAATGAGATTAATTAAACGTAGTACGTGGGGTGCTGTGCTATCCTTACTTTTTTGGCTAGACGCAGAATTCGCCTTGCAGCAAATTTGCTTCTTTTTATTCGCAGGCGTATATAAACCATTTTATGTTGTTTTTAAGTTATCTAAATTGCCTATAAGCTATAGATAGAAGCTTTATCGAAGTTTAGAAGACAATTCGATTTTTTTTTATCCACTACGGTGTATCATTTAACCTTCATCACACCTGATGTTAAGTGGTGACAAGGCTGAAGGTGGAAGCGCACGACTCCCGGAATCCTCAATAACTGAGGAACTGGCTATCTTATTTCTAACTGCGGGAACACAATAATGCTGAAAACATTATTGTTGTGGCGTCAGACTTAGATAAAATGGCGGTAGCTAGCCAGGCGGATGAAGAACAAGTCCTACCACCAACCAAACCGAATACAATATGTTCCCACTGGTAATCGAACCCGGGACCTCTTGGTCTGAAACCGTTGTTGTGAACCACTAGACCAGAGGCGGCTTTAGAAGCTTTAACGAAGTTTAGAAGACAATTCGATTGACGTTATTAAGCTCAGAATATTACAATAAATTAGTTGGCTTGGATAAGCAAGGCACCCTGTCAAATATTACATAAACTTTTAAGTATGTATGCAGGTATCTTGTAAGTACTAAAAACCATATGAACCTATTATATCTATTGTTCTAGGACCAATCATGATCGTCTTCCTCCTTTGGTATATCTCTATTGCCATCAATTATATAATGTAAGTATTCTTCTGTTATATTATTATCTGTTGAATACGTTAAGAAAATCTTACAATCAAATATTTTTTACTTCTTTATTTTTAAATATTTTTTAAAGTTTTAATTTTACGTGTGTTTTTATATTTTTAAAGCGTTGTTGTAAGTAATAAATTAATCTAAATGATAGGTAAAGTACAGTCAGCGTCAAAATGATCTAAGCGTTCAAACCTACCAAAAGTATCTGATGATTTGTCAAAAATCACTCTTAGTACAATTACTTAAAGGTGTACTATCATTTGTTGTCATTTGTTCTCAAACAACAAATGAAAATGCATCTTTATGTCTTGCGATAAGGTTGATTTTTGTCAAATCTTTAGATACTTTTGGTAAGTTTGAACGCTTAGATCATTTTGACGCTGACTGTACTTAATACTGACTTATTATTTTATATATTTTATAAAAAAATGTAAATAACGATAAATAAATTGCCATTACGCTGATTGGAATTTACCAATCATCTTTTCTGTGTAGCAAGAAGAACCAATAATTTATGTGTAGGTAAGTAAACGCTGTTAAGTTAGACCCTGTTTTAAAACTGATGCTAGTTCTGTCTTTCATTTGGTGACAGCACCAGTTTAGTACCTGTTTTAAACTAGCCAGGACTATTGTAGTCCACGTTTTGGAATAAGGGGGAAAACGTTTAACAACTTAAGGTAGGTAGACTAGGTAGGTAATAAAATTTCACATCCGACCGCGTACTACCTACATTGCTTACCTGCCGCTCTAACCAAGATGCAAGTATTCTTTAGGCAAGCATTCACAAAGCATTCATTTGCGCGACTACCAGAGCTGCGCCTCTTCACTAGGAGCCTCATCTCCGAGCTTTCAGAGGCTGTGGTTAGGGCTGCTAAACATAAGATGAAAAAATACCTTGCTTTTTGTTTAAGGCACTCGCGTTATAAGGAATACAGTGAAATATCTTGTAGTTCGTTTTACTTTTAAAATACTCAATAAATCAGTCACATCAAAACTTTTAAAAGAAATTACATTATTTTTTCGAGCCCACTAAAATACTTTGATGCGTTTATTATCATTAGGTATCCAAATGTTCAGTTCAGAATTGCATCAATGTTTACAATTAAAGACTGTATGTTTTAGTATTTTTTTCTGGCATATGTAGGTATACCTAGGTACTTACATAAAATTAAAATTCCGGTAAACCACGGCCGCAATTACCTATAAAAGTCTTAACACATAACTATAAAAGAACATAATACCCTAAAACCCTAGATTTTTATTAAAATCCATTAAATTTAGCAACCCTAGGTCACTCTTAGCTCTAACGCCAAATCTAGGTCATGCTGGAGCGTTGCGTAACGTCCCCACCCCCGTTCCCCCTCCCCCTCACTGGGGGGTGCCGGGTGCCAATCCGGCTGGCGGATGTTTTTCCGAGCGGAGCATTTCCCCGACCTTGGAGCGCGAATTCGGTTGGCACAGGAAATGGCATTTGACGCAACCACGCAACTCCTGGACTGAATGAATGTAGCCAGTAAAACCGTTGGTAGGTAATAAAATCAATATCAAAGCGTGTACCTAGCTACAAAGTTAAAATAAATCGGGTACCTAAGTACTCACCTAAAATACCTACTACTTTTTATCGCTGTTCACGTCAAAACAATCATTATTATTAGATACTTACCTATCTATTGGTCAGCATATTCGGCATATAATTATGTTGTCAACCATAAATTAAAAAGGATTTTTAAGCTTACGATTTTTTTATACATCCGCTGATCTTGTTTTATATCCGTTCTTGACACTGCCAAACGCGTCGCTCCTGGTGCGACGACAAGTAACCATTGCTCAGTCGTTTCTGAAACGACTGAGCAATGGCCTTTTACGTAAAATGACCTTAAACAATACGTTCGACCTTAACTTAAATGGCATCAAATGCCAGGTTTTATTTCCCTAATAATAATTAAGGGAATCGAGGGGTAGCTGGCATTCTAGAACTTAGTGGAAAGTTATGCAACACTTCGCGTCGATCGATACAGTGACCCTGCCTAACCAACTATGCACAGCATAGCATGTCTAAATTTCTCGCACCTCTGAAAGATAGTGTAACTCCGCTGCAGTTGTTTCGGCTTACGTTTTTGATGCATCAGTCTTCCGAAGCTCGAAGAAGTCAGATAGACAAATCATTAGCCGGGGCTCCGCGAACATTCTTACCTTTGTCAGCAAGATCTCATCATTTCAGCAGTCCCTTATTTTTTTTATATACCTACAAACCAAGCAGCAGCTTAAGGGTGGTATACCACTTATCAAAGATCTTTGTCCAATATGCATTTGATCAAATAATTTATCAATGAAACCATTCATGAATTCGTCCTCGTCCAATTTCTTTGATCAAATATTTGATACTATATCACCCTTAGGTGAGGGCCGAGTTATGCAATAGCTTGCACCGCTCGATAAGTGAGCTTTTCAATGCAGCTGCGTGCTACCATGTTGCATTCTCCTTTCCTCTCAGACTATGACACGTATTCTTTCTCGCTCTTTTAATTAACTTTAGTAAGTTTACATTTTAAATTTAGAATCTTCACGAGTTCGTGAAAAAAACCTAAAAATACTTCGCAGCCTTGCATGCTGATAATAATACGAGCAAATACGACCATCCTTACGGAGCAATATGCAGTCCTATTAGGTGACATAATTAAACTATCATCGTGATGAAAGTTAATCATGATTTACGAATACCTAAGCGCTAACGTAACTGACCTATTCAGTCAGACTCTGACGGCCTACTCTGAAACGCAAAACCCGAAACTTCGGTATACCCGTCCCTCTCACTCTCTAGTCGGGACAGAATCGAGTGAAAGGGGCGGGGCTAACCGAAGTTTCGGATTAGCGTTTCAGAGCACGGTCCCTGATCCTGATAGTAACGCTACAAAGCACTAACACAAGATATGGACTAAATGCACAAGATCAACAAACAATAGCTTATAGCTGAGTAGCTTATCCTATGACGATCAAGCTGTTTTAATGAACTGACTTCTCAAAAAGGAGGAGGTTCTTTTGTCTCCGATAGGAATTCGAGAAGAATCGGCAGCTTCGATCAACAATAACATTGATCGAAGATCGGCAGTGATTGATTTTCGATCGTTGTCTGAATTTCCCTTGATGACACTGATGATGGTCATCAGTGTCATCAAGGGAACTCACTCCTACCAAAATACTTACTCTATTGCTTTAGAAAAATGATGTTTTAGTTGCCCTACTAAAATCGCGATGATATAAACATTGATTTTGAAACGTTCTCAAAGTCCCTTGATTAATCTGACCATTTTTAAGTCCCACCGAAGTTCCTAAACCGAAAACCTAGTTCGTTAAATTTCAATAAGCAGTTGGGTAAGCGAAGTGGGTGGCGGCAGGGGTGGGCTGTTTGCTGTTATGCAACCCTCGAACCGCTCGATAAGCCGACCTTCAGCCACCAGCTGTTTTGGATTTTTTAGTCCCAAACTAAGCTCGTAATATGGATAATATCGGATGAGGACGCGTATTTCTCAGGTAATCTAATTAGTTAGATATTAGCAGGGTTATGAGAACCTTCCTACTACAAGAAGACTGTACCATATAACGATTGCTCTACTGATATGAATGACGTTCACAGTTTTTTTTTTCAGTTAACACAATACAATAAAAACAACTTCCAGTCCTATCCAAGTATACTCTCATACTGAAGTCAAACAACTTTGTCTGCTTTGACTGAGCTAATCACTAGGTGCCCTAAGCATCCACTTGAGCTGCTGAGTTTAAGACGAGTTCAGATTCAGATAATTTATATCTGTGGTCGGGCGCGATAGAAAACCCAATGAAACTTCTAGTTCTTATTACTTTTTCGCCGTAAGTCAGCGATATTCCATCAATTTGAGTAGTACCTACTACGTAATACCCTGTACACTGTCTTGAGATTAACGGAGTCGTAAAGAAATCCCAAATCCAGCCTAAGAAATATAGTTAGGATATCTACAATTTTACATGGTACAAAGTTTGGTACAGATTCCGCAGCTGTTACGCAAGGAGCGCGGTCGATAGCGACCTACCGCAATCAGATATAGCTACATAGTTTAGTATAGAGTAAGTTGTGGTTTTATGTTAATACCTATTATGTATGATGTATGGAAAGGGAAGTAATGATTTCAAGTCTTTAAAGTTCAACTCCAACCGAAATAACGCAATACAAAGCATTTTGAGTGTTAGTAAGTATTCTTGATATCCCGAAAAGTTTTTCTACATCGGTTTGACAACTGAACAAAAAGTTCATTTAAGATGAAGATAAGTTTGATACATACACATAACTTCCTTGAACTTCTTCTTCCTTGAGCTTGCAGGGCAGGGCTAATTGCTAAAGAAATACATGCAATGCAACCTATAGCTAGTAATATCCTATTGTCAATGTTTTGCTAATGGAGTCCTATCCTGCCGTACCCATGTTTTTATGTTTTTTGGATTTTCTCTGTTTTAGCGTCTGCCATAGTGTAGGTATACTTACTTACATAGTCCTATACGAAAATGATTTGCTGTCTACACTGTGTCATTGCTTTCAAATAAATTTCTAGAAACATAACAGTCTTCAGTCTTGTTTCTCGATGTTGTAACAAATACCTAACAATGTTGTTTATACGATTGGCGTTCTATTCGGGAACTATCCATCCGGTTATTCTAGGGGCTCGACGATTGGCGCTCATCCAGAGGGGATATCTTCGGGCTGAACGCTGATTATGCAGGGCTACCAAAATCTAAAGACATCACAAAGGACTACCCGCCAGTCCATACATTTGCATTTAGGTACCTGAGCGTATTTTTTTTTTGTGCCAACCCCTTTTAATGGCTGTCCCCCAGGTTTGACTTCATTTTTCTCCTAGAAGAAAAAATATATTTTAACATTTATTGTTCTAAAATGCATTCACACATGTTTTATTTTGTAATTAAAAAGTATTTTTTTCCATTTTATCAAGCATAATTAAATTAACGACCATTGAAGTGATCCATATGGTCTGATTTCGTATGTCCCCTCATCAATACTATGCTTTACTATTATGAAAAAATAAATGTTTTTGGTAGAAATCACATAATGTGTTTGGCTCATTTTATGCTTAAATATCAACAGCAGATATACATGCTCAAGTTTTCTCAATTGTTTAGAGATATTTCATTAAAATTAAAAAGTTTGACGAGTTTAAAATTCTGCTCAATCCGGAACTTTCAGTTTTGTCACCGTATTTTAACTACAAAAACTCCCCTAATATGAATAATTCTATTTAAAATGGTAACATATAATGCTTCTTTACCCGAAAATGCCATTTTGAATTTAGTGTCAAATTAGTGCAGGTCGAAACAAGACGTGTTGAAGTAAACGTTACGGACGAACGGATTTTTAATTCAGGTTTGTGTCTTTAATTCATTGTTTTTGAATTGTTCTACATTTCTAATAATTTTACACGTTATTGTAAATTTAATTTAGTATTCGGTAGTTATAAATTTCAAAGGCCAGGCACGAAAGATATTTTTTTATTTAATTTTTAATGCATGTGGGTAAAAATATGTGACTTCCGTTTTGTGACTATTTTGCTGGTCACATACGGGCTGAACTAAAAGTCACTATATGACTGACCTCATAAAGGTTCGTTCACAAAGACGTTAAGTAGGTACTTTCTAAGTTTCATGTCAAAGAAGTGGAAACCGTTCACCACTCCATTAGCAGCGAATAGTAGCTATAACGACAGTAAAGATTAGCACTGGCAAATATAAAATCTCTAAATAGTATAAAATAAAATCGCTTTCCGCGTCTGTTTGTCTGTACGTTTACCCGCTAATTCCTCGTAAACTACGCAAAGGATTATAATGCGGTTTTCACCATCCTTAAGATATTTTTTCACGTAATGTTTATATAATACTTACATAATATGATCTATACAAATAAATAAAATTGGAGTGTCTGTGTGTAATATTAAAATAACAGCTTTTTACTACATGCATATGATTATATATACGGTACATATACCAAAATAACATGTTTTACAATATTTGTCTGTCGGTCTGTCTGTCTGTTTGTTCCGGCTAATCTCTAACACCGCTGGACCGATTTTGACGGGACTTTCACTGGCAGGTAGCTGATGTAATAACGACTAAGCTACTTATAAATACTTATAGTTTTGAGTACCTACCTGCCTACTTATTTTTACTTCTGTAATAAATAGAAATACCTACCATTAGCCGGTTTATTTGATAGTTTTAAGATATTAGATACTTAATTACTTACCTAAAAGGTCAATTGTTAAAATAAAAAATAACTCTAAAAATAGTGCCATATAGACAAGCCTTTACCGTTTTCGGACGTTCAGTTTTGTCACTGTCCCTTAATTTCGGAAAGAGAAAAACTAAAATTATTCCATTTATTTTGGTTTTAGGGTACAGTATTAAGTATCACTTAATGTAAACATTAATTTGATTGAAATAAGTGGCATTGCAATCGCAAAAAAAAAAATATTTTTAATAAATATTAAAAAACTATACAAGAAAAAGTACCAAAAGTCACAAAACTGATAAACAAAGTACATTTTTTTAGGATTCTGCAAATAAGAGATCTGTTTTGGAGTTTTTCTGTTTATATATATGTCATATATTTTAATATAAATAAATATTTTTTTGATAACAGCAGTAGCTTTTTTTTTATTTGTCTTTAAAAATAGTCACATAACGGATAGCACTACACGACTTGTTCCATTTTTTTAGGTATATCTTTAAATAAAGCTAATATTTTGGCGTTTTCTACTATATTTCCATTATAAGATAGTACAGCCGTTATAAATATATGATTAAGTTTACCTTAAAATATAAAAAATACCGAAAAATGAGTTCGTACAAAAAAGAAAATATGCTCACCTATGATTTTAAATTTCTTGAGTTGTTATGACAGTTTTCGATTCCACTCTTCATTCTGTGCTAATAACGTTCACTCCTTCTTACCAGTTCATTTTTAATCGGCCACACACAACTATGTAGCTCAAATTATTATCTAGGTATTTCTCATGTCTCCAAAGTCCTCCCATATTTTTGTATCAAGGGAAAGGAGATCAAAGTGGTTTTGATAGAATTTAAATTTAGTCCTGTTACCTGGATAGGATTCTTTAATTTATGCACTGCGATTCCCGTTAGGTAAATGATAATTTAATAGAATTATAATTATATCTACTTATACTTACTAAGATTATAAAGAGGAAAGATTTGATTGTATTGTTTGTTTGTAAGTATGTTTGTATTGGATAAATTAAAAAAACTACTGGACCGATTTTATAAGTTCTTTCACCATAAGAAAGCTACATGCTTCCTGAGCTGAGTGACACGACATAGGCCATATTTTATCCCGATATTCCCACGGGAATGAGTACTACGAGGGTAAAACCGCAGGGAGCCACTAGTTGGTAATAAAAATATACCTTGAGATTTTAAAAAAGTTTTTTTATTCACAATGCAATTCTGTAAGAAGGTATAGATAGGGAGAATGTGATCTCCCGCCTGAAAGCTAAGTACTTGCAGGGCTCGTGGTATTTTTACTATAAATTTTTTGACGACCGATTTGGCGCAGGGGTAGGCTTACCCACCTTCTGCGCCAGTGGTCTCGGGTTCGATTCCCGAACAAGACAAATATTTGTGTGCATGAACATGTCTATTTGTCTTGGTCTGGGTGTTTACTATGTATATTAAGTATGTATTTACAAACAAAAAGTATCCTACTTAATTTTATAGGTAAATGTGAAAGTTAAGATGTTTGGATGTTTGTATGTTTGTTACTCAATCACGCCAAAACGGCTGATCGGATTTGGCTGAAATTTGGGACATAGATAATTTGTAGCCTGGAGGAACATAGGCTACTTTTTATCCCGGAAAAATATCACATTCCCGCGGGATAACGTCGTGTAGTCCACGCGGGCGAAGCCGCGGGCGGAAAGCTAGTTTAAGTTTATATTTAACCGTTATCAAGTTTTCCATGATACAGTTTCATAATGAAATTAACATGGGCTTAGATAATTGGTGTGAATGTAAGAAGTTATTTATTTATTATATTATTTATTATTTATTTATATTTTTTTTTCCAATAAAAATAAATATACCTTTGCGTCATTCCCATTGAAAGACAACCCTAAATCATGGTATCTGCAACCGCCATGTTTACAACAACGTAGATCGAGAATGTGCCCTCGGCTCGCGCACACCGATAACTGTATGACAATTTGAAAACGATTCCATTTAAATTAAAACATAGATAAATACCTAAAAATTTACCCGCGTGGACTACACGACGTTATAAAAATAAAAAGTTCCAAATTATCCCCATACCAAAAATCACGTTCGGTCGGTTGCTCCGTTTTGTATTTTTGACGTGAAAGACGGATAAAAAACACACCTTCACATTTAATTTTATAATATTAGTACCTATAGATGTGTCTGTAATCTCCGTTTGTTAAGATAGGTAGATAGATTTATAAACTATACAAATATTTTGGAGTTTTACGAATTTCTTATTATAGGCATTGACGTTTTCTGTGTACCAAATGCAAAGTGAGTGAGAGAGGAAACAACTATGTGATAATCAGACCTTCAAAAAGTCGTTTCTGGGCAATTTTCTTAATGTCTAGTGTTAAAATTAACATCAATGATCTAAATTTTCTGTTCATTTCATAGTTTTAGATAGTTTTAACTCATAACGATGATACGTAAGTTTCAAAAACATACAGAACTTAAAAAGGGTTTAAATAATTAGATTCAATATTCCATCACGTTCTGTAAACCATTATTAATCATTATAAAGTATTTAAAAAACCTTTCTAAAACAAATATCATTTTTTTTATCCACAAACGGGGTAGCCTTCATCACGCCTGATGTTAAGTGGTGATAAGGCTGAAGGTGGAAGCGCACCACTCCCGGAATCCTCAATCAATGAGGAACTATCTTATCTCTAACTGCCGGAAAACAATAATGCTGAAGACATCATTGTTATGGCGTCAGACTTAGATAAGACTGTGGTAGCTAGCCAGGCGGACTAAGATAAGAACAAGTCTTACCACCAACCAAACCGTACAATATGTAGGTACTCCCACTGGGAATCGAACCCGGGACCTCTTGGTTTAAAATCAGTGGTGTGAACCACAGAGGCGGTTAAGGCGCTACTCGGAAAAATATGGACTTTTTGATTTAAAACTATAGGACGGTTACAGTTGTTACAAATCTGGTAATCTATATATATAAAAATGAATCCCTATTTCCCTTGGTCACGGCATCACGCGTGAACGGCTGTACCGATTTGGCTAATTTTGGTCTTGAAATGTTCGTGGAAGTCCAAGGAAGGTTTTAGCGGTGAGAAAATAGGGGAAGGAGCGGTAAGTAGGGGTAGAGTAGAAGTAGGGTAGGGGTAGAGTAGGGATAGGGTAGGGTAGGGCTAGGGGTAGGGTAGGGGTAGAGTAGGGGTAGGGTAGGGTAGGGGTAGAGTAGGGGTAGGGTAGGGTAGGGTAGGGGTAGGGTAGGAGTAGGGTAGGGGTAGGGTAGGGTAGGGGTAGGGTAGGGGTAGGGTAGGGGTAGGGTAGGGGTAGGGTAGGGGTAGGGTAGGGGTAGGGTAGGGGTAGGGTAGGGGTAGGGTAGGGGTAGGGTAGGGGTAGGGTAGGGGTAGGGTAGGGGTAGGGTAGGGGTAGGGTAGGGGTAGGGTAGGGGTAGGGTAGGGTAGGGTGGAGAAGGGGTAGGGCCACGGGAACGAAGTCGCGCTGGGTCAGCTAGTAAGATATATTTCTTCATACCTTTATCTAGATTCGTATAGTTTCAAAAACACGATTTAATGATTTTGCCTCGACACTTTTTCTTTTCGAAAAGACCTCTAAAAAATACGAAAAATGAAGATTATTCTTAAATGGGGCTACTTACACTATTGCAAATTGGTTTAATTAGTGGACACTAATAAAATTGAGGATCGTATAGAAGCATTTTTTAAAAATCGCTTTAGTTTTTTAATACGAAGTGATTTTGTGGTTTTTTTTTGCCTAATCTGCAAAATCGGTCTCGCTCCCGCGCGCGTCGTTTTCTCATTGCTATCTCGCTTCAGCACATTTTTTCCGAGTATCGCCTTAAACAAACAATATAGAATTATAGACATGTTGCATAGCATGGTTTAATTTTAAACTGCGCTTTTCACGCGCCATGCGGGCTGGCGTAAGAGCGATCTTAATTAAAACTAATGGCCATTGAATTGCTGATAAAACAGTATTCGCTGAACAAATACGGGCGAGCGGGCCCTAGTATGGAAACGACCACGAAACGACTCAATTTAATGAAGTAAAGATGCAGCAATGTGCAGCTTCAAAATAACTAAAAAATATAACATTAAAAATTAACTAAAAGAAAGCTAATCGAGCCAAATCGCTCTTATTTAAAAAAGGCCTTTTTTTCCATTTGAAGGTTTATCAAATACTTGCCTATTAAATAAGCTTCAGACAGTGCCGTTTCAACAATTTTCAACGAAACGAAACGAAAGTAAAACAGATGCTAAAATTTAAGAGATTACCTACTTACACTGCAATCAATGAGGATGGATGGACAGGGGGAGGTAGCTGAAAAACATTTAAAAGATGGATAGATTGTGTGCGTAATGATATGAATGAGAAAGGAGTGTATGAGGAGATAACGGGTAAGAGAGTGGAGTAGAGGAAAAAGATGTTAGGTACTTCCCCGACCCCAAATAGAATTGTAATTAGGAGAGGATGATGATACCCTGGCAATCAAGTATAAGCTACCATTCGGTTCCGTTTTGGTTTTATACTAATTTCGTTTGTTCGCAGTTTATCTCCCGTGTTTTAAACATATACCTAGAGTCGCCAGTCTGTCGGTTTTTTATAGACTGACTGTACTTTGGAGAGAGTGTGCTCAAGAATTGCATGAGCTCATACCGCCTTCCCCTTTTCATCACAGAACATCCAGACGCACTGCGGGCTACCACCCCCACCTGGTTTCTACTCCCAAAATTTCTCACTAAACGCTTCTCTACTTCGTTTATCATGCTGACACGAAAATAATGAAACGCCCTCCCTGCTTCCGTGTTTTCTAAAACATTCAACCCGAACGTTTTCAAAATTAGAGTGCACAGGCATCCTCTGAGTGACATCGCGTAGATGCCATCTTATTTCTCGAGTGAGATTGGTATGACGTGTCGTAATACTCGTAATGTCGTCCTACCCGTAATGTTACGGAGCCGAAACATTAGACACGGTGGGACTAGTCCACCAATTTAAATTTGCCCAGCGAGCTATGGAAGGAGCTATTCTATGGCGGCGTCGCTCGGCATCTCTCTCAAGGATAGAATCAGAAATACAGTTATCCGACAGAGAAAGTTCACGGTCACCGACATAACTCGTAGAATAAGCAAGCTGATGTGGCAGTGGACTGGTCACATCGCTCAGAGAACCGACGGCCATTGGGAAAGATGGCGGGCGGGGGCTGGATGCGAAGAGCTGAAGACCGGGCTCAGTGGCGCGAATTAGGAGAAGCCCATGTCCAGCAGTGGACGAATACGGACTTATGATCATGACGACGATGATAATGATTGGTATCAAGAGCAAACCCATTGTTAAATTAAAAAAAAATACTTAGGTTATGTTATTTTAATTTTTAGATTTTTGCATTTACAATGTAATTAGCTAGTTAGTTGTGAGATGGGTCGATTTTTTTTAAATACTTCATTTTCCATTTTTCTATAACTAAGTTATGTTATAATTAGAGATCGGATAATCGGATGCATATTTACCTAAAGTTGAGGTGTTGGCTGTTATGGAATGCACTTTTGTATCGAAAAAATCCCGGGATTTCGGAATTGACAAATATAGTGTTTTGGTTATATAGAATCAAATCTGGTATTTACATATATTTAGATGTTGGCTAAAATGGAATGCACTTTTGTATCAAAAATATATCTAAAAATAATAATAACTCCTTTATAATTTTACATTTCACATACTTTTTCAAGTTTCGAAACATATCTGAAACAAATAATAAATAAGAAGTTATAAAGAAAAACCATTCAAGTTCTTGATTATCAAAGTAAAACAACATCACCAATAAAATCCCGCGATCAACTAACAGTAGTACCTATCTGTACCTACCTATCGTATTAAAGGACTAAGTAAGTTGAATGTTTAGGAAACACAGTATCTATGTAACTTCACTGCCTCCTACCACGAACGTAACTCATTGGCATACTTAAAGTTGCAAGTAAGTATATACCTAAACGTCATATTTTGGTGTACACTTATGAAACATACACCAATCAACAGAGAAAACATTTTTAAACAACAAATAATCTTTGACAAAAGTCGTAAATGATGTACTCTTTGAAATATTTCACTTTGAATGTGTATAATAAAACTTAGTACTTATATTAAAACTTGTCATTTTTAGGTAGGTAAGGTACTTGGAACTTTAGGTACCTATGCCAGGCTCCATATAAAAAGTTGGAATCTTTTTAGTGGTTGTCAGGCATTCGTAAGTGTTGTAGGCTTTCTCTTGTTTTTAAATTTGTCGTATTGTCATTGGCGTTGTCAATAGAAATGGACAATTCACGTGCAACGTTGCTAGATTTCCATAGCTCGGCTTGTGCAGTACGCGCAAAATAACTTGACGGTCCTGAAGTTCGCGCGGAATGCTGCGCAGTAGACGAATACAGGTGTGCCCGGGGTAAGATTAGGAAATAGTTACTACGTAACAGATAAATCCCTCTATCTATACAAAAGCTAAAATACCTACGCTATATTAGCCTACAAAAACCGCTGCAGAACCGCTGCAAGAAGACACATATTCTACGGACGCGCTCCAAGAAAAATAAAAGTGAAATAAACTTTACTATTTATGAATAATTCAATGGAGTGAATTAAATGTGCTTTTTGCAAATTATACATATACCTGCTTGTGTGCAAGTAGCGACCCGAAAAGGGTATATAGACCCATAAAGTATTATTGTAAGTACTTATTGTTTTATTTAAACTAACACTCACTACTCTTCTTCTAACACTCTACATACTCATAAATCGCATTGGGAACTTAACTAAACTTCAAGTAAATACGTATGAATAGGTGTAAGTAAACCCGGAATCCCGGAATTTGTAAAAATAAATACCACATGCTAAAGGCTTCGTTTTTACACCATGTTACCGACTAGCTTTGCATTCCCGAATTTTCTGGAATCCCGGGATTTATATTTAAAAAACATATTTTAAGAAGCCGCTTCCATAGTTAGTTAGCCAAATATTAACTTTAGGTAAATATGCATCCGATTATCCGATCACTGGTTATAATGATTGATAATGATGATCGTGCTTTAAATACAATCATTTCAAATATAAAAGTAGTTCGCACGTACCCAGGATTTTTTGTGGGGGGGGGGTCTGTTTGGGGGGGGGGGGGGGGGGGAGGGTAGCTTAGATGTTTGGATGTTTGTTGCTCAATCATGCCAAAACGGCTGAACGGATTTGGCTGAAATTTGGGACACAGATACTTTGTAGCCTGGAGTGGAACATAGGCTTCTTTTTATTCCGGAAAAATATCGCATTCCCGCGGGATTTGATGCGACTAAAATAGTAAAAACATATTAAAAGCAGAGGACACTCAATAAAATAAAACATAATTAACATTATTCAATTTAAACATTGCATTGACGAGTTAAAATGTTTGCTATTCAATTGTATAGGTACTTATCACTCAAACCTCCTATACTATGCTAGTAGTTACGATAGTTAGAGCGATGCTACACGTGAGAAAATGCACATTAAGTGCACTTAACAACACCATGATTAATCCCGATGATTCTATGTTAGGTACTTTACTTACATCTAATTTAACCCAATATTATCATAACATACAATATAAGTACAGTTAAAATTTTGTAAATTACCGACTACAGGTAGGTACAGACCCAATACGCACGTTAATGAAGCTGGTTCGAAGTGCAGATTTTTAACCCCATAAACTGGCGTCTGTACTAAGTGTAGGTATGTAGTACCTATATGTCCGCCATTTTGGTTATACAACAACAACGATTCATTGTGGACGACGAAAAACGCTGGTTATTTATGAGTCATAAACTGCCTGATGTTTGTTATGGAAGATTTTACTGTCAGCTCAATGAATAAAGGAATGCTCCTCTTGAGCTCTACAATCAACGTGCCCATCTCATTAACGAGTGTATAATATTTAGTGCGTTATTATGATCAATATCTAGTTATGATCATATGATTTTGAATTAGGTTTTGAATTACTTTGAGTATTTTATTTATTTGAGTTGTTACTTTTAGTTGTCTTATCATTCAAAATGCAAATTCAAGACTACTTTACTCAATATTAGTTCTTTCTTTTTTTATCAATAATTTAATTTAATTGTCCGTTTGATATCTGTTATATATCAGTAAAGAACAGAATGTTGGCCGTTGGGTCACAACACAAGTCAACGGATAATTAGCCTGTAATTAATTAACGATTCGTTGATTTAACAAGCGCGTAATTGACTTTTAGATTGAAATGGCCAATCACTGATGATAGGAAGTTGTTGTTTTTTATGCATGGAACTGATTTAGCATTATTTAGTTCGTTTTTTTTTATTCTAAAAGGAAACGGTTTGTAAAATTTTGATTGTGATTTTGCACTGCCATTTTTATAACATAAATTTGGTAGAAGCTAAACAGATTTCTAGTTTAATTATCATAGATTGTTGAAGTAAAACTAAATACTTTTTATCATTGATAGATGATTATTCTAGGAAGACTTTTGTTTTCTTTTTAAAAGGAAAGTATGAAGTTTTTGATATATTTAAAGCTTGGGTAACTTTGGTTGAGAATCAGACAAATAGGAAACTGAAAATGATACGCACCGATAATGGTACTGAATATTGCAATTTGAAATTTCAGAAATACCTAAAGGAGAAAGGTATTGTGCATCAGACAACGGTGCCACATTCTCCTCAGCAAAATGGAGTTGCCGAACGCGCCAACAGGAGCATTATAGAGAAGGCGCGCTGTATGCTTCAGGAAGCTAACCTTGGACCTATGTACTGGGCTGAAGCTGTGAATACAGCAGTATACTTGAAGAATCGGTCGCCAACCATAGCGGTCAAGGATTGCACTCCAGAGGAGAAATGGACCAACCGCAAGGTATCAGTTTCACATTTGCGTATTTTTGGGTGCATTGCTTATGCATATGTAAATAGTAGAACCAAATTAGAACCCAAAGCTAAAAGGAAGATTTTCGTTGGTTATTGTGAAAATACAAAGGGCTACAGATTGTTAGACCCAGAGAATCCCAAAGATTGTACAAAGGCTCGAAGCGTTACATTCTTTGAAAATAAATATTATGATAAAGAAAGTAATGTGTCAGATGATGATAATTATAAAGAGTCATTCATACAAGTAGTCTCTAATACTCAACCTCTTACAGAATCATTTAGTGAGGAAAATGTCCTAAGAGAGGTCCAGTCTGATGACACACATTTAAATCAGAATGAACAACTTAATGATACAACTACAAATGATTATGTAAGTGAGGGAAGTTTTTATTCCGATGATGCTTCGGATGAAACCTATATTCCAGGTTTGGAAGAAGAGTCTTCGAGTTCGAATACAGCACATGACACCAGTTCCGAGTCCATGATTGCCCAGCTTGCGCCGGTGACACTGATGAACCTCTGACTGTAAGTGAGGCGCTGAGAGCTGCAGATGCAGCCAACTGGAAACAAGCTATAGCAAATCTATAGATTCGTGGGAAAGCCGGAAGCAAAGAACTGTTGCTTTATTAAGCACAGAGGCCGAGTACATGTGTCTTTCTGACTCATGTAAGGAGGCATTGTTTGTTCGCAATTTAATACAGGAAAATGTATAAGTATTGTGCTAAGTCACAATTTATACTGATACTCAGTCTGCTCAGAAATTGTGCAAAAGTAATATTTTCCATGCCAGAACAAAACATATTGACATTTTCGTCATCACTTTATTAGAGAACATCTGTGTAATGGATATATTGATGTTAAGTACTTATGTTCTAAAGAAATGATTGCAGATTTGTTTACTAAACCATTGTGTAAAGAGATGCATACTAGGTTTGTAAAACATTTGATGTTAAAAATGATGATTTGGAGTCTAGTTAAGTGATGTGTGTTAGTTATCTTTGTTATAGGTAATATAGACGTTGTTCTGTTACTAATATTAAAATTGTAACTTTGAAAACTTGCTTAGTTGTATATATTGAGAAATGTTTGTTCTGTTATTTATGAGTTCTATTTTTATTATTACAATAAATTGTATAGTTTAAGGGCCAGTGTTGAAGTAAAACCTACTTTTTAATACAGTTGCTCAAAAAGTGGCGTATTGCAGGGACCTATAGCGTTCCCCTCTGGCCACGTGGTCCTACTGCCTTTGTCCTACCGATCGGACCACATGAACTTTTTTTTCCGGTTGGTTCGATTAACTAATCGGACTATAGAAACTGTCGTTTTCTTAGACCACGTAGTCCCACCAATCGGATCACGTGAACTTTTGATGTCCTGTTGGTTCGATTAACTAATCGGAATATAGAAACTGACGTTTCCTTAGACCACGTAGTCCCGCCAATCGGATCACGCGTTCTAGACATGAGTAATTCGAGATATTGACATTTTCATAAAATTAATGTTTTTAAAAATTAATAATGCTTTATAAAGTTATGCGTTTTAAAGTATGCTTTACGATTTCGTAATAATTTTATGACAAACGAAAATATGAATTTTGAAGATTATGCTATTTAAATAGTTCTTTTGTTTTCTTCCGAAATTTTTTTTTTGTGAATTGGAACGTTCTTGACGTAAGTTCAAATATGTCACCTGCCAACATAGAAAACTACACACTGTTAGGTTAGGTTTCAGTAGGTTTAGGTCATGGAAGTATTAAGGTATTAAAGGGTTTTTCAATAGGGACGCTCGAACTTTAAAAGTGGATAGCGGCCATCTTGCAAAAGCGATAGCTGTCAAATTTGGCGGGAATACATATTTATTTGTGACATTTCACCATGGAACATGTGGTGGCAAAAGGACGGCCCCACTTTTCATACTGTACGGGAAACATTAAATTTATTGGATGAGAAGTTTGAGGGCTTCGTTATCTCGCGTGGTGGTGACATCAACTGGCCACCGAGATCGTGTGACCTAACTCCGCTCGATTACTTTCTGTAGGGCTACGTGAAATCCTGAGTCTATGCCTCAGAACTTCGAGCAACGCGGGTCTTCCGTCTCGGAACGGAAGACCCGCGTTGCTCGAAGCCTCAGAACAATAACTAAAGCTATATTGTTCTGAGGTCTATGCTGTCAAACCACAGACAATTGCTGCCCCGAAGGCCAACATAACTCGCGTTATTCATGAGATTGAGCCCCATTAATGCGAAAATGTCGTCCAAAATTGGTCCATCAGGATACACCACCTTCAGCGGAATGGCGGTGACCATTTAGCTGAAATTATATTCCATAAATAATGTCATCAAATGCTCTGTAAAATAAAATAAAAATTGTGGAAATATCACTCTAACGGGTTGTTTTATTCCATTTCAAAGTTCGAGCGCTTTACTTCCATGGTTTAGGTAAGGTTAGATTGGTGAACAAAATCGGGAAAGAAAAAAGGCAGAAAAGAGATTTGCATCAATTTTCTTTTGAATTCAGGTGCAAAACTGAGTATAAATAATTAGCTTTTATGAAGCAATTTTTTTTTCTCAAAAACTATGCTTCTCCGCGCTTTGGCATTTGGTAGGAGGGATATCCAACTGCTCCACACTACGCCACCAAAATTTCAGAAAGTTTCGAGGTGTTGCTACTTCTAAAGTACTTTCGAATGACGTCACTAGTTAATTTTATAATAATATTTATTGATAATAAAGTAAAAACTATACATTTATTCCTTTTCATTTGCTTCTACATTTTTAACTGAGGGGCTGCGGCTATACTTAAGATTAGCCGGCTAAAGACGGGTGTAAGTAACTAACATTAGCCGCTCGTCAAACATAAACTTAAGTTTAGACGGCCAACATTAACTTTATATTTACATATCTTTAGCCGTAACAGTTAAACAAATTGAGCACCATTAAAAATTTGTTCATGTGGTCCGATCGGCAGGACGAAGCGGAATTACAATTCCTTGTAATCCGATTAATCGAACCAACCAGAAAAAAAGTTCATGTAGTCCGATCGGTAGGATGTAGCGGAATTACAATTCCTTGTAATCCGATTAATCGAACCAACCAGAAAAAAAGTTCATGTAGTCCGATCGGTAGGATGTAGCGGAATTACAATTCCTTGTAATCCGATTAATCGAACCAACCGGAAAAAAAACTTCATGTGGTCCGATCGGTAGGACAAAGGCAGTAGGACTACGTGGCCAGAGGGTAGCGTTCGGGATGTGGGCTATTACACACTCGAACTTTTTCTTTACCTTTCCCGAACTCGTGCGTTTTCTTTCCCAACTGTCAAAATATTGTCTATTAAAAAGAAAAAATCAACCACGAAGTTTTTACAAAAAAAAAAAATAGAAGTTTTTATGATTCATGCAAATATTTCTAAAAAGAAGCTTCTAATTTGTTTCAATAACAGATTTAAAAGTAATTTTAATTATACATTAAATTAATATTAGTATCGGCCAAATTAAATTTATGAATATAAAAAATACATAAAATTAGCTGTATGACCACAGATTACTAAATATGGTATGACGTGCACTATTTACCATAGTATCTGCTTATAGGAGTTTGCGCAAGTAAGTGAAAAGAAAATGAAGGACCTTAATTCTTAATTTTCTAAATTAGTTTTTTCTGGTTTTTATTGTGGTAGGTACTTAGTATGGTGGAATTAGTGCAATAATGTGGCTTTAATGGAAAACGATGTGGTAAAAGAGAGAAATAAGGAAAGGCGCTCCTGTAGGATTCGGATTGCTTTTGTTAGGTTTCATTTCATTTCATCTCATTTAATTTAATTTTCATTTCATATCAATAAAAAAAATCTACTGAAGCCTTGGCTGTATGATCATAGTTTCCTTTGCCAACCCAGAATGGGTGAAGAAAACAAAAAAAAAGTCTCTGCTTATATTCTTTTACGATTAGTTAGTTGAGTTTATTGTGTTTTAATATTTTATTAAATTGCTTAATTTTTTCGCAACTGTATTAAAAATAGTTGTTCAGTACACGTGCGGAACCGTCATTGCAACTTGTTCCGACTGTCAACCCTCACCTTCGGCTGCGCCTCGGCTCGGGTAGACATTTGTCGGAACTCTTTGCAATGAATGACAGGCTTTCCGCACTTGTAATGAAATCTACTATAAACGCATACAATGTTATTATCGATGGTAGGCTGTCAAGGCTGTCATCTCTTGGCTTTTGTGTTTGGTGTCATCTTTACGAGCTTTGTGAACCAGAGAAGTTAATCCAAATAAATCTCAGTTTTTCCAATCCTAGTTTCCTTTTATAAGCATAGATTTGTAGAATGTAGTTACCACCATATTATATATTCTGTGGTTACCACCTCGAGATCGACAGCGTCAGCAATAGGTTTAAAAAACATATTCAAAGTCTCTACCAATCAAACCTACTAAACCACAAGCCTAGTGAAATACAATTTGCCCAATTACGATTGAAGATCTATGAAACGGTCCGTCTAACCAGTTAAACCATACAAATGAATACTATATCAGCAAAGTAATTGCTAATGAGTACCATTTCAACTCATCAATTTGTATATTGACACCGTGGGAAATCCACAGGGCGTGACGACCCTCCTTTATACTAACACGATTGTAGAGTAGAATGGACGCAATATTATTAGGGTAGGTTGTGTTGTGATTGTGATGTGTCACTATTGAAAAACGCCACCGTTTTGGCCGGACTTTTGTCCGTGTCGCCTCGAATTCAACGTATATCGACGGTTATTCCATTCGTGAAGCTCTAGCGAGGAATCCGGAGTCGCTAGATAGCTTCATGGGCAGAATGACCTTAGATTGCGTTGAATCCGCAGCGACTTCTAGGTTATGTCGGCGCTCAAAAGTCCCTCCCTCGTCTGCGTAGGTCTTTATACAGAGTAGTAAATAGAACGAAGTGCATTTTTTAAAGCTGCGCTTACTTTAATTTTTGGCAAGAATTGCTTGGCAACTGTAATGGATCAACGTGGAGCAATTATTTGGAGCAATCTGAAGGCAACTTTCGTGGTATTGTGGGGCCGTATTTCAGCAACAGGTTGCTACATTTTGACATCGCCCTAAATTGCTTTGATGGTCGTGACGTCATAGCTGACGAGGTGTTGCCCGTGTAAGCGCAGCTTTGTAAAATGCGCAATAAATGTAGGAGTCCATCCAGGGATACACTGTCATATGATTGTTTTTTGTTTCGACTGACTCGGAAGAAGAGGAAGATTGTCCCATATTTTCTGCGTCAGAAATTCAGAACCCTAAAAATGACAAAAAGATAGATCCAGTATTATTTTAATTTTTTCCATACTTACCTCTTTTATTCATATATCGCGCCTCACTTAGAAGCTTGTAAGAGTTTTAAGTAGAATTGAATTAAGGCGTGTGTATTTTACAAAGATGATAAAGCTATCCATTATTCTTATCGGCCTGTATGCACACTCAACCGTGTAATTACAGTTCAGGTCGGGAACTGATATGAAATTCATGCCAAGAAATTTGTTTGTTGGGTGTGGTTATGGAAATGGGATTTTCACTTTCTATTCCAAAATACAAGTTTTGGATTCTAAAATATTTTGTATCTGTTGAAACATCGAATGAAGGGTTTCCGAAGCTTCCGACTTCATAAAAACTTGTTTTGGCGGCCAAATGAAAATGCTTAAGTACAGTCGCCAGCACGTCAGGTTACTACAAACTGTCAAATTTCTTTAAATAAAATTCAACCTTATGTCCAACAGATAGAGTTCAGTTTCAATTAATAAATTTTGACATTTTGTAGTAACCCGACGTGCTGGCGACCGTACCTACTACTTACGCTCTACGTTTAAAAAAATACATTGCCTATCCGGTTTACAGCCAAATTGACCAACACGCTAAGAAGAAGATCATTATATTAACCTGAGTTGGGTCTGTTCTATAACTAGATTAATAATCATCATGAGATTCTTACTGTAGTAACCGTTAATAAGGAAATTAAGTATAAAATTAAATACGAATAGTAAGTATAATGAGACACCTCGCCAGATGATTCCTTGGCGCACAATGACCTTAAAACTCAATGGGCGAATTGCCAGTATTTGAATAATTTATTGCCCTAATTCCCTTACAATTGTCAAAATAATGAACACGTAACATACTCCCGTTCCCACTGTTTTTCAGCCTTGGCAATAATAAGCTGGTTATCGCTAGTATCTGTATTTAAAACTATTCAATTATTGTGACTTTTGTGTGACTGGTCATATCATATGGCGCTCGGAAATTATGAAATGACATTAATTTCAATTCTCTAACCTTCAATTTTGTTTGCTGGTGGATCAATACAGACCTTGGTACCTACTGATTGATTGGATTGTTCTTGGAATCGCAGATATTTTGAATCGGTTAATAATATTGGAAAGCTTTTTCCATGGTATTAAACAACTTTACTCTCGCGATATTATCGTTTCTTGATTATGTAATTCATTTTGATTGGTACTGTTTGTGTTTCTTTACGTAAATAAGTAATCTAAGAGTTAAATGTCCTAATTTATAAAGGTAGTACTTACCTACTTAGATTATGTTTGTTTGCAAAGCTTGAAATAGGTAGACTTATGCTCGATAATTTATGCTATCCTATAAATAAATCCTTAGATCAAATCCTTAGATTTGGGAACCAAATGAAATTTCCCCAAGTCTGAACGAAATTTTCAGCATAACTTTTTGTTTGCGCTTAGCAAAAATACTATTGTTAAGGCGCTACTCGGAAAAAGTATGGACTTTTTGATTTAAAAATATAGGATGGTTACAGTTGTTACAAATCTGGTAATAAGATATATATTTCTTCATACCTTTATCTAGATTCGTATAGTTTCAAAAACACGATTTTACGATTTTGCCTCGACACTTTTTCTTTAAAAAAATACGAAAATTCAAGATTATTCTTAAATGGGGTTACTTACGCTATTGGAAATTGGTTTAATTTGTGGACACCAATAATATTTAGGATCGTATAGAAGCATTTTTTGAAAAATCGCTGTAGTTTTTTAATAAGAAGCGATTTTATGGTTTTTTGCCTAATTTGCAAAATCGGTCTCGCTCCCGCGCGCGTCGTTTTCTCATTGCTATCTCGCTTCAGCATATTTTTTCCGAGTATCGTCTTAAGTATGCTTTCTTGGCACATGAAGCCAGAAAATGTGATAGACTTGTTCAATTGCACAGCTCTTGACGTGTTTTATATTATTTTTACTGGACAGTTCGGCGGGTGATCTAGTCTATTCCAAGTGTCCTGGGTTCTGCGTGGCAACAGTGCATTTCTGCCGCGCAGTCTAAATTAATCGCACGTTTGCCCGTCTACACTATAATTGCATTGGTTTTTTTTATGTTATGGGCTTGCTCTTGGCTTCACACTGAACCTTAGGGTTGAGAAGAAGCCTAAGATGGAGCAAGCATACCCAGAAGCAGCCAATTTACTCTAGCTTTAAAACTATAGGGTTTTGTAGTCATTCGGGAAAACAGAATCAGGCAGGGTATTCCGGTTTTAGTGCAACAGGGCTAACACAGGGGAAAAGTTGTCTAAATGGTTCAATTTAATAGTCTAGATAACCAGTTGGAGTGTAAAAACGGCCTAGAAAATAAGAGCGCACCTCTGAAGTGCGCTATTTATTATCGCTTCCTGTCTTACCTATATTATGACGTAAGATTGTAACATTTGTAACCTTTTTGTCCGTTTGAAAAACAATTACTAAGTCAGTCGGTGCCATAATTGAGTTTTGTTTTAGTTCCTGAGGCGTTATCTTGTGGTATCTATTAGTGTTGCTCGAAGTCGATGGTTTAGAAATTGTTTGATTGAACATATCTGCGGGTGATCTAGTCTATCTATTCCAAGTGTGCTGGTCGCTGCGTGGCAACAGTGCATTTTCTCCCCGGTCTAAATGAGTCGCGCGCCGAGCCTGCGCTTGCCCGCCCGCGGTGACCCCGCTACACTTTATTTGCATTGATTATAGTGCATCACAGGGCTATCGCAAAGTGAAAGTTATGGAAATAGTTGAATACTATGATAACGATGAAAATCCACAAAAATGGCACCGCAAGTTATCGGATAAAAATCTCGAATTTATTAAAAAAATAAGTCATAATAAGACGCATATACACCACAAAATACAAACATGTAAGAAATGTTTTAATGAAATAAATTCAAGTCCTCACTATATCAAAATTTAATTAAAATTAATAGTGAAAAATTGAAAATGAAGTAGGTAGTACCTATTTAGAAAAACTCGAATCGATACTTCATAATACAACTTTTCAGTAATAAAAATTGCATTGTGAATGCAAAAAGTAAAAATTTAAATAACTAAAGTCAATAGAATAAGCCGAAGCTTAGGTATTTAATTTGTTCATTTAGCTTTCCTATTTCATGCGTCAAATTTTAATAAACTGCGGTAAAGTTATAAAATACAGTAGAAATAAAATGATGTTTTCCAATAACGTTTTACTATTTATGGCTAGAAAATTAATGTTATTAGCTACCGTAGGCACTGAATTCCGTTTTCTCCTTTAGTCATAATTTTATTGATTAACGGTTTATCGGACTTTGCAGGGAAACTCGATTTCTTATTTCAATTATCTACTTACTATAGATAATTGAATTAAGATACTATAGATGGTGTTCTGCTGCCTTCTTGGATATCTCACAGGCCTTGGACCGGGTCTGGCACGATGGACTTCTATTTAAAATTCTAAAGAACCTACCACTAAATTACTATCTTTTCATAAAGTCTTATCTTTGGCTCCGAGTTTTGTAATCTAACCGGTCTAATTGGTCTTTACTGTGTCATGTATATAAGTATATATAAGTGTAGGTATATAAGTATAATATTTTTATATATTGTATAATATGTATTTATTATTATATATTTATGATATGTATTTAATATAAGTAAGTATATTGTGTTTGATACATATTGTATTTCTTTATTTTGCTGTTTTTCTTATTATTATTGCCGCCTATTTTTCTCTCACTGACATCCTTTCCGGTTGACTGTTAGAGAATGCTCAAAAGAGTATCTCTTAAATACTCAGTTGGATTTAGGAGCGGTTACTGTAAACCAATCTTTTATATAGGCGGTGGAGGCGTGGATGTGTTAATGTTAATGTGTCGATTGCATATAATTTTAAATGTCTCTGTTTCGTAACCTCTTTTAATGCACAACCATATAGTAATTTTTCTTTTTTTTCTTTCTATGGACAAACAACAAATTTTATTTATAAAATTAGAATTAAAGTTTTTTTTTTTGTATTTGTAAATATATTTATTCTATAGGTACCTTCTTATTAACTAAATCCTAGATATCAACGTATTATGTGTATATATTTTTTCTTTTTTGTTATGAAGACTTTTTAAGTTACATTGTAAACAGTTGCAAAATACTGTAGAATTGGCATCCATTTGTCAAAAAAAGGGATCAAGGGGTCAGTTGAAAATCAGCGTCAGGCTCTTTGGGTTTGACATAATGCTGAACTGTCTCCCTTTTTGGCTGCAGCAGCCGTGAGACAACGGGTTCATTGGGCAGTTTGTAACTTTTAGTTTTATTTGTTTTTGTTTTAAAATGTATATTGTGTTATTGCATTTGCTGTAGCCAAATAAAGAATTCATTCATTCATTCATTCATTCATTCATTAAGTCCGCCATTTGTAACTCTTGCAATAAAGGTTAAATAAATAAATAAATAAATATCTTCATGACAGACATTTCTACGTCAAACATGGTTATGGCGTCACAGGACTGCACGAAATAAAGGCCGGGGTCCCTCAGGGAAGTGTGATGGGTCCAATACTCTACCTGATCTATACATCCGATCTACCGAATTCAGAACACGTTCTGACAGGGACATAATTATGCCGACGACACTGCGGTGTTAGCAGTCGACAAAACAGCTACTGGAGCATCTGCCAAGCTACAAAGAAACTTAGACGAACTATCTCGCTGGCTAAAAGACTGGAGAATAAATCCAATGAAACCAAGTCCGTGCACATTACATTTAGTTTGCGGCGTGATACATGCCCCGAAGTAAAGCTAAATCAAATCAAAATACCACAATCTGATGACGTACGTTACTTGGGCGTATATTTGGACCGTCGACTGACATGGAAAAAGCATATCCAAACAAAAAGAAATGCACTTGATCTGCAACTCCGCAAGCTGCAATGGCTAATGGGTCGAAAGTCACAACTTTGTCTAGAAAACAAGCTTCTTCTCTATAAAAGCATCCTAAAGCCCATTTGGACATATGACATTCAGCTGTGGGGAACAGCATCCTCATCCAACATAGAGATTTTACAGCGGTTCCAATCAAAGACCCTGCGAATGATTACTGGAGCACCTTGGTACATCACGAACACGCGGGTCCACAAAGACTTAAAAGTTGACACCGTCAAAGAGGAAATAAAAAACTCGCTTCAAAATTATTCAGAAAGACTATATCGTCATCCAAACGTTCTGGCAAGGAATTTGATGAGACTAGAGCCAAACTCTACCTTTAAAAGGCTGAAAAGACGTGCTCCTCAAGACCTGATTGCATGAGGAGATAGCACCTATTTGGACATATTATTGGATACTGTGCCATACACGCCCTTTATTTCAATTAATTAAAATCCAGCTCAATGTTGAAGAGACAGATCGCAGGAAAAAAAAGACAGATATCAAAATAAATAAAAAAACTTACTAACTAACCGCCTCTGTGGTCTAGTGGTTCACACCACCGATTTCAGACCCAGAGGTCCCGGGTTAGATTCCCAGTGGGGGTACATATTGTATTCGGTTTGGTTGGTGGTAGGACTTGTTCTTAGTCCGCCTGGCTAGAGCACCGTTCCTCAGTGATTGAAGATTCTGAGATAGTAGGTACTGCGCTTCCACTTTCAGCCTTATCACACATTAAGGCCCGTGGTATCGCCAACGACCTTGGGCATAGAAAAGTGGCCTAATTTTCCCGCCCGCTACCCGCACCAAAACAGCTTAAACACACGTTTCGTCAAAACTATGTATTATTTTAAAACGAAAAATGTTAGCAATCTTTTCCTGAAAGAAACATGAAAATATCACTTGTAGTTTAGAAGCAGTAGCGTATTTCAAGTTGAAAACAGCTTCATTTCAATGTTTTTTTTTTAAATAGTATCTTAAAGTCTATGTTTTTTTAAAATGCTCAGATTGAAGTTTATACCTATATCAATATTCTGGATTCATCAGTAGGCTAATTTATGAGTTTTATGGCCTCAAAAATGATCGTTTCACGACTACATGCACCTTAATATAGGCATGTTGCACACAATAATAACGATATGGCATACTAGGGGCTCCGGGCGGTTTTACCCGCGTGGTACTCGTTCCCGTAGGAATATCGAAATAAAATATACCTAGCCTATAATCACGCAGGGAAAATGTAGATTTAGGTATAAAATTGAAATTTTAAATCTATATCAGTACTTACTTATTAGTAGTTTTTGAGTTTATTACAAATAAACAAACAGAAAATCAAATATTTCCTCTTTAGATATTGGTATGCTAGGTATAGAAATAGATAGACAGAATCCTTCCAAAGGTTTGGCTATCTAAGTACATAAGTTATATTATCATCTAAGATCCATAAACTAAATTTACGAAACGGTTCTTAATTATCTAAGTACCTACCTACATTTTGTTCAGTTATAAGCTTATTCTTGCTTGTGATTAGGTAGGTACACATCTCAAAACTGTGTGTAACTTTTTCAAGATTTGGGTTCTTAAATACTGGCTTATAATAACTACATATTACGATACTAGGTTTACTGAGAGTGTATCTGGGTCATTATTTGGGACACGTTTTTCAAGCGGCATCGCTTATAAATAATGGAAATCGATAAGTCAGCAAGCCATTTATTTTTTTTGCACATACCTTAAAACCTCTATTAACTGGGAAACTGATTAGTATTCAATTATTGTTATTAATTAATATCATTAAAAAATAAAATACCCCCATTCTTTGATTTTCGTGGAGTGTCCCACCCAAGCCCCGATCTGGTCACTTCGTAAATTATATATTATAAACTAAACGCTACATGCTTACCAAAAAAATAACACTAAGTCCTAAGAAGTTTCCAATGCTATAAAAAATTAGACTATAGTTCTAAAAGAACTACATTTCCTAAAAAAATTAAAATGTAACTGTCCGCTGGTAGTTGGTGATTTGCGTAAATCATTATAAATTCACTAATACATCTCTAAATTCGCGGCCCTATGTTGCGTCATTCTAATTCAAAATTCAACTAGTCGCGCTCCGGCGGCCAAGCATAGAGTTTATGTGACAGTGCGTCGAGTTTTCGAAAAATACAGGTAAGAACCTCGTTGCGTGGGTTTGGTTTCTCAAAACTTTGATTTGCGTGGTTCAATTTTCTCCAGTCTCTGTGGATTTATTTATTTAATAAAATATTGTAGTGAACAAATATAAGTAACGCAACTTATATTCAAAACACAGTTTATTAGCTTAAAAGGTTTTTGTATATTTTTAGCATAAAGGATTTATTTTGATTTACGTGGTCGTGATTTGCGTGGTTTACGTGGTAGTTTTGACGTACGCACATTAGTTTTTGACCATGCAAATGAAATAACTTAGAATTTTGTACTAGTTTATGTATATTATTTATTTAAACGAATTTGCATTTAACTATTAATGCAAATTCGTTTAAATCAAACTTAAAATGTTATATTCAATAGGTTTAGGTATAATCACACAAGTCACATTGAATAGGTAGGTTTTTTGGACTGATTCTGATAAAAAACAATTTATGCCTTGGTAATCTACCTATTTTTTTACCTTATCATAACACAATAACTTTTTTCAATATTAAGTAACATTAAGTAACTCATTTGAGAAAGTAAAATTACAATTTTCATTTTCGTGGGGGTATTTTGTGATTTGCGTGGCCTCCACTTTTTTAACCTCGGTTATCTCTGTAAGTATATTGCTCTCCGAGGTGCCTCTTCTATAAAAAATATTACTTTTACATATATTTTAAGAGTCTGATGTCAAATTAGAAAAAAAATTGGATTTGAAAATTGCCACGAAAGTCACCAAAGAATGCCTTACTCGAAGAAGCACCCATCTGTCGCAGGCGGATGGTTGAATCCGGCGGATGGTTAAGTATGGCAGCATGTACCCCTCGGAAGTCCTGTAGAACACGTGATAGGTTAGAAATTTAAGGCGATCGCAAAGCGCAGCGAAGCGATCGTCTTAAATTTCGTGGTTATTTTTTTTGTGACTCCGTCAACCTAATGGGAAGATAAAATAGCTTATGGAAAAAATGATCGGCCTTAGGCGTTTAATTGAATGGCGGATTTAACCAGTTGGCTGCGACATATTTACGCATAAAGTAAACCGCTAAATTCACACGTTGTAGATTGACTGACACGTTTAATTAATCATCGCTCATTTCATTAAATATTTTGTCGCCCTCAAGTGGGAAGGCCGTCATGAATATTTTATAGCAGTTTAGTAACTCTCGCTTCTGCCTGTGCCACGCAATCATGCAAAGGACACGTTAAAATTTAAAATTAATAGGTACCTCATAAATTCATAATTGGTTTACCTAATTGTGCACATATTTGTCATAAATGTTGATGGTGTTGTTAGAATGCTAATTTTGTTATTGTGCGCTCCAGATTGTTTCCAGACAGAAAAACCAAAGTTTTAATGGTTGATGTACCACAGACAGAACACTCTTTCTTGTGTTCTGTGGTTGCAGTGGTTGATACGGTAAAAAATGATAGAGACGGAACTAAGTGTGCTTATTACATTTTATCAGAAAAGATTAGTTACTCATGTTACTGAAAAATCTCTCTATTAGGTAAAGTATAAATAAAATATAATTTCCATGATATCGTGATTAAGTACTTACCTGTAAGTATAACAATAAAAAAAATGAAGGGGTCTCCCATGCATGGAATGGAACTGAAACTGAAAAATATTTTTAATCAAACTTATTTGTGTGGGGTGGTGTCTATAATAGGTCTTTAAAATTATCATACAAGCTTCTCAACCCATTTTTTCTCAGAGTCAATCTTTTGAAAGATACAGTCTTCCAAAGTGGTAAAATGGGTGTCCCCCCCCCCCCCGCCCTTCTCCGCCCTCTAACTTTTGAAATAAAAGAGAAAAATAAAAAAATATATGCTGTAAGTTGATTTTAATAAAAACTTTCAACGAAAATTGGTTTAAACGAGATATAGGTAGTAAGTACTTTTAGAGATAAGTATAACACAAATTTTAAAAAACCGCAATTATGTATCTTTGTCATTCATACAAACATTATGTAAAACAATCACTAGCTAGACCACAGAAGTACTATTATATATTCTGTGCCACAGAGGCGGTTGTTATAGTTTACAAAGAAAGGGTTTGGCAGCCCTGACAGGATTCGAGTATTCTTGCACGCGGTCTCCTGCCGCTCCTTACATGGTCCTGGACACTCCCGTCGCCGGCTAAATTTAACGCATCCGACGGGAATAGATAGAGATGTTTCCTTATGACCGTAGGGGCGATGCACTGCTTGTCGCCTTACCTTTTGCACGGTGACTATTGGCCGTAACATCACTTGCGAACCAATGAACCAATAGACGACCGAATGTTTCCTTATGACCGTAGGGGCGATGCACTGCTTGTCGCCTTACCTTTTGCACGGTGACTATCAGCCGTAACATCACTTGCGAACCAATGAACCAATAGACGACCGAATTGGCGCAATGGTAGGCTACCCACCTTCTGCGCCAGAGGTCTCGGGTTCGATTCCCGAACAAGACAAATATTTGTGTGCATAAACATGTCTATTTGTCTTGGTCTGGGTGTTTACTGTGTATATTAAGTATGTATTTACAAACAAAAAGTATTTAAGTAGATATTTATCCGTTATCAAGTTTTCCATGATACAGTTTCTTAATGAAATTAAGATGGGCTTAGATAATTTTGGTGTGATTGTAAGAAGTTATTTATTTAATGGTGTACCTTTACTTACAAGATCTTGTAGATGTATTATTTTTTATTTTTTTATATATACAGGGTGTTTGCTTAAAGAGGGGACATACTTACTTCAGGGAAAGTGAAAGTACCCACCAATACAAACAACTTTTACTATGGGACTAAGTGCGATATCGCGAAAAAAATTGCTGATTCATACAAAAGTGCAATATCGAATGGGCAAAAATGTATGGAACAGCTGATTTTTTTTTCGCAATGTGGCACTTTGTCCCATAGTAAAAGTTGATTGTATTAATGGGTACTTTCACACGGATACGTACGGTCCCATCTTTAAACAAACACCCTGTATAAATATTGTTCAAAATTTATTATTTATTGAAAGTTTTTTTTATATCTACACATCGGTGTAGCACTTAGCCTTCATCACAACTAATGTTAAGTGGTGATAAGGCTGAAGGTGGAAGCGCACTACTCCCGGAATCCTCAATTACTGAGGAACTGGCTATCTTATCTCTAACTGCCGGAAAACAAAAATGCTAAAAACATCGTTGTTATGGCGCCAGAGTCAGACTTAGATAAGAATGGTTATAGCTAGCCAGGCGGGCTAAGAACAATTCTTACTACCAACCATACCGAATACAATATGTACCCGGTACCATGGATGGGTAATTAAGTATACCTAAATAGGCATTGATTTTATTATATCAATAAAATCTAATATACAGGATGTTACAAAACTTCCCTTTAGAATGAAGGGAACTACCTGCCTACTCGGAATCAGTAGATGAGCCACTTTCTCCTTTAGACATGGGTCGGAATATGCTAAAAATGTTTCGACTTTTCATAGAAATCAGGGTCACGTGAAGATTTACCTAGTATGGGTAGCCAAAATTTTTTGCCTTTCGATTAGATCCATGTTTCTAGGAGAAAGTTTCTTAGTTACTTATTCTGACGAGACCTTCATTTCTAAAGGGTAGTTTTATAACACCTTTTATAAAAATCTCGTGTCACAGTGTTGATTATAATATTTATAATCAACACTGTGACACGAGATGATGACACGTTCCGGAGGAGTTCGATAATTATCGAACTCCTCCGGAACGGCTTGACCTATTTTAATATTATTTATTTTGTGTATATTTAGTAGGTCTGGGAATAGATCGTACCTAGACTATTTTTTTATTCATTTGGAATTATGAATTACTTTAGTGCTCAATAATAATCTTTGTTTACCCTAATAAACGGCTTCAAAACTTACCAAAGCTATTGTAAACAGCCGTGTCAAGAAGAATTATATAAATGAAATATGAAACAGTCGTAAGATCTTGTAAAAACTTGAAGTTTTTTCAATTATGCCAGTCACAGAGCTACTCAAGCGGCAGTCGCGCCAACTTCTTCAGATAATTGACAGACCTAAAAATGGAAAATGAAGTATTTAGAAAAAATCGACCCGTCTCACAATCAATACTAAATACTTCATTTTCCATTTTTCAGTAATAAAAATTGCATTGTGAATGCAAAAAACTAAAAATTAAAATAACAGACCTAAAAATATTTTTTTATTCGTTTAAAATAGTCTACAATTCTTGCAAGTAACATTTTAGCCACGAAAAAAGCTACTCTCATTCATTAGAAAGCTACTAGTGTACTATGCGATTATTATAAGAATAGGACTGTCAAACGGCATTTTTGATCTTTGTTCCTTTTCTTGCACATCCTACACCCTGAAGTGGAAGCGAAACGCAAACAAATATGGCCGTTTTGACAGTCCTATTCTTATAATAATCGTATAGTACCTACTAACTACCGTTTTAAAATGCTTCTTCTTATTATTTTTACTTTTTGAAATATCGGATCTAAGACGGGGATTTATTCTAATACTTCATTTTCAATAATGCTTGTTCTTCTTATCAAAATTCGTTAATTGGTTCACAGAAAATTCTACCACCTGTATATTGATTGCAGGTAATTTGCTAAAGTAATAACACCTTTATTTAAATAAAACGAAACCTAACAGCTTTTCTTCAGAAGAGTTCTTACAATAACTTTCCACGTGCATTAAAATGTCTGTAACGTAAACATACATCGAGATTTCTATTTGCCTCTAAAACAAATAGGATTGCAATAACACTTACACATCTACGATTTTGCCCATCGATATCTATAAAAAGATAAAAGTTATCTTAGAGACGTACATTTGCAATCTGTTAAAAAATCTAAAAGTTAAGTGGTCGATAACAATGTTCGTATATTATCTATACCTATATTTCCATCTTTCGATTGCTAAAATAACTATGATGCTCGTATTAGGTATCCTTAATAGAAGGTTTCCTAGAAAAGTGATTGTGGGAATTTGATTTTGAAAATACCAGTAGGTACTTGACAAAAGCATAGGCATTAGGCAGCTATCTGCTACACTGTGGTGTGGTATAAAAAGAAATTCAGCGTTTAAAACGTATTGCAATGTCTCTTACAATTATTCATTAATCCTCAACGAAGACATAATAAAAAAAGGTAATGAATGTTCAAAATGAACATGGATAAGACGAAAATCATGTCCAATGCCCATGTTGCACCCGCTCCAGTTAATGTTGGGAACATTTCACTCGAAGTTGTTGACCACTATGTTAACCTGGGACAGACAGTCCAGTTAGGGAAGTCCAATTTCGAAAAAATGATGTCTCGTCGAATCCAGCTCGGATGGGCAGCGTTCGGGAAGCTCCGGCATATATTCGCAACCGAAATACCTCAAGGTCTCAAGACGAAAGTCTTTGACCAATGTGTGTTGCCAGTTAAGGATATAGCATAGGTAAAAAAAATATCGTCGATGGCCGTTGCTTACACAAGCGAGGGGGTGCTGGGATCGGTAAGACTCCGGCCGCGGCACTCTCGTAGACTGAGAAATACGTGTAGACGCGGCATGCAGCGCGCATTCTATTTACATCTAAAATATCACCTATGTGCGCTTTTACTAAGGAAATTATATTATGTAGAATACAAGAAGAATTATCCATACTAATATTATAAATGTGAAAGTGTGTTTGTTTGTTTGTTTGTTTGTTTGTTTGTTTGTCCGTCTTTCACGTCAAAACGGAGCCACGGATTGACTCGATTTTTGGTATGGGGATATTTTGGGAGCTGGAGATTAACATAGGCTACTTTTTATTCCGGAAAATTATAAAATATAAAAAGATTATTGTGTATAGAAAATCGATAAACTGTCGTACTATACAAAACTGTGATTTCTACCATAGCCGCTTCCAAAGAGGTATGTCAAAGAGTATTGTAGTCACTGACGTTTTAACCGCTTTGGATTACCTACTTTTTGATAAGTTAATATGGCAAAACAACGTTTGCCGGGTCAGCTAGTTAATGAATATTTATTGTAAACGTCGGTTTGTAGGAAGAGTAGATCTTAGATATTATTCGCATGTAGTAAAAAAAGCTTTTTTTAACCGACTTCTAAATCAAAAAGGAGGAGGTTCTCTATTCGTCTGTATGTATGTTTTTTTTTTTTTTTTTTTATGTGTGTCCACCGATTACTCGAAGACGGCTGAACCGATTGAAATGGTTCAAACGTTATTACATCAGGTTGGTTTCCAAGTTGGTCCCATTTTTTGAAATTTTGAAATCGGTTCAGTAGTTTTCAGGAAATCTTGAAAATACTGTCGTTTTCGTTACCACTTTATGTGAATTTAATACGTATCTTTAGGCATAACTCCTTTGTTTATAAACCGATTTAGATGATTCTTGTTTTGTATATAAGGGGATACCTCAAGGTATTTTAACCGACTTCTAAAAAGGAGGTTTTGAGTTTGATCACATACCTATTTACCAGAAAACACGTAAATTGCCTGCACGATGCACTAAAAAGAGTGAAATAAAAATTATTTTTATAAAAAAATGAAACCGCCTTCTAAAAAACCACATCAAAAAAGTAAGAAATAATTCCTCACCAAATAAATAACGTAAGTACTTTGAAGTCGGGCGTGAAACATGTACAATTTTTTGTTGTTTTTGTTAAAACCCGCCCGACTTCAAAGTACTTACGTTATTTATTTGGTGAGGAATTATTTCTTACTTTTTTGATGTGGTTTTTTAGAAGGCGGTTTCATTTTTAACAAAGATAGTCACTTCAAACGATTCTTCAAAATGCAGAACACAGCAGCAGCTATTTATATTTATTTTCTATCTCTAAATCATTTCGATAATATATCCATTATCGAAATGATCTTCGCAGGCAAAACTACAACATTTGCTACAAATTACACTGAAAAAAATAAATAATGTATACTGCTCTAACCAGTAGGTACATTTTCAGATTTATTCCAATCAAATTAATAAAACTTATAATTTATTATGAAAAAATATAAATAACTTATACTAGCCCATCATCTAATACTTTTTTACTCAATCAAAATAATCAATATTTAAATAAGTATACCGTTTATATAAAATCACGCTATCAATCTATAATATAAATCAATATATAAAAAAACACTTAAATAAAAATATTGTTTAAGTACAAAAAAATAAAATAAAATACATATTATTCCAATACCAAAAATGATAATATCAAATAATACAATAACTTGTGTCATTGAAAATTGGAAGGAACGATCACATACACCCAGATACAAGAAAATATCTAAAAGTTAGTTTTCGACATTTACCCGTCCGAGAATCGAACCCGGGACCTCAGAGATAGTGGCACCTAGAAAACCGGTGCGTACACCAATCGGCCACGGAGATCGTCGAATTTGTTTAAACAAAATGTAGCGCAACTGAAATAATTGATACTTTGTTTACTAATGTAAACTTGCCACGTAAGGTTATAAATCAGCCACTTTAAAAAAACCTTTTTTCATTAATCATTTTAAAATATCTTAATTTTTCATTGTCACTATTTTTCGCCATGTACGCATCATATCCCTTGTGCTCCAAAAATGGGTAAAAAACGTAAAAACTTGCCTAACGTCAGGTTCTTTTTTCTGTTTAAATATTATGCGATATGCTGAAATATTTGTACTAATTAAAAATTAATACCAAAGCGACAGCAACACAACTATATGTTAAAAATTTGTGCAAAGAGAGCTCTACTTAATTCTGTGGAACTTTATTAAAACTAGCTACGCTTTTCCCCAAAAACGAACGTCTTGTTTTTTCAAGTCGAATCCTTGGAACGGCAATCTTATTTTTATTTCTTGTTTTGAATTGATGTATATTGCTACGTTTTAAAAATGTATTGAGATACTTCTTCACATATACCATATTCTCATATATGTATTGTCCTGCAACAGTTAATATGTTGATTTCTTTTTAAGAATCTCTTGGCCGAAGTTTGTATATGGCGCGAATAGCTCTTTTCTAAAGCACAAAAATACTTTCGATGTTAGCTGCTGAACCCCAAAGTAATAGGCCGTAGGACAATACACTCTGAAAATAGCTAAAATAGATTAACCTTGCCGTTTCAATATCGGTTAAGAGCCTTATTTCTTTAACAGCAAATGCCGCAGAACTGAGTCTACCGGCCAAGGCTTCAATATGAGGGTCCCATTGAAGTCGATAATCTAATGTTATATCTAAAAATTGAGTACTGTAAATAATTCTACTACATTGTCATCCAATTTTATGTGAATATCAACCTGTCTTACATTTGGCAGGGATTTTTTTTCACATTTTGTTTTTTTTTCGAGTTTAATGATAGATTAATTGATGGTACCACGGCAAAAAGAAATTGCCACAGTACCATCAATGGTACTGTCTAATGGTACCATGGTAAAAGAATGGATTATTGCTATGAAACCAATGCGCAACTTTCGATAAAGTACTATTTACTTCGTCAGAGCAATTATTACCTCTGTCAACTTTAAAGACTAGAGGAAGTGTCATCAGCAAATAGCACTGTCTTGCATAAATTCTTTGCTTAAAAAGGAAGGTCATTTATATAAATTAAAAACAGCAAAAGGGACCAGTATTGACCCCTGGGTGACGCCCATGTTGATAGGGGCTCCAGTAGACTCAGTTTTGTTGATAACTACTTTCTGTGTTCTTTCACATAGATATGATTGCATAAGGCTAACCGATTTATCATAGACACCATAATGTTTTAATTTCCTTAAAAGCGTTTGGTGATTAACACAATCGAAAGCTTTGGAGAGGTCACAATAAATACCAACTACATCTCGTTTGCTCTCCCAAGCATCAAATATATGTTTTTAAATATAATATGATAGGATGACATACCAAGACCTGTATGAATTAGATCCCATCTCACAGGACACCATCGATTTTGGGAATGAATTGCTAGAAGCCATATCCGAAACAACGAGAGAAAAGTGGAACAAGCTAATCGAAGGCGTAGAAGGCATGGTGTTTTATAAGGAAACTAAATAATGATCCTAAAATCGCTGATCGTCATTCCAATGTGACCACAAACCAGATCGCTCACCACTTACTCCAAAATGGGAAAGCTTCCACGAAAAGTCTCCACAAGAAATTTACACGAGACCCTGGTAAAGAGGTTAACCACTTGGACGAGGCTTTTACAGAAACAGAGCTCAAGTTTGCCCTTGATAAGCTCAAAGAAGGTAAAGCCGCTGGCTTTGACAACATCACGGTCGAGCAGCTGAAACGGTTTGGTTTCGTACTACTTATACAAAACTGTCATTTCTTGCATGGCAGTTTCCAAAGGATATGTAATCTAATCACTGACGTTTTAGCCACCTACTTTTAATAAATGACATTTGTGGCAGAGAGTGTATATAAAACTTCTTCGAGATTATTTATTTTTATGAGTTTATTATCTTTGATATAATATGTTAGTCAGTTTAAAGTTAGCCCGCCATTTGTTTATACTTTGTGCAATGAAATTTAAATAATGAAATAAATATTCCTCCTTCGGAAGTACTTGTACCTATGCAATATTTCATGAGAGTATCAAAAATTTTACTCCGACTATGCAAGTCTCCTTACAGAACTCCGCAAACTTATCTGACGCGGTGGTTAAATTTGAGAGTTTAAACTGTCAATACAGCTGACAGACCTTTCATTCTTTTTATTGCTACTGGCGCCTCAACCATCGGTTTTAGATATTGTTGTGGGAATTTCGAATTTCGAATTTCAAAACCGCGAGAGCAAGAGCATGTCTTGCAAGAGCCTCTAATTTTGTACTAGGTATTGAATTATAATGGAAAAGAGAATTAGTAATAAAAAACAGCGAGTTGCACTCCGGGAGTGCCGGCAGAAGTGAAAACTTGAATAAAACGTTGTGCATTTTTGATATTCTTAAATTTTTAACCAGTTGATTTTTAGAAAATATACTTATAATAATGAACTAGATGCGTTGATAAAGGGCTCCGTAGACTTTTTCACAAACAAAAGGAGTTTGGACAAAAAAAAAGAAAATAATACTGGATGGACTGACTGGACTGGATTTGAACCGAGGTCTTCTGTTCTGCCGCCGCGCGCCGCCTGTTTTGTCTAACCGAGGTGCCAGAGCTATCAGGCCATCGGGAAAGATGGCGAAATTTGCCTTCGTATTCTAATGACATTGTAACAGTTTTTCGATCAGGCCCCCAAGTACGTCTTACGGTCACGTGATCCTGGGACCGTACTCTGAAACGCAAATCCGAAACTTCGGTTAGCCCCGCCCCTATCACTCGATTCCGTTATGACTCGAGAGTGAGAGGGACAGGGCTAACCGAAGTTTCGGATTAGCGTTTCAGAGTAGGCCCTCTGACGCGAGTTAAACAGCTTTTACCCATCACAATAAATAGTGCACAACGCCGCTAAAGAAGTTGTCACTTCAAGAATGTTTTGAACCTGAAATTTTCACAAAATGGTGCGGTTTATGTTCCTCACTCAAAGGTAAGAAGCTGGACTTTTCACAGTCTCATAAAATTGGTGTATAATGGTAATATTAGATCAACTAGGTATATGAAAAAAACTTACGTCGGTTTTATTTCAAGAATTGCTTTTTATTGCATTATGTCTCTGTAAAAAACTTTTTCAACAAGTGAATTTCTTATTTCTAGATGCAATTTTTTACACCTACCTATCTTAAGTTTCTCACATTTCCAATTTTGTGAGGAACCTAAAACGAACATAAATTTAATATACAGTAGTAGAAGTTAGAAACTTAGACTAATTATGTACCTACCTACAACACAACAAAATATAGGTACTCAAATAGTACAACTTTTATGGGCTCTTAAGTATCTTAGGCAATATTACTTATCCGTCACTTTTATTTCAAACTATTAATGTTTGCTTTAGGTAATGAGTAAAATTATTAATTGTCCTAGGTTACATAGGTCTATGGTTATGCAATAAATGGCAAAGCACTCATCTATACCCAATCCTGAAGCGCTAGTTCAATATTTCCTAGCAAAATAAGCATCATTGAAAAAAATTAGGATCCTGGTTTGAGTTTTTTTTTTCAATTTTGGCGCAATCGGAGCGATACAGTCTCCACGTCCAAACGCCGCCAATGCCAGGCGGAGACTGAAGAATTATGCTGCGAAACGGTGTACGATGCATTTTGGGATACTAGTTCTTGAATATAAACATTACAAAAAAAATTTTTAGTAACTTCCCTAGATATGACTGAGAACTACTTACACAAAAAAAATTAGCTTGATTACTCAAATAGTTATTGAGATAATTGAGTTTAAGACGGAAAAAAGGGGTCTTGAAAATCATTTTTTTTAGAACATTGTATTTATTTTATTCAAATAAAATTTAGTAACTTCCCTTCATAAAGAAAAGATCTATCACATATAATATTTTGGAAGACCTAGCAATGATACTTTGTCAGGAAATTTAATTTAAAAACATTGAAAATTCTGAGTTTGATCGCCGGAATGCCCTTAATACATAGGAAGCGAGACGTGATCCTTTACTATGGGTCTCATAAGAAGGCTCAAGGTCACCCAGCGAGCAATGGAGAGAGCGATGCTCGATATTTCCCTGCGCGATCGAATCAGAAATTATGAGATCCGCAGGAGAACTAAAACAACCGACATACTTAGCTCGAAGTATTGCATCGTTGAAGTGGCAGTGGGCGGTAGCGGGACACATAGCGCGGAGAACCGATGGCCGTAGGGGCGGAAAGGTTCTCGAATGGCAACCGCGTACCGGACCACGTTCCGTGGGCAGGCCCCCTACAAGGTGGACCGACGAGATCGTGCGACCTTGACTAGCTAGTCAAGGTCGCGGGAAGCCGCTGGATGCGGGCATCACAGCACTCGATATCTCGATATCAAGTAACGCAGTGTGCACAGTAAATGAATAATGTGTTCACTTCACAGTGAGTGAAGGTATGTTGTGTGTAGGTATTATAATGATATATTTGCAATTTGCAGGAGGTTGCTCTTTACAATCAAACACAACCACATCCATAATTAATCCGTGGAAACCTTGTGGGAACTCTTTTTCAAAGAGGAAATTAAATGTTTCCGTTTTATCATCGTATTATATTTCATATTTACTATACCTACAAACAGTATGGAAATAACCCGCTAAATACTTACGGAGCATTACGTCTGGCAAGCGTCGTCTAATCAATCTATGATAATGACCGGCCACGGTCGCCAATGCAGGTGTTTGATCGCTAGCAGGCGTGTAATCGTTTCATATTGCTCCACATCCACACTCATCAACAAAATTTATGTTAAACAGTTACTGTTCACGTAGGTAATAATCATTTCAGTTAAAATTCTTTCTTGCAATTTGGTATGCTATGCTTTAGTAAGTAGTCAAACATCTTTATTTGAAAGTATCCTATATACCTCTAAAAACCAATGTTTCTTATTCTTATTATTAGTTCTATATCGTCATCGAGACCATCCACATTCATCATGCTATTTTCTCCATGAATGTGGGAAATCAATCATACCCTCGTGGGAAATCAATCTTAGGAATCAAATGTCTGTAATTTTAATGCACCAACGGATGTTATAGAAACTCATTTGATTCGCTGCAAAGGAATCGTCAATCACAAGCAGAACAGAAGGGCTCCGAGGAAGCGAGTGTCTGCAGACTTCCTGCCACTGCCACAATTCAAATTGACCCCTGCTACTCTTGAAATAAGTGCCAATGGAAATAAAGAGCTATGTAGCTCAATGCAATGATGATTGTACGTCGCAAATGAGAACAAATTCCTCGCTTCCCGGTTTGAGATTCATAATTCTTGCGCTTATGCGATGCCGCCGCGTTTATTCTGCAAGTGTTAGGATAGGACCTAAGTGTAGGTACTAGTACTATATACCTAAATAAACTAACGAAATAGTTTGTTTATCAAATTAAATTGAAAAATTCTAAAAAAGTGACTGTTTTGTTAAATTTTATTTAAGCATCACGGAACCGCCTAGCACCATTTTATAAGGTTTTTTTTACGATAAACTTAACTGTACCTTCATTACATTACTTGAGTCTTTAACGAGTCTTATAATCCGCTTCAATCTGTAACGGTTATTTTATTGAAAAAGTATTAAAAGAATAAATTTAACAGGGTCCATGTTTTCCATAAAAAGTGTGACCCTTTCGGAGCTAGTTGTGGTAGTTGTAGTTGCTGATGGCTTTTTCCGAATGGTTAGCAGAAACAACCCTGTGAGTGGAATTCTTCTTATCGTAGGCGGGAATGCAGCTGCATCGAAACAAAATGCATTCGTTAATATCCCAAGCTACGTCCTGATTTACGGCGCTGTGGGTGCGGCTGAGCTGAGATCATCTTCAATACCTACATTACATTACCTATACGAGTAGGTAATTCTAAAATAAAAAAATATTGTGTTATTTATAGGAAAAACCTACTAACCTACTCGTACTTATAGGGCTCGTGGTTTTTTACTATCACATTTTTCCTATTCTTACAAAATTGCATTGTGAATGCATAAAAATAATTATAATCTCTATTGTGTAATTTGTTCTTTTTTAAGGAAGGGGGATGTATAACTAACACACATATTTAGTAGGTTTTTCTAAAAAGTACCTATCATGGAAAATTGTTAAAGCATCCCGCATTTCTAAACGCTTCTGTGATCTAGTGGTACTCACTCACCAACGCTATCAGACCTAGAGGTCCCGGGTTCGATTCAGTGGTGGTAGGTACAAATTGTATTCGGTTTGGTTGGTGGTAGGCAGGCATAGGTGGTACCACCATATTATCTAAGTCTGACGCCATAACAACGATGTTTTCAACATTGTTGTGTTCCGGCAGTTAGAGATAAGATAGCCGTTCCTCAGTAATTGAGGATTCTGGGAGTAGTGCGCTTCCACCTTCAGTCATATCATCACTTAACATCAGGTGTGATGAAAGCTAAGTGCAAGTGCAATTGTTTTTTTTTATCTACAACGTGTGTAGAGAAATAGTCAAGTAGGAATCTTGACATTCACGCTTAGAGCACTTCGAGAAGAAAATTCAATTAAATGCAATAAAGTAGCAAGTAAAACAATTCTAGTTTCTGCTAGGTCCCGTTATATTTTATTGATTGCTCTAGCTAGGCACCGTTTTATTAAGACAAATTGCTTGTCTTGTACAATAACTACAAACTAGCTTTCGCCCACATTCTGTCGGAATTTGTGACTAGAAATTTCCTCCAATCTCTTCAGACTCCGTTCTGTGTAACTGTTTTGTTATAAACTTGGTTTGTGTTTTAGTTTACATTATATCCTATCTATTCTATCTATCCATAAATTATGAATTTCGATCAATTGAGTATTTATCTCTTTAGCGTTGTGTGTGGCTAGAGACAGCTTGCCAATTTAACTTTTTCATTAAAGTTTAGCTCGAATTCTCGAATGTTTGATTTATTTGGTGTACGCTTACATTTTCTCGTAGCTTCATTTATTAAATTGAAAAATATTGGCTTTAATTGAATTAGATGGCCAAAAGACATTGATCCGGTGCTGCGTTCGCACGCACGAACACCAACAGAGGCGATAGAAATGTCCACCGCATTGTAATGTCATGGGTGCGGGGTTGATGCACTGTGGCGCTGCAAATAGCCCACTCGTGTCCCCAGAGCTAAGCTAATATTGCTGATGTTTGTTACTAAGCTTAAAGTATTTTTGTGATCAACGCACAGCATAGATATGAGCATGGGCTTCATTTGGCATTTGAAGTCCATATATGGATATGGGCATAATGAGGTCGTCAAATTTCAAATGAAGCCCACTTTCATATCCATATATCCATAGCCGGTAGCCCCCCAAATCAAAAGTAATCATATGCTTTACCTATATTAGCTGATGGATCTTGATGGATTTTGTGCTGTTTATTGTACGTTGTCCCGATTTTCGGAGCACGACCTTCACAGGGACTGCGGTTACGGTCTTAAACCTATATTTCTCACTTTCATAAAAATGCTTAATTTAGGCTGTTATCGAAATAATATATTGGATGAAGATCAGCTAGGACTGAAAGTTTTATACATTCGACTACCAAACTTTTTACTACCATCAAAAATAAACTTGTTTAAAACATAGAGCTTATAGCATTTGACTCTTCAGTATAACAGAACACAGACCAATGCCAACCACCGTGGATATCGGAGCGCAAAATAAACCAGCTCCTATTATACGGACTTGGAAAATAAACCAAATCACCTCGTCAGTGACATCAATAGATGCTACCTACAATACTACAGCGGCTGGAGGAGAGCCAAACGCGAGTGCCTAGACAAACAGTTATTTATTTATTTAACTATTTGTCGAAACGGCGGGAGACGATCTAAGGATTTCATTTATAGACAGTGGTGCCACTGCTATGGCAGTACATTTGTGTCTCGTCAGCAGTAAAACATTAGCAATGAAAAATTGCAAACTTTACTATTTCTAAGCTAATATTCGTATACTCCAAGCTAATATTCGTATATCAGGATGCAGTAAAATTTAAAAAAGATACTATAAAGCCATCGAAGACGTTTTTTTTTTCAAAAACCACCTTAGTCATATTTAGCTTATTTTTCAGGAGGACGAAAACAATAAAAAAATAAAACCGCCTTCAAAAAAACCACATCAAAAAAGTAAGAAATAATTCCTCACCAAATAAATAACGTAAGTATTTTGAAGTCGGGCGTGAAACATGTACAATTTTTTGTTGTTTTTGTTAAAACCCGCCCGACTTCAAAGTACTTACGTTATTTATTTGGTGAGGAATTATTTCTTACTTTTTAACCGACTTCTTAATCAAAAAGGAGGAGGTTCTCTATTCGTCCTTTTTTTTTTTTTTTTTTGTGTATGTCCACCTCGAAGACGGCTGAACCGATTGAAATGATTCAAACGTTATTACATCAGGTTGGTTTCCAAGTTGGTCCCATTTTTTGAAATTTTGAAATCGGTTCAGTAGTTTTTCTGTCGTTTTCGTTACCACTTTCTGTGAATTTAATACGTATCTTTAGGCATAACTCCTTTGTTTATAAACCGATTTAGATGATTCTTGTTTTGTTAAAAAGGGGTTACTTCAAGGTATTTTAACCGACTTCGAAAAAGGAGGTTTTGAGTTTGATCACATATCTATTTACCAGAAAACACGTAAATTGCCTGCACGATGCACTAAAAAGAGTGAAATAAAAATTATTTTTATAAAAAAATAAAACCGCCTTCTAAAAAACCACATCAAAAAAGTAAGAAATAATTCCTCACCAAATAAATAACGTAAGTACTTTGAAGTCGGGCGGGTTTTAACAAAAACATTACTTTTTTGATGTCGTTTTTTAGAAGGCGGTTTTATTTTTTTATAAAAATTATTTTTATTTCATTTGATGTGGTTTTTTTGAAGGCGGTTTTATTTTTTTATAAAAATAATTTCTATTTCACTCTTTTTAGTGCATCGTGCAGGCAATTTACGTGTTTTCTGGTAAATAGGTATGTGATCAAACTGAAAACCTCCTTTTTCGAAGTCGGTTAAAATACCTTGAGGTATCCCCTTTTTAACAAAACAAGAATCATCTAAATCGGTTTATAAACAAAGGAGTTATGCCTAAAGATACGCATTAAATTCACATAAAGTGGTAACGAAAACGACAGTATTTTCAAGATTTCCTGAAAACTACTGAACCGATTTCAAAATTTCAAAAAATGGGACCAACTTGGAAACCAACCTGATGTAATAACGTTTGAACCATTTCAATCGGTTCAGCCCTCTTCGAGTAATCGGTGGACATACACAAAAAAAAAAGAAAAAACATACATACAGACGAATAGAGAACCTCCTCCTTTTTGATTTAGAAGTCGGTTAAAAAACGACTATAAATTAGAGAGCTTATTTGATGGAAATAAAATGTAATACTGATACAGTTTATAGATCTAGCTTTGTTGTATTTTAATGTTTTACTTAATTTATGTTAATGTATTGTTAATAACAAAAATATGGATGTAATCTTTATTTAAAGTTTAAAAACTGATTTTCAAGATTGTAAATGTTGTGTATACCTGTTATGGGCATTCATGTAAGAACTGTACCCTTAATGATCAAATTTTTTTACAATGTATGTACTTACATGTAATGCTGATGGTGTACCTTGTTCCATAAAATAAAAAAAATAAAAATAATGTAATTGCAGAATCGGTTACAAGATGACGTTATTATAGTCTCGATTCGTCAACAATTTGACAAAGGTGGTTTTCAAAATAATTCGTCATATCACCTGTAGATTTTTAAGATAGGTAGGTACTATAATCAAAATGTACTCAAATATCTTCTCTTCTTTATCTATAAAGCATCTGAAATTCAATAAGTAACCGCAAATGAATAATACAAATTTCCTCATCTTGAACATGTGATGGGAGCTTATCTGTTTGTTTCATAACATGGTATTTCAAGATTTTTAATTCAACGTAACAAGTGAATCGTATACTTACCTATGTTAATGATAGCATTTATTATTAATGATAATATAAAAAGGTACGAATTTGAGTCTCTAGAGGGTTAAATATCCGATGAGGTTAGCTACTGACTGAATAAAAAATAAAACCGCCTTCAAAAAAACCACATCAAAAAAGTAAGAAATAATTCCTCACCAAATAAATAACGTAAGTACTTTGAAGTCGGGCGTGAAACATGTACAATTTTTTGTTGTTTTTGTTAAAACCCGCCCGACTTCAAAGTACTTACGTTATTTATTTGGTGAGGAATTATTTCTTACTTTTTTGATGTGGTTTTTTTGAAGGCGGTTTTATTTTCTTATTAAAATAATTTTTATTTCACTCTTTTTAGTGCACCGTGCAGGCAATTTACGTGTTTTCTGGTTAATAGGTATGTGATCAAACTGAAAACCTCCTTTTTCGAAGTCGGTTAAAATACCTTGAGGTATCCCCTTTTTAACAAAACAAGAATCATCTAAATCGGTTTATAAACAAAGGAGTTATGCCTAAAGATACGTATTGAATTCACGTAAAGTGGTAACGAAAACGACAGTATTTTCAAGATTTTCTGAAAACTACTGAACCGATTTCAAAATTTCAAAAAATGGGACCAACTTGGAAACCAACCTGATGTAATAACGTTTGAACCATTTCAATCGGTTCAGCCGTCTTCGAGTAATCGGTGGACATACACAAAAAAAAAAAAAAAAAAACATACATACAGACGAATAGAGAACCTCCTCCTTTTTGATTTAGAAGTCGGTTAAAAAAGGCATACCTACACGAAGCGTCAGTCTGCTGAAGTTATGATGCAATTGAATCTAACAAAGCAATATGTTACTGTTAACAGCGTTTTGGTACGTGGGCGTAAGATCCAGGCAATAAGCTATTGAATAGCCTCCTGATTTGCCAGCCCACACACAGGAAATTGTTCCTCTTCTCGAGCAAACGGCTGAATTCCAGTGGGTTTAACGTTGCTTTTTTCAATTTGTTTTTAAGGATTGCATTGTCGTAAAGTATTAAAAAGTTTTAACTACTTCAAAAAAAAATTATTCGAATGTTTCATAACGAACACAACGTAAAAGTCAAACGGACAATATGTTCAAGTAAACATTTTGTTTTGGGTCTTTATCCTGCACACAATACGTTAACGGAACAGCCACTGCTTTTAAAAACATATTTCACTCACAGATTTCGCTTCCTTACTATTGCATAATAAGTACTTACCTACCTATAGATGTGATATGTTTTCTTTTTATTATGATATACTTACGCACATAGTTTTTCAACTAATATTCATATTGGATGCTCTCCAACTGTACCAGAGCTCAGAAACCAGCTAATAGATACTGTTGCTACCCCGCCTGAGAAGCCGCGGATTACATTATCACCGACTGCCAATGCTATTTGGCATTATAAAATACCATTTTTCGTCGTAAACAATGTATTTTCGTCGCGGCATTCGCTGTTGACGCCGTGAATGCTCGTAATCCAATGCTGTTTCCACGGTATGATTTTGTTTATTTTTCTTTGTAGTTGTTCTCCGTCTTCTAAAGAGTTTATAATAATGAACATTTTTAATCTTTTTTCTCAGGGTTGGTAATATCGGTACGTTTTTCTTTTGTTTTATTTTCAATTGTTTTTTTATATATCTTTTTTCTTGTATTTGTATGTCACAGTAGTTTATGGATATCTTTTCTTGTTTCTCCAGGGAGGAGGGAAGTTCGTCAGGTTCTTCTTCGTCACCTGTCGTTACTGCTGCTAGTCGCTCAACGGTTGAAGCCGCCCCACCTATAAATGTGACAGTAGCAGTGGAGTTAAACGCAGAGGTAGAGCCAGAGCCAGAACCAGAAGCAGAAACAGAAACAGAAGCATATGAAGACAACGCTGATGGCGACGGCGACGGCGAATGATAACGCGCCACTTTCATTGTTAATTTATTTGTTTTTTAAGTCTTTTAATGGTTTAATTGTGAGAGATTTTAGTCTATTTAGTTTTGAATATTTGTTTTCTACTTATATTAAAATGTTAAGTTGCTATTTCTGTTCCCAACGAAAGAGTTTCATTTCGAAGATTGCAAAAACAAATAGGTAGCATTTTATGCTTGAAATTCAATAAGTACAAAATACTAACTATGAGCTAGTATCGCATAAACAATTGGATGCAGAACGAGAAACAATGTTATTCTTGCTCATGTGACATTTTTATGATGTCCTTTATGAGCGTTTGCTCATGAAACATCGGTCACGGCATTACGAACTTTGATAAAAGGTCGTAAAAATAGTTTTCCTTTGGCTAGGTAAGATCGTTCCAGTATGGATGATTGGAGCTATTGTCGTCTCGCCGCGAGTATATTAGCACATGTCCGTCTGCGCAGGAGGCGATAATTCATCTATTTCTACAAAAATGACCTTCAATTCGGAACGCTTGTGAGCAGTCAAGTTCTAGGTCGAATGTTTGTTGGCCGAAAAACAATATTTGCAATACAGATTTGACATAGGCCCATCGCGCATTCAAACGATAAAACCAAAATAAAATCGTTAAGTTTTCGGTTATAATTTGTGACTATTATTCTCTCTAGTTAAGTATCTTTCTTTCAAACTCAGGCCTTCGTCGATAACAATATCAATAAAGAAAGAAATAGGATTGCCAAGTATATTATGTTTTTGAAAAAAAAAACTATTATTTTGTTTTTGGTTTTATCGTCCGAAGTTACAGCGATTATGCCAATAAATTACAATTAGCACTTTGTCAATACATACTCGTACATAAATCTTCAGGATAGGTATATATTATACCTACTTAATCTATACCTATCCTGACTATGATTACAATTCATAGGTAAGTATGTTATGCAAAATTCAAAATTCAAAATTCAATTGTGACATTGTGACAAATTCTGAAAATATTTCATAGTATTTCACTCTATCATTAACATCAGCAGCATAGATTCCATTCCTGAACATAGCCTCTTCCATTGAGCGCCACAAAGAGTGGCTGTGGGCTATGCAGCCAAAGGCTTCCCGCAACCTTAACCAGGTCATCGGTGGCCCTTTTTTTTCTCCAACGGTTGTCAGTTCTGCGAGCGATGGCCACTTCAATTTTGCTACTCTGCGAGCTATGTCGGTAACCTTTGTTTTTCTGCGGATCTCCACGTCGCGAACCTTATCACCCATAGAGATACCGAGCATCGTTCTCTCCATAGTTTTTTTTAGCTTATTTAAGAGGCCTACTATCAGAGACCACGTTGCTCATGTGTGTAGGTACCTACATTACTCGCAGACTATTGTCCTTTTGCTCTCCGGGAGACGGGACGAGAAAATATCGCGCTATTGGATTCTTCGTGCCACCCTTCGATCATTGATCGTAGGTGCCACCACTTTATCGAAGTTGGACTTGCCTAACCAGATTATTTCACTTAATTTTTGTTTATCTATATTTATTACTAAATAACATCATACACACTGTATGTCTGTGATCATACAGTTTGCATCTACTTACACTTCCTGAGGGTAGGTATCAGAAAGCTCAGACTCTAAAACATCAAAAAATTATCTACTTATTAGTTATTAATTGTTTATTTCACTTAAGGTTGCTTGGAAAAGATTGTCATAAGGCAATAAGGCCGCCTATTGTTTGTTTTCTATAAGTATTTTTTACGCGACTGCCCAAAAAGGAGTGTATTGAGTTTAGTCGTGTAAAAACACGCTCTCATTGCACCTAGATTTAAGTATTCCATGGCATGGTACCCCGACTGCAATGAGACCTTGTGTTTACCTACTTTTTAGTTCGTTTAGGTATTAAATTAATTTTTTTAAAGTATTGTCTAACTACTGGTGTTATATTTCTTTTATGTGTGCAATAAAATTGATTTTATTTAATATTTTATTGTTTGAATTACATTTTATCGTTATATATGTAACTGATTCGTGGCACTGGAACTGGTAACATTAAAAAAAAAATTCAAAAAAATAAACCGCCTTCAAAAAAACTGCAAACAAAAACTCACTTCCCAAAAACACGTAAAAATGAAAAATAAATTAAATCATCCAATTCAAACGACTAAAGTCCGGGAATTTTTCTAATTAATCTTGGAACTTACTGATCATTTAAGTCGGTGACAAGCCATATAATAATATGACGTATTTGATTGTTTACAATTCACACCACTCAGCGCATGAGGTAGGTTTTGTGTGTTATTCTTTCACTAAGTATTTATTCTTGTTACTTTGGGCTTGTCACCGACTTCAATCAGATCAGTAAGTTCCAAGATTAATTAGAAAAATTCACGGACTTTAGTCGTTTGAATTGAATGATTTAATTTATTTTTCATTTTTACGTGTTTTTGGGAAGTGAGTTTTTGTTTGCAGTTTTTTTGAAGGCGGTTTATTTTTTTGTTTTTTTTTTATTTTTCCATTTTTAGTATGAGAACGCTGCCAAAAGAAATCGCAAAATGAGCGAGCGTAGCGCAATGTGCAACTACTAAAACCTATAAGTATCTCAATTAGGACACTCGGACAAGAATCACCCTCTAACTCTGTTATAACTGTTATCACAAAGTAACTATGCGGGCGGGCGGTCGCCCTCACAGAGTACAAAAATATATTTTCGTGTTTTGTTGTTATAGTTTAACCTTCCACCATCAGCTAACCTAAAAAACTTGAAAGAATACAACTTAAGGTCTATTCGTGCATATGGTACGTAACCAAACCAAACATGCTTTAACTTCCTTTACCTTCCATCATCAGCTCACCTAAATAACCTGAAAGATTACAACTATATTTTTTTTTACGTATCAACAATAACTAAAGAATGTTCCTCCAACTCCTAACCATTGAGGAGTTGTATCTTCCATTACCATGAGCTGATGGCTATCAGATGCAAATGCTTGAAAAATTTTAAAAATACATTAAATGCGTAATCTGTCTGAGGGTTTTCCTCTTTCCCGTGGATTCTACCATCAGATCTTGACTTGGTTATAATGAGACCAAAACAGGAGTATACTCTTTCAAATAAAAAAACATTGAAATTGGTAAATAGTTAGTATAACTTAGATTGTAATTTTTCATTTAATCCTATGACCAGCCCCTGCGAACGTTGCTTAACCGCAACAATCGCAAAACGCGATGAAAACCCACATCACCAATCGAGGTCCTGGAAGTGAAGCCCATATATACCCATTATTCTATGACATAATTAGTTTCCGCGTGTGGCTTTGGCCGCGTGAAACTTATATGGGGCCAAATCGAAAGTGTACCCAATCGAACAAAAAAACAACTATAAAAATCGGATCACTAACGCCAGAGTAATCGGTATACATACATCAAACAAAAAAAAAAATACGCGTTGAATTGAGTACCTCCCTCCTTTTTTTGGAAGTCGGTAAAAATAATAAAGAAAAAAAAAGATAATATATTTCTTTTCTTTTCAGTATAACATAAAAACATTTACTGGCCCCCACACTAGGCTTAGCTTGACCTGTCTATTGAGCGAAAAGAATTTCTTTATACTCTGCTCTCATGTTCATGGCAGATCATCATGTCAGCCGAAAGACGCCTACTGCTAGGCATAGGCCTCCCCCAAGGATCTCCACAACGATCGGTCCTGCGCTGTCCGCATCCAGTGGCTTCCCGCGACCTTGACCAAATCGTCGGTCCACCTTGTAGGGGGCCTGCCCACGGAACGTCATCGTCGCCCGATAATTCGGAACGTCGCCGTCGTCCAGCATTTTTGGGAAGCCAATAATAAAAAAGCTATCTGAACCTCTTTTCACAAGCTTCAAAAGAACTTGAACTGTGATTACCTGATTGATATACCGTAGAAACAGTACAGACAATAATCCCCTTTTTTTAAGGGAGGGGAATGCGTTTACGCATATACCCCATCCACGTGCGGTGTGGTGGCTATGTGGGCCTCGCCTAAGGCTGCCTCCCGATCCCCCATCAAGCGACTATAGTTACACACAATAAACCCTTGGAGATAATAGATAACTTTGCCCGAAATGCGAAAAAGGGATGAACGTAAAGTGGCCATGGTAAACGATAAACTGGTCCTACCTGAAGGTAGAAAATCGTTTAAATCTTTGCGGAAATGATAAACTGGTACATACTCGAAAGTAGACAATCGTTTAAATCTTTGCTGATTTCGGACAAAGTTTCCCCTAGCCTAGGGTCTTAGGGTCCTTCTCTAGTTCGCCCCATCTGGCCTGCCCACCAAGAGAGTGGCCTTATGGGGAGCTGACGAGGAAGCTCCCTCCCTCTGTCCGGCCCCCTCTTTAGCTTACGAACTCGTCAGGGGGTGGGGCAGGGATTAGCACCGCCCAGCCCTGGCGCTAAGCCTGTTTGGCTTGGGGAGAGGGCTGGGTGCGGCAAGGGACATGCTCTGGCTGTGACCGAGTCCAACATGCCGTTTAGTATGCCTAAAGATCTCATTCTTCTCTTGATACAAAAAAGAGCCCTAGGGGCCAAAGGGACTCCGTTATTATGGTAGGTGTAAGCACAGAATAAATAATACCGGCATTCAAAATATCAACCCCCTTACTCTTGAATAAAATTTTATTGGCATTAGATTGAATTAGTGTCAAACGTAAAAAGTAAGGACTTTATTGCTAGGCGATAAAGATCACCGGTTCAATGTTTGACTTTAACTTCCTAATTGGCAATTGGAATTTGTTTCAAGAGTGAGGGGGCTGAAAGGTTGTCAGTATCAAGAGCATACCGAGATCCTTCCAGATAATACCGAGTTTGGGGCGATGAGTCAAAATATAAAGATAGAATACTGGTAATATTAATACTGTGGCGTAGGTTTTACGTGTAAAGTGTTGCTTGTCTGTGGCAGGGGCTGGTTGCCGGCCAGTATAGAGGAGGGCGCGGCCGCCGGCGCTGGCGCCGCCAAACATGCGCCAGGGCCCCACCAGTCCCCGCCAGACCCAAGCACACCGGGGTCCTCCTCGCGACACCCGGAAAATCCCACGCTCAGAATGTCCATTCATAATATGGATAAAATGCAATTTTAGGTCAGTATCAGTCCCTACCTATTTTAAATTCATTCGTATTTCCCTTCGTAATCGAATCAGCCTCCTGATTCACGAACCGTCGCTCGGAAACGGAATCGGATTCGAATTCTGTGCTTTGCCCTTGTCTATTCTATAGTGAGTGATAGAGACAGGGCATACATTCCGCTGTCGGGAGCGTTTCCGACGGTTCGTGAATCAGGGGGCTGAAATGAAGAGATCGCAACTAAAACAACCGACATCGCTCGAAAGATTGTTCAGCTGAAGTGGCAGAGGCGGTACACATAGCGCGGAGAACTGATGGGGCGTTGGGGCGGAAAGGTTCTCGAATGGCGACCGCGCACCGGACGATGTTCCGTGGGTAGGGTTCCTACTACAAGGTAGACCGACGATCTGGTCAATGTCGCGGGAAGCCGCTTGATGCGGGCAGCGCAGGACCGATCATTCTGGGGATCCTAGGGGAAGGCCCAGCAGAACCTTAGTGTCGTACGGCTGACATGATGAAAAAAAACTTTGTTTTCAATACATGTTTATTGTATTTCTTTCTGCCATCTTTTTTATTGATAGTCTGGCTGGTTCCAATTGATTTTCACACCTTAACATACCTAATTTACATTTAAAACTACAAAAGTGTGTCAAATTATCTCCAAACTACCTATTGTAGGCCTACCATTTTTCTAATTTGAAACCCAAAAATCAGCGTGCCAAGACGAATATTAAAATAAGATACTGTTGGTGGGTGGTGGGTGGGACGCTTATACGTATGGTCATTTATCGAAACTCGGCCGACATTAACTCAAGCAGCGCGCGCGCACTGAACGGAATATCATGCTACTGCGCCACTGAATCTGCCTAATCAGCAAGTAGGTAACAAATTAGGCAGACTTTATAGCTGACTTCATATTCTTTCAAGTTAAATTTTGTTCTCTAGGCATTGGATGCCGGACCCTGCGTACGCACAAGCGATGGAAGCTCAACGCGCCGCGGAAGCCCAGCGCGCCCCAGCGCCGGCGCCGCCTGGGCAGCTCCCGCCGCCGCCGCCAGCGCCACCCGCGCCGCCCCCACCTAAAAAATAACAGAAATATAGCTCCAGTTGGTCCCTCAAGCGTTAAAACACGACGATGGAGGCATTGTCGCTGCCTGATCGTCGACCGCGCTGCCCCTAACCTAAACGATGTCAGTTGGTAAAAAGGTGAGGACTAAGTATGTAAGTGTATTCCTTCCTACTAGGTGTTAGATGTCCGATCCTCAGTATTACACAAGCGATGGAGGCTCTACGCGCCGCGGAGGCCTAGCGCGCCGCAGCCGCCGGGAAAGCGGCGCCGCCTGGGCAGCTCCCGCCGCCGCCGCCAGCGCCACCCGCACCGCCCCCACCTAAAAAATAACAGGAATATACCTCCAGTTGGTTTATATCCTCTTCCTTAAGCTTGTCCGCTCCAAAGAGGTCCCAGCGCAGTGATGCGTACATCGGGCATTCTGCCATAAAGTGGTAGCTTGTTTCTTCTCTTTCTTTACATTGCGGACAGATTGGGTCCTCTGTCCGTTTGATCACTGATAGGTGCCTGTTTAGTGGACAGGTGTCCAGTCAGTACTCCTACAATCGTTCTTATGGTTCTCCTGCTACGTTTCAACAACTCTCTAGTTTTCTTCTTGTCAACTGATTTGATGAAGATCTTAGACTGTCTGCAGTCCTTTCTTTTCATCCATCTTTGGTTGGCTTATATGTAAGACTCCTCTAGGACTTTTAGGTGACTTCATCCTTTAACTTATATTTGAGATGGCTAGTACCTACATAATGATGGCTAGTACATCTGAGACGGTGCGGACGAATTTTGAATCAGTTGGTGCGTCACATTGACTTATTTGATTAAAGGCCTGTCGCGAGCGCGCAGCTTACTTTCCTTTTGATCGAGCCCTTATGAACAAGGTGAGGTCGCATGGTCGGTAACCAACCAATACCAATACTGTTTGTGGTATCTGCATCCAAAACTAATAAGTATTTAATTTATTGACCAGCATAGCATACACACTACTTTATATCCTTCGTCCGCTATTGTATCTTACCGCTCGTTCAAGGACAGGGCGAATTTGGCATCAGTTAAGTCATTGACTTATTTGATTCCTAAGACGTCTGTCGCGAGCGCGCAATAATAGCACAATTTTCCCGCGCCGCCTCTCCTTAAACGGGCCTTTACTCCCAATTATAAAAAAGAATGATTGCTTGAGCTTTCAAGACCAGTTGTTCAGTGGTAAACAATTCACGTGTGTGATGTTGGTACCGTGACGCACGCTCATTGGACCGCCACCAAGAGGCGCGGCGAGGCGGGAATATGTGACGGACGAGGCTGTTATGAAACTGTTATGAAAACGAACATTATTTGGATCTTGATGGGTTCTGGGGCCTTACGAATTAGTGTTGTTAAAGTAATATTAAAGTGTCGTTGTAAACGTGATGGCATTATGCGTAGTTTATAGCATGGAAGAGGACGGGGCCAGGTAACAAACTTCAATATTAAGAATAACAGCTGATGGTTAGGAGCTGATGATTGTGTTACCAACTGAATAGATTTACTGTCTGTGCCAGATACCCATCAAAATCAAAATCAAAATCAAAAATCATTTATTCATTTTAGGCTGATACAGCACTTGTGAACGTCAATGAAGCTACGCTATCGGTTCGCAAATCCTACGGCGGGAGGCCTTGTAACGAGAAGAACCGGCAAGAAACTTGATAAGATAGGCAAAGACAAAGTTTAAGGGTTTGACATACCTACTTATTTCCGATGTAATTTTTTGTCGATTGCTGACGTGTCGATTCGTGGTTCACCCTAAAAATACCCTAAAATATTCTAATCATAACGTAGGATAACCTCGGTTAACCGCCTCTGTGGTCTAGTGGCACAGCTAGTTGAACCTACACTACACATGCACCATCACTATCAGACTAAGAGGTCCCAGGTTCAATTCTCATATTGTATTCGGTTTGGTGGGTGGTAGGAGATGTTATAAATCCGCCTGACCAGGTACCACCATTTATCTAAGTCTGACGCTATATAGCAACGATGTTTTTAGCATTGTTGTGCTCCGGCAGCTAGATATAAGATTCCTCGGTGTTGAGGATTCCGGGAGTATTGCGCTTCCATCTGACGATAAGATTAGGCTGAACCTTATCTTCACTTAACATCAGGTGAAATAAAAGCTAAGTGCTACCCCGTTTGTGGATTAAAAAAAATAACACAAATCTAGCAGTCAACGTCGTCGTAGTAAATGCGAATTTATTTTCATTATAAGAAACTAGCAGTCGCCCACGGTTTCACCTGCGTGGTTCCCGTTCCCGTGGGAATATCGGGATAAAAAGTATCATATGTGTTATTCCAGGCGTTTTTGCGTGAACGAGTAACAAACATCCATACATCCATACTCGCATTTATAATATTAGTAGAATCTGATTTCTGACCAAACGAAAATTCCATTCTAAAATTTCGCGACACGGTGCGGCTATATTATGTAAAAAGCGAATGTATCTGACAAAGGCAAACGCAATCAGCCTCCGTGACAGATCGGGATGTTTTGTCCAAAACGCGTTGAAGCGAAGCAGACAGACAGACAAACCGTTCCGCAGCTATCGGATAACAAGCTGACGAAATTGCATTTTTGTCACTACGGTGCTAGTTAAATTTGAAATTAAATTCTAATTTAGTTCAGAAATGGACTATGTAGCAGCGAGTTAGTTACATAATGATATTTATAAGCAACCTATAAAATAAAAATAAAATAATAAATAAATAACTTCTTACACATCATACCTCCTGAGTGTTATAATGGAGCACTGTCTTAAATAAGTACACAAAAAATTACTGTTCGAGTGTCAAAATACTAAGTCTATTTTTAGCGATGGTCTAAGATATGAAGAGTTCTATCTTCACTGCACCATCTGTTTACCACACTAATATTGCCACACTAATACCACACACAATCATAGGTAGGTGCACATCAACATCAGCCATTATAAGTCCCCACTTCTAAGGCATAGGCTTACCGGACGACGACGTTCCGTGGGCAGGCCCCCTACAAGGTGGACCGACGATGTGTCAAGGTTGCAGGAAGCCGCTGGATGTGGGCCAAGTAGGACCGATCGTTGTTGAGATCCTTGGGGGACGCCTATGCCCAGCAGTGGGCGTTGTTCGGCTGACATGATGATGATAGTCTTCAAATGTCAAGCCCATGCTCATATCCATATTTTTTAGCCAGTACCCCCCCCCCCCCCCCCCCCCTCCTTATCCGTCTAAATCAGGCGTTAAATACGGAAGCCATAACAAGCTACAAGTTCGCGACGCGACCGAGCCACTTTCGTTTCGTCGGTCAGTTTGTTAATCCTGGATTAGTTTACTTCCTACCTGGGCAGTTGTGACTCTTCATTTAATTTTGGTCGGTTTATTAGTTAAGTGTTGAAACAAATTTTTTTGCGATGCTCGTGAAAATTCCAGAAATAATCAGCGTTTTATTTAAGTCTTTATCGCAATTCGGAAATCTATAAAAAGCGGTGATTTTTGCAGCGTTTTCCGTTATAATCTTATCTTTGGCAATACCTATACTACGTTGAGAATTTGAGATGTGATAAATGTCGATAAAGTAGTTCTTATTCTAAAACACCCAGCCATTTTTTGATTCATATGACCTCATCTTTGATTAATATTATTACATACTTGAGTTGAGAATATATTTGTTCGACTTGGAAGTTTTGGATTGTATTCCAAAATTTTCGGAAAATCCACCGGAAGCTTCTGAAATGATTGCTATATCATGTGAAGATTTTTTTATACACAACGGAGTAGCACTTAGCCTTCATCACACCTGATGTTAAGGTGGTGATAAGGCTGAAGATGGAAGCGCACTACTCCCGGAATCCTCAATCACTGGGGAACTAGTTATCTTATGGCTAACTGCCGGAACCCAATAATGCTGAAAACATCATTGTTAAGGCGATGGTAGCTAGCCAGCCGAACAAGTCCTACCACCAACCAAACCGAATTCAATATATACCTACCCCCACTGGGAATCGAACCCGGGACCTCTTGTTCTGAAATCGGTGGTGTGAACCACTAGACCATAGAGGCGGTTAAAGTTGTTACCTAGGTCGTTAGCATAGATAAATAGCGAGCATATTTTCACAGGCGTCAAAATAGAAACTGAAACTTTCAGTTCCCTGCGTAACTCTAAACTTTCACACAGCCATAGAATGGGCGTTGTCCATTGTTGGGAAGGCCAATTTTCTGCGACACCTAATGGAATTGAAATTCCGCTAAAAGCTGTTACTTTTGCAGCCGAAGCAGAGTTTCCCCTTCGAGCAGAATGCGGTTTGGGACGTTTAATTACACGTGTCCAATGCACTTGGATACTGGATTCGTCATTTAAAGCTTCCCTTCTCTGTAAGGTTCTTGTGGGCTGCCCTTATTTTGAACCGGAACAAGAACAAGTGATCAGAGTGAACTGATATTGATCCTAAAGAATTGAGAGTACATATCTAGCCTAGCGATCGACAACACGATAAATAGGAGCTTTTAAATATAAATTTTAATTTTAATCCAAAATGCTGTCATCCCAAAACAGTTCCCATCACAGCTAATGCTAGTTACAAGGTTACAACCCTTTATTTAACTTGCAGTGCATGTGTGTATGTCCGTTCGGGTCAAATCTTGCAATCTAAAGACCCACTTCCCAGTGTCCGGTTGAGATGGAACTTTGCATACAGGTTTGGTTTGGATGACAATACAATATTAAAGTACAGTCAACAAAAAAGCTTGTCATAAAAACGAAGTTTTCACAAAAAACTTATTTAGCCTGTAGCCCTTCCCTTGATTCAGTGATATACAACCATTACGAGTCACTGTTAATTGTAGGAGTTGGGACTGAGTGGACTTTATTTGGATCCTATCACACGATAGCCTTTTCAAAAGAAGTAATAGATATTATTGGTGCTTTTGAAAGTTTATTGCAACCTTTACACCAAGCATTTGTAACGACAATGCGGCGCATAGGTAATCCAATAAACAATCTATCCTAAGAGCTACCGAATTTGGCCTCATGTCATGCTGTAATCAGTTATTATCACATCTCGCAACAGCTGTGATCGTGCCAACTAGCCATAAATACCATAGTGCCAAGCTTTTGATGGTTGTGTTAGGTTTCTTGACCTACATGTTGTTGTTTATTATCAATGGTTTCAAATAGGTAGCTGTTGAATTATCATTAATTTGTTTTAAAAACGCGTATTGCTGCCGTGCATTTGTAACCATACCATACCTACCCTACCATACACTTCACTTCACCGAAAGGAATTGAAGTTTTTTTAGTTCTTTGGCCCTTAACCCTAAACAGCTCGAGAATTTCGCTTCTGTAACTAAATATTTCTCAAGTAAAGGTTGAAACTATGTTTTCGGATTTTTTTCAGCTGCTCCTCTTATCCACCGTCAAAATGTAGCCTACGTTCGACGCTTATTATAATCCATCAAATCTCGAGCCCCGCCCACTTCGGGCACCATAGTATGCCGTAGTGGAATGGACACTGCGCGCGCGCAGGTCGACGCCCGGAGCGGTGACTCACTGGAGTTCCTATTACGGCAGACGTCGTCGCATGCGCATTCGGAACACGAACGTTCGACATTAACGACTATACTGGTATAATTTGATACAGAAATGAGCCACGCGGCCAAGCTAAGCTTATTAAAATTCCCCTCTTTGAAATTAGGGACTGTGTAAGATTGGATTGATGAGAGGAAGTGACACTCACTATCACTAGTTTTAAATTGTTCTGCGTCTAGAACTTGCTTGATAAGTCCTTGTTATGTCCTTCGACTTTTCCTTGTTGTCCTTTTTTCTTATCCTACTCAATGAAGCTCTTAGGTATAACGGAGACGGTGCAGGCGCATTCAGATCACGAACGTCTGCCATTAATGACTAGACTTGTACCTACATTATTAATTTATTATTAGATAAGAGCCACGTGGCCAAGCCACCGAATAATAAAGAAGGTGCCAAGCCAAGCTTATTAAATAAATTACTCCTCTTTTAAATTAGGGGCTGTGAAACATTAATTACCTATTAAGGATTGAATCAAGGAAGTGAAACTCACATTGTTCTGCGTCTAGAACTTGTTTAAATTTATGTCGAGTATTCCTTCAATATGATATGACACAACCCCAAAGATCAAGAAATACCTAACAAGTTATTGTTAATTGATAGGCCTACTAGTAGAAATCTGTTATATTTTTTTTATTTTATTTCGTTGAAATTCCATCCAAGACATTCTCTGAACTAATCAGCAAAATGTATCGTGTCACATACTTTTATTCTAACGAAATAGCTAGTACTATCATGCCATAAGTAGATATTATGATGATCGTGTGCATTTCTTTGCCTGCATTCCCCGACTGTTATTCATTTTGCTTTTGAAATCGCTGTAACTCTACCCTCTCTCCCCTTTTGACACAATGATGTTTTGAATTGAAGACAGTACTCAACTACAAAACATGTGACATTGAATTCGTGAAATCTTAGGGTTGTTTGTCGATGTAGTTTGTTCAACTTCTGTTGTCCCAAATATAAAGTTAGAGGTAAGAAGCCAGTTCCTCGGTGATTGAGGATTCCGGGAGTAGTGCGCTTCCACCTTCAGCCTTATTACCACTTAACATCAGGTGTGATGAAGGCTAAGTGCTACCCCGTTCTGGATAAAAAAAAAGTTTTGTAGATGACAAAATTTAACCAGTGGTTTTTTCACCAGGATTGGACACCAAACGAGATATGGAGAGGGGGATAAGACTTGTTCCGAGAGTTGTTGCTAACAGGTACCTACCTATTAGTTTTATTTAGATAGTTATCATATTTATGGAGCATTTTGTTGGGTTTGCCGCTATTTTATCTTTTAAGATTTTATTTTACGTCAACTTTAATCTATATCTATAAATTATTTGCTAAAATATTGTTATCTAATTTCTATAAATAACACAGTCTCTAGAAAACTACTTAAGAGCTAAATAAATTGGTGTGATTGTAAGAAATTTAGTTCTATTTATTATTATTGTATTTCGTGCTAAAACTTTTCTCCTCTTCTCCCCAGAGAGAATCAAAGCACTTAAGGCGCCGATTCCCGAAAATAGGGTATTTTAAATTATGGCTTACTCGCAAACCACAAGTACTCAAAATTTGGAAAAAATATGTGTTATTTTACAGTTATTTATCTAGTGCTTCCGGCCGTTTTTTTCGATTGGTGATATTTAACTGTGTCAAATAAAATCCCAAACATCCGTCTAATCGTTATCCAAATATCCTATTACTTGCAGTACCTATACTGGGTTTTAGTTAATGAAAAATATACGAAAATAATTGTCTTTGAATAGCCGAGGGATTCCGGCCGTAAAAAGTTTTAATTTATTTTTATTTAATTTTTTAATTGAATTTTAAGTGATTTTCCATTCGCGGGGCGCTCGCGAGTTCACAGTTCACTGCCGGTTGCCGATGCGTCCGCGTGAAGTGTATCGCGCGCGGCCGAGCAAGCGTTAGCGTGCCTATTTTGGTAGGGAATCCTCGCCTTAAGTAGGTAGCCGCGGGCGCAAGGCTAGTTCCCAATAATTTTGTCCCTGTACCTACTTAGAAATCAGTCGAGTTGCTTTTTCAATACATACAAGAACGTTTTGATGTCTTATTTTTAAAACTTCACTAATTATTTACTTGCGTATTTAATAAATTCATGCATTTATTGCAGAATCAGCAACAGAAAATATTTTCCAAGAAACAGAATATGAAGTCTACTATACGCGACAGTTGAAATTACTACAGATTCATATAGCATCAAGTACCTAATTAATTGACCTACCTATGTATGAAACTGTTATTTCATGTGTATGATCGTATGAAATATTTTGGGATTGAGATATCGCTCAAATTAACCTTAATTTTCATAACACGGTAAATGTATTGAAGAAGATTACTTGTTATTGTCACCAAGGTGTTTACTTTCACGAATTTTAACAATTGAATAAAATATCTAGTCATAGTCAGTCGTTTGTTATTTCCGTCCAATACAATCATCGTAAATAACCTTTATACAATAACGCCATGTCATGGGAAATTCAATGTAATTAATTAATTTAGGTAGCCAAGTTAGGGATTATTTATATATTTTCCTACATAATCATTAATAATTAATATTGTTCGTACTTATTCACTGTATTTTTTTTAATCTGCCACGGGGTAGCACTTAGCCTTCATCATACCTGATGTTAAGTGGTGATAAGGCTGAAGGTGGAAGCGCACTACTCCCGGAATCCTCAACCACTGAGGAACTGGATATCTTATCTCTAACTGCCGGAACACAACAATGCTGAAAACAATGTTGCTATGGCGTCAGACTTAGATAAGAAAGCGGTAGCTAGCCAGGCGGACTTTGAACATGACTTAGCACAACCAAACCGAATACAATATGTGGGTACCCCCGATGGGAATCGAACCCGGGACCTCTTGGTCTGATCAGATCAATACCGGAGGTGAGTACCACTAAACCACAGAGGCGGTAAGATTTGGTTGTTATGAATCTGTTAGTATTACCTATCTGGCAGGTTTCAATAAAACATCTCTAATAATGACATTCCCAAAAATCCTTTCATGAATACATAGACAACCGTAAGTTATATCTTCGAAAACGTGCCGACTCCCGATTACCACAGATTTTAATCATCTCTCTCATCAGTAATAGAGAATCTCAGTAATAGAGAACAGTTCGTCGAAATAGAAAATTATAACATTGTAGCTCGTAAAATACAAAATACAAGATCCGATGGTATGATAGTTAACACATCTATTCCACAAGGCAGCGTCCTGGGATGTTTGTTTTTAATTTACATAAACGACCTGCCTCCAGCTATAGAAGAAGAGTGCATCCTGTTCGCAGACGACGTCTCTATTCTTACGGCAGCTGAAAATTCCAAATACTCTTAACTTCGATATCAAACATGTATTTGATAAAACAACCGAATGGATGAATGACCACAATCTTAAGATAAATTTTAGAAAAACTAAACTTATAAACTTTCACCCACACCAAAAGGACACCCTAAATTACAAATTTTATTATAAAGACCAAAATATAGAAGTTGTCAATGAATTTAACCTTCTTGGACTTAAGTACTTTAGATAAAAATATCAAATGGAAGCAGCATGTCAAAAATACAAGATCCAAGATTGCTAGTTTTACATATGCTTTTAGAGAAATTAAAAGAACCACTAGCATTCAAACTGCGTTAGTCATGTATTATGCATATGCATATTCATGGCTGAAGTATAGGGTAATCCTCTGGGGAAATAGTACTGATGCACCTACTATTTTTATATTACAAAAGAAATTACTTAGAATATTGGAAAATTTAAAAAATACAGAGATGTAAGCCAAATTTTTAAAAAATACGATATCCTGACTTTACCTTGTATCTATATTATGGAAATATGCAAATTTGTCCGACAACATCCGGAATTATATACCAAACGTAAAGACGCTCCAATTAAACATGCAACGCGAAATAAAAATAAACTAATGTTACCCACTTCACGATCACATCAACACTCATCTAGTCCTTATGTAATGTCCATAAAAATTTATAATAATCTTCCAGAACAAATTAAAAATGAAAACAATTTTAATAAATTTAAAAAATATTTTAAGTGCTTATAATTAAATAAAAATTATTATACAATTAATGAATACTTAAACGACAAAATACTACAGAAATATGAAATTTGACATTTACTGATATTATTAATAAAATTAAAATAATATAATTATTAATAAAATCATAATACACATTCAGTGCAATAATAAAATGTAAATTATGATTTTTTTTATAAAACCACTCAATGGTTACGCACGCTTAAATATGCTTACGGGGCAATGGTTCCTCGGCACAGCTCCGCTCCGCTCCGCTTCGCTCGCTCGGCTTTAAATTAAGTTTTACTCAAAAACTAGAAGGATTTAATAAAAACTAATTATTGATTTATAATGCTAGTTAAATTTGCAATAAGATTGTATAATTTGTAGATGGATTTTTATTACGATTTAATTAGAAACAGCGAGTTGAAGTTGCAGAAAAGGAAATGTTTTACCGATTTCTTTTTAAAACATGCAATAAATACTAATAAATAAACAATTATTACAGACCAATTTGTGTTTAAATAATAGTTTACAATGTTGTTATTAGATAAAAGTTAAAAAAAGATAACTTTCTTTTAGAAAAATATTGTTTAATTAAAGATATAAAAATGTAAGTAAAGAATCACCCTTACGGGCTACAAAAGTATGGATCGATTTCGTATCGACTTCTTTTTTGTAGGTAGATAAATTTTAAATATATACTTTTTATGGGTATTGAGGGCATAACAAGTATATATTAGTGTATTACAATATATTAAGTACAATATATTTAATTAAATTTTCATATTTTATTTTTCCATACTTAGCTAACATTGCCTAAATCACGCAATGGTTCCTTGCCTCCTGGAGGCAAGCAAGTCGGCGAGCTTCAATCGAATATAATCCGCCAAATTTTTATTAAATTGGACTAATTTCTTGTTCTACGATTAAAATAAGGTGTCTAGATTAAGATTGGTATAAGTTGGATAGGAACAGAGAGTGATTTGTTATAATTAATTAAAGTATTTTAATTAGCTGTCAGCTTGCCTCCAGGAGGCAAGGAACCATTGGGGCGGGTAAAAATACTTGCCTCTGGGAGGCAAGGAACCATTGAGTGGTATATGTATAAAATTAAAATAATTAGGAAAATACAAATATATCCACAAATAAAACGTTAATGATAAAATAAAAAATGAATTTTATGATGAAAATGGCGTCATCCTCACTTCCAAATTGCTGTGCCCGACAGGGTCCAAAATTGTATCCATATTTATAAATTTTAACAACCATGTAACATTTTGGAATGCAAATAAATTGATATTGATATTGATATTAATTCCGCCATCAGAATTCGCATTTTAACGTTGACTGATTTTTTAAATTCTGTTTTTACTGTTTTTTTTTATTTGTAAATGTCGTTTATTTCGTTTGATTGCCTGTATGTATCTGTATTATGAAGTCGGTAAATAGCGAAAAAGAAACAATGTAATTGCAAGCTGCATTGTACCGCATGAGTCGATAGCTGGGCGCGGCTGCTGGCCGGATGCGCAGGAGTCGGCTGATTGCCTCCCCCTCGCGCCCGCGTCTCCCGGCCCGTCCCGTCCCGTCGCCAATATAAGGAATACAATCATACGAAACATTACTTAATTCAAGCGATTGTCTGGAGGTTTAATATCTTTGTTTTCAATGGGGATCGTAATATTTTTGTTAAGAATCATTTACGGCCTGCCACGACATCATCCTCAGTAATTATTATTATTAATTATTAAAAACTTTATTACACAAAAACAATTTACAATTTTAATTACATTTCTTCGCAAAACCTAATGATAGGTTTGTCTGCTGTAAGGGATATACTTATAATATAGGCATAATAGAACTTATTATATGCCTAGATATTATTGTTGTTCAAAAACAATGGATGTTCAGTGACGTATCTTACTTACTAATGTCCGTTTTCACCAAAACTTATCATACGTAAGTAAGTCTTTCCTTAAATACCTACTGTCTGAACAAGTTAACTCGGCAGTTGGCTCGAAAACATCGCTTATACTCAGGTGCCGAGTTAATTTGTTCGGGCTTCCAGAATTAATAACCTATCCACAGATAGGGATAGGTGCGATCCAGATTAGTTGCTAGGCAACACCTAGCAACACCCTGGCAATTTATTTATTTATTATTATTTATTTATTATTATTATTTATATCAAGCCTTGCATAGCAACTAATTTGGATCGCACCTATCCCTACCTGTAGATAGGTTATTAATTCTGGCCGTTAGGGGAACCATAAATTTTGGTGAACACGCTATAAAGATTGATTATTGGGATGGGATTGGGACTGGCTGTACCATGGAGCTAGACTTTAATACTGAGGTAGGTAACTGGAGTTTTCACCCTGAATAAAAAAGTGTGCCCAGCAAATTTGACATTTAGTATGTAGTGGCTGTCAGTTGTCTCATATGACCATACGTATTTCTTTTTAAAGTGTAGGTGAGACGGAAGACAGCCACAGTGTAATTTGTGGCCACAAAAAAGTGTTAGTACTGCACTCTCCAGTTACCTCAGTATGTAGTTTATGCTTTTTGGGCTGTACCGTCACACGAGCCACGAACGTAACCACCATGATTTTGGCTCGACACTTTTTCTTTTCGAAAATACTCTAAAAAATACGAAATATCAAGATTATTCTTAAGGCGCTACTCGGAAAAATATGGACTTTTTGATTTAAAACTATAGGACGGTTACAGTTGTTAAAAATCTGGTAATAAGATATATATTTCTTCATACCTTTATCTAGAATCGTACCTATAGTTTCAAAAACACGATTTTATGATTTTGCCTCGACACTTTTTATTTTCGAAAAGACCTCTAAAAAATACGAAAAGTGAAGATTATTCTTATATGGGGTTACTTACACTATTGGAAATTGGTTTAATTAGTGGACACCAATAATATTTAGGATCGTATAGAAGCATTTTTTTAAATCGCTATAGTTTTTTAATACGAAGTGATTTTGTGTTTTTTTTGCGTAATCGGCAAAATCGGTCTCGCTCCCGCGCGCGTCTTTTTCTCATTGCTATCTCGCTTTAGCATTATTTTTCCGAGTATCGCCTTAAAACATGTAATGCATGAAAACTACAGGAAAGTGGTCGGTGGCGGCGTTTTTCAGTGGCCCGTGTACGCTGATGCTCAGACTAGTTTTTCAATGAAACTTCGCAGTTATTCGTTTACCAGATGTACGAGTCGAATCGAAGTACGAATGAGAGTTTTCTTGTATTTGCACCAAGTAGGTAGTAAGTACTTATGATTCCAACAAACATTCATTCGAGACTTTATCTAAGTACAATGACTAAAGTCAGGAAGGAAAACAATAAATAAAATATTGAACGACGCAGGACAATAATGATTTCGCAGTAAATCCTACTTTTTCAGTTTACAAACTCGAGTGTAAATTTTGTACCTATATCGGCATCTATCACTGTAATAAAGCCCACTCGACAACTGTTAATGCCGATAAGTTGCTGAGTTTTCAGATAAGATTAGTACAACTACCACTTGCACACTCTCTCCTGTTACTGAGAGATTATTTTGCAAAAAAACTGCTTTACGCTTCGACTGGAGAATTGGACTAAAAATAACCGTGTAAAGGCTGATTTACATTGATCCAGTAGCTCGAGCCAGTGTCGGCACTGGATTGGCACTGGATCAATGTAAACATGTTTCAATCCAGTACAGCGTCCAGTAAAACATGCTTACATTGATCCAGTGCCAATCCTGTGCCGACACTGGATCGAGCTACTGGATCAATGTAAATCAGCCTTTACTCAGTCATGCTGCTTTTTATTTTTGATAAATGGTCGAGGGCAAATTAATGGTTAATTTGCCTTTTTTAATATTAATATTTCAATAAACATATTATTATTTTATACCTACATTGGCTTCATTACCCAGCTTTTCGAATTCAGTCTTAAGATTTTCATCTTTTTTTTATTGTTGTTGTCCTGAAATTCCAATTTATTAATAGCGCTGGGTAAAGGTAAAGGTACTGATTAGGTTTCAATAAACATAATATTCTAATCTTACGTTAACATGCACTTCATATTCAGTTATAAGGTTTACATCTTTTCACCAATTGAGTGGTCCTGAAACTAGAGTGAGAGAAGCATAATAAACAACGGAAGTGACAGTATCTACCTGCAAGTTATCTTTTCATAGATACTTAAATATAAATTAACAATGCGAAGTTTACTTTTTTCTACCCACACTGGAACTAAATCGGTGTGACCAAAACACGATTATACGATAAACAACGTAACACATACACCTGACGCAACCATTTCGAAAACCTCGCAAACCTGCTTCTGCCGTTCACCCGATCAAGTTTATCAGAAACAGAGACGACCGATACAGTATCAGTATCGCATCGATGCGATAAAGGTTTATCGTCAATGTGTTTGTCAAACTCGTTGTTTTGATGTTCCGGAACTTTCTACGATGTGCACATGGGTTTTTCGAATCATCACGAGGAAATGGATGAGGCTGTACTTCGCGCTGTTGCTTCTACTGGCTGTGGCGCTGCTTGGGAACTTGTATATTATGTGAGTATGATTCAACTGTTGTTTTCGATATATCTGTACCAGACTCAGCATGGAACATGATATGATTATGATAAAGATATTTATCGATCCGAACTGTCAAAATGTATCTTTTTGTTAAATTTTCGTTAGTTCAGTATATTAGGTATATTAGGTATCTGTGTTAAGAAGGGTATATTTGTTGTTTCAAATAGCTTTATCACAGGCTAAACTAATATCTAATCTAGCGTGACCGAGTGGAGTGGTGTACGCACTGGTTTTCAAGGTGTCACTATCTCTGGAGGTCCAGGGTTCGATTCCCGGTCGGGTCGAGTAAATATTGAAAACGAATTTTCAGTAGAGATGGGCCGACTACGACGTTGGCCGACTAGCCGACTGGCCGATCAGTCGGCTATAAAATGGCCGACTAGTCGCCCATTTTATAGCCGACTGATCATTGTTGTCGGTAGCATCCGGATGGCATCCTATGTCCGTGGCCCTTCGTTTCCGTCCGAGTTTCTCGCACGCGCCGCGCGGACTACTAATAGGTTCTTTTTAAATTGTAATTTTAAACTTACGTTGGAAATTTATTGTACAAAAAAATAATACTTACCCCCTTATACATAAACGTTAGTTAAAGTTAAGCAATGTTTAAAAGTCATGCTGTCTCTATCTGCCATTATTGATAAGTAACGTTTATGAATTTTAATTCCAAATAATTCCAATAATTTCCAAAGAATTTCTGGATTAAATTGCAAACTGTACCTAACGGTGGTTATTTTATTATGATGAATGATGATTGATTGATGATTTACTGTGCTAAATGCTAAATGATGACTAATTGCTTTTTTATTTTTCATGTTTTAGCATAGAAATACCAATTAAATATTAGGCCGATTGGTCGGCACTTTTTGCCGACTAGTCGCTGACTACAAATATGGCCGGATAGTCGGCTTTTCCGTCTAGTAGACGACGACTAGACTAAAGTTAGGTAGGTACATCTATACATATAATAAAATCGTAGACTTTCCGTGTCTGTACATTGAAGATGTTTGCAAAAAAAATACCAGAACATGTTAGAAATAAGCAATAGAGCGTATAAATATCTTTTTTTAATTTTTTGTCTGTTTGTCGGTTTGTCTGTTGTCCTGTTTGTCTGTTTGTTTGTGCCGGGTTCACGCAAAAACCACTGAACGGATCTTAATGAAATTCTGTACGAAGCCAACTGGTTACTCTTAAAAAAGTATAGGATACCTTTTGTCGCGTAAAAACCCCTTATTCCTACGGGAAAATACAAAAACTGATTCTTACTAAAATAGATGGCGCCACATGATTATGAAAAAACGTTATATTTAATCGCTGTCTCAATTAATATTGAATCATGTTATTTTTTTGTACCTGCTTCAAAACATAATATAAATTGAAACTCATCCAGCCCCCCTAGCATGACCAACAAAATTCGATATGATATGATAAGTTATCCGGTTTAACTGACAAAAGACTATGGGTTTTGACGTTTGAATGTCGATAAGTCGCTTTATCATTCGATACATATCGCGTTTTAGGTGGTCATGCTAGGCTTACTGGCCCATATAAAATTATAAAAATAATTTCATGTTATTTACGTCATTATAACTACTAAGCAATAGATGGCGCAGGAAGTCAGTAAGATTACGATATACCTCTCACAAAAGTACATTCGAATGATTATATTAAGTAGGGTGAAAGCCCCCTCTGTTGCCACTTTAAGATGTTTTTCTCTTCTTTCGCCTATGGTCTTAAGTAGGTATCTATAAAATATAAAATTTATATCTAAAATTGTCAAGAATGCATATATACTTATACTTTTCTTTAAATTTTTAAATTTTTACAATTAAAAAAAACAAAAAAAAAATTACCGACTTCAAAAAGTATTTTTCACCTGAAAAGGAAAATATAATATCTTTCATTAAGGTACCTTTTTGAGGTCGGTGCCAGTCAGTTTATTTCTTTAAATTACTTTATATTTCTTAAGTTTTAGTGTATATTGTACCATAATATACCCACATATCGAAAACTACTAAACCAATTTTGATGAATCTTAGACTGTTCTCAAAGTAAGAATACACCTAATTTAAATCAAATAGAATCATCTCGATATGCCTTTAGATTTCGAGAAATTCGTGGACAAACATAGTAAAAAACATATAACTATACGTATAACCTATTTTTTAAACTTAACATGAGCGAAGGGTGCCGATTGATGTGTTTTTTGTTATTCAAATTTTAAAAGATACATTGAGAAATCAATACTTAACTAACTTAGATAAAATAAAAGAAACATCTAATTTGATGTTAACTGAAAAACGTTTATTGAATAATATTCCTAAGTCATAAGGAATTCTTACTATTGTCTTATGACTTAAAAGTCATTGATAAAAAGTATATATTAAAAAGCAAAAGTTATTAACGAAATGTTTTAAGCTAAGTATGCACTCGGGGCAGTGGCCAAGACTGAAGTTTTCACCCTATTGATGTAATATTTCTATTTCGCATTTCCACTCGACGCTAGATGTCGCTACAGTAAGTATAGTGCCACAAACATATCTGACCCGGTGACAGTGGTGGTGGAGGAGCCACTAGCAATACAAAATTAACTGTCAAAATGGACTGCCGGCAGTCAACAGTATATTTAGTACCAAAAAATAACCACTGTGTGAAATAAGTTTGTCGCAATGTAGACAAAATGACACCAATGTCATTTTAAAAAATTTGCTCATAAACGATATGTGGCCAGTACGTAGATATACCTACACCTACCTACTATTTTTATGCCATTTAACCGGCTCTGGCTCCTTAGGCCTTCAGCCGTAGGTACCTTCCACTTACCCATAAAAATAATGGAATATTAAAAATAGTTTTCATTCTAACTTATTTACTTATTCATTTATTTACTAGGAAATCTTACATAAATGTATTTGATTAAAAATTAAATAATTAAATGGTACTTATATCATTACATTTTATACCTGTTACTTAAAGAAAGTTAATTACAAGCTCTCACAAATAGAGGGACAAATAGGAAATGTCAAAGTACTAGCCTTCCTCCCGCGACTTCGCCCGCTCGGACTAAACGACGACGTTATCCCGCGAGAATGTTATATTTTTCAGGGATAAAAAGTAGCCTAAGGCAGCCATTACACGGTCCATCCAGATCGCGATCACGATTTACTATGTAGATATTTTGCGATCAAGATCGCGATCCGTCAATCAACTTCGTACACGGTCAATCTGGATCGCGATCATTGATTTTGATCCCGGATCGCGATCCAGATTGACTGTGTAATGGCTGCCTAAGTATGTCATTTCAGCTGCCAAACTGTTCTCATGCCAAAAGTCACGTCGATCCGTTGCACCCATTTTGTTTGACGTGAAAGACGGACGAACAAACAAACCCACTTTCACATTTATTTATTATGGATACACACAATCTCTTTTTCATTTTATAGTAAAAATATGATTGACCTGATATTATGCATTGCTAAGTAAGAACTTCTGTTTGAATCGTGAAAGCGCGCATGCTGCTGAGCCGGACCCACACTAAACGATAATACGCGCTCTAATCGCGCGCCGTAAGAGTGCGCTCCACTGGAGCTCCATAGTAGTGGTCGGAGTGGACGTGCCTCGTGCGATCCAAGAGAACAAATAAGATTCACGATCCATGATCCCCAATCTTAGATCGTGGTTGGCCAATCCAAGATGGATCGTTTGGTGTGGTTCAGTCTTATGAACCTCGCGTAGAATAGATCTAGGTATTGCCCGCTAGCAAGCAATGTCGAAGAACGAAGGACGGCTGTTCAAAATAATCATTATCATTATACACTGTTATGTGTGATACATGCATTTTTGCGTATAAAAACAATATAAAAATACTAGCTGTTGCCCGCGACTTCGTACGCGCGGTGTAGTGACTTTTGTGTTAAGATAAGTTATCACAACTTACTGTTAATCGAGATTTAACAGCCTAAACCGACCTAGGTAGCGGTTTAAATTTAAATCGAGATCGGTAACAACAAGTAGCTAAATGGGATTTAAAATAAAATCGAAATGCAAGTGGCCCTTTTGATTTATGAAGAAGAGAAGAGAAGTTTGTTTTTTTTCTCGCCTCTAAGAGATTTCAGACTTCAGTATTTAATTTGACATAAATTTCAGCTTGATTTCTCACGCATACTTGAGAAAAAGTTTCTTGACAGACGGACAAATCTATGAATGAGGGCTCAACTATGTTCATGCAGCATATTATTATGATAACAACATACCATGTTCATATCCTAGCCTGCTTTAGACCCTTTTAGTAGAGAATAGGACTTCAAGAAGACCGTTATGAAATCTAGGCAACAAACACACAATTAAACTAAACGAACACAAAAGTCACTACACCGCGCGTACGAAGTCGCGGGCAACAGCTAGTAATACATAATACACAACCTTTCTGCATCCTGCAACCGTCAATGTCGTCTTTGCAAAGCGTACTTTCATTTCATGGCACTCCTCTTCATAATTTTGTACCAAACGTTTGTCATTCGTCATGGTGAAATACTATTTTATTATGATTTTAAATTGATTTCATTCAGTAATAAAAATTGCATTGTGAATGCAAAAAACTAAAAATTAGAATAACTTGATTTCATTCATTCACATCACAGTGCAATTATGTAAATATAAGAAAAATTGTGATAGAAAAAAAACACCTGCCTAACTCCTGCCTAGCTTCGCAAGGTAGGTAAGGCGTCCATCCCACTGCTGCGGTTTCCGCTCCAGGGGACGGAGATGCGGCGTAAGTTTGTTGTACACTGCGAGTCTTGTATGCACATCGAGAATCTACAGCCATAGTTACGAAGCGCACTACCACAAACCGGAGCAGTGTGCGGTGCAGTGTGGGAACCGCCTAAGTATTTTTCTTTCGGGATTCAAAACCTTGCAAATCCAATGCCTAGACAAACCAATTTAAATTAAGCCACCGAAAGGGTTACGAGACTCGATGACTTTTACATATTTTTTTTCTATAGGTGATAAGTTAACTTTACCAAAATACGTCGAAATACCATGTGATTCGGGAATTAAAATGTTGAAAAAACATCATAAGACTATAGACAAACGCAATGGATTTGAACTGCACACCAGCTGCAAAATTGCAATTTGAATGCAGTTAGTATGACTGCAATGAAACTACAAGCAAACTGCGCTAGAACGCAAACCAAACTGCAGCTCCACTTGCAGCCAGCGGCAGCGTACAGTTCTAGCGCAGTTTCGATGCAGTCATGCCGACTGCACGAAATCTGCATTCAAATTGCAATTTTGCAGCTGGTGTGCAGTTCAAATCCATTGCGTTTGTCTATAGTCTTATGATGTTTTTTCAACATTTTAATTCCCGAATCACATGGTATTTCGACGTATTTTGGTAAAGTTATCTTATCTTATCACCTATAGAAAAAAAAATTGTAAAAGTCGTCAAGTCTAGTAACCCTTTCGGTGGCTTAATTTAAATTGGTAAGAGCATTGGATTTGCAAGGTTTTGAATCCCGAAAGAAAAATACTTAGGCGGTTCCCACACTGCACCGCACACCGCCCCGGTTTGTGGTAGTGCGCTTCTTAACTATGGCTGTAGATTCTCGATGTGCATACAAAACTCGCAGTGTACAACGAACTCAGGCCGCATCTCCGTCCCCTGGAGCGGAAACCGCAACAGTGCAGTTCAAATTAGTCCGTCTGTGTTGACCCTAAGAAGCATAAAATAGTACCTAATCCACCCATATTTTTAGCAGGTAAGTTATTCTCGCTTCGTAAAACTGACTCATTCATGTAGTAACGAGTGAACATGCTCATTGCATAACAAACAATTTGCGAGGAAAATTATGTTGGTTGGGCAAATTTATGAATGATGGGAATTACAGAACAGTATTTATTTATGTTTTGTTGAACCATTAATAATGTGTAGGTATATTACGTGTTTCGTGTACGTGTAAGCACGTAGGTAGCTTACTTCGGTATGATCTACATTATTTTCAGTACCTATAGGTACCCAGTAGGTACTATTCTTATCGAAGCTTTTTTTTAATTACAAGAGTAATTTCAGTCACAAAGAGGCAAAAATTAATACAAGTACTTATAGTAAATTTTTCTACACGGCTAGGTAGTGTTCAGTCACAAAGAGGCAAAAATTAATACAAGTACTTACCTATAGTAAATTTTTCTACACGGCTAGTGTGTAAAAAGAAAAAAAAACATCTAAAGATAATAAATCGTTATCTAAATTATCAATCGTTATTAAATAATCAAATCGTTATCTAAATTATCTAATTCAAGTACTTAAGTATTTTCTAAGTACCTATCTATGTAGCAGTAAAAATAATTTTAGTACGTAACAAAATTGTTGTTATAACAATGAAACTATTTCCGTTGTTGTTAGCTTGAAAATATCTTCTAACCTGTGGTTCACGCGGGTCGTAGTAGTAACACTAGGTACTTACTTATTCTGTTGTTTATCTTCCAACTCTCGATGCTCTCAGCGTCATGCAGCGTTGACAGACACATTGCGCAATAGCAGCACACTTCCGAGGAAAATAACGTCAATTGGCGAAAAAAACTCTGGCCGTGGACTTCGGGGGCGACCTTGCCTTTGACATTGACTGACGCGGAATGTACAACATCATTTGGTTGCAGAAGAGTGATATTTAGATGAGCCTGGTGACTGACGAGTCAGCTACTTTTTACGCGCCCATAATTATCTGCTATTTTCTGTAAAGACTAAATTGTCTGTCTCTAAAAGAGTACCCTGGTAGGTACTTACTTCATCAAGTTTGTTCATGTGCAAATATACATCAGCCCCTGTACCGCCCATATAAGGACAAAATATGGGCTTCAAATGCCAAATGAAGTCCATGCCCATGTCCATACCCATATTTTATAGCCGGTAGCCCCCCTGATTTGCGTAAAGAGTTTAAATAAATTCACGTCGAGTTTACGATTTCCATCATCATTTGGCTGCAGAAGAGTGATACTGAAATGAGCCTGGTGAACTCAGAACACTGGTGAATGACGAGACGACGAGTCGGATACTTTTTACACGTTTATACTCATTTGCAATATTTGTCAGCAAAACTACCGGCAGAACTGTCTTAACTTTAGCTTAAGGAATTTATTTTTATTGAATTTGTTAGTGTGCAATCGATACCTTACGTTTGCGTAAAGAGTTATTATATTTCACGATATTGCTTCGGGCATCGGGCCGCACAGGCCTGTCTGTGTTCTGTGGGCCTGTCACGTAGCCGCCACACTCTCACAGTTCCCGTTAAGGTTTAGGACTGACGGCTAATGCGCAGGCATAGTGTGTGGCCAATCCAATGTCGACAGCGGCCGGACAGAAACTACCGACTAAAACTAAAACTGACGACTGCGACCTGCTAGATGAGTGGCCTCAAAGCCGGTTTTCGACTAGGTATGCCGAATTGCCGACCGACAGGCAATGATCGGTCTAGTATGTGGACGATGGAGATCTCGAACGGCAGACGGCCGATCCGATCTAGGACTGCAAGCGAACTGATAGTATGTGGGTCCCACATCTTCTTCTAAGCGTGTCGATCAATTTGGCTTCAAATCTGTTTAGCCCAATATTATACTGCGCCACACGTATTGCGTTCTCAGTGGCGTTTTATAGGTCTTCGCACGTGCAAGATGAAGAGCACGCGGGCATAGTAAAAGTATATTTACTATGACGCGGCGCGGGGCAGGAGTGCAGGGGTACAATTAAAGTCTCAAGACTAAGGTCTTTGACCAGTGTGTGTTGCCAGTTATGACTTATGGAAGCGAGACGTGGTCTTTTACTATGGGTCTCATAAGAAGGCTTAAGGTCACCCAGCGAGCAATGGAGAGAGCGATGCTTGGTATTTCCCTGCTCGATCGAATCAGAAATGATGAGATCCGCAGGAGATCTAAAACGACCGACATCGCTCGAAGAATTGCTCAGTTGAAGTGGCAGTGGGCGGGACACATAGCGCGGAGAACCGATGGCCGTTGGGGCGGAAAGGTTCTCGAATGGCAACCGCGAACCGGACGACGTTCCGTGGGCAGACCCCCTAAAAGGTGGACCGACGATCTGGTCAAGGTCGCGGGAAGCCGCTGGATGCAGGCAGCGCAGGACCGATCGTTGTGGAGATCCTTGGGGGAGGCCTATGCCCAGCAGTGGGTGTCGTACGGCATGGTTTGGGAGAAGGCACCACATTCACATCCTAAACCCTCTAAACGTCATAGTAAACGTTTGCATTAGTAAGATACTTAGTGCAAATTAGAATTTTATTATTAAAGGGGCAGGACAGGAGTTATAAACACTTTACTACATAGTAGTTCATGTATCCCCAGGGAGGTGTCTTATCTCCTCTGCTTTTCTCTGTATTTATCAACTCCATCACACATTCACTTTCAAGCTCCCACCACCTTTATGCAGACGATTTACAAATTTATACTCAGGCACCTCTCTCTGAACTCCCTAGTGCAATATCGGCTACCAATATCGATCTCGCTGCTATTACCAATTGGAGTAAGTCTTTTGGGCTTACTGTAAACCCTTCTAAGACTCAGGCAATCATTATTGGTAGTCCATATTACGTCTCGAGGATTGATTTTGGGCAGTTACCTCCTATCACTTTCGATGGCACTGTCGTTCCTTTATCTAAATCTGTTCGAAACCTTGGCGTAATTTTTGATGATTGTTTTTCATGGATTCCTCAGGTCGATGCTCTTAGAAAAAAAGTATTTGCTGCATACAGCTCATTAAACCGTTTACGAAACTTTCTACCTACTAAAACCAAAATTACTCTTGCCCAGTCTCTTCTCCTTTCTGTCATAGACTACGCTGATGTCAGTTACACGGATCTTTCGGAGGTTTTGCTCAACAAACTGGAGCGTCTGTAGAATATGTGTATCCGTTTCATCTTTAATCTCCGTAAATTTGACCACGTGTCGCATTTCCGCTCAAAGCTAAATTGGCTTCCAATTCGCCGGCGCAGGGACTTACATGCTCTTACGCTTCTCTATTCCACCCTCTTCCACCCAACCACTCCTCACTACCTTAAGGAGTGTTTCCAATATCACACCTCCTCCACCCAATGTACCTTACGCTCCTCCTCAAATCTTACTCTTGTTTTTCCACCCCATTCCACAGATTTCCTCTCCTATTCTTTCTCTTTGCATGCTGTTCGACTATGGAATGCTCTTCCAGAAGGTATCAGGAAGGCTCCATCTCTTAAATCTTTTAGTGATCAAGTCCGAACGCATTTCCTATCTTATTCTTAATACCTATCTTACTTCCTCTCTAACTCCTACTATCATTAAATTTTCTTTACTTTATTCCTATTTCTTTTTAATTATATCTATATAATATATTATAATGTTCTTCAAATTGCACCCACTCCCCCTTCCCCTTTATGTCCTCAGACGATTATTATTTTTCCACTCAAGGTTGCCTGGAAGAAATTGCTACCTACCAATAAGGCCTTTTGTGTACTTCTTTTGTAGTGTCTTCTTTTTGTTATGTGTTTTCTTTTTGCAATAAAGTGTTTTATTATTATTATTTATTATTATCCCGGTGCGTAAAACTAATAACATTTGCGTAATCAAATGTGAATAAACTAGTTCAACCAGAATAAAATAAAGCAACTCGTCGTCTCGAGTTGTTTTTAGATCTTTTTTATTGCGATATTTTTATTAGAAAAAAATAGCATTGCGAATGCAACAATTTTAAACTAAAATACTTTTAGAAGCAAAGAAATATTGAAACTCGGCCACATCACCAACAAAGAATAGTTCTATGTTTTTATTTACCGCGGAGCAAGTCATCCGTGAAATAACTGCCTCCTTGTTTGGATGTTGGATGAATAAACCCATTATTGTCCGAGTATGGAAGCAGAAACTTATTCATATTTCACAATAATGCATCACTTCGATAAAATTTATAAGTTGATGACTTTTCATTAGCTCCAGCCCGAATAACAGTATTAGTTTCTATGTCTTGATCTGAAAATGGTGCCTAGCATGGCGATTATGGCATACCCCCCCCCCCCCCCCTAAATAGCTACATAAACAATACATCGGCCCCCAGTCCAGTCCCCAATTACCCCGCTATTCCTAGCTACGGTAGCGGCTATGGTAACGGCGGGGCGAGGGGTGCTAGTCCCCGGGTACGATCCGGCTACCTCCAGCAACGACCGCGTATCGGGTGATGTTCCGTGGGCAGCCCCTACAAGGTGGACTGACGATCTAGTCAAAGTCGCGGGATGCGGGCAGCGCAGTACCGATCGTTATGGAGATCCTTAGGGGAGGCCTATGCCCAGCAGTGGGCGTAGTTCAGCTGACACGATGATGATGATGTAGCGGGTAGCGCACACAGCGGCCGGCCGGCACGTGTTATAACGATCTTTTTTATGTGAATGCTGCGGAATCACAGAAAACTTGTGGAATAGACCGGTTATTAATCCGTGCGAACTAAAAATCATTTCTATTCATGGTCCAGCTAACTATAATAATAGCCGAGGACGGAATCGCGAAGCTACAAACTTTTACATAGAACCAAAAATTTTAAGTCAATCCATGAAAGATCAACAGTTGACCCAGAAAGATTTCCATCAACAACAAAAATAGAATTCAATAAAAAATACAGGCATAATCTACGCAAGTACACTTGTCACTTCTTGGCATTGAAATAAAATTAGTATCGATTTCGTTTAAGAAACCTTGCAGGAGACATCGCTCCCCTGGCATTGAGTTAAAAGTTCCCCTGGCGTTTTTATTTCCAGCGTTCGGACCGTTAGCGTTAGCCAAGGCGCGGAGTCGCAGCCACAGCCAAGCCAAGGCCGCCGCGAGTCAAGAGCAAGACCAAACCAAGGTCTTTAGCGCTTCCCACGGCGGCGCGGCGCGGCGTTTGTTAACGACATAAATAGTTTTTATTCAAATAGGTTTGTAATCGGAAGCAGTGATTTGATTTTCATTTTCATATCGATTGATGCCAGGTACCTAATTTTAAAAATAGCCGTTCGATTAGGTAGGTACGTTTCCACTTCCGCATTAGCTGAGCTGACACTGCCGGACATCGCCTGTTGTGTCAAATGTATGAAAACACATCTCATCAGCTTAACATCGCACCACTCTGAATTTTACCGTCCGTCATTTTACTTTTCCCCATTCCGGACCGTTTTTTTCCGTTCCGAGATGACGGCAATGAATAACATATAACGCTTGTGCACTACACTGAATTTTACCGTCCGGAAAAAAACGGATGGTTGTATTTTAATCATAAATCACTACAAAGTATAAAACAAAGTCGCTTCCCGTCTGTCAGTCCCTATATATGCTTAAATCTTTAAAACTACGAAACAGATTTTCATGCGGTTTTCACTAATAGGTAGCGTGGTTTTGTGTAAATTGGTTGAAATATAACGATAATTGTCGAAAGTGCCGGCAAACGGCAAGCCGCCCGGGAGCTTTCAGCAAAAACGCTGCCTAATCCTTTCGAGGTTTAAAAAAATAATGCATGTTGGGATATTCCTCTTCTATAGATCTAAAAAAAAGTCCGCGATAGCATATGTCTATCTTTTAAGGATAGCATATTATAGCCATTATTATCTCTTAAAAAATGGTTACGAACAATGCGGTAATTTGGAAAGCTATTTAAACGAATACAGTATTAACCCTTATCAATTTAAATACGTTAGTTGCTTTAAGCATTTCATGCACATTATTTTACTCTTTTACACCATATAATTTAAATGAATATATTAGGAGTTATCGCAAATAAATTAACGCACGCCAAAATAAATTCAAGCGCCTTTCTCGATTGACGATTTGACTATTTGGCGCAGGAGTAGGCTACCTACCTTCTGCGCCAGTGGTCTCGGGTTCGATTCCCGAACAAGACAAATATTTGTGTGCATGAACATGACTTTTTGTCTTGGTGTGTTAACTATGTATAATATATGTGGGTTATGTATTTACAAACAAAAAGTATTTAAGTATATATTTATCCGTTATCAAGTTTTCCATGATACAGTTTCTTAATGAAATTAAAATGGGCTTAGATAATTGGTGTGAATGTAAGAAGTTATTTATTTATTATTATAATTATTATTTCTCACCAATAACACGTAATATATCTAGCACCAAAAATATGGTTTTTGATATTTATGTTTGTCTGTCTGTCTGTCTGTTGTCCGTGTTTCACGCAAAAACTACTAAGCGGATTTTGATGAAACTTTTTTTGTTATATAGCTAGCTGTAGACATTCGATAGTAGTTAAAAAATAATTTTTCATCCTGCCTCAATTAATTGTGATTTCGGTAAAATGACCCTGTCAGGTACCTTTCACTGATAAGAGGATGAACCCAAAATTCTTTCTGTCTTCTACGTCTTCTTACATTAAGCAGTAAAGCAAGTAATTGCCGACGTTCCAAGGAACTCATTATTCCTCTCGTTTAAAACGCGTCCTTAGAGTGTAGTTTCAAAGAGATCACTGCGCTGCCCCGGCCAGTAAAAAACCGGACAAGTGCACAAGCCAATCATCCGTGTTTGGGCGTTTGTGCACTACCACTGAATTTTACCGATCCGGAAAAAAACGGATGCTTGTATTTATAATAGTAAGAATTTATTTATTTTGTGTAGTCTCAATGTTTCAAACCCTAAACTACACGAAATAAATAAATTCTTACTTTTTAAAATGCAAGCATCCGTTTTTTTCCGGATCGGTAAAATTCAGTGTAGTGCACAAACGCCCTATAAGTAGTTAAAAATTATACGACTTCATCAATAATTCATCATTCATCACATCTAGCATCTGATGAATATATCGAAAATAATTTGATTACACTTCACAACCATAACATCCGATTTTCGTGTCAAAAATTTGAAACCTACTTACATTATTTTACCTGAGTAAGCTTTCGCTAAAATCCTACAAGGTTAAGTTCAAGTTGTAGAGGTCGTTAAACCCGCCAAGTGCGCCTCGGGCCTTTTACGGCTTCCCGCGCCAAGTGGCACGCTACCCTAATCCTGGGCCAAGGTCAGGGGTTACCGCACCATAGTACCTACTTTATGGGAATGTAGGTACTTATTGTAATTGTAGAGTACAAATCGACTCAACATGCTACGGAAGCATTTGATGTGCTATTTTATTGACTGTAAACATGCTGTAAACTGACCCTCAGATTTATATATTACGCTACTGAAATGGTTTGTTATAAATTATACACGTTTAATAATAATTAGTTAATATGTTAATATGCCACTTTTAAAATATACCTAAGTAGGTAAGTTACTAAATATCATTTTAACATTGGTGATTTTAATATTGATCAAAAACGAACTACCCTCATTAACTTATACCTACCTCTTCGATATGATCGAAGACCGACTTAGGTAGGTACTTACCTAATTTTAAGTACCTATTTATGGTAGAAGTTATTTGATTACTTAGTTACAATCCGATTAGATTACCTACCTATTATGATTATCATATCCTCCATGGAGGGCTACTACCGCGTAACTTTATGGATAATTAATAAGTTAAAAAAATTCATAAGTTTTTCGGAAATTTAATAAAATTTTATAAAAAAAATAGCCGCTATCAGTTCCCTATTTAAAACCTTCAACAGAACAAAGCAGTAAAAATCTATCAAAATAAGGAATTCAAATGACAGATGAAACCCATATCCATATCCATACCTATTTTTAGACGGTAGCCCCCTAGCTTCCCGAAAAGAAAGTCATCAAGAAAAATAGTTTGAGAGATTTTAAGAGAGAATCCAACCATACGATACAATAAAAATTGGTAATGTGGTTCCATATAACGAAATCAAGGTTTACCATATTTCGATTAGCGGTTATTACAACATTTTTTCAGTTTTGTCACCATTGAAAATTTTAATTAGGTAAGTACCTACTTACTTATTTATCACAATGCAATTTTGTAAAAAATTTTTTTTGAAAAAAAGCGTATTTCTGTAAGGAAATAAACACCACCTGCAAGTAGATTTTCTTGGGGGTAGTTTGCAATGCAAGGCTGGCAATGACGTTTAAGGCTGGTGGGTTTTTTCTATCACAGTTTTTTTTGGTTGCCATGTAAAATCATCAGTAGGTAGTTGTATAGATTTGATCCGTTACGATGTTCATCAAAATGGTTCAGGGCGAGACGAGGCGAGACGTTCTGGTTATGCAATGAAAGTGAAAAATAACAAACTTGACATTGGCATCATCACACGATGTCTTGGACAAGATCCAGCCACGTAAAAAAAAAGAAACGGCACCATAGTCTTCTTTCTAAATTTAAATTTGATACCTATTTTTTCCCTCGTAAAAAATGAAAAGGTACTTAGTACAACCCTACGGCCTTAATCGGAAATCGATCGATTGTAATAAACAAAATTGAAAAGTTTACTAGTTGTAAGCTGTTGTTGCTGTGTTCCTGTCTAAATTTGAAAGAAATTGATGATATTAATAGAACCGAGAGAAATAATAAATAATGAGGTATCAAAGATACACCTATCTAGTAATAATCCTTGGATGAGCATCATTTACAATGGCTCTGATAATGATAGTCAAAATATCAATTCGATCGTATTACTGGCTGGCGGGCTGGCCGCCGCTGGCCCGGCGAGCATCACAGCAAGGCCAAGGTTGTGAGAGGAAGGGCTGAGGTGCGGGTGTGGGCGCGGGGTACCGCGGGCTTAACGTTCCGCGCGCTCCCGCAGAGACCATTCTGCACCTCGCAGTCGACTCTGACGGTTGTACAAGCGCTAGGTAAGCTGCAACCACTTTCAATTCTAATCTACCGTCGAAGGCAAACATTGTTCGTGACTATCGTGACATATCGCTTACCGGTATGATCGGAATTATTTATTTGATGTGTGACAATATAAACCCATTCGAGATGTGCTAAAGATAACGTCAAGTGTTGCATTTCATCTTATCAGTGAAATAGTGTAAGAAATAGGTGCCATTATTAAACATCGACTGCTTCAGGTAACCCGTTATATAAGACGGGAAAAGTTTCCCTCCAAAAAGTTTTGAAGCGGTTCCCGAAGGGCGGGAAGTGTAGACCCGCGTGCGTGCTGCGTGTCGCGCATCGATCGGGCGAACCCTCGCCCTCACCACTCCCGGCTCCGATACATTCATTTGGACAAAATATCATTCCATCACTGCATTTAGTATTCTCCATCCCTTTTATTTTTTTGCGGTAGTTTTACGTGATTTAGTGCATGCTCTAGTGGCTAGTTTTATATAGAATTATCAAATTTGTGAAAATGGGTGGCTGTGCAACGAAAGAAAACAAGGAAAACAAACCGGCAGAAGATGCAGACGGGTGCGTATGGCTCCGGCCGGCATTTATCTCCGATGCAAAACAAACCCAATGATGTATTTGATATACCCAATAAAAAAATTGTGCAAATTTTTACTATTTCCGAATACATTTCAGTCATACAAACTCGATTTGAGAAAACACGAGAGGTTTTACCGCTGCCTACTAATTAGTAATGTGTGACATGAGTCACGAGCGCAAAAAAATATTTTTTGCAAAATTATTGTATTTTGAAATGGAATTCATGATATATTTTTTTTATTCTTCACTTATCTTGATCGTGAATCGTGAGTACTAAATAATAAAAATGATGTTTTTTAGTGAAACGATACATTCCTTGAAATGCGGAATAATTAAACGATTTTTTTTCAATATACCTACGTAACCTAACTATATTCTTATTATTTTACATAGCATTGACATTATTGTGGTTTGCGAATTTATTGCAATTTATTATCATAAATTCATAAGATTTCGAGTTCGATATCGATGCTTCTCTTTTCCATATTGTTGGTAGGTACCTGAAACCTTATCTACCTCATTCGATAATCATTCATGGAACGATAAGTGGACTCCGTAATCTGACGATGCTTAATTGCTGCACCTACCTTCTCGAATAGAAACTATTGCAAATAAGTAACAAGAAACTCGCGATAACACATTCGTTCGCTGTTCGCAAGTGGGAGGCACGGAGCTGCTCACTGCGCACGGTGAAACAGTACCGGTGCGCAGTGAGCTGACACATCCGTTCGACTTGCGCGTGTCGGTCAAGGCGACCTCTGGCAAAATTACGTAATTCCACCACAAAACCAAGAGAATTCTTGGGTGTGTTCGAAAAATAATTTTAAGTCTAGCAGTCCGCGTAATACCTTCATAAGCTTCACTACTCAAAGCCTTATACAATAGTACTTTGGAATAATTCATGAATATGAATTATAAACTCAAAGTAACTATCCCAGTGGTCGTTTGCGGTGGCGCTGTTCTTGCATATTACCTCATCAGGAGGTTGGTAAATTAGTTTTGTGAAGTGTTAAATATTAGATATTTAGTTTTGTTTAATTACGTGATTTAACATACCTATCTTAATATAAATAAGTACGTGTTTAGATTGATGTATTATAAAAACATTTTCTCATCTTCACTAAATAGTTTTTTTCTGTTAGTTCGTCGTTAGCACATCTCGATTCAAGAAATGATGGGTACGTCCCTATTTTTAAAAAGTAATTACTTTGACGTTTGCCAAACCGCCGAGATTTCACGAAATTTGAAATTTTGTTTAATTTTTTAAGCATCCATTGCAAAAAAATCCTAAAAAAACATGTGTACTCGGGCAACATGTGCGGCGTTAAAAGCGTTAGAACTTTTCAGAGTATAGTTTTGCATCTTGGTAAAATTGAACCTATGATTTTGACGGTGTGTCGTTTCGTTTTCAGAAAAGCCGCAGCTATGGTGGACGCCGCAACCATTGAGAAATTGGAGGCTGGATTCAGCAAGCTCCAGGCCTCTGACTCCAAGTCGCTGCTGAAGAAGTACCTCACCAAGGAGGTGTTCGAAGCTCTTAAGAACAAGAAGACCTCCTTCGGATCAACACTTTTAGACTGCATTCAGTCAGGTAGGTACAACCAGTCAGTTCATACTTTAACCGGTAGTAAATAATTATCTTGTTTCCATGTTGTTGAGATCAAATAGGTAAATAAAATAGATGGTCCTTTTTTGCCTTGAAAATAACGAAAATGAAGTACTTACCTACCTACCTATGTATGAATGAAGTATTGGCACAGAATAATGGTATTGGCCTTTACTAGTTTATCTATCTTCAATGCCACTGCATGCACCTCCTGTGCATTTAAGATTAAATTTATGATTAATTAAAAGAGTAGCCAAATTCTGAGTACCTAGTTACATACTTTCAATTGTTCCACTTTATAGCTGGTGCCTATAATTGTATCAAAAGCTTATAATCCTTATAAGATATCAATTATTATTATTATCATGATTCCATATCAAATATTCTTGTATACCTACCTGTTTTGATGATTTCATTCTCATTGATGATGTAATCGTTTTATTGTTTTCCATATTCAATGATTAAATTTGATGTATAGGATTTCCTATACATCAAAAATTGAACTTGACTAATCTTTAAAATTTATTTTTAATTTCAGGTGTTGAGAACTTGGACTCTGGTGTTGGAATCTACGCCCCCGATGCTGAGTCGTACACTGTCTTCGCTGACCTGTTCGACCCCATCATCGAAGACTACCACAATGGTTTCAAGAAAACCGACAAGCATCCCGCCAAGAACTGGGGTGATGTGGAGACACTCGGAAACCTCGACCCCGCCGGCGAGTTCGTAGTGTCCACCCGCGTACGCTGCGGACGCTCCATGGAGGGCTACCCCTTCAACCCCTGCCTGACCGAGGCCCAGTACAAAGAGATGGAAGACAAAGTCTCGTCCACTCTGTCCGGACTGGAGGGCGAGCTCAAGGGCACATTCTACCCGCTGACGGGTATGTCCAAGGAGACCCAGCAGCAGCTGATCGATGACCACTTCCTGTTCAAGGAGGGCGACCGCTTCCTGCAAGCGGCCAACGCCTGCCGCTTCTGGCCCACCGGCCGCGGCATCTACCACAACGAGAACAAGACCTTCCTCGTGTGGTGCAACGAGGAGGACCACCTCCGCCTGATCTCTATGCAGATGGGCGGCGACCTGAAGCAGGTGTACAAGAGGCTGGTGACGGCCGTCAACGACATCGAGAAGAGGGTCCCGTTCTCGCACAACGACAGGCTCGGATTCCTGACGTTCTGCCCGACCAACTTGGGTACGACTGTACGCGCGTCCGTGCACATCAAGCTGCCAAAGTTGGCTGCGGACAAGGCCAAGCTGGAGGAGGTAGCCAGCAAGTACCACTTGCAGGTGCGAGGCACCCGCGGTGAACACACAGAGGCTGAGGGCGGAGTCTATGACATCTCCAACAAGCGGCGCATGGGACTCACCGAGTACGAAGCCGTCAAGGAGATGTACGACGGCATCGCTGAACTCATCAAGATCGAGAAGTCTCTGTAAGAAGTCAACGATCTCCCGTTATCAGTATTTTTTGTATTATTTATCGTTTCATGTAAGGATCGGATGTGAGGGGCGCGGTCGGCGGCGGGACTAGTCAGCGGCGCCGCGCGGCGTCCGGGCGCGCAGGCGGCCCTATATACTGTTTTTCGTAAAGGTATTTTCTATAAGGAAATGGAAAATAAAGACAGCTAGCATTAAGACCAAATGAACTCTTTTATTTCGTGTCGACCTTACTAAATGTAGGTACCTTTACAACTAACGCCCGAATACTTGAAACCTACTCGGCTTTGGGAGCGTCTCAAATCAAACAATGCCGCCTCTTTCAGACGTTTGACATTTAAGCGACAGGGCGATGTTTGAAACGCTCCCAAAATTAAGTAGCTTTCAAATATGTACCTACTCGGGCGTAGCGTAGGACTTGCGTAAGTACCAGTTCTTTTACGTAACTGCAACTGCAACGCTTCTTTTTGCGTTGTGGAGAATGCAGATCTCTGCTCCTCAACAATCTACCTATACATCTATACAAATAAATAAAATTGGAGTTTCTGTTTGTAATATTAAAATAACTGCTTTTTACTACATGCATATGATTATATTATACGGTACATATACCAAAATAACATTTTTTACCATTTTTGTCTGTTTGTTCCGGCTAATCTCTGAAACGGCTGGACCGATTTTGACAGGACTTTCACTGGTAGGTAGCTGATGTAATAAGGAGTAACTTAGGATACTTTTTATCCCGATATTCCCACGGGAACGGGATCCACGCGGGTGAAACCGCGGGCGGCCGCTAGTTTATTATATAATAGTAGGCAGCTTTTTCGAAAGCAAAATTGTGTGTCGGGGGAGGGAGGTTCGCGCCTGTCCAAACAGGCAATAGGCAATTTTATTTCTATGAAACTGAAAACGGCAATAAGTAGCAGCAGTCTACTTGATAGGTACTGTTTTAACATATACATATAGGTAAGTACATAAATTATATTTTTGTTTGCAGCAGTTACTAAAATGTTGTTTTACAAAGTGATATTTTTCCAGGATAAAAAGAAGCCTAAGTTACTCCTTATTACATTAGCTACCTGCCAGTGAAAGTCCAGTCAAAATCGGTCCAGCCGTTTCAGAGATTAGCCGGAACAAACAGACAGACAGACAAAAATTGTAAAAAATATTATTTTGGTATATGTACCTACCGTATATAAAATCATATACATGTAGTACAACGGTTATTTTAATATTACAAACAGACACTCCAATTTTATTTATTTGTATAGATTAAATTGACACGTAAGTACCTAGGTATACAATTTATATTACTTGGTATAGTTCGGTTTTGTTTTGTTCAATGAAGACTTTATTTTCTACAATAAAAGCAGCGCTGAACTAAATTTAATAAATCGCGCCATTATTTTGATAGTAAAATGTATCCAATCAAACAAAAGTCTCCATTCCAATAAATGCAAAGTTCAACAACCCAAAAGTTTATGATTGGTAATGATGATCAATGTTAATTCTTGGCTGTATGGTTAATACTACCAAGGCCAGCTGTAACATTACTAAATTAAAAAAGTAAGTGTCAACAGTTCCAGTGATGCCAAGTTGAGGGTTTGGTTTTCCCCCCAAAGGAGGGTTTTTAATCTGCGAGGTATTGTTGACGAGAAAATATTTTCGGGAGAAGAGAAATTTAACGTTAGGTACGCGTCGGACAATTCAAATATTTTTTGTATGTATGTAATTTTTGTTTGTTGTTGTTATTTGGTTTTTTAAGTTCGAACTTATTCTGCCAAAATGCCTTTATCTCGGAAAACAAAACGAGCAAAAGAAAAAACTAAGACAGAATCTCCTCGGTCACGTAACGTACGTCTTGATAAAATGAAAGACAGAATGAAATTAGTAATTTGTCTATCTAAAAAGAAATACCTAAATAAAATTTAAAATTCAAAAAAGAAAAAAAACCCGCCTGCGTAAAAAAGCAACTACTTAATAGAAAATCAACAGTAAAGATAGGAAAAATAAAAAAGAAACAAAAAACCTGCCTGCGTTAAAGCAACTACTTAATAGAAAATCAACTGAAAAGGAAGTAACAAGATAAAAATTCAGTAATTACATAAAGCCAGCGAAACAAATTGAAACAATATCAAACATAAGTACTGTACACTTTAAAATATCAATTCGGTAATCCTTCCAAATTTTATGCAACATCATACATAACATGCAGTCCCCAGTAACACGTAACCCCCTTTGCGACACCCTAACCAAAAAAAAACTATCCATCCAACGCGTCCAAATCCAGTTAATAAACTTTCCAATTAATAAGCTTGTTGTAGGCGAGTCGTTCATAGTCGAAACAACCAGTAGATGAAATGAACATTAGGACAATCGTCCGTTAGTTGAATCAACTGGTTCAATCAACCGTAGGTGAAATGAACAGTAGATGAGTCGTTCAATAGTCATTATGAAAATATGTGAATCGATCGTAGTTATTACGACCATAGTCGTAATGACCGTAGTTATTATGATACATGCCCGTTTCATCTTATTTGATTGTTAAACATTTTGTAAAAATAATTCTTTCGAATGAATGAAAGAAAGAAATATAATTTATTTGTCTAAAAACACACATAAAACACAACATACACGGTAAAGTAACAAAGATAATTTTAGCCAGAATAGCCGCAACCTCAGCTATTGCCACAGCAAGTGTGACGTTGTTTTCAGGTGGGGCCCAAAAATCCCAAAATGTAGAGATAGCACTCTCCAGACACGGTATAGGTACAGCATTGAGTTATAACATAATATAACAAAAATAAGTGAAATAAAATAATGTATGGAGCAATATTTAAAGTCCGATTGTTCTTGCAGATCAGAAACTACTTATTGATTGATTGATTGATTGATTGAAAACTCTTTATTGCACACACAAATAAAATTTACAAGAACAGGAAAAAGATGACACATAGGTATGTGGGCAAAGGCGGTCTTATCGCTGAAAGCGATCTCTTCCAGACAACCTTTGAGGCACAGGAGAAATAAACAGCGAAAGGTAGTGCACCAGCAAAGCTACGTAAATTACTATATGAAGTAAATTAAACTAAATTAAAGTACCTAACATAAATATACCTAAATGAGAAATAATATATGCATATATATTAATATATATATAAATATGCTTATAATAAATATAATCGTATCGATATAAATAAACTATAATAAACCTATTATATACTATACAATATAGGTAGTTGCAAACTAGGACTTAGTGAGAAGATGCGAATGCAGTTCGGTCTTGAAAACGGCAAGTGACTTTGCATGACGGATCTCATACGGAAGGCTGTTCCAGAGGCTGATAGACTTCACCGCGAAAGATTCCTTGAAATACCCTGAACGTGTAAAGGTAGACATAAGGAGGTTGTCAGTCTTGGATCTAAGAGGACGACTGTGATCAGTACCAAGGTATTGGAAACGTTCTTTGAGGTAAGGAGGGGTACGAGGGTCATACAACACATTTGACAAAAGAGTAAGGACATGCCCCTCACGACGTAATCTTATTGGCAGCCACCCAAGTTCAGTCCTGAACTCAGACACATGATCGAACTTGCGCAAGCCATATATAAAACGTATACAGAGGTTCTGCAGTCGCTGAAGCTTGTCCAATAGAACCTCATTGAGGTCAATGGTACAAACATCAGCATAATCCATAATGGGCAGGAGAAGCGACTGCGCAAGTACGACCTTGGTACTCAAAGGGAGCAGGTTTTTCCACCTCCGCAAAGCACTGCGGAGGTGGTCCTGCTGACCTCCGCAATATGAGGAGACCAACAAGGTGTGGAGTCAAAGAGGACACCCAGGTTTTTAACAACATCACTAAGAGGAAGTGGAACGGAGTTAAACAGGAGTGGAGGCGTTATATATTGAAGATTATTCATTTCCAAAATAGACATATACATTTTAAATACAACACTAATAACACAGATACATAAAAACAAGAGAAAAATGTTAACTAGAGTAAAGTTAAGTAGCTTTATTAAGCTGTAGGCATAAAAATACTCTCTTACACATTTACGAAATGTTGACTGCGAAGAAATATTACTTGAGGGTGGTGGTATGTTATTCCTAGGGACACGATTTTTTTTTCGATACTTTTGGTATCGAGTACTTTTTATTCGATACCGAGTACTTTTGTACTCGATACTTTTTGTTTTGATACTTTTACCGATGAGTACTTTTTAGCAAGTATCGTATCGAATAATTCATACTTATTTAATCATCAAGGATTTCTTCCGCCGATGAAGGCGGGTTCGAGTTAGAGCTTCTGCTCCTTCCCCGGGCTTCATCTCGCGAGGCTACTGCCCCACGGTGTTTGGTGCTACTTTGCGCGGCCGTTCTCGGACGAGTAGTGTGCCCCGTCGGATGTTCGTGGCCCTCGGCGCGGCCAGCCAGCCGAGTGAGACCCCATTGGGGGAGGCCCAGCTAGCGCCTGCGAGCGGGCGAGCAAACGGGGTACGGGCTATAATTTAAGGCGCCGATTCCCCAAAATAGGGTATTTTAAATTATGGATTACTCGCAAATCACAAGTACCTAAAATTTGGAAAAAATATATGTTATTTTACAGTTATTTATCTAGTGCTTCCGGCCGTTTTCTTTCGATTAGTGATATTTTACTGTGTCAAATAAAATCCCAAACATCTGTCTAATAATAATTCAAATATCATATTACTTGCAGTATACTTGGTTTTAGTTAATGAAAAACATATGAAAATAATTGTCTTTGAATAGCCGAGGGATTCCGGCCGTCATATTTTTTTTTATTATTTAATTTTTAATTGAATTTTAAGTGATTTTCGATTCGCGGGGCGCTCGCGAGTTCATAGTTCACTGCCGGCTGCCGCCGGGTCCACGCGAAGTGTATCGCGCGCGGCCGAGCAAGCGTTAGCGTGCCTATTTCGGTCGGGATTCCTCGCCTTAAGGTGTTGGAAGGGATGTGAGGATTGGGTGAGGTGGTTCGGGGAAAGGCGGGGCACAATATTGCGGGGTAGTGCCCACTTCATTCTGGCTCTGGTGTAGGTGTTGATGGTGTTGGGGGATGGAGTTGATTCTTCAGTTTCTAGCGGCGCCGGCCGGCGGTGGTGGGACATCAACTTACTTTCAGATTGTGAAAAGTATTTTGTTTGTAATTTTGTCAGTAAAGAAAAAAGTTAATACTTAATTTATGTTGATTTGGATTTGTCAGTTCATTTGTTTTAATTTGAGGCTAGGCTTCATTATTATACATTTTGTTTTATTGAAATAACCCTTGATTACAGAAAAGTATGTATACTGAAAGTAACTATGGTATGTTATAAAGGAAGTGTGTAATGTTAAAAGAAATATGATTTTCTAATTTTATGTAAGAATAGCTTTTATATAGTTAATGAAAGTATTGGTTGCAAAAAGTATTGAAATAATAATAAAGGCTGATTGATTTCTCAATGAACTTGTTTGAATTATTTATTTTTACTTTCTATTATTCTGGAATTGAGCCCTTTTTTGGTCTTTTAAATGAGTACTATAAAGTATCGATACCTCAAGGTATCGATACTTTTCTATCGATACTTTTACGAGTACGATACTTTTTTTCGATACTACTCACGAGTACCGTATCGATACTTTCTATTCGATATCGTGTCCCTAGTTATTCCACATCTTGCTAGCAGCATAAATTAAAGCTACCCTTGAAAGCAGTGGTCTGGTGAGTGGGTATTATGAATTGAGCGTGGGTTTCCTTACTTACATTGATGAAGCAACGCTGGCCTACAGCGTTTAAAAGTGATAGCAAAATTCAACGAGTCTCTTAAGCCTTCAGCCACGCTATTCCCCGGGGCGCGGGTTCGAATCCCGCTTGGAAGTTACTTGCAGGGTTGGTGGTTGTTTTTACTATCACAATTTTTCCTTTTGGGCCGGTATACACATACTACTAAAAGAGCATGCTTTTGTGCTACTAGGTAGTATGCTCTTTTATAACAATGCATATCGAGTGTTTAACTAGCATGCTCTTTTCGTATACACGTGCTAATTGTCTGCTACTACGTAACGTAGCATCTGCTCAAAAGCATGCTTTTGTCCTAATATAGAGCATGTGTATTCCAGGCTTTACTTACAGAATAGCATTGTGAATGCATAAAATAATTTAACCTTTAACTATGGACGTGCGGTCTCGCAGGCTGCTTGCAGTTTGTGATTCACGTGTTCCTCTTCACCCCATAACCCACGCGTCTGTCGGCCTCAGTAGCTACAGTTCTAGTGGCGATGGCGAAACGACTGTTGTGAGGAAAGCCAGATTTACATTGATCCAGTAGCTCGATCCAGTGTCGGCACTGAATTGGCACTGGATCAATGTAAACATTTTTCAATCCAGTATAGCGTCCAGTAAAACATGCTTACATTGATCCAGTGCCAATCCAGCGCCGCAATCCAGTGACACTGGATCGAGCTACTGGATCAATGTAAATCTGGCTTGAAGGTCACGTCGCCGGCTGTATGTTGCTTGAGTAATTTAGCTTTATATTTTGAGAGCGGTCTGTGAGACCGCGCGTCCGAGTTTGTGTAATCAATTGAGCTGGTGGTGACTTAGTTCGTACTAGATTTTTTTTAATTAAAAATTGCAGAAAACTGTCAACCTAGTATGTCTGCATGCAAAGGAACGTCGAATTCTTCGATTCCACAGAGTACAGAACAGAGGCTGTGGGCAGCCAATATGTCTACAATGTTCAAAGCTATTATGCAAAAACTGCCACAAAATATGAACAACTTGGGCATCTGTCAAACAAAATGTATATGTTTCATCCTACGAAGATAATGCTAAGTTTTTTATTCCATAATATATTTAATATACTTATATTTATTAAAATTAGCGGAACAGACTAAAAAAGTAATTTTCTTTAGATGATGTTCCTAGAAATCTCGAGTAAAAAAGTCTGAAAAGTGCCTTCGATAGTTAAAAGGGTTGATAATAAATACATATTCTTTAAAATTACAACTTTTATTTACATTGAATAACTCCTAAAAGGAATAAAAACAAAAACTGGTACAATACTTACTTAACTAGATAGAATTTTGCCTTTAAAGATAACGGTCTGTGAGACCGCACGTCCATAGTAGTGTAGTGTGACGTCCATAGTTTTTTAAAGGTTACTTAAATATCTTAATTTAATGGCTGTTGTGGTGTGTGTGTGGCTGTGTAGGTCGAGGTATTTCAGACCAAACCTTGGGGACAGCAAGACGGCCATCTGGCAACACTGACTGTCAAGTCAACTCAAACAAAAACAAAACCAATCAAACAAACTGTCAAAAACGAAATTGTAAACAAAAGCAACAAATCATCATGTCTACGCCGAAAGCTGAAAAAGATTTACATTTACCTCTTTCTCGAGTAAAAACTATTATGAAAAGCTCTCCAGACGTGGAAGCCGTTGGACAAGAACCTTTGTATTTGGTTACTAAAGTCACTGTAAGTATCTCAGAAATCATAACCTCCAAAATTATTTGTTAACTTTTATTACGAGAAATAAAATAATATCCATCCCCTCTGATTAGTGTTTATGAATGATTTCAGGAACTCTTTGTTACCGATTTAGCTAAGAGTGCATTTAAAAACAGCAAAAATAGTATGTTGGAGTACAAACATATAGCTGAAGTGGTACAAGAAGATGATACTTTAGATTTTCTTAGAGAAATTATGCCTAGAAAAATAACAGTGAGACAGTACAAAGAAATGATGGCAAAGAAAGCTGCTAGAGGTGACAGATCTGATGATGAGTCCAGTGACCAGTCGAGCGAGGAGTCTACCAGTGAAGAGAGCTCCACTGGTGATGACACAAATGAACAAGAGTGACATACAGGCTGTATGATACAGCATAGTTTAATTTAGTGCTAATTTAATCATTGTGTCTTTAATCTGAAGGTCATTAAGTTCTTTCACTTGCGAGTTCAGTCGAACTAATTGCATTGTGACCCATTTGCTAATAATTTGTTTAAAAGCGTCAAAACTTCAAAATTCAATGTCAATCAGTTTGAGTTCCTACCTTTTTTATTTCAATAAGTAACTGTTGGAAAATGAAATTATGGTTCGTCACGATTTAATGGTTTGACCATACATTTATCAGCATTAATTGGATCAGGTGTCACCTGGCGGAAGTCCCTATCCACTGCTAAAAATAAATATATGTACCTTTCTTCGGCAAATAATCACCGAACCGAGCCTTAGTGCTGGATAGCATACAGTCAAACATCTCCTGAAGATGCCCCGGGTTGGGGCGAAACACGTGTAGAGTAGTGTGATCGGTGAAGGTGCAAGTTTTGTGATTATTTGCAGAAGAAAGCTTTATTTTCACAACCATATGTTTATCATCTTTGGAAGACTGGGATCTAAAAAGTTTGTAGGTACCTAACCAATAAATAAAATAAATGTAACGCCAAGTTAATTCAGTCAAGTACTGGTTTGAGCATTCAGTAGGTATTTCTTTATAGATCAACTAGCCTCCGCCCGCGACTTCGTCCGCGTGGACATTCGAGAAAATACTTAGGGGACCAATAAATAACCTTTTAGGGGTTGAACCATGTTCAGCGTGTTAAACATCAAAATAAATGCCATTTTTGCAATCGCCATCCCATAAAACCTCAATAACGACATCCATATTGATTTTTAGGTTTATTGATCCCATTTAACCTCTAAGGGGTTGATTTTCGAAAAAATACGAAACATGTTTTTGCTTATTTGTTTTACTTTCCGACCATACGCCTAAATAATAAATTAAATGAAGGACGTTCCAGATACAACATTTCATCTTTCTTTTCACCCCTTCGGGGGTGGAATTGTCAAAAACGCTGACACAGGTAAATATTAATTTTCAATTGCCAGCCTAAATACAATGATTGAAGATCCTAACTTCAAAACTGACGGACTTTCATACAAACATTCATCCTCTAGTTCACCCCCTTAGGGGTGGAATTTCCAAAAATCCTTTCTTAGTGGATGCCTACACTGTATAACGTATCTATGTGCAAAATTTTAAGTCTCTAGGTTCAGCGGTTTGGGCTGTGCGTTGATATCTCAGTCAGTCAGTCAGGACTTTGAATTTTATATATATAGACTAGCGGCCGCCCGCGGTTTCACCCGCGTGGTTCCCGTTCCCGTGGGAATATCGGGATAAAAAGTACATATAAACCTTCCTTTTGAATCACTCTATCTATTTAAAAAAAACATCAAAATCCGTTGCGTAGTTTCAAAGATTTAAGCATACAAAGGGACATAGGGACAGAGAAAGCGACTTTGTTTTATACTATGTAGTGATTCATATTATTACATCCCATCATGTCTGACTAAAGAGAGACAAAGATTAAAGAGAGAGTTTAATCTTTGTAATGAATGTGTGAAAGAATTTGAAATGTTTGTTTAGTTTTAAGAGTAAATTAAGTAATTATCGATTATAATTAAGGAAAAGAACAAATATCAGCAAATTGTACAGTTGGGCACTCTTATATTTTTATGTAGGTACACCTTTGTAATCCTATAAATTGATTGTCTATTTCATTTCTTTTTAAATTATGCTTTGTATTTTGCCTTAAGTTTTACATGAATTGCTTTCTTTAGATAAATTATTTCTGTCTAAATACATTCCTACAACAATTAATTATGTTTTGCAATTTTTTTATCAAATCCAATTTTAAAGAATGTCATATTTTGGTCATTTGTGTTTTCTTTTGTTTTAACAAGCGTGAGTTGAAGAAATGAATAGTGAATATTTTGATGATATGTAATTATTAAAAAATTTTTTTAGTTACTTGAACTACCTAGTACTAAAATGACCAATAATTTAACGTCATAAAAAACCTAAACCATCTCGGACTCGGCAAAATTATAAATACACAAAATTGCTTTTCGAATTTATACAGGCGTTAGAATGTACTTAAGTAAGTAAGTACCTACTGGATTTGTTATCGTGAAATACTTTATGCCTTTCGCATTCACTTCCAAAGAGTATGTAGGTACAATAATCACTAGTTCACTTCTTCCGTGTAAACTGTGTATTTTTTCTATCACCCTGTCGAGTCCCCGTCGGAAGCGCTCCCGACAGCGGAATGTATGCACTGTCTCTGTCACTTACTATAGAATAGACAAAGACAAAGCACAGAATTCGAATCCGATTCCGTTTCCGACGGTTTGTGAATCAGGGGGCTGAACCCAGATGCGCGAGTAAGGGAGGTATTCCACTTATCAAAGATCTTTGTCTAATATGAATTTGACCAAAGAAATTGATCAATGAAACCGTTCATGAATTCATCCTCGACCAATTTCTTTTATTCAATATTTGATAAGTGGAATACCACCCTCAGACGCATTTTGACTGACGTGCATACCTATAGGTATGTCTGTCAAGCAAGTATAAAGGTCATACATAACCCACTTATACCGCACCGCTCCGGCCCAACCAAAGTATGAGCAGCCAAATATGGACTTAATATCGTTCTCTGTAGATGCAATTTACAGTAACAATATACAATAGCAGACAGCGCGCGGTAAGCGAGCCTGTTGCAAGCTAAAGTGCGTCTACAGAGCACGACATTAAGTCCATATTTGACTGCTCATACATTGGCTGGGTGGGAGCGGTGCGGTATAAGTGGGCTATGTCCTTAAGCCTGGCCGCACATGGGCCACTGACCACAACCACAAAAAGCCGGCGGCACACCGCCACCGAGCTATTTCCTGTAGTTTTCGTATATTTTCTATGAACCGTATATTTTATAAAATCATTGTGTGCGGCGAACACACGGTTGACGCCCACCGCCGCCCAGCTAGGTGTCACTTGTTTCTTCGTCTAGCTTCAAGTGGCGGCGTTTATGGCGAAACTGCTCTTTCTAACTACTGATTCACGAACCACCGGAAACGCACCCGACATCGCGACAGCGGAATGTATGCCCTGTCTCTGTCACTCACTATAGAATAGAAAAAGAAAAAGCACAGAATTCGAATCCGATTCCGTTTCCGACGGTTCTTGACGTGAATCAGGGGGCTGGACAAGCGCAAGCAACCATAAAAATGAACCTTAAATTTTGAACCTTTCATTAAATAATAATAAAAATTTCAACTTTTATTTTCGCCGAAAACATAGCCTATGTTCTCCAAAGTTTCAAGTAACGACGTTAAAAACCATCATAATAATAAGATGTACCTAGTGAGGCTTAGGAGTTAGGACCTTATTTACAAAAATATGAAACAAAGCAAGTAGGTATACATGCCTATCTAAGTTTTTTAGGGTTCCGAAGTCAACAAGGAACCCTTATAGTTTCGCCATGTCCCCAGCATAGCTCATAGACCCTTAGTACTACAAAGCTGTAACTTGGCATGAATATACATATTACTTACGCCGACAAAGTGGTGATGTAAAATAAAAATAAAAATTGGGTTACCTCCCCTACACGTAAAGTGGCGTAATGTATTTTTTTTCTTGTCTACCCCATAGTGTGGGATGTCATTGGATAGCATTTTCAAAAATATTGTGGGTTTGTAAAAACAGTTTTTTGATTGAGGCATCCCTTTGGGAAATATTAATAGAGTCATGTGTCCCCACCCCCTGCGAGCCAAATGGTTGTTTTTTTGGATAAGTGAAAAAATTCACGATAGTTCTATGTATGACGAAGTTAAAAGGAGAACTATCACAGCTTTGTAGGCTTTACAAGTTTTTGAGATATACCTAACACATTTTTGAAAACCGCAAATATAACATTGTAATTCATTACGAACACTATGAAAAACAAAGTTAGTTTTTTCTGACGAAAAATGATAGTGGTATTTTACTAGGTGTATGTAGGTAGGTAGGTACGTTAAGAGGGTACGGAACCCTTCATGGGCGAGTCCGACTCGCACTTGGCCGATTTTTATTGAATTAGGTACTTAATTCGTGTTTAGTTTAACTTTAATTTAAAGTTCTTAAAACATACGCAAAAAAAATGCATGCCTTCGGACTGAACTGATAGCTCCTTTGGACATACACTGGTGGTCGAGTTTTGCAATAATAAGGTAGGTAAGTATTTCATGTAAGATGGCAGCAAAATTGTCGCACTTTTAGTAATTTACTTACTTGCCTAAGTGAGTTTAGTTGCGGTTACCGAGATTACTATGTTATCGTCGTTTGGTAACCCCGTATCGTTGCATTCGTTGCGTGACTGAGGCAATGGCAGATCTGTTAATTACGCCCAGTTAGTTATTTACAGCTGAGGAAATCGCTTCGCTTCTGCAGTTGCTACTGATGGATCTTGAGTGAAATGAAATTTGTTAACCGACTTCAAAAACTGAAAAGGAGGAGGTTATCTATTCGTCGCGTTTTTTTTTATATGTATGTACACCGATTACTCGAAGACGGCTGAACCGATTGAAATGATTCAAACGTTATAACATCAGGAGTTTTTTCAAGTTGGTCCCATTTTTTGAAATTTTGAAATCGGTTCAGTAGTTTTCAGGAAATCTTGAAAATACTGTCGTTTTCGTTACCACTTTGTGAATTTATTACGTATCTTTAGGCATAACTCCTTTGTTTGTAAACCGATTTAGATGATTCTTGTTTTGTTGGAAAGGGGATACCTAAGGTATTTTAACCGACTTCAAAAAAGGAGGTTATCAGTTTAATCACATACCTATTTACCAGAATATACGTAAATTACCTGCATGATGCACTAAAAAGAGTGAAATATAAATTATTTTTATAAAAAAATAAAACCGCCTTCAAAAAAATTACATCAAAAAAGTAAGAAATAATCCCTCTTAAGTATACTCTATGTATTCACACCAAATAACGTAAGTACTTTGAAGTCGGGCGGGTTTTAACAAAACAACAAAAAATTGTACTTACCTACTTACATGTTTCACGCCCGACTTCAAAGTACTTACGTTATTTGGTGTGAATACAGTATAAGAGGGATTATTTCTTACTTTTTTGATGTAAATTTTTTGAAGGCGGTTTTATTTTTTTATAAAAATATTTTTTTACAGTGAATTTATGCTACAGTAATGTATTTATAACTGTCAGTACTTTGACACCTACTTACGTACGTACCTACTTACCTTAGTATGTACTTACCTACTATTATACAGGGTGTTTTTCTATAAGTGCAATACCTCTTAGGTGGTGATTGTACTCATGAATATGAACAACTTTTACTATGAGGCCAACTATGCAACTTCACAAAAAAAAATAAGCTGTTCCATACATTCTGGTCAGGTAGGTATTAACAAATTGTATGAAACAGCAGATTTTTTTTGTTGAGTTGCAGAGTTGGCCCCATAGTAAAAGTTGTTCATATTCATGAGCACAATCACCACCTAAGAGGTATTGCACTTATAGAAAAATACCCTGTACAATACACCTCTGAATTTTAATTAGTACTTACAAGGATTTTAGGGGCTGATAGTCTCCAATCAATATTAACAACTTTTACTATAACAACCAGGGGGCTTAGACAAAGTAACATCGTTATGTGGCGAAACGACAATCGCTATCGCTATCGTCTTTATGCTCCAATCAACTTGCGGCAAGACCACGTGATTTAGCGCAGCTTATACCAATCCGCCAATCCTATACCTTGAATTTCTTTCGAACTTCGTTATCGCTTCGCTATCGTTTTTCAAATGTTACTTTGTCTAAGCCCCCAGGAATCGCGAAAAAAAATCTGTTCCATACATTATAATATGTCCATGTTGTACTTTGAAACGAAACTTTTGAAACGAAACTTTTTTATTGCAGACAAAAACATTATAAATATAAGCAAGTTGTGATCGTTAATGACCGCATATAGTTAAAACTGTGTCGCAGTCATTAGCGCCCACCTCCAAATACATTACTAAGTATAAAAACACTTCTTAGAAATAAAATATATATATTTTTTAAATTTAACATGCAGGAGTATTATAGTGTATGTGTGTGTGTGTGTGTTTGTTCGTGAGGGTGTGTTTTGTGTGTGTACGATTAATATATTTGAAATGAAATCTCACATCAATATTCTCTGTCTTTGAGATGAACACTGTGAACAGCATACGCAATTAACTGCCCACAAAAATACTAAGAAATTCTTCTGTATCCGAATATGATAAATTCTGGAGCCATTCCATTGTTTTCTTTTTACAAATTCTTAAGTTTAAGGGAAATATATTTAGATGTTGATTGACTTTATTATATAAGGAGGGAGAAATGAAATAAAAGTGACGACGCGCTAAGGCCAATCGGAAGCGTTTAGTTTTACATACTGCATAGGGTCTTCGTCTATTTAAAGTGAGACAATCGACATAACTTGTTTGCATATGTTTGCGTAATACGACATTAAGAATATACATTTGTCTAACGGTCAAAACTTTAAATATTGCGAATAAGTCAAATGTTGGGAATAAGATGGGCTTAAAGGCAATTACTTTAAGAATAGCTCTTTGAGCTCTTTCCAGGCCTAGAAGAACAGTTTTACATGAACATCCCCAGACAGTAATACAATAGGATAAAATAGATTGACCCAATGCATAATAAATTATTTTCAAAGTATCAAAATCAATAATGTTTCTATATTTCTTAAAGATAAATATAAGTCTCCTAGTTCGACAGGCGGTGGTCTTAATATGCTCTTTCCAGGATAGCAGAGAATCAATGCAAACGCCTAGATATTTAATATGAGGAACACGCTGAATCAGCAAACAGTCACAATTCAACCAGTTATGTTCCCGTAATGAATGAGCGCGAATAGTAAACGCATCCGATGGTAGTGTTGAGACATTGGCGGCAAAGGGGACAAATTTGGTTTTATTTAAATTGAGAGTAAGCAAGTTTGCCGATAGCCATTTCATAACTTCATTAAAAGCGAGATTGATGTTTTTGGAAACTTCGTCCCAATCCTTGCCATCAATGAGCAAGACTGTGTCATCCGCGTAAACTAAGATGTTGCAGTTTGGAAGGGCTAATTTACAAAGCTCATTAATGTATATGTTGAAGAGAGTGGGTCCCAACACACTTCTCTGAGGAACCCCACAGCAGATGCTTTCATCACGGCTTCTGAAGTTATTGATGGTTACATATTGAGAACGACCGTGGAGATAGCTAGTAAATATATCCAATGCGGTCCCGCGAATACCAATATTGGACAGCTTATTAATGAGAAGAGGCACAGAAACAGTGTCAAAGGCCTTGGAAAGATCTAAGAACAAACCAGCAAGCCTACGTTTAGATTCCAAATTCCGAACTACTGTTTCTGTCAATTGCAACACAGCGTCTTCCGTGGATTTACCTTTTCTGAAACCAAACTGATTATTTGAAATAATACTATTAACTTCAAGGTAGTTGGTGAGTCTTTTGTTTAAGATCTTCTCAAGAACCTTGGAAAACCCACTTAACACTGATATGGGCCTGTAGTTTGTAACACTGCTTCTGTCCCCACTCTTGAAAATCGGATGTACGACTGCTTTCTTAAACGCTGTAGGGAAGACCCCGCAAGTAATGCACAAATTAAATACTTGCTGGAGGACAGGAGCCAGTATGGTCGCGGTGGCTTTAATAATAGATGTAGGGATCCCATCCCATCCAGTTGCAGAGGTGTTTTTAAGGCCGTTTATAACGCTAACAATTTCGTCGCTATCCGTAATAAAAACAGACATTGAATTAACCGGAGGAAGGCTTTCAGGAGCTGTATAAGTTTCCGGTGTAGTAATGCTGTGGGCCAAGTTTTTGCCAATATTTGCAAAATATTGATTTATTGCATTAACTGTGGAAGAAGAATCGTCTGTAGAACATAGAAGTTGGTGAGAAGTTGAGTGTGCCTTGTTGATATTTCCAATTTTTTTGACAAAGTCCCAAGTTGCTTTAGGATTTTTATTTGTTTTGAGAAATGCGACTCGCTCGTATTCTTTTCTAACTTTTTTGATAAGGTTGTTCACAAAATTTCTGTAGCGTGTGTAAGTAACTTTAAGAGTTGTATTATCAGGGTCTTTTTTTGATTTAATGTAAAGCTTATCGCGGTTTCGCAAACACCTCAACAAACCGGGTGTTAACCAAGGCTTGATAATTGTCTTTCTACTGGACACGTATATATCCTTGGAATGCTTGTTAACTACGGATGAGACTGCGTGAACAAGTAAATCAGCAGCCTGCTCAGGATCCTGGCAGGTAAGGATAGGAGAATAGTCAGTGGCTTTTAGGTCCTGAATACACGCATCAGTATCGATATGTTTGCGAAAACGTTTAATAGTTGGTGGTTTCAGTTTGAGATCACAACATAGTAATACAGGTGCATGGTCTGTGATAAGGGAATCGAGAACAAAGGTAACGGCATCTGATTTGGTTCGAAGTATGACATGATCGAGGCAGTTAGGACCCCTGGTTGGATGCACGTGACATGGAAGCATACCATGGGAAGTAACCGTATTTAAGTAAGAGTCAGAGTGCCTGTCAGAGTTATTAGCAGTGATATTTATATTAATACTAGCTTTCCGCCCGCGGCTTTGCCCGCGTGTACTACACGACATTATCCTGATGGAATGTAATATTTTCTGGGATAAACTATGTCATTCTCCAGCTCCTAATCTACTCACGTACCAAAAATCACATTGATCAGTACCCCTAGTGTAAGTTTTTATGTCAAGCAAACGCAAACTTCGCGAGTACGTATTTATGTCAATTTGTATGAAAACTGCATAAGCGCGCTACTCGCCGCTAGAGGCGCTAATACAGTTTTCATACAAATTGACATTAATACGCATTCGAAATAGTTTGCGTTTTTTGACATAAAAATCCCGTGGGAATATGATACTGTCCTGTGGTAAAAAGTATAAGTAGCTTATTATACCTAATCCTTACCAGGGTCTCAAATACCAATTTGTGCCCCCAAATTAGCCTGCGCTTAAAGTGATTTTTCCATACAATGAGATTTCCCGCGGTAAAAAGTAAAATATATCCTTTCCAGGGCCTTAAACTGTCTCTATTCTAAATATCATCCTTCCCATGAACTCAAACTATCGCCTTAAATACCAATTCCATTCTACAGCTTTGCCCGAGCTGAAACTTATTTTACCATGGGAATGAGCCTTATTCCCGCGGTTACAATTTGCTTATGTCCTTCCTAGCATCAGGACATGGGTGTCCCAGTGCTCCTATCAGTAGGAGTAATTAGTAGGAGCACCCGGAAGCACTGTCTCAAACTATCTCCATTCCAAATTTCATCAAAATTGGTTCAGCCGTTTTGACGTGAGCATATACAATTTCGCATTTATAATAATAGTGGGGATAGTAGAAATAGGAATATAAATGGCCGGCCGCGACTACGTCCGCGAGTCGCAAAATTTTGTGTCAAAAAGTAGGTAGATAGGCATTCTCTAAGGTCTCATCAGTGCCATCATCAATCTATTTTAATGTCCCCGCTGCTGGGGCACAGGCCTTCATATAGATGGATAAGGAGAATGGGCCATGATCTTCACACGGGCCCATTGCAGTTATGGTGTACTAACCAATCCAAATGCAGCCAGAAGCATCGGTTTATCGTGTCTTCGGAAAGCACGATATATTTTTTAACAGCAATCCCATGATAGACCATTGCAAAAGTCACATAACCTCATCGATCGTAGGCCGAGCACGCTGCCCGTGGTTTAGGCATAAGAAGGTAACGATACCTAGACAAACAGGAGCTACTATTGTATGAATAATATTCGGACATTCTCCTACTCTTGAACTACCAAAATGCAAAAAATCAAGTCAATACTTTGCTAAAAAATGTGTAATACTGATTTTCTAGAGTTTTATTCCAATGCACAAAGAATTTTTTGCTTTTCACGAAAATGAGCTGTCATGGGACCCATGCTTCATTATATAAAGTGAACAAAATAACTGTATCCCACGGTAACTGTAATTTTCCCGAGTTAAAAAAACCGTATGAAATTTTCCCGGCCAGAGTTCAATTATCCCGATCGATTTAGCCGTTTAGATGTGATTGAGCCATAAACATCCAAACTCCGTATCTTTAATACCTCCCCACCCACCTATATAAACATTAGCCCCCCCTTTCTACCCTATTAGGGGTTTTTTTATTTTGCCTACGCAGATCATTTTTAATCATAACCTAGTGTCCTTCATACCAATTTCCATACTCCTTAGTCCTGTAATGAGGAAGTTTTCATATAAGCCATAATCCCCCCTTTCTACCCTATTAAGGGTTTTTTTATAACTTCGCGTACGCAAATCATTTTCAATCGTGACCAGTATCCAACATACCAATTTTCATACTTCTAAGTTTAGAAATGAGGAAGTTCCATATAAGCTTAATCCGCCCGTTTTACCCCATTATCGGGGAGTTATTTTAACTTCGCTTACGCATATAATTTTCAATCGTGATCAATATTCAACATACCAATTTTCATACTTCTAAGTTCAGAAATGAAGAAGTTCCATATAAACTTTATCTCCTCATTTTACCCTATTAAGGGGGAGTATTTTTTACTTTGCTTACTCAGATCATTTTCAGTCGTAACCAATATCCAACGTACCAATTTTCATGCTTCTAAATCCATAAATGAGGAAGTTCCATATAACCTTAACCCCCCCATTTTAATCCTTTAGGGGGGGAGTTTCCTAAAATCCGTCTCCTAGGCATAATCTACCTTCCTGCCAAATTACATCTTCGTTGGTCCAGTAGTTTTCGAGATTTCGTGATGAGTGAGTTATGTCCCCTCGATTTTATATATATAGATTAATATACTTTGCTATGGAACAGCTGATTTTTTTTTCGTGAATCCGTGGTTGGCCCCATAGTAAAAGTTGTTCATATATATCATCTCCTAAAACCTCTGTACTAATTAATATTTTGTGGTACCTATACTTACCTATATTCTGTGACTAAAGTATCGCGCCGCACCGCGTTCGATAATATATTATGTGTGGAGACTACATTTATTCACGTAATTTACAAGAGTTAATTGCTTGCCTATATACATATTATAGCATCTACACACGTTCCGATCCGACCGCCAAATTGGTCTGTTCCGATTTGGTCTGTTTCAGACCAAATTTGCGCTACACACGTTCCGCTAGGTCGGATAGGAACGATAGACACTATGACACTATTCCATATTAGTTAGTCGGGGCGGTCGTTTAGAAAGTTAAAAGCATATGTTTTAAGTTTATTTTAATTACATTTTAACCCTACCTTTCGTAAGCATAACCCGCGGACCGACCTACTTACAAGTTGCGGTCCGGTTTACGGTTTGTAATTTTTCCATTGTTTATTACAAGATTTACCAGAGCACTGCGAAAATAAATGTCGTTCTTGACCTCAAGGCGTGCACACGGTAAGTACCCAGTTAACAACGTAAGTGGTTTGTTTGGATGCTATGTAGATAATGGTTGAACAAGCAATATGATAAGCCTGACAATGGTTAGTGGCAGCGGTAGTCTCTCTATGCTAGAGAAATTATGTAAACAGACTTTATTTACCTCTGAAAATAAAAATAGAGTATGAATGAATAACTATAAAAAAGTGTTAGTGTATTTTACAATGGATGTTTGTTACTCAGTCACGGTCAAACGGTTGAACGGATCTTGATGAAATTTGGCGCAGAGATAGAATCTGCCCCCTAGCATGACCAACAAAATATAACAAAATATCATATCGATATGATATGATAAGTTATCCGGTTTACAAAGATTAAGCGTGCAGATGCGGTAAGTACTTGTTTAGCTGCCTACACGCCTGTGTGAATTCGGGTCTACGTGACCCGAAATCAAAGAGACTTGTAGGCATATTATGTGATTTATGTGTATACTTTTGTTCCAAATAAGGGCAAAAAAAATAGATTTTTGCTACCTACTTGAAATTTATACCTTATTTCATTGCAACTAACACTATGCACAAAAGATGACTGTAACACTGGTAGTAATTAAATTAATCAAAACTCAACGTTGCGTTTACCAAATAATTTTAATTTGAAACAGTAGTGTTTGGCAGTATTGTTGCAATTTTGGTGCAGTATAGGATGTAGTTTTTTTGATTGACATTGTAGACTTTTAATATCCTGGACCTACACAAAAGTCTGAAATATTACTTTGTTTGGTTAGGGCTGAGGGCCTTAGAACATTGTAAGGATAGGGAAACATAAAATAGTAGATTCTACAACAAGTGCATAAAACGTACCATTTTAACCGAGACGTACTTATATATCAAGACGTGAATAGTCAAGTCGAGGGTAAAATGGGTTTTATGTAAGTACGAGTTATACACTCTGCTTTTCACTTGGATTGTGAGAAAAATAAATAGCAATATTGCAAAAAAGAAAAAATAAAGACTTCGCCATATTCGCGGGAAGACTTTCTTTTTCTTTTTTTTATACGTGGCAGTGGCAGTGGTTGTAGCATAGATCGTAGTCCATAATGCTTTTGAAATACTTACTTATTTCTTAGAAAACTCATTAATTTTGCCTAGTTTTATTAATTTAGTAATTTAACGTGGATTATGTACAAAATTGAAGAAACATAATGAATTATCAAGTTTATATAACTAAGTTTAATTGCGTGTGTGACTGTTTACCTGACGACCTTTGTCTTAGAGTCTGAGACTTAGACGAAGGTTTTACTTTATGCACTAGAGCATAAAAAGCGATTTTATGCAGCCTATACCCAACATAAACACGAACTTTACGAGCATGAGAAGTGAAAATAGTAGATTTCATTACAAGTGCGGAAAGCCTGTCATTGCAAAGAGTTCCGACAAATGTCTACCCGAGCCGAGGCGCAGCCGAAGGTGAGGGTTGACAGTCGGAACAAGTTGCAATGACGGTTCCGCACGTGTACTGAACAACTATTTTTAATACAGTTGCGAAAAAATTAAGCAATTTAATAAAATAATAAAACACAATAAACTCAACTAACTAATCGTAAAAGAATATAAGCAGAGACTTTTTTTTGTTTTCTTCACCCATTCTGGGTTGGCACAGGAAACTATGATCATACAGCCAAGGCTTCAGTAGAATTTTTTTATTGATATGAAATGAAAATTAAATTAAATGAGATGAAATGAAATGAAACCTAACAAAAGCAATCCGAATCCTACAGGAGCGCCTTTCCTTATTTCTCTCTTTTACCACATCGTTTTCCATTAAAGCCACATTATTGCACTAATTCCACCATACTAAGTACCTACCACAATAAAAACCAGAAAAAACTAATTTAGAAAATTAAGAAATAAGATCCCTCATTTTCTTATCACTTACTTGCGCAAACTCCTATAAGCAGATACTATGGTAAATAGTGCACGTCATACCATATTTAGTAATCTGTGGTCATACAGCCAATTTTATGTATTTTTTATATTCATAAATTTAATTTGGCCGATACTAATATTAATTTAATGTATAATTAAAATTACTTTAAAATCTGATATTGAAACAAATTAGTAGCTTCTTTTTAGAAATATTTGCATGAATCATAAAAACTTCTATGATTTTTTTTAGTAAAAACTTCGTGGTTGGTTTTTTCTTTTTAATAGACAATATTTTGACAGTTGGGAAAGAAAACGCACGAGTTCGGGAAAGGTAAAGAAAAAGTTCGAGTGTGTAATAGCCCACATCCCGAACGCTATACGTCCCTGCAATACGCCACTTTTTGAGCAACTGTATTAAAAAAATATTTTTAATGTTTCCCTATTCCAACAATAGGAATATTTTTAATTAATTAGAACTAGGTAATTCAATAAAACGGTATACATTTTACAATAATGTATTTTCTCTACTGTACAATAAGTAAGAATGTCATGTTTTTAGAAAGTTTTAATTCGACAGGCAATAAAATGGTATACAGTTTTGCAATCATGTATTTTCTCTTCTACTACGTACTATTTCTCTAAAATGCATGGAAATAATCGAAAAAACCGCCTTCAAAAAAATCACATCAAAAAAGAAAGAAATAATCCCTCACCAAATAAATAACGTAAGTACGTTGTTTTTGTTGTTTTTGTTAAAACCCGCCCGACTTCAAAGTACTTACGTTATTTATTTGGTGAGGGATTATTTCTTTCTTTTTTGATGTGATTTTTTTGAAGGCGGTTTTATTTTTTTATAAAAATAATTTTTATTTCACTCTTTTTAGTACATCGTGCAGGCAATTTACGTGTATTCTGGTAAATAGGTATGTGATCAAACTGAAAACCTCGTTTTTTGAAGTCGGTTAAAATACCTTGAGGTATCCCCTTTTTAACAAAACAAGAATGATCTAAATCGGTTTATAAACAAAGGAGTTATGCCTTAAGATACGTATTAAATTCACATAAAGTGGTAACGAAAACGATAGTATTTTCAAGATTTCCTGAAAACTACTGAACCGACTTCAAAATTTCAAAAAATGGGACCAACTTGGAAACCTACCTGATGTAATAACGATTTAATAATTTCAATCGGTCTATCCGTCTTTGAGTAATCGGTGGACATACACAAAAAAAAACAACATACATACTTACAGACGAATAGAGAACCTCCTCCTTTTTGATTTAGAAGTCGGTTAGAAAATAACAAGGGAAGACGAATTTAAAGAAAATCAAATCCATTGCAGGAGCGTTTTTTTTAATTTGGAACATTAGAACGCTCCAGAAATGTTGTATGAACAGCGTGCTGGAGTTATCAATTGATTGGATCTCTTTTATTATTTTTGGCATACCAAAGTAAGCCTCTTTGCTTAGTTCAAATTGAGTTCACGTGGCTGTATAGCCATAAATGCGTTTGCCTTTCGGCACAGACGATACCTAAATAAAAACTTGGCGGCAAAGCTAAAAAATCGCCTTGATTTTGTTTTATTTACATACTTACTCATACAATAATAACATTTTGTCGATAAATAAAATTCACGGTCTGGTCTAATTTTCAGCTTGAGTAATCAATTCATTTTAAGAAATAAAAATTTAATAATTAAAATGAGTGTGTGAGATTGATTGTATGTACTCCACCAGATTTAAGATCAGCCCTCCAAGAAAATGTATGGGATTGACATTAGCGATTGAAATGTCACGTGACCACTAATGTCATTCCCATACATTTTCTTTCTATTCTACATGAGATATCTATTAGAAAGCTACTTGTCTAGGCCCTCAGTAGCCAAATCGAAAATGGAAAACCTGCTTCCAGCGAAGTTAAAAGAAAAATACATATAAACTATGAAAATTTTATGAGTTGAAAAAAACGAGATAAAGGTGAGCCATCTACCACTACATCCAATGCCCACCTGCAAATATCATCAGAAGTTCAACAAACAAACAAATGTACCGGGGAAATCAATAACATTATCTTTTAGTAATTGCCCCAATATGACCTCATGTAAATTTTATTAATTAAATTAATTGTATAATATCCATCATATACTTTTATTTTATGATATCGCTTCGCTTTCTTACGTTTTCCTAAGCCAAGTACTAAAGGAAATATTCATTAGATGTATGAAATTAAGTATGAGATGAGTCAAGTAGCCTATTGCCTATTTCACGGCCTTTGCAATAATGTACTATTACGATAGCGTCCATGCGCACAGGCGAAATATTATGCCTAATTGTTCCAACTCCGCTTCGTAATTTAATCTTTGCAACCACTGATTGACTCGTGAACGAGTGCGCGTCAACGAGCGACACAACCTCCCCGTGCAAATGCCTGAGCAAGACTGACGCGCGGACCCTGGCGTAGGGAATCTCTTGCGCATATCAATAAATTCGGATTTAAAACCAATAATAATTATTTGTTTCAAATTTCCTATTATAAATTTGTAAAAAATTTACTGCTCTTTAATTTAGTGAAAGTGCCGTCAAAAAGGACTAGTTCTAAAATTATTGCATAAAAATAGATTAAACGTTTAATTTTTTTTATCAAATCTAGAAGACACAATCAGAATTATAATTTTTTTTTTACTATATTCTACGTAACATATACTTTTTTCAAATTCATTGAGCCTTTCCTTTAGGACTAGTTTGACTCCAAAGATAGGCCTATTTTGTAGTTTGGCGAACCCTTGCGCCTTAATTTGCAGAAATCAGTGGTGGTGATCAAAGTAGGGCGGCTAATTACGTTCGGCATTGACGCTTTCGAATGCATTTTATGCAGTTGCATTTTAGTTGTGATACTCACGTACCTACCTAATTTACTTTTGCACTGCTTCTTAGCTATTTGTCTAGCTAGCTAGCTCCTAGGCAATCTACCTAGAGCTAGGTCAAGGTACTTTCTAAAGGGTAAACCACCATAGCCCACTTGCTTCAACATAGCTTCTGTCGCGTTTGAACCGCAGGGGCTGTGTGTAAACATGAAAAGCAAGCGTGCGTCTCGCATGCGACTCGCGAACGGCTCGCGAGCATCACCCGTTGGCACATTCTCTAGATCTGTATGCACAATAACAACAGCTGTGATCGCAGTCTCAAAGCCCTACCACAAGCTCTAATAGCAGTTATTTTTAAGTTTAGAGAATGAGACGCCGCTTTCGCTTTACACGCCGTATAGCGGCGTCTCACTCTCTCAACTTAAAAATAACTGCTATTAGAGCTTGTGGTAAGCAAGCTGATGTTGATTAAAGGACAGCTGACCGGGCAGGACTATCTTTACACTGTTTATAGCGCCATCTCTTTTACAATGTTACTTTAACATTATTTTGCAGCTCGTGCAATGATAAGCCCCCCGAGACAAAGTGGCTTTCTATTATCGATATCGGCAGTAGAATAGAAAGAAAATGTATGGGATTGACATTAGCGGTTACGTGACATTTTGATCGCTAATGTCAGTCAATCCCATACATTTTCTTTTTATTCTACTGGCGATATCGTTAAATTCGTTAATAGAAAGCCACTTGTCTAGGCACCCAGATTCCTCTTGCCATCCGAGTCCGCATTATTCAGTTCTTTAGGATCCCCTTTCCGTTCTATATAGTCTTAAATTAAAGGCTAATTTAGATTGATACAGTAGATCGATCCGGTGTCGGCACTGGATTAGCACTGGATCAATGTAAACATGTTTCAATCCAGTATAGCGTCCAGTAAAACATGTTTACATTGATCCAGTGCCGATCCAGCGCGGCAATCCAGTGACGCTGGATCGATCTACTGGATCAATGTAAATCAGCCTTAAAGGCTTGGAACGAGAGGCGAGAGAAAAATAGGATTGCCACAAGTTTCTTTAGATGAGACTCCTGTGTAAGTTGTGTGCAAGTATTGTTAAAGATAAAAACAAAAAAGCAATGAAAAGAAAGGAAAAAACCTAAAGGGGCCAGAGCGGTCGTCGATATGTTGTAATGAGGTTTTATTAAAATAAGTAAAAAGAAGAGATAGCCGGCCAAACTAAAGTAGGGCAACTTATGCTTGGCCAGTGTTCGGCATTGAGGCTTTCCAATGCAGTTGCATTAAATTGTGTTACCTACTTAATACTAGTGCAGTTTTTTGGCTGTTTCGTGCCAGAGTGTTCCAACGAAATATTAAATAAAATATTATTTATATAGGTAAGCGTTTGAATTCAAAATACTAACTAATCAGAATATTTTAAAAAAATACACCACATTATTTTTTTCATCGAACAATCAACATCAATAAATCTAAAACCTTGAAAATCGGCAAAAACAAAAAGCTTGAAAGTACTCGTATTGGGCATTGACGCTTTTCGTTCCCATTGCAAGTGCAGTTGCATTTTGATTGTGTTAACATAAAACTAGTCGTATTTTATAGCTACTTTGAACATGACTGTGATTCGGTACTACTTACCTAGTACAGTACGAATAAGAACACTACACAAAAATTCAGAGCTGGCTATTATTACTACTAACATTTAGGTAAGTTTTTAAACTTAAAGGCGTTATTTTACACTCTTATCCTATCATCAGCCATTTAATATCCCCACTGCTGGAGCACTGGCCTTCTGGTAATGGATAAAGTAGAATGAGCCATGACCCACCACGCGGGCCCAGTGCGGATTGGTGGGAATTAACCACTGCAAGTGCAGCCGGGACCAACAGCTTAACGTGCCTTCCGATTCCGAAGCAAGACTGTGGCACGGAGGAGCTCGAGATGAAAAGTGTTTGGTCACCCAGCCCGTGACCAACCATTGCGAACGTTGCTTAACCTCAACGATCGCAGGCCAAGCGTGCTATCCACTGCGCCACGCGATCCTCTCCTCCTTTTATCCTATAATCAAAATGAAATAATCCATAGAAATATTTTGATTATAAATATTTTTATACGCTTGTCTTGTATGGAACAGCTGTTTTTCTTTTCGAGATTTTTGGTTTTGGTCCCATAATAAAAGTTGTTTGTTTTTATAAGTGGAATAACCCCTAAAATTATCCGGGGTGATTAAAAGTTACTGTGTATACTATCATCATCATCATCATCATGTCAGCCGAACGACGCCCACTGCTGGGCATAGGCCTCCCCCAAGGATCTCCACAACGATCGGTCCTGCGCTGCCCGCATCCAGCGGCTTCCCGCGATCTTGACCAGATCGTCGGTCCACCTTGTAGGGGGCCTGCCCACGGAACGTCGTCCGGTACGCGGTCGCCATTCGAGAACCTTTCCGCCCCAACGGCCATCGGTTCTCCGCGCTATGTGTCCCGCCCACTGCCACTTCAATGATGCAATCCTTCGAGCTATGTCGGTTGTTTTAGTTCTCCTGCGGATCTCATCATTTCTGATTCGATCGAGCAGGGAAATACCAAGCATCGCTCTCTCCATTGCTCGTTGGGTGACTTTGAGCCTTCTTATGAGACCCATAGTAAAAGACCACGTCTCACTTCCATAGGTCATTACTGGCAACACACACTGGTCAAAGACTTTCGTCTTGAGACATTGAGGTATTTCGGACGCGAATATATGTCGGAGCTTCCCAAACGCTGCCCATCCGAGCTGGATTCGACGAGAGGCCACAGTATAGTGTATACTATACTGTGGCCTAACTAAATCACTGTACCTAGGTACTAATACCGATCTTGATATGGCATGGAACGGAATTTATAGTGCGAATAGCGCTCTCTTGTTTACAATATAATTATATCACTAGATGTTTCATCGTGGGATTATTGGGATAAAAAAGAATCCTTTGTGTTATATATTCTAATGTAGGTATGAGCTATCTATACTATAGTTCGGTACTTACATACAGGATATTTTTTTTATCAGTGCACAAATTTTTAGGATCGACTCAGAATCGGTAAGTGAACAACTTTCTCCTAGAAACATGGGTCGAAAAACGACAAAAATTTTTGGACTTCCCATACTAAATCGATCACGTGATCAGTCCGATTTGTATGAAGAGTTTAAACTTTTTTTGTCATATTTCGACCTATGTTTCTAGGAGAAAGTTGTTCACTTACCGATTCTGAGTCGATCCTAAAAATTTGTGCACTGATAAAAAAATTACCCTGTATAAATCCGTTACAAACATTTAAATCCATAACTAATATTTTACTAATATTAGGTAGTATAATATACTAGCGGCCACCCGCGTAGTTCCCGTTCGAATAACGGGATAATAAGTAGGTTTCCTATGTTTTTAAACTGTCAATTAATCTGTGTGCCAAATTTCAGCTAAATCCGTTTAGTAGTTTTTGCGTGAAAAAGTAACAAACATCCATACATACAAACTTTCGCGTTTATAATAAAGTAAGGATTAAGGATGTAGGTACTTAGTAGTAGGGCAGTAGGACTATAAGGTAAGATTGTTTTACAGCTCGTTGCAAGGTCTCTGATGTCAATGACACCAGCAAGCAAAAACAGGGTAAAAACGCCTAGTGACGCGTGAAGGTTCGTCCGGTGTTGGCTGGCGAAACCGCGCTGATCATTCATTGCACCCGGTTACGTCCGCTACGCGTTTCTAAAGTAATGTTGCAGACACTTTATTTATTGCATTCAACTTTTTTTTTCATGAAATGACTGAAAAGGTTTGATTTGTTATGCCTTACTTACGTTTTAGGGTTCCATATCCAAAGGGTAAAAACGGGACCCTATTACTAAGACTCCGCTGTCCGTCTCTCTGTCTGTCACCACTTCACCAGGCAGTATCTCATGAACTGGGATAGCTAGACAGTTGTAATTGTCACAGATGATGTATTTCTGTTTGCGCCATAATTAACAACAAATAGGTACCTACTATAACAGAATAAAATAAATGTTTAAGGGGGCTCCGATACAACAAACGTGATTTTAGGCCGTTTTTTTGCTCGATATTAATAACGGCAACATGAAGGCGCTTGGAAGAGAGAGATAAGAGATATAATATTCACAGAATATTTACTTGAATATTCATTTTGGTACGGAACAGTCGTACGGTGTGGCCAGTTTTTTATGAAGTCTTGAGAGAGATGAGAGTAAAGCAGTGCGGGTGGATTGGTGCAATACAATACCGTGCAGGCTATCATTTAATTAACATTGGCGATCTTAACACTTTTGCAATTAACTTTTGCATTTGCAACATTATTTAATATAATGTTTTTGGTTGTATTTAATTAACAGTGGTCAACAGCATCTGATTATCAAGCTTGAACTTTAATGTAAAACTACTGATTAGGTTGTAATCCAATAAGGAAATGGACTATATAACATTACGTGGCTCTTGCCTGCAGGAGTCGAGATATTGTTCAATTTCTTTAACTAGTTAAATTAAACCGTGGATTTACCAGTGAGCTCGCAGCTTTATTATAATTTAAATGTGAGGTCGTTAACACGTTCTAAAAATAGAAATTGATAAGTATGGTTCTCATTTTTTATTAGCTGAACCCTTTAATGTTATTTTGGATCGAGGACAATGTTTTATGCAACTTCTTTAGACTTAGTTTAATTTTGTATAGTTATGTGAGGTCGTTGACATGTTCTAAAAATAGAAATTGATAAGTATAGTTCTCATTTTTTATGAGCCGAACCCTATAATGTTATTTTGGATCGAGGACAATGTTTTATGCAGTTCTTTAGTTTAATTATCTATATTGAAGTAAACATTCAAATTATCCAGCTTTTGAATGTGCCATCCGAATTTAAACTTGAGCTTCAAACTTAAGTACGCACCAAGTCAAAAAACGAAATTCAAATGCGGGGTTGTTATTTTTTCACTTAGTGACTGGAAAGAGCTGGAAAGTGACATAAGTAGCTTATGTCACTTTCCAGCTCACAAACTATTCCCATCCATGACGTCGATACGTTACCCCTTTTTGACGTGAAAGACGGACAAAAAAAAACAAACATCCTTTCAAATTTATATTGGTATGGATTTCGTAGACTTTTTTTTATTTTTTTTATTGGTTGATAGGCAAGCGCTTGTCCGCTATCACGCCTGATGTTAAGCGTTGATGCGATTGAATTGGCTCAAGCCTTTTAGGTACTGGCGCTCCTATAGTGTTCTGATTGTGACCACTGAGGATGACTACCTGCGTTCCGAGAAGGTTTTCCGAGCAATATCCTTTGCCGTAAAGGCTCCAAGCGTGTCGAGTTGCCCAACGCCCCACTGGGCCACTGCCCCTCCGTTACATCAGGTGGCGTAACCCGATCCTGTTTAGATGTAACGTTAACAGGTGCTGTCGCAAACCTCAGGAGTTGAAAACCCTTGCAAATTCTGGGCTTCAATATTAGAAGAAATAAAAAAATTACTAGGTATCATAAATACGTACTTGATTTGATGAAAAAGTTTTTTTTTTAGTTTTTGTTCCATGTATTACCCTTAGTTTTTTATTATTTTTATTTTCGTATAAAAATCATTAAGCGGTAGCATCTACCTACCAAGTTTCAAGTGTGTAGTCTTAATAGTTTTGGAACAAAGTGGCTGTGACATAAGGACGGACGGACGGACGGACGGACAGACAGACAGACCGACATGACAAATCTCTAAGGGTTCCGTTCTTTGCCATTCGGCTACGGAACCCTAAAAAGGGAAAAAATCTCAGAACCTAGTATTATTATATGATCTGTGGAAAAAATTGTGTTGTTTTGTCCAATGACGTCATGTTCCAAGAACAAAATGGGAACTACCGGATTAAATTGGAATGTACTACTTAATATTAAAAAAGTCGTTAGTAAGTAATTAATTTAAATACATTAAATACTTAATGATGTATATACAATTTGGACAAAAAAAGAAACACAGTTTTACGTAAGTATTTCAATTTGTTCAAGGCTATCAATGTCATCTAAAATTATATATTCTGTGCCTATAATATAAAAAAAACATCCTTCTTAACAATATCCTTAGTCAAATCAAATTAGTAAAGACTCATATCCAAAACTAGCACTTTCTATATTTTAAAAACGATGAACAAACATCCATGGATATTACTTACTAATATTATATACCTACACTAGCTGTTGCCCGCGACTTCGTACGCGCGGTGTAGTGACTTTTGTGTTAGTTTAGTTTATGTGTGTTTGTTGCCCAGATTTCATAACGCTCTTCTTGAAATCCTATTCTCTACTAAAAGGGTCTAAAGAATATCGAATATGCAGGCTAGGGTATGAACATGGTATGTTGTTATCAAATGCTGCATGAACATAAGTAGTTGAGCCCTCATTCATAGATCTGTCCGTCTACCTATCAAGAAACTTTTTCTCAAGTATGCGTGGGAGGTCTCAAGCTAAAATTTATGTTCTTACTTAGTAATGCATAATATCAGGCCAATCATATTTTTACTATAAAATGAAAAAGAGATTGTGTGTATCCATACTAATATTATAAATGTGAAAGAGGGTTTGTTTGTTTATCCGTCTTTCACGTCAAAATTGATGCAACGGATCGACGTGACTTTTGGAATGGGAATAGTTTGGCAGCTGAAAAGTGACATACTTAGGCAGCCATTAGACAGTCAATCTGGATCGCGATCCGCGATCAAAATCAATGATCGCGATCCAGATTGACTGTGTACGAAGGTGATTGACGGTTTGCGATCTTGATCGCAAAATATCTACATAGTATATCTCGATCGCGATCAAGATCACGATCAGTGATCGCGATCTGGATGGACTGTGTAATGGCTGCCTTAGACTACTTTTTATCCCTGAAAAATATCACATTCCCGCGGGGTAACGTCGTCGTTTAGTCCGAGCTTGCGAAGTCGCGGGCGGAAGGCTAGTATTTTGATATGGAGACATTTCCTATTTGTGAGAGCTTGTAATTAACTTTCTTTAAGTAACAGGTATCAAATGTAATGATATACCTACCATTTAATTATTTAATTTAACATCATTTATGTAAGCTTTCCTAGTAAATAAATGAATAAATAAGTTAGATAGAAAACTATTTTTAATATTCCTTTATTTTATTGGATGGTACCTACGGCTGAAGGCCTAAGTAGCCAGAGCCGGTTAAATGACATAAAAAATGGTAGGTAGGTGTCGGTATCTACGTAGGTACTGGCCACTTAGCGTTTATGAGCAAATTTTTCAAAATTACATTGGTGACATTTTGTCTACATTGCGACAAACTTATTTCACACAGTGGTTAGTTTTTAGTACTAAACTAGCGGCCGCCCGCGGTTTCACCCGCGTGGTTCCCGTTCCCGTGGGAATATCGGGATAAAAAGTACATATAAACCTTCCTCTTGAATCACTCTATCTATTAAAAAAAACCGCATCAAAATCCGTTGCGTAGTTTCAAAGATTTAAGCATACAAAGGGACATAGGGACAGAGAAAGCGACTTTGTTTTATACTATGTAGTGATGTGAATATTTATTTGTATGTCCGTCTTTCATGTCAAAACGGATCATCGTGATTTTTGGTATGAGAAAAGTTTGGGGGCTGGAGAGGATAGTGACATTAGGCTTCTTTTTATCCCGGTAATATATCACATTCCTGCGGGATTTATAATGTCGTGTAGTCCACGCGGCTGAACCCGCTGACGGAATAGTCTATTATAAATCTATTTGAATAGAAAGAGAGCTCGAGAAGAGCGAATCGGATTTGACTGAAATTTTACATACAGATGGCCATCTCTGCCATGACGCCCGATTTGGCGCAGGGGTAGGCTACGTGCCTTCTGCGCCAGAGGTCTCGGGTTCGATTCCCCAACAAGACAAATATTTGTGTGCATGAACATGTCTATTTGTCTTGGTCTGGGTGTTTTCTATGTATATTAAGTATGTATTTACAAACAAAAAGTATACGTAGACACAGTTTCTTAAGAAATTAACTACGGGCTTAGATAATTGGTGTGATTGTAAGAACATATTTATTTATTTATTTATTTTATAAGTATATATTTATCCGTTATCTAGTTCACGTAGACACAGTTTCTTAAGAAATTAACTACGGGCTTAGATAGTTGGTGTGATTGTAAGAAAATATTTATTTTTTTATTATTTATTATTATATCTCATGGCCCTCAGGTTCTACTAGGATACATTTAGTCTCGATTTTTTCGAACGGAAACTGCTCGCGACCACTAGTTAATAAGATTTTATACGCGGTTTAATCGAGGTTCGCAAACCCTGTCCCAGGAAGTTATTGGACCAGGTAACACGTAACAAGTCGAATGCTTCTAATGCCAGGCCTATAGCCGCTGATTAAAACGAAAGCTTTTACTGTGGACTAACTGCGGCTGCGGCGGCAGCGCAGGAGTATCGCAATCAGCTGTTCCGAAATGCTTGCTGCCTCTTACCAATATAGTATGACGAACGCAAAATGTTTGGTCTGCAACTAGGATATTTCTTGAAAAGCACTCAACTCTACCAGGTTTCTCAAAAGTGTTAAATTCTATTACTCAAACTGATAAAGCCAAGAGGATATATTATTATATTATATTAGCAAGAACAATTAAAATAGCATTTTACATACTCTAACGTGCGTTGTTTACTAATTATTTAGGTACTAATGTATCCCCTGTTTTCCCGTGAGTACGGGCTGGAAAAATGTTGAAATGCCGGGAAATCTAAAAACCTTAAGCCGAAGTATACTATGGCCGAAGTAAACGGTGTTAGATCGGTTGCGCACTACGTCCGATTCTTATTCGATTCTTATCAGACAAATGACGGTCCGGCGTGGTCATAGAACTATTTGTATGGTAGTTTACGCACTAGATCCGATTCTAGTTATACGTATTCTATCCGGAGTTTTTAAGATCCGTCATTTCACTGATAGGAATCGAATAAAAATCGGACGTAGTGCGCAACCGCTCTTAATCACCAGTTTTGGTTGGTGTTGTTCTAAATCTGCCTAGCTAGCTGCCGCCATTTTAAGCCTGATGACGCCATAATAACGTTTTGTTTTCAGCATAGCTGATGTGATCCGGCAGTTAGAGATAAGATTGAGGGTTCCTGGAGTAGTGCGCTTCCACCAGGTATGATTAAGGCATGTGCTTCCCCGTTGTGGATATAAAAAACCGGTCAAGAGCGAGTCGGACTCGCGCACTGAGGGTTATTTACCAACATAAATTTAAATAAATATAACGTAAGTAGAATATTGCAGTTTTAGGTCAACGCCAGCTCTTGACCGATAGTGAAAGTAATATAAATTATTGTTGATGATTTCTGAAAAAGTTTACTAAATACATAATGACATAGTTTTATTTTTCCTGTAATTTTTACATTTATTTCTATCACATAAAATAATTTCAGATTTTTCTATATGCAAACTTCGGAGATAAACGTGCATTTAAAACTATTCCAAATTGAGATGTCCATTTGTGACAGACGGACAAAATCGCACCATAAGGGTTCCTTTTTACAAGCTTTTATTTAACTTGCAGTGTATGTATGCATGTATGTCCGTTCGGGTCAAATCTTGCAAGCTTAATTTGACCCACTTCCCGGTGTCCGATTGGGCTGAAATTTTGTATGCAAGTTTGGTTTAGATGACAATACAATATTGAAGTACAGTCAGTAAAAAAGCTTGTCATAAAAATGAAATTTTTACCTCAATCTTATTACCATTTTGGTTCGGAGCCCTAGTTAAGTAAAATGCGCATTAAAATCCGCAAAAAAATGTTTTCAGTAAGTACGTGCGAAAATTTAAGAGGATGGTAACTTCACGAACCGAATCAGCCATTTGTTTATCTATCACCCATTTCATGACTCAATGTGGCGGCGAGCTCTATCTTCCTCATTGAAATAGGTAACAGTATGTACCTACTACTATTTAATAGTTGTTAGTCATGGCTTTTTCCACTCTTCCATTAACTTTGTTTTGGTATCACCATGTAGGTATAACCCATTTTTTTGGGTGTAGGTAGTTCAGGTATCGCCGGTCTAGACCACGTTTTTATTGCTATACATTATCGTCTAATAATCGTGATGTTGTGCATTAGGATTAAAAGTATGTTTTTGCATTATCACGGTGCTACAGATAATTTCTCCTCTACAACTCGTCTTAAGCAAGTTGGGTGTGGCTAAAAGCTTAAGCGTAAGTAAGTAAGTAAGTATTTTTATATGGAACTAGTTTTCCGCCCGCGGCTTCGCCCGCGTGGACTTCACGACGTTATCCTGAAGGAATATGATATTTTTCCGGGATAAAAAGTAGCCTATGTTCCTCTCCAGGCTACAAAGTATCTGTGTTCCAAATTTCAGCCAAATCCGTTCAGCCATTTTGGCGTGATTGACTAACAAACATCCAAACATCCAAACATCCAAACATCTAAACTTTCACATTTATAATATTAGTAGGATACATGGAATAGTATTGAAACTTAGTGAGTAAGTAGGTCTAGCAGCCATCTGCAGCCATTGAGATAAAAGAACGTTAGTACATTATAACTCAATGTCTGCAGCGCGTATGTACCTATGTATCAGCGTGACGTAAAATAATTTTAATATTCTTAACATTTTTTAAATAAGTACAACTTACACTTAACAGTTAAACCATTTTAACCCCTATGACATATTATATGTCAGTATGGATGAAATAGTGGTAATTGTGAAAGGGAAGGAAAGTGGTGTTGTAAATTTCTCTAAAAGCCTCCCCGCACAGCCAGCGGTTTGAAATCGCACGATTTTCAATCGCGACTCATATACCTAACTCTTTTGTTACAAAATCATTATTTACTCGTTAAAATGCTTAAAAATGTACATAAAACCTTGTTTACTACTTTAAAGCATAATATCATCGTTATCGTTAAGTACATACTTAATCTCTTATTTTAGGCAAACAAAAGACATCAACGCGTCAGACCAGTATTAGTAAGGAGTTTATTTTTTCTACCATAAAATTTTGGCTCAATAAACAATTTGTAATCTTTATGAAAAGATTAAATAAATAATATTTTTTTTATTCACTTACACATAACAAACATGTAAGTACTTAAGAATATTCAAGACTTTTTTAACTGACAAGAAGAACAGGCGCAATAAACTTGCCAGCGTTTCATAAGTAGGTATGATAGATATGCTGACAAGATTTATCATTGCGTTTCAGATAATTTTAATTATAAAATGACAAAATAATACGGATTGGACGGGATTGATGGGACTGCCGAACTTAATATTTTTGTCATAACTTTTTTTTTTAAAGTTGACTCAAACCTTATTTTTAACACGACTATAAGTTATTAAAATGTCAATCGATATACTTATAAGTAGTATTAGTATAATTTCAATAAGTATTATTAGATAATAAAAATCCATGGGACACTAGTTAGTTTTAACTAAATATTTGGCGAAACTTAAATTTTAATTAAAAAGACCTTACCTTGCCTAGCATTCACAGTTAAAGTTAACTCAGTTTGACCACTAAAAGTAAGTTCGTTATGTAAATAAACCCAAACGACCCCAATTCGGTCGGCACCACATCAGCAGTCTGGAAAATCAAGGTGACTAGTCGTAGCCAGTCGTCAATGAAAAGAAAATGTTGTCCTGCGCTTGAATTGAATACGCGAGTTGTAGTCTAGCCGTGTTTCCGAACGAACGCGGCGACCGACCCCGCACCCGCGCAGCCGGTAAAATATCCGATCGCGCACCGATTTAAAGTTCTGAATTCGAAAATTGAAATAAGCACACTGCATTTAAAAAAACAATTGACAAATTGTACAGCTTTATTTTTCATTATTTTTGGACAGAAAAAAATAAAACAAAATGACGATCTACAGTAAAATTGTACAAATTATATTAGTCAGTGTCTAAGAAAATGGGTTTGCAAGAAAATTAACATTGGAAAATCACTAATCAAGGTTTGTTTATATTTTTTTATTTTATAATTTGCTGAACACAAATGAAATACCTATTGAACGATCACAACTAAAATTTTTCGACTCTGTTAACTTAAATATAACAAAATGCGCTCCTCCCGCACTAGTTATCTTCATACTTGTGTTCTTCGATCAAAATTCAGAAAGTTTATTCAACTAAATATAATAATAAGTTAGGTATACATTGTTTGTGCATGGGTCCTATGACAGCTCATTGCTCAGCGCAAAGCAAAATCGCTCCTCTACCAAGAATAAGGTCCAATTTTCTAGCATAAGCTACTTAAAAAATAGCTTTAATATGCTGTTTTTTTTTAGTTTAATTCTAAATCCAAAGAGCTTTTTGCTTTGCACGAATGTGCTGTCTTACATAGCACCGATGTAAAATTTTACAAAGTTTAAATGCAATTTCTTGTCACTTGTTCTTGTCAAACAAATGATAGTCTGAATCGGAGTCACTTTCTTGTTCTGTGGGAGTGACATTATCGAAAAAAAATAACTGGTTAAAAATTTAATCCGTACGTGCATTGCATGGGGTCAACGCATTGTCGAAAAGATGACGTCAATAAAATCGGCCAGGTAGTACGAGGTCAGGTTGATGATAATACGGTTGGATTAGAAATAAAATAAACTTTGATTTGATAATGTAATTCGATAAATTAACTTTTAGCAACACATGATAAGATAAAAAAATATTTTTTAGTGACTGGGAGAATGCGTTTATGCATCCCTCGCCCCTGGGTGCAGGGGTGATTCGAAATGTGGCTCACACAACTCACCATTCATACCTAGCCTAGTTGCTCCACATAATTAGCCATCTCGATTTTGATGATTCCCCCTATAAGCAATAATTAATCACTCATGTTTACCTATTATGACGTCCTACGTGGCTGAATGGTATACGCACCGGTTTTCAAGATGCCACTATCTCTGGAGGTCCCGAGTTCGATTCCCGATCGGATAAATATTGAAAACGAACTTTTCAATATTTCCTCGGGTCTGGGTGTATGTGTTAATAATACCCGTCATTGTTTCCAATTTCCATAACACTAGTGCTCAAACTTCTTAATTTTGGTATTGGACATATGTAAGTATGTGATGGTTTCTATATTAGAAACATTTGTATTTGCACCAGGCCTAGGAATATTTTTGAGCATTCTCCTTCGAAACGTGATTTAGCTAGGCAACCCATTTGCAATGTATCAATCTATACGTTTATCTAGCACACACCCTAACTTTAAATTACAAAGTACAAAATTATTTCAGGGATTGAAAGGGTTCATCAATACGATATTTTTTTACTATAGAGCCAGCCCTGAAATTCTGAAACAAATCTGCTTGTGCAATGTCGCACTTTTCTATTATTTCTATGGAACAGGATGTTTTTTTCGTGATTTCGTGGCTGGGGCGCCGCCATAATAAAAGTCGTTCGTTTATTGATGGACACATTCATCCCCTAAAAATATTTGTTCTAATAACAACTACCTTTATTCTTCTCTGTCATTAAATAGCAGGTAGGGTAGACATTTCTTATACCGGGATCTTAGAGCCATTTTTATATGGACCCGGGCGTCCCCGTAACGCAGCGCTAGAGACTATATTAATACTAGCGGCCGCCCGCGATTTTACCCACGTGGTTCCCGTTATCGGAATAAAAAGTATCCAATGTGTTATTCCAGCCTATAATCTATCTCTGTTGCAAATTTCATCTAGATCTGTTCAGTAGTTTTTGCGTGAAAGAGTAACAAACATCCATCCATACCTACTCACAAACTTTCGCACTTATTATATATATATTGTTATTTACCAACCTTTTTGCTGTCATGTTTATGTGAGACTATTTTATAAAAAGATTGTTTTTGTAATCAAATAACGTTTTCCTGTTTCCTGTTACTTATTTATTTATTTAAAACATCCCAGTGGCATTAACCCACGAGTGCGAATCACATAAATGAGCTGCCGATAATGAATATTCAGGGGCTGTGGTTTAAAATAATGTGCAAACGTTACTAAAGCGTTTGAGTATAATTTTGACAGATAAGTTATTACAATAGTCTTCTTAGCGCGAACGCCAACATTTGCTCACGAACATTATCACTAGGAGTGCTCTAACTAAACTGAAACGCAAACTTGTTCCAAAACACAACAAAAAAGGTGGTTTACAGATGTGGTGCTTATGAAAAAAAAATACTTGTATACTTAGGTAATAAACGAGTTGTCTAGTAAAATCATTTTTTATTACTTACATATTTATTGAAGGTCAATATAACAAGATAAAGTTACAAAAACGGATGCTAAAAAATCTAATCGTTATTGAAAATGAACAGATACAGATGAACATGATACAGTTGGTAGTGGTGGCTTGCCCACCAAGAGTGGGTAGCCCTATGGGGAGCTGGGGAGAACGCTACTTCCCCCTGCCCGGCCCCCTCTCGAGCTTTCGAGCTCGTAAGGGGGCAGGGCAGGGGTTATAAGCACCCAGCCCCATTAGGCTTGGCGGGAGGGCTGGGTGCGGCGCGGGACATGTCCTGGGTGTGAGCGAGTCCCCATACCGTTTGGTATGCCTAAAGATTGCATTCTCCTCTTGATAAAAAAAAACAGTCAAGTGCGAGTCGCGCACGGAGGGTTCCGTACCATTATCTACACAACATTGGACAATATTTTTGATTACTTCTTTTCATTCACAATGCATTTTTTTTAAGAATTACCTATATACGAACTAAGTATATTTTTTTCACACTTATGCTCTGAAATGTTAATATTATATTTGAGAAAAGAATGCAGTACGTGGCACTTTTCCGAGGTAAACATTCTAAATTTGAAAATCACTGCAGTAATGAATTTCAGTACTTACTTACTGCACTAAAATCAGTGCAGTAAGTAAGTACTGAAATTCATTACTGCAGTGATTTTCAAATTTAGAATGTTTACCTCGGAAAAGGTACTACCCAAAGATATTATTACCAAATTTTTTTCTTTATTTTTTCTTTCGTTATTCCTGTGTATAAAAACAGAAAAAGCAAAGGAACATTTGCACCATACAGCCACATTATTATTATTATTATATAGGTAATTATTATAAGTATCATAATTAGGTTAACTTTTTTTTAAATACGGTGCGCACAGAGTATTTTACTTCGTGTTGTACCACAAGCGCTATGTACCCTTAGCACGAACATCAATCGAAAAAACAAAATGAGATTTATCATAGACAAAATATCCTTTACGAGTAATTTTGTATAGGAAATATGTACAGCGCCATCTACCACCCAGAAGCGGGTATTAAAGTTGCGCATTTTAGTAGCAAGTATTAAGTATCAATAGGCTGTATGACCGTTCCACTTGGCCGCACAAACCAATATTAAAAAAACGGCGGGAATGATTTTCAGCGGTTGATTTGATATCAATACAGTTTATTTATATTGTGTAATAAATTATAAAAAATGAGTTCTGCCAATGAAACATATACAGACATTGTATGTACCTACTCCACCAAATTTGAGAGCAGAAGCAAAATGAATAACAGAAAACTTACTGCCAGCAAAATCAAAAGAAAGATATATGAAAACCTACGATCTGATTTGGAAAAGTGAAAAAAGGCGCATACGTTTTCGGAATCTGTGTTGTTGGCGTATTTTAATGATAAGTACCTACATCATTAAAATAATATTATTATGGGCGATTTATACATAAGTGTGCCCGGGAAAACAATAACATTTACATTTAATAATTGCCCGAACATGTGTGATATAAATTTTAATAAATATTATTTAGTTAAACAGTTTTTTTTTATTTCCTCGCATTTCTTGAGAAAAGCACTATACAAGCCTTGTACGGTAAGCAAATTACCTTGCCTCGAATGATTAAAGCCCTCGCCTGCGGCTCGTGCTTCAAACCATCCTCGACAATGTAATTTCTTACTTACCTGTCCTCGGATGTAATGTACTATTATGATTTAATTACAAATGTAAAATTGTAGTGTAAGACTTATATTACTTGTCAAATTTCATAGTTCTAGACTAGATCAACGGGAAGTACCCTACGAATTTTGATTCCCTTGGAGTATCGAAATATGCGTTTTTTGCGGCATAAACGGCCATATGTTTTATTAACGTTAACTTAGAAGTTTTATTTTTTCACAGCTTCAAGGAACCGTAGACCTTAGTACTTATATGGTTTTAATTTCAACTCGATACCTCCACGCGTTCCCGAGATAAAGGGTCTTTACCGACAGACGGACAGAAAGACAGATAGTTAATGATTTAATTACAAATGTAAAGTTTTCAGATTTATTCCTGTATTTGTAGTAGGTATAAGACAATATTACTTGCCAAATTTCAAAGTTCTAGGTCAACGGGAAGTACCCTATGAATTTTGATTCCCTTGATAGTGTCGAAATATGCGTTTTTTGCGGCATAAACGGCCATATCTTTTTTTACGTTAACTTAAAAGTTTGATTTTTTTCACAGCTGACGTGGGAATGTAGACCTTAGTATATGGTTTTAATTTCAATTCGGTACCTCCACGCGTTCCCGAGATAAAGGGTCTTGACAGACAGACGGACAACAAAGTATAAGGGTTTCGTTTTTTCCATTTGAGGTACGGAATCCTAAAAAGGATACGGACACTTGCCTTCTGCGCCAGAGGTCTCGGATTCGATTCCCGAACAAGTCAAATATTTGTGTGCATATGCATGTGTATTTGTCTTGGTTTGAATGTTTTCTATGTACATATTAAGTATGTATTTACAAACAAAAAAGGATACAAGTAATATCATTCGTTCACTGAGTATAATAAATGTAAGTATATTTATTTATCAACTAGCGGCCGCCCGCGGTTTCACCCGCGTGGTTCCCGTTCCCGTGGGAATATCGGGATAAAAAGTACATATAAACCTTCCTCTTGAATCACTCTATCTATTAAAAAAAACGCATCAAAATCCGTTGCGTAGTTTCAAAGATTTAAGCATACAAAGGGACATAGAGACAGAGAAAGCGACTTTGTTTTATACTATGTAGTGATTCAGTTAAAAAAAAATATTTATTTGCATTAAATATGGTACAATACAAGATGGTATAATATCCATTACCATGGGCTAGATACCTAATTAGTGTAGCACCAAAATAATAGTCTGACTGCCAGTACTATACGAGTCATAGATCTCGCATAAAGAATGCCAATCTTGCGGTACGACCTGTATTTTTAACCTTCAAAAAAGGAGGAGGTTCTTAAGTCGTCTGTTTTTTTTATGTAATGTTCCACAACATACAAATTTCTTGAATGTTCCACGCTAGTTCAGCTAATAGTGTACCGATTTTGATAACTCTTTCTTTCTGATAGACCAAAGGTGGTCCAATGAAATATTTACAGTAGACGGTTTAGAAGCTTTTTCAGAATCCCATCCCAAAAATCACCTCTTTGTTCTTGCTTTACGCGTCAATCTTTTCGCAAAGTATTAGCCAAATCCGATGATTCTTTTTTAATCGAATGAGTATATACTCCAGAAGTGGTCCTATTGTAACTAAGTCAGGATCTGTATGATGGTGGAATCCTGGGGAAATCGAGTAAAACCTGAAAAATTGGTAGACCCGCATCGCTACACAGGCTGGTACAACACGATCGCTCAATCAAATGAATCAAAAATAATGTATTTATGGCTTTCCCTATTGAATCAAAAGCTTAGGTTGGTTCATTGTCGTCACGTAAATTGAATTAACGCAGCTGTCTCATGAGACGCTCCAGTGAATCGAAGACAGTCCAAGCGTAGCCATGGAAAACTCACGAAGTTTATGCCTTCCATTTAATGGCAGTTTGATAGGAAAAAATAGAATTTGCTTCACAGATGATGTATTTCTGTTGCCGCTAAAATAAATATGTAAGAAGGGGGCTCCCATACAACAAACCTGATTTTTTTTGATGGTACGGAACATCGTGCGTGATTCCGACTCGCACTTGCCGGCCTAGCATGAGCGGCTTTTATCGCGCAATATGATATGGTACGGTAAGTTGTCTTACTTACACCTTAGTGGGGTAAGCAAGACAACTTGCCGTACCATATCATATAGCACGAATCGCACGATAAAAGCCGCTCATACTAGGCCGGCTGGACGGTTTTTTTTTTCTATTCTAGTCGTTAGCTTAAGCTAAGTGCTAGTAATATACATACTGCATACTATACTATGTTAGTACAAGAATGATTAATTTATGTGAGTGACGTACTTACAGCTAAGTTCTAAGTAAAGATTTAAACAAAAAAATAAATCATTTATTTGTACAAAACAAGTTATATAAAACGTTTTTAAAAACAATTAAACCGCCTTCAAAAAGAATATTCATTCAAAAAATAACAAACACTAAAAAACGAAAAAATTATTAGAATTTTTAATTCAAAGGACGAAAATGCGTGACTTTTTCTAACTTATCTTGGTACAAGCTTACTGAACTATTTGACGTGGTGCCAAGCCAAAAGGCTGATAGTCTACTTTTTATTCCAATACTAGCGCCCCGCTCGCGACTTCATCTTCTTGGACCCCCTTTTCACCCCCTAGAGGGGGTATTTTCAAAAATCCTCTCTTATTGCTTACATACATTTAGCTTCTTGCGCACAGTTAGTTTCAGATATGTTGTCTGTCGGCAAGAGTTTAACCGCCTCTGTGGTCTAGTGGTTCATACCACCGATTATTTAGACCCAGAGGTTCCGGGTTCGATTCCCAGTGGGGGTACATTGTATTCGGTTTGATTGGTGGTAGGACTTGTTCTTAGTCCGCCTGGCTTGCTACCGCCATCTTATCTAAGTCTGACGCCATAACAATGATGTTTTCAGCATTATTGTGTTCCGGCAGTTAGTGATAAGATAGCCAGTTCCTCAGTTATTGAGGATTCCGGGAGTAGTGCGCTTCCACCTTCAGCCTTATCACCACTTATCATCAGGTGTGATGAAGGCTAAGTGCTACCCCGTTGTGAATAAATAAATAAATAAAATAAAGTGTTTTATATATAGTCCGTTCGGTTAGATAGTGTCGGTACCCGCATGGCATTGTGGCTTTTGCTATAAAATCCTTACTAATGCAGATATAACTAATACGCTAATACACACAAGTTGGGTACCAAAGTCAATTAATTATGAAAATTTGGATATTTTTATATAAAAGAATTTAAGTAAGTGATTTACAAATAAAAGGGCGACACTATCTAAGCGAATGGACTTATAAATTATCACGGGACCTCTACGAGAAGTACCTCTTCTCGAAACCTCGTTCAACCTCAACTTCGTTTCAAAATTTCATCCAATTAGTAAGTTTTAAAATAATGTTTATGTAAGTTTTACAGCTCTATATTAATGAAATAATGAATTTCAGAGTCAATTGAATGATAACAAAAATTTCAGTTTCAATATATTTAAAAATGTCATGGTGTGTGTTACTTTTACTTAACTATAAGGTACAATTGAAACAGCAAGTCCAAGAAATGTATAGAATAACTTTCAAATAAGTAATATATTTTTTTTATCCACAACGGGGTAGCACTTAGCCTTCATCACACCTGATGTTAAGTGGTGATAAGGCTGAAGGTGGAAGCGCACTACTCCCGGAATCCTCAATTACTGAGGAACTGGCTATCTTATCTCTAACTGCCGGAACACAATAATGCTGAAAACATCATTGTGAAATGCATCCAAGTCGCATAAACAGTGTTCTACTCAAATTATTTATTATCAGAAGATTTTGAATGTGGCCTAGTAAATTGTACTACTTATTTAATACTCAAAATAAAACAAGGTCAGGAATATACGACATTGTGGTGCTTAATGGTCCTATAAAAATATTTCGTAAACAAGTTGTGTTTGTATTATTCTTTGTTCAATGTAGCACGGGTCCTATTACAGCTCTTTTTCTTGTAAAGAAAAATGTTGTTTCTTAACTAGGAATTGGGTCTAATTTTCTAGCATAAAGCTGCATAAAAAAATTCTAATGCTGATTTTCTTCAGTTTTATTCCAATAGGTACTTCGATCATATAAACCCTAGATACAGCGTAAACGCACAGAAAGTGAAGCCGCCAACGAATGCTCCATTCGAAAGGGAGCATTAGATCGCTCTCAGTAGCAAAGATGGGCGATTGTTACTGATTCCAAAAATCGAATGGTTTGATACTACTAATATTAACAATCGAATACCAAAACAATCGATCGCTAGTTCGCAAATTCGAATGAAACCGCTAGTTCATTCATTCATTTTGCCATACAAAATTGGTCTTTGTTTCTTGTAAATAAAGTCTACTTTTAATTGATATTCGAAGGAACTATCGAATGGTCTGGTTCTGTCTAGCCAGCGTTTCGATTCGACGCTTCTCCTAACGACTCTTAGCTTAGCTTAGTGGTTAGATCATTCACCTGGACAGTGGAGAAAGGTCGTGCGAGGTTTCAGGTTCCATCGGAGCTAGATGTAAGACGGGTCGATTTTTTCTAATACTTACTTCATTTTCAATAATAAAAATTGCTCACTACATAGACTTTACTTTGATGAGGTTACGGATATTCGAATATATAAACTAGTAGTAATGAAATTCGAATCGAAAGGAATGAGACGACGCTATACATTCTTATTTGCTTCTCGCTTTTTAAAATTCGAATGATTTGTAAGGTTATTCGAATAATTCGAATGACTTCAACAATCGAATAATTCGAATTATATCATTCACAATCGCCCATCTTTACTCAGTAGTCATTTGATGATTTGACCGCCCGGCGAAACGACGCCTAAATGTGCTGAGAATATCGGCAAAAACAATTCGAAAAAAGGAAAAAAGAGATGTCGGTAATATCATATTTTCGGGCAGTATTGAACGTAAGTATAATTGCACAATTAATTTAAAGTCAAACTGAAACTATCATAATTTCATTATTTATACCTACTAAAATATTGCAATATTCCTTGCCGCGCAACCGTTTCTTCTATATGCGTAAGTAAAACAGAGATGCAGACTTGACGAAATACGATTCGCTGTTCAAGCGTCGGTCGGCCGACCATCTGAGCTTTCCATGTAATAAGATCGTAAGTACTACCATGCCGACCGAATTTAAATCCAATTACTGTTGTTTAAGGTCGAATATCAAATGCGGTGACGGCTGTATTCGGAATTTAAATATCTATAAGACTAATGACTAATGACAGCGCTGTTGGAATCACTTTTTCAATCGCATTTAATTTAGTATGGAATTCTGTATCTAGGGTTTATATGATCGAAGAATAGGTAGCATTAAGAACTTTTTGCTTTGCACGTAAGTTCCCATGCTACATCGAACAAAGTTTAAATACATGCGACACAATTTTTTTTCTTCTCTTCACTAGTGTGATAATTTTACCGGATTAAAAATAATTTCTCCTACAAAACAGATTTTTCCGAGGAAAGGTAAGCTTTTGTATGATCTACTTTATCTGAGTCGTTACGAGAAGCGTCGAATTTATCCAATACTTTTTACTCGCTGTATAGTCAGCGTTACTGCTACTTTATCTGTTCAAAATGCACTGCATTTCGACAGGTAGTCTACATTAAATAGTTGTTCAAACATACAATTCATTTAGCTGATTATATAAATCAGAGTCAATATTCTGCAATATTCAGGCCATGAAGCTTTATACGCTGGCCTTGAGCTCACCCTTATGGGGTACTTAATAAGTGCCACTTTCGTACTACAGCTATGTCGACTGAAAAATAAATAAAAAATTGTTCTTTAACATTACATTCGCCGGTAGTTTTCCATTCCATTATGTGTCGTTATTTGTTACATTGGGCTTTCAAGCTCGACTACCATATAATACCTATAATAAATGTTTCGAAAGGTCTCGTTTAGAGTAGGCCAAAACGAAATCAGATAATATAATATACTACAGTGGGTAAAGGGAAACGATATTATAAAGGTTGACCAACCCATGTTCTCGCCTAGCGGTTCTCTAAAGTAATTTACTGACCCTCAAGAATAAAACCTAATATAATCCACAGTTCCACACTAAATGGTTCCACCACACAAATAAATTTAATTAAAAAACTTTTGCAACAAAAACAATTTGGGGGTTAAAAGTAGATTGCGGAATCTAGATTTTAGTACCTATTACTGTGCGTGACTGTAGTAGGTCGGTACTTAATTTGGTATCTAAATAAATCTCTGCTGATTATTGCAACTTTGCTTGTTGTATGTCAGTCAGTATCTAGTAATTTTAAAGTAAGTATACTTACGTAGTTAACAAAAAAAATATAAATAAATAGCATCATGGCGAAACGCCCCAACGTGGTCGCCACCGGAAGTCAATATTATCATACAAGCATACAGAGATTTCTTACTTTTGTAAGTAATTATTTGGTTTGCAATTCATTCTCAAATATTTCGCGTATTGTTTCGAATACGGTGTTGTAATTTTAATATGCAACTCCAAAGGTTAAAGTTAAAAAGTCATACGAGTATTATGTAGAGTCGAAGACTTTTGCCCGCATATTATTAACCGGGTTAATTTTTGAACACCATCCAAATTTTTAATCTCGTCTCAGAATCGGTAAGTGAACAACTTTCTCCTAGAAACATGGGTCGAAATATGACATAAAATTTTTGGCTCTTCATACAAATCAGACTGATTATGCGATCGATTTAGTATGTATATTTTGTATATTTAGGTCATCTCATTTTCTTTTAACACATTTTTCTTTTTTACTAAGGAAATAATTTTTTATAAGGTTGTTTATTAAGGAAAAAAGAAGCTACTTAAGTAGCTTTACGAAAAAACTTGGTGACTTTAGAAACAATTTGAAGCTACACTTTAGAAACTACACTTGTTTAATATACACACACACACTTATAAAAAAAACACAAACTAAATGATTAAATCATGCCAAACCTAGATGATATGATCATGTTTTACGTATTTCATATAAACTGCGTACCTACCTACTACAATAATAGCGCACAAGTTAAATGATTAAGCAGGTTTTCCTCTATTGTTCATGTCATGTGACACAGCTATTATACCGATCGTTATCACAAACGCTCGTTTTTGCGTTATTTCATCACGAGAAAAAGTTGCTGTAACAGACGACATTATCCACCTAAATATAGCGACAGACAAGTAAAAATTGCATACGATTGCAAAATAATAAAATTGTTAGAGACAAACATCAAAATAGCAACATGATTTGTAAATCATACTTGACATAAATATAAAGGTAATTTCTATGGCGTTTGTTGTAGTTTTCCTACGTCAAATCATACTGAGTGCGCGCCAGCTAAGTCTGCGCGCGAACAAAATCGAATACTAATCTTTTCCATAACCTTAGAACAAAAAAAACTGTAACGCCCCAGTCGCGCAGGTTAATCTGACACGCACTTTAATTAAACTTATTTTCATTTTTTTCTAAGAAAGCGTTTAATCATCAACTCATAAACGTAGAGACTTACATACTCTTTGCAACTCATTTTCAACAGTTACTTACCATAGAACGGAAACTCTCGGGAAATGTATAAGAATGGATAATTGGACAATCAAATTGTTTTTTCTAATGCCCTATGCATTAGAAAAAAAAACTTATTCTAATTTGCCTTTAATAGAAGGGTTAAATACCATTCCAGTTCCAACTCTTGTGCCTAGGCTTTATATTTCTTATGCCATTCTTATGACAGCAAACCTCAGATCATATAATACTATACTTGATCTGAGCAGCAAACAAAAGGCCCGAAACTTAGGTAATTGTTTATAGTTATTTCCTCAAAAACCTGAATATTTTCATTTTAGATGGGACCTAAAATTATGTAATGCGATTCTTCATAAGTGCTTTGACCTTAAGAACTTCGAAAATCAACAATCTATTGTAAGTAGTCTTCCTTGCACTTAAGTAACTGCAGTATGCATTTGAGATTAAGTAAATGGCTTTTCGCATGTAGACTTGGAGCCTAGGCCTCGTTTGCAACCTGTTTTGGACATCGAATTGATCTTTTACAAATAACGCTAGAAGTTGCCATAGGTGGATTATCACTTTACCACAATAGCGGCCGCCCGCGGCTTCACCCGCGTGGTTCCCATTTCCGTGGGAATGTCGGGATAAAAAGTATCCTATGTGTTATTCCAGCCTATCTATCTCTGTTGCAAATTTCATCCAGATCCGTTCAGTAGTTTTTGCGTGAAAGAGTAACAAACATCCATACTCACAAACGTTCGCATTTATAATATTATGAATGGGCTCTCGCGTGTACCTAGGTAATAGAATTATCTTTCTTTAAGACGATGCTCGGAAAAATTATGCTAAAGCGAGATAGCAATGAGAAAACGACGCGCGCGGGAGCGAGACCGATTTTGCCGATTACGCAAAAAAAACACAAAATCACTTCGTATTAAAAAACTATAGCGATTTAAAAAAAATGCTTCTGTACGATCCTAAATATTATTGGTGTCCACTAATTAAACCAATTTTCAATAGTATATGTAACCCCATTTAAGAATAATCTTGATATTTCGTATTTTTTAGAGGTATTTTCGAAAAGAAAAAGTGTCGAGCAAAAATCATAAAATCGTGTTGTTGAAACTATACGATTCTAGATAAAGGTATGAAGAAATATATATCTTATTACCAGATTTATAACAACTCTAACCGTCCTATAGTTTTATATCAAAGAGTCCATACTTTTTCCGAGTATCGCCTTAAGTGTACCTAACACAACAACAACGTCAAATCCAGTCTTGTGTGCATCAAAATTCATTATTTTCATTATTCTGCTTAATTTGATCACAACAATGGATTTCGATCTCCAGTCCAGGGTAAAAAAAAATACATAAAAGGCTGCTTATTTATGTACCTACTAAAAAGAGCAAATCGAATTTTCGCCGAATGATCACCATAAAAACTAAAAAAACAGTATTTATAATGGTTTTCATTATAAATACTGTTTTTTTAGTTTTTATGGTGACTATTTGGTACGTAGCTCTATTTTTAGTAGAATTGTATCCGAATTGACCTCCAGACAGAAACGTTATTCAATCGTGTTCGTGTATACGATGTCCAACTTCTATAATAATAATAATAATAAATCCTGTCTCTGGATCCTTAACCATCGGTAGCCGGGACCCTGATCTTGCTACCGTTGGGGAACTGCACTTTTTTATTTTTAAATGTTATATTTTTTAGTGTTATACATTGTAACATAGATTAATAACTCTTCGCTGCGCTTACCATTGTGAAAATTTAATGTTTAGAAATATAATTTTTTACTTAAGTTTTTTAAATGTAATAAAGGGAATAATAATATCTTCTGCTTTGCGTTCGGGGTATCCCCGGTTCCGTTTTAAGGTCAACGCACACTTATATGAGCCGAACGAAACCAATTTTTGCAATGCTTTAATAGATGGAATCCTATGAAACTTTCTAGACGAAATCCATTGCAACGGAGCGTCGTATTGTCTAAATGTTTGAGACCAAAATGAAATTTGAAGGAGACGTAGTTACGCATCGGAGGTACGAAAGCTGTTGGCACTAAATTGGATAAATATTAAGCACTTGGCGCCGCTAAATAAGACTGCTTTAACCCTTTCAGACCTGTTTTTATTTGTGTATGTATTGTATTGTATTGTAAAAAAGTTCGTCCTTTTGGACATGCGAAGACATCAAGCCATACTGCCAATTCTTGGGTATTATATATGTTATTATAGGTTCTTATGTTTTCATTAAAATGTAGGTGTGTTATATTCCAATCCTTCTTGGAGTATTTGGCGTCAAGTATGTCGAGTCGGTCTTCTCGGTAATTCTTGCTGAGGTAGGTAGTCACCACTACAATAAAACACTCGGCATCACGTTACCGAGATATAATAGCGCATATTTTAATCATTCCACACATCGTCCAGTTGCGTAAACACTTGGGGCACAAAACCACACCTATCTTGAGTCACAAAGTCCACTATGAAACAAATTGCGATTAATTAAAATATCCACCTATCCTAACCCGCCAAAATGGCGCCAAAAACCGCTTTTTTTTTGTATGGATGGACTTAAATTGATTTTAGTTAAAAATAGACTACAGAGAATATGTAAAAAATAATGTAAATAATATCTGTGTTTTATAGATTTTATTATGTGATTAAATGAATCCTACCGTTTAAAAAAAATCATCGAAATAAGTAACTAAATATTTTGTTAAGTTTTATGTCCTCAATTGTGGACGCCAGGTCGGAATGGGTTAAAATATCTATCCGTGCCAGTAACATCCGTACCTTCGATACGCAGGGGTAGGTACATATACTTACCACGAGGAGGATGCGGTGGATCAACTCTGCATTATCAATTAATTTATTAATTGAATGAAAATTTAATAAAATATGACGTTTTCTTACTTTAATTTTGCCTTTGTTATAAAAAAAACCTAAAAAAGACGTTTTTTTTATTGTAATCGATTTACATCTCTACTGGCGATGGTGCATGTCTGCGCAAAATGCGTTTTAAGGTAGAGAAAGTAAAAAATAGTACTTAAATATCAACAAATGAAAATAATATCTCACCAAAATCATCCTATAAAAAACTGACCAGCTCTTGCTGCAGCTGCTTATTTCTTTACAAAAAGCGTTGAAATCTCTCAGTAAACTCAAGCCAACTCTAATGTTCCTTTCTGCGATTGCTTTATTGATATAGTTACGTTTTAAGATGCACTTCAGGGAAGGAAGAGAGAGGGAGATTTTTATTTATTTTTTTTGATCTAAAAATACCTATATTGTAAACTCCTGCCAGTTACTTTCAGTTTTAAGAGTTTCTGAAAAATCAAGCTAATACAATACGCATGACAATGCATTCATCCTCTAGATATTCCGTGTTTGTTTTACTTGCTCCCTAGAAACTTGTGTAATCAAAAATCCCCATGAAAAGATCGTGCAATTAAAAGTGCAAGCTGCATTTTAAATCGCGCCTGTGAAGGGCGACCTCACTGCCAGTGTGCGCCGGCCGTGAGCGAGTCACCGTTTCCGAGTCCTTTACATCTTAATTCTACACCTGTTCCGAAGGCAAACCACTGTAATTATGACGGTCTCGAACGTGTGCAGCCTACCCTAAATTCTTATCATTTACACATGAAGCTACTTAATTGTATTCCCATTTACCTAATTAGTTAGGTACCTATTTAAATACCTAGAAATGTATGTAACCTTAACCTTATATAAATTTTTACATTTTTCAGTCACAATGCTTGAAAAAATCGACCCGTCTCACAACCTGGTTTTGAGACGCGTCGATTTTTTCAAAATACTTGATTTTCCATTTTTCAATAACCTTAACCTATCAACCGACCTACTTAGAACTTAACTAGCACTGACACTCGATTGACGACTTAGGTCCGGTTGCTCGTACATTTAACTTTTGTCAAAATTGACAAAAGTTAAAATTTAACTGATGTCAATTTTGACATCGGTAAAAGAAAAATACATTGGTTATTTTAGGGTTAAAAGTGTTGTCTGTACTATTTTATTAACCTTCCCTTAATTACTAATGTCAAAATTTAAACCACCCCCACCCTGTCGGTTATTTTGACCGCCGTTAAATCTGTAAATTGACTGCTCGTTAAAGTAACCGCTGCTTCAACAACGCTCTTTAAATTTGACCGCCGGTTAATTTTACTTTAACCATAATTTAACCCTAACCAAGCTTCGAGCAACCGGACCTTAGAAACAACAAAACTTAGGTCCGGTTGCTCGAAGCTTGGTTACGTTAACTTTAGAGTTTTAAATTTAAATTTATTATGGTTAAAGTAAAATTAACCTGCGGTCAAATTTAAAAAGCGTTGTTGCACCAGCGGTTACTTTAACGAGTCAAATTACAGATTTAACGGCGGCAAGTGTATATATTCTTTGACGGCGGTCAAAACAACCGACAGGGTGGGGGTGGTTTAAATTTTGACATTAGGGTGAAAATCATTTAAAATTACCATTTTGACATCAAAATTTGTCCACGCGCGATATTTCACAAAATATTCTTTTAAATAAAGCAATGAGTACTCACGATAGTAGAATGGAACATTATCTCAATAAATATATATAAATTTCAATGTACCTTATCAGTATTTAATAAATATACTCCTTTAATCGCGCCGAACCCGGATTTTCTCCATACAAAATAATTTGTCCTCTTCGTGACTAGCGTTACAAAGTACATCTAAATAAATATAATAAAAAACAGTATTCAAACAAATTATTATTTTTTATTTAAAACAGATGATTTGTCACTGATATCGGGTTAAACTATTTTATTTTCTTATTTCTTTAAATAAATTTTTGTCCTCAAATAAATGACCATTATTGTGTTCATTTTCGTTATTCATTTTTCTAACGATCTAATTTAGTATTATTTATTGTTTACCAAAGGGCAACACTTGCTCTCTAAGGAGCCAATCAGATGCCAGAAGCGATTATGTGTCGGTCATTTTATCATCGCATGAAAAAGTGAGTGAACGCGTGGTTTTCTGTCTCCGAGCGAAAATTACAATTTTGATTTATCACTTTTGTTGCCTACCAAACTATGCAGGTAAGAAAATACTTATACATATATTTAATCGATTCATATAGACGATTTGTTTTCAAACTTGATTGAAATGCAAACAGCATTTACTCATGACGGTCTTGTTTGGCTTAAAATATTTTCGATTCTATTCCAAGTAGTAAGTTTGTTCATTTTTGTTATGGGTCGGCACGTTTTTTTCTCACGTAACAAAAATGATAAAAATGATGAAAATGATGAATGATATAAATGATAAAAAATGAACAAAAGCCGCATTCACAAGACTGATTTTTTACCCAACCACGGTGATGTCCAAAATGAGGGTTATGTGTTTAATCTGTGTTTTTATGTATTACCAGACTTTAATTACGTAGTATCCATGCTGTTATTGTGCTGTTTGGTTATTTGTCCATTTTGTTTTTTACTAACAATATTTTTCTTAAATAAATTTTTACTTTTTTGCATTCACAATGCAATTTTTCTATATTTTTCTTTTTAGAATGCCGATGTCAGCAGCCGAACGATAGCGTCCTTGTAGACAGAGGCTGAAAGAACAGAATGCCCATAAATGTTTTTTGTTTACATATTAATGATCGTGACTGTACAGAGTTTAAGTGTCATTGACATTGATTTTACCAACCAGCTACCAATGAATGAAGCCTTTGCGTTAATGAAAGTTTTTTTTATTTTATTATAAGTGTTTTTTTAAATAAAAGAATAATAAAAATAATGCTTTTTATTGTTCCTGGAAAAAAAACAGTTTTATGTGACTTGTGAAAAGACCTGTTATATCTTGATAGAAACACGTAATTTATTAATATGCATTTATTCAAGACACGAGCAAACCACACACTTTGACGTTACAAATAGAGAGGGACAAAAGATCAGCGTCTCTCAATTAGGGATATCACAATCTCCCGCACATAATAGAAGATACATGTAACAAATGTATGAGACTTACAACTATGAACTAGCTTATCTAATTATTAATATAGGTACCACCACCACTAGTAGCTATAACCTTATTTTATTATGATAGTAACATTGACTGTGCCACTATAGACATAGGCATTCTCTACTTAATATAACAACAAATAATTATTTAATATTAAATTAAAACAACTTAAGATTTTAATTATTCATCTATTGTTTGAGAACAATCTAATATTTGATTGACATGACGTTTCCACTGGACTCCATCTACTTCTATAATATATGTGATACCTGGTACAGATTGCCCAACTATTAAGCCCTGAATCCAAGGCTTGTTGCCGTTACGAAAATCTTTTACCATAACTTTTTGTCCTACCACAAATTGGACCTTTCTATTGGAGTGATTTTCGTTTCCTAACTTGCTCTCCACTTCCTCGCGTAAAGGTGGCGGACGCAGTAGGCTAAACCTGTACCTCAGCTCCCTTCCTAACATTAATCTAGCCGGCGTGATGCCAGTGGTGCGTTGAGGAGTATTTCTATAATCCATTAAAAATAGATTTATTGCATTTGACATTGAGTGACCATTTTCTAAATTTTTTTATGGTGGATTTAAAAGTTTGTACAAATCGTTCTGCCGCCCCATTGGTTGCAGGATGGTATGGAGGTGTAAATGTATGTCTAATTTGACTTACCCTACAAAATTCTTTGAATTCTCACTCGTAAATGAGCGCCCATTATCGGTTACTAAATGTATTGGGAACCCAAAAATAGAAAATATTTTTTTAAATATTTCAATTGTTCTCTTAGAGGTAATATTGGACATTTCAAATACCTCTGGCCATTTTGAATAACTGTCAACAATCACTAAATACATTTTATTATAAAATGGGCCTAAAAAGTCTGCGTGTATTCTATACCAAGGGGTAGGTGCCACTGGCCACGGTTTATGTGTCTGAGACGGGTTTTTACTGTTTTGTAAACAATCTAAGCAATTTTTTACTATTTTTTCAATATCTGTATCCATTTTGGGCCACCAAAAATAAGAACGAGCAATTTCCTTCATGCGGACCACTCCAAAATGGCTTTTGTGTAGTTCATTTAATACTGCTTCTCGAATTGGTAGAGGTATTACTATACGGTAACCCCAGAATATGCACCCCCTATCCACATTCATCTCATTACGTCTTGTATAAAATGGAATTATATCCCGGGAAACAATTTTTTGTTCGGGCCACCCATCAGCCAGATAACGTATCAGTTTTGTAAGAGTCAAGTCCTTTTTTGTTTCTGTTTGTATTAATTTCCAATTAAGTATTTCCAGTTGGGAGTCATTCACATGATAGATATTGGTCATATTACAATTTTCTATTAAAGGATGTAAATTATTATCTTCACATTTATTTTCTATTACATTTCTAGAAATATAATCTGCCGGATTAACATTATATTTGATATGTCTTACCTTATAATTAAATGCAGACAAAAATATTGCATAATGTTGTAATCTTTTAGCAGCCATTTTTGGAATGCTTTTTGTTGGTCCAAATATTCTAACTAAAGCTGCATTGTCTGTTTCAAGTTCAAAAAATCTACCATATAAGTAGTTATAGAATTTAGATATTCCAAAGATGACTGCCATGGCTTCTTTATCTATAATTGCATTTTTTTTTTCTACATCATTTAATTTTTTGCTTGCATAAGCAATTGGCTTAATTACACCATCTTTGCTTCTGTTTGATAATACTGCACCTAAACCTATATCTGATGCATCTGTGGTCAAGATGAGAGGTAAATCTGGATCATAATGCCTTAAGTTATTGGCTGATGCCAGCTGATTTTTTATTAATTGAAAAGCTTTGTCACATTGAGGTGTCCATTGAAAATGGTTTTTTTTTTGTACATTCATACAAGGGAGTTATTACAGTAGCCATATTTTTTAGAAAACGGGAATAGTAGTTTATCTTTCCCAAAAATGATTTAAGTAAAGTTAAGTTTGTTGGTGTTGGTGCGTTTAATAATGGTTCAATATTAGATTTAATTATACTTATTCCACTTTTATCTACTTTATATCCAAATACCTCTAAACTTGTCACAAATAACTTGCATTTTTCAGGTTTCAACTTGAATTCACATAATTGCAATTTTTTAAGAACTTTAGACAGTGTTTCTATTGTGTCTTGTAAGTTTTTTCCTTTAATGTAAATATTGTCAATGAATACAATGGTATTAGGAATGTCTTTTAACTTTTGTGACATTAAACGTTGGAAAGACCCAGGTCCCGAACTAACTCCGTAAGGGAGGTAGTTATATTTATAAGTTCCTACTTCTGTGACTATTGTAGTACAATCCTGGCTTTCTAAATTAAGGGGTGCTTGTAAGTATGCTTCTTTTAAATCAAGTTCACAATAAAATTCTCCATTTTTTAAGGTATTTAATATATCAGCAATATGAGGTAAGGGAAAATGATCAATTTCTAAAACGGGATTTACTGTTAGCTTGTAATCACCACATAGTCTCACAGAACCATCTGGTTTTAAAATAGGTACTACTGGAGTTCCCCAATTACTTTGTTCGACTGGTGTAATTCTTTTATTTTGTAACAATCTTTGAATTTCTAGGTTTACCTTTTCTCGGAGTGCATACGGTACCCGTCTTACAGGAAGGCATTTTGGTTTTGCATCAGTCTTCAATTTTAGTGTTATAAGCTCGCCCTTAAAATTACCCCAGCCCGGGCTGAACACTTCAGGATACTTTTTTTTATGTGTTGTTGTGCACCTGAAATGGTAGTTGGACAATCTGTAATACTTTGTACTTTATGAGTTTCTACTAGTACACTGTCATTCAATGTAGGCGGCCATAATTTTAATTCATAGAGCCAGTCTCTACCGATGACTTTGGGCGAGTCATTTTTACCACAAATATGTTTAGTTTTATTTAACATTATTATATTTAACTGGGATATCAGTTAACATACCTAAAGGTTTGGTTAAGCTTTGATCAAAATTCCTAAAAACCACATTACAATTTTGTATTTTGTATGAATTTAAATAGGTTTCTTTATCTTTAATAGAAATTACAGTGACTTCAGAACCAGTATCTAGTTGAAAGGATAAGTTATGATTATTGACATTTATTGTTATGTAATGCGGGGGTATCCTACTTACAGTTTGAGAATAAGTTTGATACTCAGTATAAGGATTTTCCTTTATTTTCTCCTCTTCATTTTCATCTCCTTCCTCAACATGGGCTTCTAATATATTGGTCTCTCTTGTTCTCGTTGACTTTCTTGAGCACATTTTAAAAATGTGTCCTCTTTGACCACACTCGGAGCAGAACTTCATTTTTAAGGTGCATTCACTTTTAATATGATTATTCTTTCCACAACAATAGCACTTGTTTTCCCTTGAATTCTCTTGAAGTCTTGTTTTTCTCACAGGTTTGAATATCTTTTTATTGATGAAGACTTCACTTACTTCTTGTGCGTTGTCCGAGTGGAGTAATGCAGCTTCCACTGTTTGAGCCACTTCAATACACTTGTCCAAGGTCATTTCCACAGAGCTTTTCATCAATTCAAATTTAATGATTTTTGAGGTTACCCCATCTATCAGTTTTTCTTTGATCTGATCATCAGCGTCCCTAAAACCACATTTCGTTGCAAGTTTTTTTAGTTCCAAAATATATTCTTCTATTTTTTCATTTGGTAATTGATTTCGTTGTCTAAATTTAGCTCTCTCTAATACGGTTGATAACGTTTTGACGTATTTATTTCTTAACTTGTTACATATTTCTTAATACGTCAATTTGTTTGGTTTAGTCGGTGCGCATAAGTGTGTAAGCGTTTCATACACTCTCGGGGTTAATCTAGTTACCAGGAGTGGGACCTTTTTTTCATCACTAATTTCATTGAGAGTGATGTAACACTCCAGTTGTTGTTCGAAGGCTTCCCAGTTATCGCCGTCAAAGGGTTTAATTTCACCGAATGTGGACATTATTTTTTGTGCACGTTTGATTTTGTAGTATTCACTTAAGATTTTTCGCAATTCTCCAATGCTCGAGTCCGGTTCAAACTGTAACTCTTCATCCGCTAATATTTGAATTAATTCTTGTTTCGTACATTTTTTATTTATATATATAAGTGAGTTTACCTAATTTTACTTGAGTTGGATTAGACATTTATTTTTACTTGTATACAGCGTGAACACAGAGCATAGTGTGGTGACCACTACAAAATGGCGGCGCTATGGAATGCGGCCGCAATGACCGTCTTGCACGAATTTCACACCGAAGCCCTCCGGCACAAAAAATTACTTCTTCCTTCTGCACAATGTCTTGCTTGTTTATTGGAATTTCTCCGATTTTAATGCACTGTGATGTTCAATTTCCTCGTCGCCAGTTGTTATATCTTGATAGAAACACGGAATTTATTAATATGCATTTATTCAAGACACGAGCAAACCACACACTTTGACGTTACAAATAGAGAGGGACAAAAGATCAGCGTCCCTCAATTAGGGATATCACAAGACCCTAATATTTCAGCTTTGTTACTTTTTGTCACGGTTTTCATTTTTGTTACAATATCATTTTTGTTTCATTTTTGTCACAATGGTCATTTTAAATGATTTTCACCCATTAGTAATTAAGGGAAGGTTAATGAAATAGTACTATTAGTAGTATTTTTCTTTTACCGATGTCAAAATTGACAATAGTTAAATTTTAACTTTAACTTTACTGTAATGTACGAGCAACCGGACCTTAGATGTTTATTAGAAACAACAGAGTAAGATCTCACAGTGCAATTTTTCTGAACTCGCAATGAACACCGTAATAAAATGTACCTTTGAACACAAGCATTTTAAAAAACCGCAAACATAACTTTGTCATTCTTAGAAACACTTTGAAAAACAAGGTAAGTATTTTTTTGCTAGCGAAAAATCATTGTGGTGGCTAGGTGTATGAAAAATTATTAATTCACTTAGACATAATAGATATGTACTTATGAATCGTCAACATTTTCCTACCGCTCATTCAAGACTTTTTTAACTGACAAGAACGTATGTAACGTATGGAACCCTTCCTGGGCGAGTCCGACTAGCACTTGGCCGATTATTTAATTCTAGCCACCAGAGCAAAAAGTGTAATGACGTCATGCTTATTCATTTGGACAACATAAAGGTTGGTAAGTAACTTAAAATGTGTGTGGAGTAAAAAATGCTAATGCACAAAAAGACGCTTTTGCAACAAAGTCAGTTTTTACCAGCTCTGTGTCATTTTACATCGAGATTTTGTGCTGTCCTTGAGTTGTAGTGATGGACTGGCAGTTAATGATTAACGACATACAAATTGGACTTCACGTATGAGTCGTATGACGGATATTCACTATGATTCTACCTAGGTACTTAGGTACCTACATTATCTCGGCGGTGATCACGGTAATAGCATCGTAAATTACACATACCTAACCAACTTATGGAGAGAATGCTTGTAAACAAATAGTTTTTCCTTAAAATAATTGTCACTTCTTAATTTACTTGAAGATAACCGAACAAAGTTTAAGTTAAGTATATAAACACGTCTTTCAAAACAACTAGGTACATAAAATATGTCACCATGTCTCCCATAAGAACATAGCACAAGGATATATGACAATAAATGACAACACAATGACTACGAGAAAATTTCCGCTTATTGTCCATTAAATAGTATTTTTTTGTCTATCAATTTCTGAGCAGAATAGGTAGGTATAGCATAATTACGAGAACAATGCAAATGGTGTTTGCCAATCGGCACAATAGGTCACAAAGTCACAATTGCTCTTCCGTGGTTATATTTTTGGTTCCGATTGCAACCAGTTTCAGTCAGACCGCCCAAACAAAAAATCCGCATCGAAATATCAGGCTCCTGTCTTTTAAAGTCAAACAGATACCTTCCAAAAAAGCAACAATCTTTTTTAAAATTGACTGTCAATTTCAGTCAATTTAAACGGTTATCGCACAGAACATGGAAAGAAAGTTTTTCCGTGTTCTGTAGGTTATTGTTTTGAAACGACGAAAAATCAAACAAACTTTTCAGCGAATAAAGTTTTATTAAAAACCATTACGTGATGATTGTATGAACGGACGAGTTTTTTTGTAAATTGCAATATAAGTTTTACATGACATATAGGTACTTAGCATAATATTGAATGCACTTTCAAACCTTAGCCCTGTTTATATCAAGTTCACGCAGTGCAACTGGTAATGGCCTAGTTAAGACACAAAGGCTGTCCGCATGAAATAATATACAATAATTATTATTTGTTTTTTTTTATTTAAGTACTTAAATTACTTTATTGCCCAAAATACATTAAGTAAAGTGCAAAAGGCGGATTTAACTAATAAAAATATTATCCGGTACTTGTTAGTTACTTGGTAGTACTATAGTCGCCGCGTGTGACATCGTTTGCGTGCGTTTTTAGGATTCCGTAGCCAAATGGCAAAAAACAGAACCCTTATAGATTCGTCATATATGTCTGTCTGTCTGTCTGTCCGTCGGTCCGTCCGTCCGTATGTCACAGCCACTTTATTCCAAAACTATTAAGACTACTTACATAATTACTTGGAACTTGGTAGATAATATATTCTGTGAACGGCTATTCAATCTGATACCGGGGTCCGTGGCTACAGACCCCTTTGATTTCAATACAAAAATAAAAAAAAATAAAAAAATTAAGGGGGCTCCCCATAGTTACATGGAACAGAAACTGAAAAAAAATATTTTCATAAGACATATTCGTGTCTTTAAAAATGATATTTATTGATTTTCACGCAATTTATTTAACAACTTGGTTAAATTTTAGTTGTTTCTAGAGATATTTTTGTTTATCCGACGTTTCGGCACCTTTCCAGGGGCCGTGGTCACGGAAAACTACCCACTATTTTTTGATTTTAATAAAGGAATATGCCCACTCTAATTGTCTTTGTTTTTCGTAAGGAAACAGGATACGGTTAGGTATTGATTATTTTAACTTTATATTTAATTATAACAAAAATGATTTATTAATTTAATATTTTGATTTGTTTAAGTAATTTGGATAATAATTATTTATAGCAAAGCAAAAAGTTACTGACTCGACTACCAGTTCACAAAAGTTGGAACCCTACGGAGAAAGAACTGGCAAGAAAACTACACGAAGGGGGACGATCTCCGTTTATTAAAATTATTTGCAAAAAGAACTAACCGTATCTTTAGTTACTTTTATTTATATGGACAGTTCGCACAGAAATCTAAGATGTGCAGATGACAACTTTTTAAATGTTTAGTTTAGATTATGCTTTATGATCTTACTAAGTAGTAAGTATCGCAAGTTATATTCAAACCAAGAAAGATGTAGTTTGTATTTCAACACGAAGATGATTGATAGTAAGATTACGGCTAGTCTAGACTTGATGAATAAGTACTCGTACCAGACATAAAATAAGAAAAATTCACAATGAAATGCGGGCATTGCGTCAGAGCCAAGACTCCAACAACATAATATGCAAGGCTTGTAACAGGGTAACAGCAAGTAACAGTCTGATGCACATAGACCGCAGATGATAATCTCATAATATTACGATATGATAATACAAACGTATACAATATTGGTTGGAAGAACATATTGGTTGGAACTTTATCGGTGTGGTTTATCTAGATACTTACCTATTTTAAGTTGTATACGTGTGTTGACACACAATATGTTGAGTAGGTACCAAAGAGCTTAGACTAAATACTGAGGTAACTGGAGAGAGCAGTACCTACTAACACTTTTTTGTAGACTGTGTTGACTGTGCTGTCTTCCGTCTCACCTACTCTTTGTAACAAAACGTATGGTCATATGAGACAACAGACAGCCACTACATGGTAAAATGTCAAATTTGCGGGGTACACTTTTTTATTCAGGCTGAAAACTCCAGTTTCCTTGTACAAACTACTTGGTAGGTACTGTAACGCGATGCAAACTATTTAGTTTTGTCTATCGATTGTTTTTTTTTAAATTGCTTGAATAAGGAACTTGCTTGCTTGAAAAGAAAAGTCAAATGCTTTTTTCGCAAAAAACATTTTCATTTTCACCCTTTTCCAAAATCCCAACTTGTATGAAACCTCCTAAAAAAATCAGAGTTCGTTGATGTCTTTTATACGGTGCCGGCAAAAATTCCATGGGCTTAGGCAAGTTTTTGCCGGTTCCAAAATTTTAAAAATTCATAACTATTTTTGTATATTAAATATCTCCAATATGTTTTCACTTTCTGCTCCGGCTCATCAAAGCGCATCTTTTCTTATCTATTTTATTATCTTATGTAATTTGGTCGACTAATGACCAATTCGCGAAATGACTACATAGTCAACTATTGACTGATTCTCGAAAATGTACAATTTCTCTAAACGATCAATTCGACAAATGACTGATTCTAACAATGACAAATTCGCGAAATCACACACTTTTTTTATTGTATGAAAACAGTATTTTTGTTAGGAAGTTTAGAATAAAGATAAAGATAATTTATTTGCATAAAGATAAAATGCAATATAAGGAATAACGAATTATTTATTTCAAACAGTTTTCATTATAATCACAGATTATACCTACCATTAATAGGTACCTATACCTTACTAATAATAATAAAGAATGGCGTAATCATCTTATGCACGTACACACAAAAAAGGATGATATTGATTCTATATTGCACAATCTCGAAGTAGCAACACTTTGTTGCTACTTCGAGAACAACAAACTCAGATATTTTTGAACAAAAAATATTTTTTTATTAAGTAAGTATAAAAAAGTTTTTGAAATAAATATAACTTTCTTTGCATTTGCACCTTTTTCGGCCTTTTATTTGACCACCAATTAATTATTACAACACGTTCTATGGTCTTCTATACAACTCGAAATCGAAACTCAGTGAGGCGAACGGGGAACAAATCAACTTACTTTTGCTGGTTGGGGTGAAGGCTCGAGTCCCATCGGAGCTAGTTGTGAGAGGGGTTGATTTTTTCTAATACTTCATTTTCGTAATATATTAAATTGCATATTGCAATAAAATAGTTATTGTGAATGCAAAAAAGTAAAAATAATTCGTTATCATTCTTGAAAAAAAAACTAGTCAGTATTTGTAAACGTTTTTAAGGTGTATCGATGAGCTCAGTGGCGCCGCCAATGGAAATAAATCAATTCCATTTTATTAAAGGCTTGGATTAAAAGTTTCGGTTATTTCGCGCAGGTGAAAGAGTGGAATGCATTTTATAATAAATATACTTTTGAGAACTCAAACTTACGCAATAAGTCGTGAATCTCAATAGTGCCAAAAGTGGCCACATTTGGCAATATCGAGATCCATAACTTGGTGCTCATATTTGTGGCCATGAAAAAACAATTAAAATTGCTCTTCTATTTTCGCGAAATAACCGAAACTTTTAATCCAAGCCCTTAATAAAATGCAATTGATTTATTTCCATTGGCGGCGCCACTGAGCTCATCGATACACCTTAAGCTAACAAGTGTTTCCGTTTTATGCAACCGTTGAAGAACAATATTACAGGCGATCATTAATCGTTGCAGCAACCTTCGAGTCATTGCAAGTAAGTCCTGCGCCTGCGCCGCACGATACCGACGTAATTAGGTAACGCGTAAATTGCCCCTTGTTCCTATTGATATAGAGTCCATTATTCCGTAATACAATACGTAGGTGCGAGTACTTATTTCAGATAATGAGACGTAGGAATGACTCATTGATTCTGAATTTTATAGAGAAGTTTTAAAGAAATATCTACATATTAGGTATAATGTTTTTTTTACTGTTCTGATGCTACTTATTATGCTGCTATTTAAAAAAAGTTATTTGATAAATTAAACCAACTTCAAAAAGATCCTGAAAGAAAAAATAATATTTTTAAAATACAGGAGCAAGAGCCAGAATATGGCACCGACAGCTTAAGCATTATTTATGAATATGTACAGTATGTACTACATTTTATTTTAAACTAGCATACCGCCCGCGGCTTCGCCTGCGTGGACTACACGACGTTATCCCGCGGGAACCTAATATACCTAGTTCCGGGATAAAAAGTAACCTAACTATATGTCGCTGCCAAACTATCTCCATACCAAAAATCTCGTTTGACGAACGATTTACCTACGTCCGGGAATCGAACCAGGGACATTTTTACTGTCCGGGCGAATGCTCCGACCCCTGAGCTTCCGTAGCTCAGCATAGTCTTTTGAGGATGCGTCGAATTTCTGTAATGTACTTGAAAATATTGAACATGGAGTACCTATAAGAAAAAAATTACCCATCAGAGCATTCGCCCGGACAGTGAAAGGTCGTGGGTTTGAGTCCCATCGGAGCTAATTGTGAGATGGGTCGAGTTTTTCTAATACATCATTTTCAATATTTTCATAATAATAAATATTGCATTGCACAAACTTAAAAATAATTTCTCTAACACTCCTTACGGGCAGTGAGCCAGAACGGCAGCGTTTATTTCATCAGACAACACAACAATATTGTGTCACAAAGAAGAAAAAAGTAGTTAAAAAAATATTATTTATCCATAGAATAAGACGTGTTTTATTGCTCATGTTTTTAAACCACTAATTATACACGACCTTTTGAGCGCTTCTCGTCAATACCTGTGAGGACTGTACTCTACGTAGGTACACCTCTCCTATATTTACTTGACTGACAGACAATGACAATACCTACTTAACCCTATTTTAACTTGGCTTGGGAAACTTACTTCGAGGTTTGGTCCACGCACGTTGATACATTTTTTTATCTTTTGCCTATATAAGTACCTACTTAAGTACTTACTTAAAGAAAAAATATAAAAATAAACCTATGAACAACGAATTGACTATTTAATTTTTGCATGAATATCATTTTGCATTGCATCCAATTTTGTTACATCTGTTTTCTTTTTAGTGTCACTTTTTTAATGTCGTTGTTAATTTTCTCCCTGCACCCTTTCCGGTTGACTGGAATAGAATGCATATTAGCATTAAGTCCGCCATTTACTGCTTTACGCAATAAAGATTAAATAAATAATTTGTTACTAGATGACAATGTATGTATTATAACCTTATTATTCTCCAACAGGCTGAATAGGTATGTCAGAGGTGGAAGGCGGGGCCACGCTGGCATGGCGTCTCCTGGCCACCCTCGAGGGTAGTTCCCTAGTGTTGGCTACCTCAGCACTTCTGGCCTACTCGCTGAGGAAGAGGGTCGCCTCTGCAGCCAGAGTTAAGCGCCCGCGCCGCCCTGTGCGCACAGTCATGGTAAGTGATACGCCTCCACTTTAGTAGGTATATTGTGACAGTCATAAGACGGGGAGACGCTGGCATGGTATCTCCTGGCCATCCTGGAGGGCAGAACGCTGGTGCTGACCACGTCAGCACTCCTGGCCTACTCGGTGAGGAAGGGCTCGCCAAAGCTGCCACAGTCAAGCACACGCTCGCGCTTGCGACATTCATACCAAGAACTAATAATCGTACATATGGTGGCGTATTCTAGCCACCCTAGAGAGTGGGTTCCTGGTGCTGGCTACGTCAACACTCCTAGCCAACTCGCGGAGGAAGAGGGTCGCCTCTGCAGCCACAGTTAATCGGCCGCGCCGACCAGTTCGCACGGTCATGGTAAGTGATACGCCTCCACTTTAGTATATTGTGACAGTCATAAGACGGGGTGACTTAGTCTGGGGAAGGGCTCCCCAAAGCAGCCACAGTCAAGCACACGCACGCGACATCCATACCAAGAACTAATCATACAATATAGTTGCAAACATAATGAGGCGACGCTGGCTTGCGTGGCGTCTTCTAGACACTCTAGAGAGTGATTCCCTAGTGTTGGCTACCTCAGCACTTCTGGCCTCCTCGCAGAGGAAGAGGGTCGCCTCTGCAGCCAGAGTTAAGCGCTCGCGCGCCGCCTTGTGCGCACAGTCATAGTAAGTGCTATACCTTCACTAATAAATAACAATAACCTTTGAATACATATGGCAATCATCTCAGAGCGATGACGCCTGGCATGGCGTCTTCTAGCCACCCTAGAGGGTGGGTCCCTCCGGTGCTGGCCACTCCAACACTCCTGGTATAGGTACTCGGTGAGGAAGAGGCTCGCCACTACAGCCAGTCAGCCAGCCAGCTCGTCTACTGGGTTCACGAAAATCATTTAAAATTGCATTGTGAATGCAGATAAATAATTTAAAATCTCAATCTAACAAACTATTCAAGAAAAGCTAGCAGTGGTTTAGAAAAAAACAGGCAAATATTTTGAAAGTTTTTAGCAGCCTATTGTGTCTATGGATTGCGGAGTGTCGGCACTTGACTTTCGAGGACTTTATGTCTAACCTTATATTCACAGTCTCATTCTTTGTCACAGTTAACAAACACAACAAGTACATTAGGACAAGAATTGAAAACTCGTCTAGAGCTGCGTGGCTGCGTGGTGACCACAGTACCGAGCGGCGCGGATAGCGGAACGGAGAGCGGAACGGAGAGCCGTCGAGTTGACGCTCTCATCGTGGTCGGGGCGGGGGTCTCTAACAAACACGCCTCGTTGCAGGCCATCGCCAACCTAGTTAATGACGACGTCTACCATAATCTAAAGGTATGAAAAAAATTACATTACAACTTATCATCCTCTGCTTATCCCAATTCTATCATTGGGGTACGTCTTCTGCATTCAACCCGTAATCTCCTCGTTCTCTTTTCCATTCATTCATATCATTACGCACGCAACAATCTAATCATCTTTCAACTGGTCTTCCTCTACATCTCCAACCATCCACATTCATAATGTCCATCACCTTTCTAATAACAATACCTATGCCGTGCAGCTGAATTTTGGTATGGTCTTTATCTGTAAGGCATGCTTATCAAAGTTTAATGAAAACATAGTTGTACAAACGCGATTTATAAAAACGATAGAAGCGAGAAAAAAGTTAACTGCGCCGGCGCCGCCGGCACGATTGACGCACTTGTCTTTTTATGTAATTAACAATCTACCATAGAAAACCCATTACTTAATCATCTTAAGTTATAAGTAAATGAATCAGCAGATTTTTTCAAACAGTTTGGTCTCATTATGTGAGTAAATGACGAATAACTTAACCTCCGGCATTATTAAATTGGACTTTGTTCTCTATTTTAAACCAAAGAAGATAATGAGTTCTTAATATAAGTATCAAAATTAAAATAGTCTTTTCGTGACATAAGCACTGCTTAGACGCAGTGTCCTTACGGGGTGCCAACACATAAATAAATATAACTACCTATGTGGTGCCACACTGATCACATAACTTTGTTGACAACTTGTTATGTACTGTGACCACTGTGACTAATAAATGATTATAGCATAATTTTCTATTTACAATAAGTATGTATTTATTTACATAATAAGTGTGGTGTGGTGCATGGTGCCGAAGCGACCATCAAGTTTTCCCATTTCGGCTACGGAAAGACGTAGGAGTACGGTATACTAGGTAGCTAGCTACACAATAAGAACACGCTTAGAAATAAGGTCTCATCACTGGGGGCCTCGAGGCCCCGGCCGATGCTCTACAGGTAAGCTTAAATGCACTTTGATAGTTCTTCAACTGTACTTCATCAACGAGAAAGAATCGAAGTCACTCAGAGTTATCTAACTTTACTCATGATAGAATCATATTATCATCACCATCGTCTGCCATTTTAGAGACTGATGCGCGCACTTGTGATTTTTTGTCGACCGATTGTTTAGTCGAAATCGTCAGACGATCGTGATCAATCTGTCGGCCGATAGTTGGGCGATAGTTTAGTTGAATGCAGTGCGCGCGCTCACATAGTCATGTACTACTGTGATGTGACATTACCGACCGGCCGATAGTTGTGCTGTGCGATAGTTTGATCGAACAACCATCGGCCGATAGTTTGATCGGTCGAGTTTTAATCGTCAGTGCGCGCACTGCCATTTAACTCTATACTGAATCCAAGAACGATCAAACTATCGCCCGATTAAAAGTCACAACTGCGTGTTGGCTCTTAATGTCCCCGCCGCCCGATAGGGTTGCTTTCGACGATAGAATGTGCGGTGAAAATACAGAAAGCCTCGTGAGTTGAGCCTTAGTAGGGTCTAAAGTTACGATTGTACCTACAGGCACTGGAGGCGCTTGCGCCGCATGTGCACCGCGGGGGGCGCGTGGCTTGGGCGTGCGCGGGCGAGGCCGCGGGCAGCTTCCACGGCGCGGGCGATGCCTTCGACACCGTCATCGAAGCCAACCTGCGCCGCGTCGCGCAAATGTACGTAACGTTTGAACAGGCCCTGGAGGTGCTGGCGCTGCAAGTGCACCGCGGGGGGCAGTGGCGTGGGCGTGCGTGGGCGCGGCCGCGGGCGATGCCTTCGACACCGTCATCGAAGCCAACCTGCGCCGCGTCCCGCAAATGTACGTAACGTTTGAACAGGCCATGGAGGTGCTGGCGCTGCAAGTGCACCGCGGGGGGTAGGTACATCGCGTGGGCGTGCGCGGGCGCGGCCGCGGGCAACTTCCACGGCGCGGGCGATGCCTTCGACACCGTCATCGAAGCCAACCTGCGCCGCGTCGCGCAAATGTATACGTTTGAACAGGCCCTGGAGGCACTGGCGCTGCAGGTGCACCGCGGAAGGCGCGTTGTGTAGGCGGGGCAACGTCCGGCAGCTGCCAAAGCGCGGGCGACGCCTTCGACGCAATCATCGAAGCCAACCTGCGCCGCGTCGCGCAAATGTATGTAACGTTTGAACAGGCCCTGGACGCGCTGGCACTGTAAATGCACCGCGGGGGGCAGTCGCGTGGGCGTGCGTGGGCGCGGCCGCGGGCAGCTTCCACGGCGCGGGCGATGCTTTCGACAGCGTCATTAAAGCCAACCTGCGCCGCGTCGCGCAAATGTACGTAACGTTTGAATAGGCGCTGCAGGTGCACCGCGGGAGGTACGTCGCGTAGGAGTGCGCGGGCGCGGCCGCGGGCAACTTCCAAAGCGCGGGCGACGCCTTCGACACCGTCATCGACGCCAACCTGCGCCGCGTCGCGCAAATGTATGTAACGTTTGAATAGGCGCTGGAGGTGCACCGCGGGGGGTACGTCGCGTGGGATGGTAGTACGCGGGCGCGGCCGCGGGCAGCTTCCACGGCGCGGGCGACGCCTTCGACACAGTTATCGAAACCAACCTGCGCCGCGTCGCGCAAATGTACGTAACGTTTGAACAGGCCCTGGAGGTGCTGGCGCTGCAAGTGCACCGCGGGGGGCAGCTGCGTGGGCGTGGGCGGGCACCTGGCAGCTACCAAAGGTCATCGAAGCCAACCTGCGCCGCGTCGCGCAATTGTATGTATTGTTTGAACAGGTCCTGGGGATTTTAATATTGTCTAATAAGTAAGTACCTACCAAACAATGTTTGTCTGGGAAAAAGCGGAGCACTTTTCTGAAAGATTAAGAAGGTGAAGAAACTAAGAATCAATTACATTATAATATCGTGATTATTCAGTTTAGGCTGTACCCAAATGTCAAAGAATTACGCCATTGGTTCGCAAACCCTACGACGGCAGATCTTGTAGCGAGGAGACTAATAAGATTCCCCTCCCCACCCCCTTAAAAAAAAATTGGATCTACGCCTGGAGGCTAGGTACCTACTTAGAAGCAAGTAGAATAATTAATACCGTCAAGAAACATACCACTAAGTTTCTAAGCACTCTGATAAATCCGTTAATTCAAAGAAGTGAAATTATTTGTTTATACCTACAGATGGCACTGCGAGGCAGTGTGGGCGGGGCGCGGCAGCAGCGAGCAGCGCGCGGCCGAGCTGGTGGTCGCCGCGCTACTCCTCTGCGACGAGGACCGAGCGCCTGGCTTCTCGATAAGGCAAGTAGACTTGGGATAGCTATTGCTCGTAATAAAATTTCCTGTCAAAGTCCTAAATTTATACCTACATCTACCTACCTATACAAATAAATAAAATTGGAAATCGCTTTTTACTACATGCATATGATTATACAGGGCGTCCCAAAACTATGTCACATGGAGGGAAAGTACCTTAAATACTGAAGATATAAAATTTTACTGAAAAGAGACTTCATTTTTATTTTTAAAAGAAAACGAACTGCATTCAAAGAATTTTAAATAATCGCCTGTCTGAACTGAGAATCGAACCCGCTGAATGTAAAAAAATATATTTCTCTAATTTTATTGTACCGATCGAAAAGCTCGATTATACCTAAGCATTTCTTTTAAATAACATAGCATTTTAAATAAAAGGATGACTACGAAATTTGACATTTAATGTTGAATAACAAGTTTGTGCAGCGTTATGGATAGCCTTTTCTGTGACTGTCGTGCTCAAAACTTTAACATTTCAATGTATTACTAATGAGTGAAGATTGGAGCAATTATACCTAATTTCCCTATCATAAGTGTTTGATAATTTAATAAGTAACACCACCTTGATTGGTTTTAAAAAGTTTGAATTATTTGGTGCGGTTTCGATTCTCGGCTTAGACATGCTATTATAGAAAAAATTTTGAATGCTGTTCGTATTGTTATTTAAATTAAAATAAAGTCCTATTTCAATAAAACTTTCTATCTACAGTATTTGGTGCGCACGTGTGCACCAAATGGGACCGCGTCATTGGACGCACTGGGGGCGTCCCACGACTATTACACAAATTATTCAAACATTTATAAAACAATCGAGCTGGTGTTACTTAACACATAATAACTTTATCAAACACTTATGATAGGGAAATTACGTATAATTGCTCCAATCTTCACTCATTAGTAATACATAGAAATGTTAAAGTTTTGAGCACGACAGTCACAGAAAAGGCTATCCATAACGCTGCACAAACTTGTTATTCAACATTAAATGTCAAATTTCGTAGTCATCCTTTTATTTAAAATGCTATGTTATTTAAAAGAAATGCTTAGGTATAATCGAGCTTTTCGATCGGTACAATAAAATTAGAGAAATATATTTTTTTACATTCAGCGGGTTCGATTCCCAGTTCAGACAGGCGATTATTTAAAATTCTTTGAATGCAGTTCGTTTTCTTTTAAAAATAAAATGATGTCTCCTTTCAGTAAAATTTTATATCTTCAGTATTTAAGGTACTTTCCCTCCATGTGACATAGTTTTGGGACGCCCTGTATATAAGGTACAATGAACAAAACCACCAGATATACACTTCTAAAACTTTTTCGCTTGCATGGACAAGAAGGGCCGCCCATTCTTAGCCCCGCCTCATTTGGTTTTTTCTACCAACGGAGATTCAATAAAATGCGCTGTCTGGGATTTTACAAAAGGTGGCATTGTTTTTTGTTTAAAATTTTATTGCTTTGGGCACTCACTATCATTACCCATCTGTTGTTGTTTTATCCCATTTAACGCCCATTCTTAAGAGATGACAATGCTCCTTTGGTACTTTTGAAAGTTTTAGATCCCAGGTACCTGCTGGTCAACCCAAATGACCTTTTGTCTTAAAAACATTATAAAAATATTATTTGTGTTTCATTTGGTTGAGCTGCCCATCTGTGACACTATTGGTGGATTTACCAGATGGCAGTCCGTTGCAAAAGGTCTTTAGTGCAGTATACTAAAACTGGCGTTGAGCCTTACGGCAAAGAATACTATAATATTACTAATGTACTTACGGTGTATACCTGGTGGTATTGTTGAATGTACATAATAATATACAAAAATAACATTTTTACAATTTTTGTCTTTGTCAGTCTGTTTGTTCCGTTCCGGCTAATCTCTGAAACGGCTGGACCGATTTTGACGGGACTTTCACTGGCAGGTAGCTGATGTACTAAGGAGTAACTTAGGCTACTTTTTATCCCGATATTCCCACGGAAACGAGAACCACGCGGGTGAAACCGCGGGCGGCCGCTATATAGTCTTTACTAATATTGTAAAGAGGAAAGATTTGATTGTTCGTTTGCATCGAATAGGCTCCGAAACTACTGGACCGATTTATAAATTCTTTGACCTTTAGAAAGCTACATTCTTCCCGAATGACATAGGCTATTTTATCCCGACATTTCCACGGGAACGGGTAGGTGCCACGCGGGTAAATCCGCGAGGATCCGCTAGTAGTAATATAAAATATGCGAAAGTTCCTAGGTATGGATGGATGTATGGATGTCTGTTACTCTTTCACGCAAAAACTACTGAACGGATCTGGATGAAATTTGCAACAGAGATAGATTAAAGGCTGGAATACTTTTTATCCCGATATTACCACGGGAATGGGAACTACGCGGGTGAAACCGCGGGCGGCCGCTAGTACTTTATAAATTAAGTACCTACTTTTTTTACTTTTTCTTTTTCTTCCTTTTAACTAATGTTTTGCCCCATGAACAATAAGCAATTTATCGCTTTGATTTGTGGCCCAAAAGACTGCCCCAAAGTTATTGATTTTTACAGACTGTGTATACTACTTAAGGCGATACTCGGAAAAAATGTGCTGAAGCGAGATAGCAATGAGAAAACGACGCTCGCGGGAGCGAGACCGATTTTGCAGATTAGGCAAAAAAAACACAAAATCACTTCGTATTAAAAAACTACAGCGATTTAAAAAAAATGCTTCTATACGATCCTCAATATTATTGGTGTCCACTTATTAAACCAATTTCCAATAGTGTAAGTAACCCCATTTAAGAATAATCTTCACTTTTCGTATTTTTTAGAGGTCTTTTCGAAAATAAAAAGTGTCGAGGCAAAATCATAAAATCGTGTTTTTGAAACTATACTATTCTAGATAAAGGTATGAAGAAATATATATCTTATTACCAGATTTTTAACAACTTTAACCGTCCTATAGTTTTAAATCAAAAAGTCCATATTTTTCCGAGTAGCGCCTTAAACCATAAATAGGATAACGCACGCACTCAGTATGTAGTGCGTTTTGTTTGATTTAAACAACCGCTAACATCAACTAATTATTGTCTGTGACCTCACAGAGATTCACATTGCTGAATGATTTTATTTGTTTATTACAGACACACGGCCAATAAGATCGGAGAATACGTTGGGCGATGGTTCAAAATTGTGACGTGACCGAGCCAACCGCAGCAACCTTCGCAGATTGATGTTATCACCTGCCCCCTGATTCACGAACCGTCGGAAACCAAGGCGTATAAAGGTTATAGCCCATTTATACCGCACCGCTCCCACCCAACCAATGTATGAGCAGTCAAATATGGACTTAATGGCGTGCTCTGTAGACGCACTTTAGCTTGCGGCAGGCTCGCTTACCGCGCGCTGTCTGCTACGGTATATTGTTACTGTAAAGTGCATCTACAGTGAACGATATTAAGTCCATATTTGGCTGCTCATACATTGGTTGGGTCGGAGCGGTGCGGTATAAGTGGGCTATGACCTATAGTGTGCTGTGTCGGAAACGATCCCGACAGCGGAATGTAGCTTTCTAAAACATAGAAAGCTACATGCAGTAGCTTTCTATGTTAAGAATAGTGTGTTATGAATAGTGCAGTGCATACATTCTGTGCAGAATGTATGCACTGTCTCTGTCACTCACTATAGAATAGACGACAAAGCACAGAATTTGAATCCGATTCCGTTTACCGACGGTTCGTTAATCGCAGGGGGCTGATCCACTAAAACTAAACTTTAAATGATTTATTTGTGATTCCCTCGTATGAACGAAAACGCTCTTCTCTGCTTCTTTTCTTTCGTGGAGAAGCACCCTTAGGACCTCTGTGCTATTAGAGTTGATTCATGACAGTTATCAGAGTTGTTGATACCTTAATTATTACGTACAAGAAAACTTCAACTTTAAGCACGTAGATTTACGCGCTATGCAACAAGGCAAGGATTAGGTATAATCCTATGCATAATTACGTACAGATACAACCAAGGGTGGATTTAGGGGGGGGGGGGGCACGGAGGCACGTCCCCCCTCCCAGACGGTATTTTTGTCATCTTTAGCAGAAAACAAAAGAAAACTGTCTTTACTTGTAGAAATAAACTTGAAGTATGATAGTTCAAGTTTATTTCTATCTAACTGTTGTTTTTGTGTTTTTTTTTGCCCGTGCGCCCCTTGTGCCCCTCCCAAAAAAAACCTGGATCCGCCCTTGGATACAACAGAAACAAAAAGCACAGAATAATATTTGTTAAAAAGTCCGTCCGTCGCCAGGGCAAACCATTGTGATTGAACTGAAATGTATTGGTAGGGATGGTACTTGAGAAGTCTGTTTTAGGAAAAATATTTTTAGTATAATAATTATATGAATTATGCTATGCGCAATATATCTACGTGTCCGTCTCACATAATATTAGTTTATAGATACTGGCAATGTCTTGGGTTTGGCGAAATTTAACCAAACTAGCAACAGCAGAACATGGTTTTTTCGAATAAAACGATGCATCGTTTTATTCGTCATCGCGATGACGTAAAATTATTAAGATTTTAGTATGTTTGCGACTACCAGGCGACACAATTGTTATCTATTTCATAATTTGTGGTGTGATATTTTGTATTACCTATATGAGTTAAGTAAAATAAAGACTATACACTTCGATCTTGTCGGTTATTATTTACCAAACCCTAATTATTTTTAAGTTACCTTCCCCCTGATTCACACACCGTCGGAAACGCTCCCGACAGCGGAATGTATGCACTGTCTCCGTCACTCACTATAGAATAGACAAAGACAAAGCATAGAATTCGAATCCAAATTCCGATTCTGTTTTCGAAGGTTTGTAAATTAGGGGCTTATTTGGACTTTTAAATTCGCTGAATAAATTCTAGCTACACCTTAAAGCCGCTGTACACATTGGGCCAAGTATTGGGCCAAGTATTGGGCCAACATGCAGACGGCTACTTGGTGGCACGTTGGCGCCAACATTGGCCCAATGTGTACAGCGGCCTTTAGGGCTACACAAAACTGCGAATCCAAAAAAGGAAAAATAAAAGTTTTTCATTTTCTAATAATTGTTATCAGATCTTAAGAAAGGGGTAAATACGTAACTTTCAGAGGGTGTTTTAAATGAAATTATTGTTGATGCTTTACACTAATAAGTTTATTTAATTCACATGCACAACGAAGTGCTATTACACAAGCCGGCGAGTCAGGAAACTTAAAAATCCCGAAGATTCGGGCTCAGTGACTCGCGGCGAGAGGCGGCGCGCGCGGCCAACCCCTATACCTTACTCCTTACATATTATTCAAGAAGTTTTGCGCTTGGTCCTGAATTTTTTTCATCTTCTTCGCCTGCTTAGAAGATACCTGCTCCTTCTTGTTCAGAGAACTAATATGCGAGTGTAGCTTTCGGACCAAATCCATCCGTTCCTTCTTGAGAGCGCCGCTGGCGGGGCGGCTGTTGACGATTCTGTTGTGGTAGTATGTCAATTTGCCGACGGCGATCGGCTTGAACTCGGGTAGAGGCGGAAATTTCATAACGTGTGCACCGGACTGTGCCTGGTTTTGAGGCGCTCCCTCATTTTGAGATTTTTGCACCTGCGGCGGCGCCGGCGTCTTCTGTACCGGCGTCTTCTGTACCGGCGCCTTCTGCACCGGCGCAACCACGGCCACCGGCTTCTTCTGTATCTTAGTTTTCTTTTTAGAGCGGAATGATCTGATATTCCTCTTGAATGACTTTCTCAGTTGTTTAGTGTTACGATACTTCTTCAACAAGTCTGCGTAGTCGTTTCGGGGAATAGAAGTAAATATCGAGTGGTAGTGTTGTCCTATCTGTTTGCGTAAGGCGAGAGAAATGGACCTCTGTCTGCCGTTCGTGAGGCGATCGTGAATAGCGTGCAACTCGCTCAAATGTGTGGAGCCTTCCGCGAGGCCCACCTGTCCGAGAAGAACCATGTTCAACTTTTTCAACATAGTGTTTATGTTGTCCCTATTGTTGGACAACTGTTTCGGACTTATCACTTTCTGCTTGAGGAGCTGCTCGTGTCGGTTTTGAAGATAGCCCAACTCCTGGTATATAGCTTCCGGGTCACCTATATCACTCTTCAAAGAGTCAAAAGCGGTGCTTAGTTTTCGCAAAAGGTTCCATCTGTTCTTGGGTATGTTATCTAACAACGATGTCGCCTCGGATCCGGACTGGTCACTGCTTTCGTTGTGCACCTCTGACCTCGAGTTTTCTTTGCTAGGGTCTTGCCTCGACCACTCTCGGAGTTCTCTCTGGAAAGCTTCCTGGTCGGCGAGTTTCCCTTTGATACTCAGGAACGAATTGACTTCCGAGTTCTCGAGGACAACGTTCAGTTTGTCCGTGGTCTCCTTTACCCACTTCGCGCCCTCGTCCGACTTGAGGAGTCGCTCGGTGACGTCGTTGGGGACGTAGATTCGGGCCGAGGTGACGACGTCCGTGGTGTCGGACACTTCATTGTCTTGAATGATTTGTCCTCTTTTGTCCCGGTTGGCAGACGAGAGCGGGATGAAGCTCAGGGCCGGTTCCACGGTAGGTGGGTGAGATTTGACAGAGCCTGCGCCGGGATTCTTCGTCTTAGCGTTGTCTTCGGTCGAAGTTTTGCCCACGGAGTTTTTCCTCGACCTGGTATTGTCGTCGCCCTTATTTTTGTCATTCATTTCGACGATTTCGGTGATGGTCATGTTCTTCTTCTTATTCAGATGGTTCTCGTGGACGGTGGGGGACTTGGATTGTCGCTTGTTTCTGTCGGACCGGGGAATGCCTGAAGGGAGAGAAGGAGTGACCGGGGAGACAGTGGTGTCGGGTTTATGGGAGGGAAGGTTCCTGTCGGGGAAATTCCTGTTGGGGAGGTTCCTGTCTGGGAGGTAGACAGGGCGATACAGAGCGACGTAGGGCGAGTTGATGGGCAGCCCTGAGAAGGGCAGCGACAAACGGCACGTGTGCACCAGGTGACCGCGCCGAGTGCACCCGCTGCAGTACATCTGCTGATTCTTCTTCGTCTGCCTGTTTTCGGCCAGTTGACCGTTGTTGTCGATCTGTTGGTAAATAAAATGTTTCTTCAAATTGTTGAAATGTTACAGTTCTCCACGCCTAAAGAGAGGGTTGTGTAGAGTGGAATTAGTTACTGGTACAATAGAGCAAAGTAAAGGAACACGTAAATTTCAGTACGGGAAATTTCCTCTCTCTCCTCAAATTGTGTGAAATGGGGATTTCACACAGTCAGAATTCGAAAACAGGCAATTATTAGTATGGAGATTTGGTACACTTTGGCATTTATACGTGAAAAAGTAGTATATTATAGATAACAAGAGGTGTAAAAAAATCAACTCAAATCTGCAAGAGTATCAATAATAAGATGAATACCAGAAAAATAATAAAAGTATAAATAAAAATATTGAAATAATGTGTCAGAATATAAAAATTCATTGGAATTGGAGAAAGTAATTCTATTAGCAAAGTTGAACAAATTGTTGTAAGTATGTAATTAATCATCTTACATAGTTATGTAATTGTGTTGAATAAATAAAATATAAATAAAATAAAATAATCATTTATGTAGCTCGCTACATGCATGGCCTGTGTGTAGCGGCGCCAGAGGTCGGGGCAGTGCGTGGGCGGGTGGCCGGGCTGGCCGCACTCGGCAGTTGTCATACGGCACCTATGTAGCTCGCTACATGCATGACCTGTGTGTGTGACTGACCGTGTTGTGGTAGCGCCGCCAGAGGTCGGGGCAGTGCGTGGGCGGGTGGCCGGGCTGGCCGCACTCGGCAGTCGTCATACGGCACCTATGTAGCTCGCTACATGCATGACCTGTGTGTGTGACTGACAGTGTTGTGGTAGCGGCGCCAGAGGTCGGGGCAGTGCGTGGGCGGGTGGCCGGGCTGGCCGCACTCGGCAGTCGTCATACGGCACCTATGTAGCTCGCTACATACATGACCTGTGTGTGTGACTGACCGTGTTGTGGTAGCGGCGCCAGAGGTCGGGGCAGTGCGTGGGCGGGTGGCCGGGCTGGCCGCACTCGGCAGTAGTCATACGGCACCTATGTAGCTCGCTACATGCATGACCTGTGTGTGTGACTGACCGTGTTGTGGTAGCGGCGCCAGAGGTCGGGGCAGTGCGTGGGCGGGTGGCCGGGCTGGCCGCACTCGGCAGTTGTCATACGGCACCTATGTAGCTCGCTACATGCATGACCTGTGTGTGTGACTGACCGTGTTGTGGTAGCGGCGCCAGAGGTCGGGGCAGTGCGTGGGCGGGTGGCCGGGCTGGCCGCACTCGGCAGTTGTCATACGGCACCTATGTAGCTCGCTACATGCATGACCTGTGTGTGTGACTGACCGTGTTGTGGTAGCGGCGCCAGAGGTCGGGGCAGTGCGTGGGCGGGTGGCCGGGCTGGCCGCACTCGGCAGTTGTCATACGGCACCTATGTAGCTCGCTACATGCATGACCTGTGTGTGTGACTGACCGTGTTGTGGTAGCGGCGCCAGAGGTCGGGGCAGTGCGTGGGCGGGTGGCCGGGCTGGCCGCACTCGGCAGTTGTCATACGGCACCTATGTAGCTCGCTACATGCATGACCTGTGTGTGTGACTGACCGTGTTGTGGTAGCGGCGCCAGAGGTCGGGGCAGTGCGTGGGCGGGTGGCCGGGCTGGCCGCACTCGGCAGTTGTCATACGGCACCTATGTAGCTCGCTACATGCATGACCTGTGTGTGTGACTGACCGTGTTGTGGTAGCGGCGCCAGAGGTCGGGGCAGTGCGTGGGCGGGTGGCCGGGCTGGCCGCACTCGGCGCACGTGAGTCGCGCCCACCAAGCGCAGTTGCGACACATCGTCGAGTACATGTGGTTCGGAGAACCGCACTGTGGAACGCAAGGGGTTAATACGTTAATGTATAATAAATAAATAACTTTTTACAATCACACAAATTATCTAAGCCCATGTAAATTTCATTGAGAAACTGTGTCATGGAAACCTTGATAACGGATAAATATATAAGTACTTAAATACTTTTCGTTTGTAAATACATACTTAATATACATAGAAAACACCCAGACCAAGACAAATAGACATGTTCATGCACACAAATGTTTGTCTTGTTCGGGAATCGAACCCGAGACCTCTGGCGCAGAAGGCAGGTATCCTATCCTCAAATGTATATGCCGCAGCCAAATGGTTGAATCCGCCATTCAATTAAACGCCTAGGCCGATCACTTTTTTCGTAAGCTATTTTATCTTCCCATAAGTCACAAAAAAAATACTTCGCGATCGCCTTAAATTTCTAACCTATCAATGTTCTACAGGACTTCCGAGGGGTACATGCTGCCATACTTAACCATCCGGCGGATTCAACCATCCGCCTGCGACATATACATTACTAGCTTTCCGCCCGCGGCTTCGCCCGCGTGGACTACACGACGTTATCCCGCGGGAATGTGATATTTTTCCGGGATAAAAAGTAGCCTATGTTCCTCTCCAGGCTACAAAGTATCTGTGTTCCAAATTTCAGCCAAATCCGTTCAGCCGTTTTGGCGTGATTGAGTAACAAACATCCAAACATCTAAACATCCAAACATCTAAACTTTCACATTTATAATATTAGTAGGATGTCCGTGTCCCGTGCACAGTGAGCGATTGACTGTCCGCTGACTGACTCTAGGCGGCGGCGTAGTGGGCTAACTGAGCCGCAGACTGCGAGCTTCATTCGCTAAGACTCGACCACTCACTGAATGAATCGGCAAGCGTAACTGAGGCAAACAGTTATCGCTCGTTCAAGAAGATGCGGCGCGCGACGCAGGCGAATTGGGTATTTGACTGTTGTTGAAATGTAGATATTTAATTATGACATTCAGAAATAATAATTAACAAATGTGAAAAGAAAAAAAAATGTATTATAACAAGCGAATCGAAGCGAAGCTACTTAATTGTGACTCTAGCTATCTCTTTCTAAAACGAAATTTTCTATGGCGAGAGTGGCGCTATAGAAATGTGACGTCACGTTTCTATAGCGCTCTCCTTGTCTAATTAGAAAGTTTGATGCTCTGTATCGCTGAAAATATGCAAGATATTTGAAAATAAATACCTATGTTGTGTTGCTACTAATTAAATGAACATTTTAAGTCAATAAAAAAAATCAGTCAAATACCCAAATTGATTATGAGTTGGTGCATCACATTGACTGATTTGATTTGACGCCTAACGCGCCGCCTCTCCTTGAACGAGCCTTTACTGTGATTGACCTTATCGGGACACGGCCTAAATCACTACTACGCTGACTCAGCGACCCGAAGTGGATCTTGGCCTCCGTCATTAAAGTGCGCCATTCCTTCCTGTTTTGTGCCAAGTGAGACCAGTCTGGCACTTCCAGCTCTTTCAGGTCTTTGACAACTAAATCAAGTGTGTTATAATATAAATTTATTGTTAAAAAATAAATAAAGACTTTTGATAAAAAATTAAATATTAGAAAAAAACGACCCTATTCACAACTAGCTCCGATGGGACTCTAACTGCCGCACTCAGAGACGCCAGTTAAAGAGCATCATCATCATCATCATGTCAGCCGAACGACGCCCACTGCTGGGCATAGGCCTCCCCCAAGGATCTCCACAACGATCGGTTCTGCGCTGCCCGCATCCAGCGGCTTCCCGCGATCTTGACCAGATCGTCGGTCCACCTTGTAGGGGGCCTGCCCACGGAACGTCGTCCGGTACGCGGTCGCCATTCGAGAACCTTTACGCCCCAACGGCCATCGGTTCTCCGCGCTATGTGTCCCGCCCACTGCCACTTCAATGATGCAATCTTTCGATCGATGTCTGTTGTTTTAGTTCTCCTGCGGATCTCATCATTTCCGATTCGATCGAGCAGGGAAATACCAAGCAGCGCTCTCTCCATTGCTCGCTGGGTGACTTTGAGCCTTCTTATGAGACCCATAGTAAAAGACCACGTCTCAGTTCCATAGGTCATTACTGGCAACACACACTGGTCAAAGACTTTCGTCTTGAGACATTGAGGTATTTCGGACGCGAATATAATATATGTCGGAGCTTCCCAAACGCTGCCCATCCAAGCTGGATTCGACGAGAGATCTCTTTCTCAAAGTTGGACTTACCTAACTGGACCGTCTGTCCTAGGTAAACATAGTGGTCAACAACTTAGAGTGTAATGTTCTCAACATTAACTGTGTGAAAAAGTTAAAGAGCATGGAAGATATTTATATGGGGCTTATTACGTCACCCAAGAGAGCCCCTTTGATTTCATTTTTGTTTATATTGATTTTTTTTCGAAACAAAAATAATTAATATCTCCGAAAGTATATCGTTTTTGAGATTTTATGAAAATACATTTTTAATTTGTATGGACTTTATCTATCGATTGACATATTATGTTTCATCACTGGCCACCATATTTTGATGTCTCCATAGTAGGGCTCTCTTGGGGAAACTTTAGGTATACCAACCATATTCCAGGCTCTTTAATTGGCAATTAAATATATTTCCTACTTTATTCAATACTGGACATAGAAAAGAGACAGAAAAAAACAACGGTTACACTCCGGGAGTGCCGGCAGAAGTGAAAAGGGCTCCCTAGACTTTTCCCAAAAAAAAAATATTTTACAAAGAAAGAAAAAAACGGACTGGATTTGACCGAGGTCTTCTGGCTTCAATGCCGCCCGTTTTCTAACCTGAGCTATTACAACTTTGGAAACGGTGGCGAAGTTTGCCTTCGTATTCTAATGATATTGTAACAGTTTTTCGATCGTGTCACGTGTCGGTCTTGCGAATTTTCGATCTGACGGTCACGTGTCCTGAACTCCTGACGCGAGTTTAACATTTTTTACCCATCATAAAAAGTGCACAGCGCTGCTAAAGAAGTTTTCAATTCAAAAGATTTAATTGTCAATTAAAGTTAACTGGCGTCTCTGAGTGCGGCAGTAACACACGACCTTTCACTGTCCAGGCAAATGCTCTCCCGGAAGGAAGGAAAATGCAAAAAAGTAAAAATAATTTAAAGATTTATGCTTATTTATAGCCATTATCTTTCCCCTTTCGCCAAAAATAGCTCATCTAGGAATCAGTTGCTGGACTATGGTTTGTATTTTAAACTTTGAAAAAGTAGGTCTGTATTTCTTCCTGACTTATCAATATGCATGCAACTTAAATAACAAACGTAATAAGTACCTACAGAAGAACTGAAAATGTTGTGTATACAAAAAAAGGCAAAAATGTATTTTAATAATTATTTCGCATATTTCCCTACAAAGAACAATAAGATTCCGATAGCCGTAAAAGAATTGGACATACTTACTAGATTCTTATAATGTTTACAACAACAACAGCCTGTGTTACCCGAATAAATACAATAAACAGCCAACACAGGATTTCTTTTAAAATTCCTTTGAATACTTACGTTGACACATATTTTACTGGGACAGCGGGGCTCGTAGTGGCCTGTTGAGCCGCACATATAGCACACGGGGGGCTTCATCCTGCACGAGTCATCCCTGTGCCCCGAGCGGTTACAGTAGCTACACCTGCAAATGTTACACATTACTTCAAGAACCAAATAAACCAGTTAAGTAAGAAATATTAAGTTATGAGTTTATTCTCTACATCAGAGCTTCCCAAACTGGGCGTCGCGACGCCCCAGGACGACACACTCCTAGGAACGCGGACGTCGCGAGGCGTTCTAGGTACCTTACACTTTGTGACTATCTTGAAGCTCAGTTTCTTAAGAATTTAGTGTTATATCGTAACTGCAAATTCAAACTTAGCCCCGTTTTGAGAGGCTATGGCAGAAGAGCAAGCACATCCTGCTCATTAGTTAGTAGCCACTAAAAAAGTAAAATAAATATCTCCTTTCTTTGTAGTAATTAATGGTTAATAAAAAAATACCCAGAGGGGGGCATCGAAATCGATTGGCAAATGCCCAAAGGCGTCACAGTAAAACAAAGTTTGGGAACCCCTGCTCTACATAGTTTGAAACATAGTCGTTTCCCGCTTTCTGTATGATTTAGATCTTCCAAACTATGTAATGGATTTATGCAGTTTTGATTTAATTTGGTTACGGGTGAGTGATTTAAGAGGTATGCGAAACACGCATATTTCACCCGTATTATACAAGATAATTTTGTGAGATGATGTATGGGGGCTGTTCATTAATCACGTGATGTTTTTAGCAACTTTTTACAACATAACATTTATCTTTGTGCCAAAGGACCACACAAATTAGTGTCCACACCCACCAACAGAAATCAAACGTATCTCAGTTTATGCGTCTTGGCATGCTGATGATTTTTTTAGTTTAGCAACATTTACCGCAGAATTGAGGTTTTACACAAATTGAATTAGAAAAATGGTACTTTCCTAGTATGGAGATTGTTTTGAACACTTTGGTATTTGTTGTAAATGTTCATTGTATTATTATAACAGGGTGTAAAAAAGGCGTAAAACTAGTTCAATTTTAGAAGCCCAAATATAAAAACAAGAAAGTGATCAGTGTGGCAAGGCGCATTAACTGAGATATGTTTAAAGTCTCTTGGTGGGTGGGGACACTACCCAATCTTCCCATAGTGGGATTTGCGTGGTCCTTTCAACCACATGGTTGACAACAGACAACAACAGACATCTGTTCAGCTGTTTGGGTGTGATTGAGTATCAAACATCCATCCAAACTTACGCCTTTATAATAATAGTAAGTTGATCTTGAAGGTTTGAATCAAGTTTGGGACATCTTTACAAGAATTTATGCAAACTCTTTTAACTTTTAACTGGATACTTTTTTTTGGATTGCTTTATACTATTTGAGTTGCTACAAATGTACTTTCTAAAACCTAGATAATTAGGTATCTTTTTGGTATTCAAGCAAGTGTATTTCTTTCCAGTTTTGAAACAAAAAACTAAGCAATAATTTCATAATTACAGATTTGCTAATGATGATAAAAACTAGGTATGCAATCATTTAGCAATGTTTTTGCCTTTCTATTAAATTAAAACTGATAGACATTTTCCTCTTTTGCCTGTGTACATGTTTCATCATCATCAGCCGAACGACGCCCACTGCTGGGCGACATGTTTATTCTAGTTTAATTCTAATATTCTTTTTTTATAAAAAACTTTATTGTAATTTTGTTTTAAAATTAAAGCAGTGCCTAATCATAGTCAAATTTAAAGCATTAAATAATGTTACTCATAAACTAATAATAAACTTACGTAGTTTTCCTCTTTGACAATGCTGGCATTCTATCTTTGGGATCAATTACCCATAAACTTTTATCACCTGAAATATAATAAATAACCAATTAGTGAACCCACAAATAACTCAATATCATTAAGTGTTATTGTGATGTTTATTAATATGAGCTACACTGCAGACTGCATCATCTCTGTCAAGACACTTTAATATTGGTTGTGATAGCTTCATCGAAAGCCTAGCTTGATCTGTGACTAGGAAATCTTCTGTACTATCATCTATACTAATATTATAAAGAGGAAAGATTTTATTGTTAGTTTGCATTGAATAGGCTCAGAAACTACTGGTTCGATTTAAAAAATTCTTTCACCATTAGAAAGCTACATTCTTCCCAAAAGACATAGGCTAATTTTATCCTAATATTTGCATGAGAATGGGTACCACGCGGGTTAAAACGGCGAGGATCTATTAGATTTATGTAAAACTATACTTACGGGACATATACTTCTGAATCTCCCGATGATTGAAGTCTTCACCACCCCAACTCTCATTGTAAAACTTCTCCATTTCAGCTCGTAGAGTTGTCAAAGAGTATCTTCTGCCTCTGCATACTTTATCTTTGCCTTTCAGATTGTCAAAATCAAGGTTCTCAAACAATATTTGTGGAACTTTAGTTGAGCCTAATATTGGAGCGGAATCATTAAGGTTCATAGGCTCATCTCCATAGTCTTCAGATTCTTGAAAGCCAGTTACATTTCCCATGACAATATTTTCAGTAATATCTGTAGTATCCAGAGTTATATAATTGTCATTATCAGTAAAATCAACAAAGGAACAATCAGATTTATTCAAAATATTGGAACTGTCCTTCTTGGAATTTATTGACGTCTCAATATCTGATACGTCCAGAGATATGCTGCTGTCAGGACTTTCCACAATGTTTTCAGGTTCAGCAGCCTTTGTTTTGTTTCGGTCGTCAGATTGATTTGAATCAGATTCATATACACCAGCATTAGGTACATGGTTTTTAATAGGCTCTATTACAGACTGGTTGCTGTCTGAATCATATACATCTGCACTAGGGACACTCTTTTCAGATACTACATATGATTTTTTCTGTTTTTTATTCTTGGCTTTGCTCTTTGGTGTGGCAAAGCATGTTTCAGGTGTAGGGCAAGTAGACTTTTCACTAGCAGCACTGACAGGAGTAGATGTTGTGGTTTCTTTAGATTTCTTCTTTCTCTTTTTTTTGGATGGTGTGACTTGTCCCAGCAAGTCTGCACCATGGAGACTAAAGTCAAAGCTGTGATTGTCATGATTCTTTGATGAAATATTCAATGCAATGCAGTCTCCACGGATGAATTCGTCAGACACAGATGAGACAACAGATGGTACAGGACTTGCTGTCACTTCCCGTTCAGCAGCTGCCAAAGCAGCATGCTCAACTGCAGGTTGTTGTTTGCATTCATCTTTGGAACCAGAATCTGGTTTGGACACAAAACAAGCTTCATCTTCATCTGAACTTTCAATTGTAATGGTAGGTTTAGGAGGCAAAGCAACCTCTATAACTTCATCCTCGTCACTAGATTCAAGTAGCACACTTGGATTGATTTCATTATCAAGTATCTCTATTGTTTTTTTGATTATCTGAGGTGGTGATTGAAAGATAGAGAAATCTACAGTTGATTCTACTTCTGGTGCATGACATTTCTCTGCCTTTGGTTTTTGGTTCAAGTTGTTAATCTTTGTGGTAGTTACATGTTTGTTGCTTAGGGCTGAACCGTTTTCTTTGGGAGTGTTTACCTTTTGGAATTGTGAAGGTTGGTCACCACTGGTGCGCCAGTAGCGACGAATGGTGCTTCGAGGTGCATTTTCCACAATCTTTAAAGTGTCATTTTGATTTGCCGTATTTACGTTAGCCTGTGTTTCGTCTACATAATGTAGCATAGAATATAGCCTCTCCTCTAACTCATGCTCGTTAGGCTCCTGCAAAAAACAAACGGTTGCAAAATACCACGCAATGCGAGCACATAATGCGACAAAACAAACCGAAGAATAACCTTACCTCTTCCATGGTTCCGCAGCAAATTTAAGCTAAATAAACTTTTACGCGAAATTAACATAATCGTAACTGGTGTTCGAGCCAATTCTAAAGTGCTAAGAACATTACAAGTAACTAAAAAAGGATTTGTTATTTCACGGACACGTCCAACACTCCATGTCGAAAATTGACAGCACAAATTATGGCTACGTTCCGTTTTGCGTCAACAGCGATAATATCACTGATATCGCGCTCACACATCGTTCCGATTTGTTGTGAGCGCGACAACGAAAGCAGTAATTACGTCACGGATGACGTCACTACCGCCGCCATTTTGCGATCACGGTGATATCGTTCTCAAGCGTTAGCACTGTGAGCGGGCTGTCATATTTGACGTTTTGTTGTCAAACGTCATTGTTTGTTGTGGTTTTGTTTGAGAAATCTCTGCGTTTTAGGTTTTATTTAGGTATTTTATTTGTTTATCCCGAAGCAGAAAGCCAGAAAAATGATAGTGCTTATTAAAGATGAGACGACGGGTAGAGACATTACTCTAAATTTAAGCACGGATCACTATCATCATCGCTGTCCAATAAAACGTTTACTAATTGACGAATATCCATACTAAACCGGTGATTATTTACTTACAAATTCAAATCAAAACAACGCTCGCTCGCGATGCTTGCAAATAGCCGTTCCGAATTGAAATCGCGTCAACAGTGCTGTCAGCGCGATAATCAAATCGGAACAGCTTTTAGCGCTCACAGCGCCAACAGTACTATTGACTCAAAACGGAACACGGCCCTAGTGTTGCCGATAGATAGTCATAGGCTACGTTCCGTTTTGCGCCAACAGCGATAATATCACTGATATCGCGCTCACACATCGTTCCGATTTGTTGTGAGCGCGACAACGAAAGCAGTAATTACGTCACGGATGACGTCACTACCGCCGCCATTTTGCGATCACATTGATATCGTTCTCAAGCGTTAGCACTGTGAGCGGGCTGTCATATTTGACGTTTTGTTGTCAAACGTCATTGTTTTTTGTGGTTTTGTTTGAGTAATCTCTGCGTTTTAGGTTTTATTTAGGTATTTTATTTGTTTATCCCGAAGCAGAAAGCCAGAAAAATGATAGTGCTTATTAAAGATGAGACGACGGGTAGAGACATTACTCTAAATTTAAGCACGGATCACTATCATCATCGCTGTCCAATAAAACGTTTACTAATTGACGAATATCCATACTAAACCGGTGATTATTTACTTACAAATTCAAATCAAAACAACGCTCGCTCGCGATGCTTGCAAATAGCCGTTCCGAATTGAAATCGCGTCAACAGTGCTGTCAGCGCGATAATCAAATCGGAACAGCTTTTAGCGCTCACAGCGCCAACAGTACTATTGACTCAAAACGGAACACGGCCCTAGTGTTGCCGATAGATAGTCATAGGCTACGTTCCGTTTTGCGCCAACAGCGATAATATCACTGATATCGCGCTCACACATCGTTCCGATTTGTTGTGAGCGCGACAACGAAAGCAGTAATTACGTCACGGATGACGTCACTACCGCCGCCATTTTGCGATCACATTGATATCGTTCTCAAGCGTTAGCACTGTGAGCGGGCTGTCATATTTGACGTTTTGTTGTCAAACGTCATTGTTTTTTGTGGTTTTGTTTGAGTAATCTCTGCGTTTTAGGTTTTATTTAGGTATTTTATTTGTTTATCCCGAAGCAGAAAGCCAGAAAAATGATAGTGCTTATTAAAGATGAGACGACGGGTAGAGACATTACTCTAAATTTAAGCACGGATCACTATCATCATCGCTGTCCAATAAAACGTTTACTAATTGACGAATATCCATACTAAACCGGTGATTATTTACTTACAAATTCAAATCAAAACAACGCTCGCTCGCGATGCTTGCAAATAGCCGTTCCGAATTGAAATCGCGTCAACAGTGCTGTCAGCGCGATAATCAAATCGGAACAGCTTTTAGCGCTCACAGCGCCAACAGTACTATTGACTCAAAACGGAACACGGCCCTAGTGTTGCCGATAGATAGTCATAGGCTACGTTCCGTTTTGCGCCAACAGCGATAATATCACTGATATCGCGCTCACACATCGTTCCGATTTGTTGTGAGCGCGACAACGAAAGCAGTAATTACGTCACGGATGACGTCACTACCGCCGCCATTTTGCGATCACATTGATATCGTTCTCAAGCGTTAGCACTGTGAGCGGGCTGTCATATTTGACGTTTTGTTGTCAAACGTCATTGTTTTTTGTGGTTTTGTTTGAGTAATCTCTGCGTTTTAGGTTTTATTTAGGTATTTTATTTGTTTATCCCGAAGCAGAAAGCCAGAAAAATGATAGTGCTTATTAAAGATGAGACGACGGGTAGAGACATTACTCTAAATTTAAGCACGGATCACTATCATCATCGCTGTCCAATAAAACGTTTACTAATTGACGAATATCCATACTAAACCGGTGATTATTTACTTACAAATTCAAATCAAAACAACGCTCGCTCGCGATGCTTGCAAATAGCCGTTCCGAATTGAAATCGCGTCAACAGTGCTGTCAGCGCGATAATCAAATCGGAACAGCTTTTAGCGCTCACAGCGCCAACAGTACTATTGACTCAAAACGGAACACGGCCCTAGTGTTGCCGATAGATAGTCATAGGCTACGTTCCGTTTTGCGCCAACAGCGATAATATCACTGATATCGCGCTCACACATCGTTCCGATTTGTTGTGAGCGCGACAACGAAAGCAGTAATTACGTCACGGATGACGTCACTACCGCCGCCATTTTGCGATCACATTGATATCGTTCTCAAGCGTTAGCACTGTGAGCGGGCTGTCATATTTGACGTTTTGTTGTCAAACGTCATTGTTTTTTGTGGTTTTGTTTGAGTAATCTCTGCGTTTTAGGTTTTATTTAGGTATTTTATTTGTTTATCCCGAAGCAGAAAGCCAGAAAAATGATAGTGCTTATTAAAGATGAGACGACGGGTAGAGACATTACTCTAAATTTAAGCACGGATCACTATCATCATCGCTGTCCAATAAAACGTTTACTAATTGACGAATATCCATACTAAACCGGTGATTATTTACTTACAAATTCAAATCAAAACAACGCTCGCTCGCGATGCTTGCAAATAGCCGTTCCGAATTGAAATCGCGTCAACAGTGCTGTCAGCGCGATAATCAAATCGGAACAGCTTTTAGCGCTCACAGCGCCAACAGTACTATTGACTCAAAACGGAACACGGCCCTAGTGTTGCCGATAGATAGTCATAGGCTACGTTCCGTTTTGCGCCAACAGCGATAATATCACTGATATCGCGCTCACACATCGTTCCGATTTGTTGTGAGCGCGACAACGAAAGCAGTAATTACGTCACGGATGACGTCACTACCGCCGCCATTTTGCGATCACATTGATATCGTTCTCAAGCGTTAGCACTGTGAGCGGGCTGTCATATTTGACGTTTTGTTGTCAAACGTCATTGTTTTTTGTGGTTTTGTTTGAGTAATCTCTGCGTTTTAGGTTTTATTTAGGTATTTTATTTGTTTATCCCGAAGCAGAAAGCCAGAAAAATGATAGTGCTTATTAAAGATGAGACGACGGGTAGAGACATTACTCTAAATTTAAGCACGGATCACTATCATCATCGCTGTCCAATAAAACGTTTACTAATTGACGAATATCCATACTAAACCGGTGATTATTTACTTACAAATTCAAATCAAAACAACGCTCGCTCACGATGCTTGCAAATAGCCGTTCCGAATTGAAATCGCGTCAACAGTGCTGTCAGCGCGATAATCAAATCGGAACAGCTTTTAGCGCTCACAGCGCCAACAGTACTATTGACTCAAAACGGAACACGGCCACAGACTAGTACAGATAGGCTACGTTCCGTTTTGCGCCAACAGCGATAATATCACTGATATCGCGCTCACACATCGTTCCGATTTGTTGTGAGCGCGACAACGAAAGCAGTAATTACGTCACGGATGACGTCACTACCGCCGCCATTTTGCGATCACGGTGATATCGTTCTCAAGCGTTAGCACTGTGAGCGGTCTGTCATATTTGACGTTTTGTTGTCAAACGTCATTGTTTGTTGTGGTTTTGTTTGAGTAATCTCTGCGTTTTAGGTTTTATTTAGGTATTTTATTTGTTTATCCCGAAGCAGAAAGCCAGAAAAATGATAGTGCTTATTAAAGATGAGACGACGGGTAGAGACATTACTCTAAATTTAAGCACGGATCACTATCATCATCGCTGTCCAATAAAACGTTTACTAATTGACGAATATCCATACTAAACCGGTGATTATTTACTTACAAATTCAAATCAAAACAACGCTCGCTCGCGATGCGTGCAAATAGCCGTTCCGAATTGAAATCGCGTCAACAGTGCTGTCAGCGCGATAATCAAATCGGAACAGCTTTTAGCGCTCACAGCGCCAACAGTACTATTGACTCAAAACGGAACACGGCCATAGGAATCAAGCCTTATAGCGGCCGTTTGTTAGTGAATGACAGCTTGCCCCGTTGATTTTGACAACATAGTGCAGTCAATACTATCGACGCCCTTGATACGTTATCGATAAATGTGTAAATCATCGACATTTAGTTACAACCCTAGTGATATTAATTTTTAAATAAATCCTGCAAGTAAAAAAAACTCATTTGTTGATGAAAAAAGGCGTTTATTACTCTAAAAATAGTTTATTTTATTAAATACAAAGTACATAAGTGTAAGTTAAGATTTACATAAGGCAAAGAATGAGAGTAGAGTGCTCGTCAGATAAGTCTGCGCGCGGTAAAAATCTAATACTAATCTTTTCTATAACATTAGAACAAAAAAATGCACTGTAACTAGCGCCATAAACGCGCCAGGCACGTGCAGAGTTATGTGACACACACTTTAATGAAATTATTACTCTTACTTACATTGAATTTATACATAAACTCAGAATTAAACACTCAGTTGCAAAAAGCTCTCATCAAATCTATTGCTTTCACTTATTTTCTTGACAACGAAAAAGTGACAGCAATAGATTTAGTGAAGCATTAACAGAACTTTAATGGAGCTTTCTGCAACTGGGTGCTAAACACTTTAATAGCCAATAAAAGAAAACATAAACTGCTTGCAAATATTTTTTACGCACAAACGCTATTGCTTTCAATGCAAAACACAATAACTTAAAATAGTTAAACATTATAATACAGTAAGTAATAATATAGCGACTAACAGTAGTAATTTGCACCATAATTATTCTGTTTTGATAATTTATTAGCAGAAATAGGCAGACACGGGTATCTTCGCAGCACTCCATGAACCTCTTTGACACTCAAGTTATCTGAAAAGATTAGATTTTGTTACTAAGTATAGATTTTAGATATTGTTACTACTGCCATAACATTTCCTAAACAAATAATTGAAAGCTGAATAGTTTGTAAATCAAGAAAGAGTAGTGTGGCTAAAGCACATTGTTTGTTGTGCCGGTATGCACATATTAAGTTATGGATAATCAATGTTTCTAGATAATAGTAAATAAGTAGGTAAGCTTTGTGCATAGACTTATAATATGTGTATAGTGTGTATAAGTAAAATCTAAGATAGTAGCAGAAACAGTTATAATAACACAGTCATAAGACAATCACAATAAACTGTCATTCGTACCGACACCACAACAATTTCTTATCCTGCCGGAACATTTGTTATAATTCTGTTCCGTTTGTCAAAAATATGAATTTGCTGTTAAGTCAGTTTTAAATGCTTCGACAAATTTATTGAATTACATTGTTATTTTCTCTCGATTTAGTATTAACAACTTTACTAACTCCACACAATTGAAACTAGTTAAATGTGTCCCAAGGTACCTTATCTACTGTAAAGCAGTACCTAATAGTATATCACAATATGATATCACTACTAAATGGATATTGAAATTATTATGAAGATTTTTCAACAAACTAATCCATAATAAATTTTAATATACAAAGGTTAGGTAAATTCATATATAAAAATTAAACAAACATTACCTTTCATTCATAACTTTTTGAAAATCTTCTTTGCTCCGGATTGTGAATTGTATTTTGTATTTTTAAAATGCGCTTCCTCTCCTCTTCCACCAAGTTGCGTACCCGACCGACAGGATCCATATTGATCTTTAGATTATAAGCTTTTACCACCTTATGTACACTATAGTTAGCAATAAATGATTTAGTAGGTATTGAGTATTTTCTTATGATTTGTTCTATGAAATACAAAGTTGCCTCTTGGAATTTGCCTGAAACAACAAACTCAAATATAGGTATACCTACAGAATTATTGATACATTATAAAACTACGTAAATAGTAGGTATTTACTCACGTACCGTAGGCACCTTCGAATACCGTAAGTATACATTATATCAAAAAACAATACAAAATGAAATGTTGAACGCAATAATAATAGAAAGAAAACCGAAATGAATTTTGTAAAAAACTGAAAAAACATAAACTCAGTGTTGCCAGATGCCCGTGTTGCATGCTCCGAAATCCCGAAAAACCGAAATCCCCAAAACGCTGATTTTTAAGAAAAAGCCCCACAACAAACCGAAACACTTGAAAAGGCGTTCTTCTATCTCACTGATTACTCGATAAGATTTTTTTAGAGTGTGGCAGAGTAGATCACTTGCACCAAGAACACTGATTGATATATATATAATCAGTTCCAAGCGCTAAAACATACTTAAAATAACATTTTTGCCATGAAAAAATACCCCACATCCCCCCAAAGTCAAAGCTCTTCCTCCCGAAAATGTCCTCCATTGCCCAAAATAATCCCGAATTTGGAGGGTAATCACCCTAATCCGGCAGCACTGCTTAAACTATACGTCAAAAGTGACTGTATTAATTTTAGCCAATGGGATTCACTTGCGGCACAGAAACAAAATGGCGGTCTTAATTATAGCCAATGAATGGACCGGGGAAATTGCAGTCACTAAGTTTTGACCCAATCTATGGGTGATTCCAACGCCTGACTGACAGTGACAGAACTGACAGATGAGGCACACAGACTACAAAATAAAGGCTACGTTCCGTTTTGCGCCGACAGCGATAATATCACTGATATCGCGCTCACACATCGTTCCGATTTGTTGTGAGCGCGACAACGAAAGCAGTAATTACGTCACGGATGACGTCACTACCGCCGCCATTTTGCGATCACGGTGATATCGTTCTCAAGCGTTAGCACTGTGAGCGGGCTGTCATATTTGACGTTTTGTTTTCAAACGTCATTGTTTGTTGTGGTTTTGTTTGAGTAATCTCTGCGTTTTAGGTTTTATTTAGGTATTTAATTTGTTTATCCCGAAGCAGAAAGCCAGAAAAATGATAGTGCTTATTAAAGATGAGACGACGGGTAGAGACATTACTCTAAATTTAAGCACGGATCACTATCATCATCGCTGTCCAATAAAACGTTTACTAATTGACGAATATCCATACTAAACCGGTGATTATTTACTTACAAATTCAAATCAAAACAACGCTCGCTCGCGATGCTTGCAAATAGCCGTTCCGAATTGAAATCGCATCAACAGTGCTGTCAGCGCGATAATCAAATCGGAACAGCTTTTAGCGCTCACAGCGCCAACAGTACTATTGACTCAAAACGGAACACGGCCAAAAAAAGCTGTCGTCAAGGTTGTAATGGGCGATTTTCTGAAAGCTCAGTCACTAGATGGCGCTCTCCCACTTATGCAGTTAGAAGGAACGGAACGTTATGGCCCCAGTACAGGTTGGCCGACCATGGTCGGCGACCATGACCAATACATCGTACATTGACACTTTTGAACGAACAAGTTTAAAAAGGTTCTTTCAAAAGTGTCAATGTACGATGTATTGGTCATGGTCGCCGACCATGGTCGGCCAACCTGTACTGGGGCCATTATAAATTTTACTTTGACGCGACTTTTTTACGTAAAACGGAACGTCAGACAGATGTTATTTATTTACCTAAATCTTTAAATTTACCCATTTCGTTTCTGTTCCTCACAGTAGTACTTATTTAATATATTATTAGTTTCCTTTGGGTTGTTCAAAAGTAATTAATTTAAATATGTTTCATACCAAAATATACCATAGACATGTACATACTTATTCAACGCCATCTAGTGAAGCAATTGGAAGCTTTTTTTTTTAAATGAGGAGGTTCTTTTCAAAACTTGACAATGGGCGATTTTCTGAAAGCTCAGTCACTAGATGGCGCTGTCCCACCTATGCAGTTAGAAGGAACGGAACGTTATAAATTTTACTTTGACGCGACTTTTTTACGTAAAACGGAACGTCAGACAGATGTTATTTATTTACTTAAATCTTTAAATTTACCTATTTCGTTTCTGTTCCTCACAGTAGTACTTATTTAATATATCATTAGTTTCCTTTGGGTTTTTAAAAAGTAATTAATTTAAATATGTTTCATGCCGCGTACACACCGCGCCAACGAACGCCAACGAATGGGTTTCGATGCCCTTCGTTGGTCCTGTTTGGACGGTTTGGCGAAGTTTGAGTATGTCATGCTCTCTGTAAACATTTCTGCGGTGGTGTCGTGTGAGGCGGGTCGTTACGTTCCCTAAAATATGGTTGAGCGAAGCGATGGCTGGTTCATGCGTCATGCTCGTGAACGGGTGCCACCAGTGGGATGGGTCTGCTCCTGGCTTCTTGTCTCAAAATATGCAGATTTTTAATGTTTTATTGTTATTAGTTTTATTTTACCGTGGCTTGTATGGCACTGTTTATTATTGACTCTTATGTTCTTAAACTATTCAAAGTTTTATTACCCTTGTTCGGCATTTATATTTATTATTTTATTTGCTACGTTTTTGGTTGGTGTGTATTTTAAAGAAACTACCTTTTGTATGTCTATTTCTTAGTTATTGAAAATTATTTACTGCTATGATTACCGGGTTTTTTATTTTGTTTTTAAACTTAAGATTAATTTGTGATGGAAAGTGACTTTACATATTATAGTGGAGCTCCACACCAAAAAGTCACATTTCCACTTAGAGTGAAAAATAAACCTGAGTATGGGAATCGGTTGCCAATGATAAATAATAATCTTTAAATCATCAAAATTTCACCAAAACGCAATAAATACAGAGTTATGAGCATGACAATATGAAGTATTGCACCAAAACGTAACATTTTATTTAACTAAATTTCATCACATTTTAGTTGCAACAAAACGTTACATTTCCACCACATCGGTGATTTTTTTACATAAAATCGCACCAAAAAGTTATATTTTCCGTTTGAATAAAAATGCAATATTTTGAAACTCTCCACATTTTAACAAATGCTCGGGGAGGTTTTTACGTGTAACGGATCACAGCCAAGAAGTATAAAGCTACCATAGACAAAAAATGATTTGTCGATGTTGGTTGCACTGCTTTGATAGATGTCATTATTCACTTCAATGTCAAAAAGAATTAATTTTCGTTTAGTTGAAGTGTAACGAACTTTCATGTGTTTTATTTATCCTAAATTTATTAATTTACGCCATGCAAAGCACGGTACGGGAACTAAATGAAGGACAGAGGAGAAAAAATTAGCAAATGGCAATCAATTAGAAAGGAAAAACGAGCAGAAAAGTAAGTTTAATGAGCGACACCTTTTTTGTTTCTGTAGAGGTGCAACTTTTTCTAATCATTTAATTTGAAATTCAGATATAAATGGAGATCCGCTTGCATTACAATTTGGCAACAGATGGAGGAACTAAAATACTTCAGTGAAGTGCTGCGCTGCAGGGAGAATGGAGTGCTTCTGGCATAGCACAGTTCACAGATGTTGACAATTATTGTGACTGTAATGAGGAGGAACATAATGGTGTTAGAATTTAAGTTTAATTGAAGGTTTAAGTAATTTTATTAACACAGACTGTTGACTTCCTGTTTAATTGTTGTAATAAAAAAAATTGAAATTGTTTGTTTCTTTTTAATTATTCATTTCAAAAAGACACATTTCCCAAATGGTTTGCACCAAAAAGTAACATTTTTCCATGCTTTCAAACCAAAACGTTATAATTCACACAGGATGCACCAAAATGCAACATTTACAAAATTGATGTCAAAATCCTAGAGTTTGTAATCAATAATTGATAATTTTGATTTTGTTCAAAAATTCAGTATTGGGCGTAGAATTTATTTTGAAAATCAAATACAATAAATAAAATGAACTTCTATATGAACCAGTGTTATGCCATTTTCTGAAAAATCATTTATGATGGAAATGTGACTTTTTGGTGTGGAGCTCCACTATTATGTCAAAGTCACTTTTCAATTTGACGACTCTGTATGAAATATGACAGGGAGAAAAAAATAGCCCTTGGCGAGTTTCTTGCCGGTTCTTCTCGTTACAAGGCCTCCCGCCGTAGGTTTTGCGAACCGATAGCGTAGCTTCATTGACGTTCACAAGTGCTGTATCAGCCTAAAATGAATAAATGATTTTTGATTTTGATTTTGAAGGCCAACGATCGTTCGTTGGCGTGTGCCGGCGATCCGGAGCGTGGCGGTAACATCAAAGGATTTGAGCCATTAAGATCGAACTCGGTGTGGACGGCGGCCGAACGAAGGCCAACGAACGAACGCTCAGTTGAAGCATAGTTTCTACCAAAAGCGAGAGCGTTGAGTTTAATCTGTGCGTAATCTCTAGCGAAACACCAATCACAGCGCGTGACAGGCGTTGGAATCACCCATAGAATAGGTCAATACTTAGTGGCCGGTAGCCCCGATACCCATTCATTGGCTATAATTAAGACCGTTATTTTGTTGGGGTGCCCCCATTGGCTAAAATTAAGGCTGTCACTTTTTCAAGAATTTCAAGATGACGTTTATTTAGTTTGTGTTTTTTTTTACTCATATCGGTTTTCTAGTATTCTTTAGATGTTTTTCCACTTTTTCTCAGATATTTCTTTACAGAAATATGGATACATTATTCGAAGATGCCTTCGGTACACGTAAGTAAATCTATTTACGTAGTTTTATGTAAAAATTATTTATTACATTAACCTAAATTTGAGTTTTGTTGTTTTAGGTAATTCCAAGAGGCAACTTTATATTTCTTAAAACTAACCAAAACAAAAGAAAATACAGTTCACAACTTAACCGGAGTAAAGAAGATTCGGTTTCTCAGAAAGTTATGAAATTTATCAAAGGCTAGGTAAAGAGTCGCAATAGTTTTTACAAGTGCATCATGCCTGGCACCACGGAGGCCTCTTCAACCAAAGTTAAACTGTGGGAAAACTCTGCTACCCATCCACACCCATATGTGCTCATCCAGGAAAAGCTCTCTCCTGGCCTTGAACTTCCCAGATCATTATGGAGATCTTTAAATAGACTCCGTACCCAAGTTGGTCGAAGTAAAGACAACCTGTCCCGGTGGGGCTTCACCAGTAACACGGATCTCGCGTGCAGGTGTGGTTACACTCCACAGACCATGGCCCACCTCATTGATTGCTCTGCATGCATGCCCGGACACCTGCAGCCTGCACGCGTGAGGACCTCATGTTGGCTGCAGATAACGCGGTGCGAGTGGCACATTTTTGGGCCAACAACATATGATTTTGTACTTGTCATTGACATGTTGAAGAAGCAGTTATGAATGAAAGATAGGTAATGTTTGTTTATTCTTTTTATATGAATGTAAGTAGGTAGGTATGTGTAATTAATTATTGATTAGTTTTCTTAAAAAAAACCTTCCTAATACCTTATTTCAACATATATTTAGAAGTGATATCATAAGGTGATAATGGTAAAGCACAGAAGATTACTTGGGATTCAATTTAAATAATCAGTTGTCACATTTAACAAGTTTCAATTTAGTGAAGTTGTTAATACCAAGTCAAGAGAAAATAACAGTGTAAGTAATTCAATAACTTTGTTATAACATTTAAAATGCCTTATCATCAAATTCATATTTCTGATTCTGACAAACAGAACAGAATTATAACAAATGTACCGGTGGGATAATATATGATTGTTGTCGGTACGAATGATGGTTTATTGTGATTGTCTTATGACTATGTTATAGCTGTTACTGCTACCTTCTATCTTAGATTTTACTTAATTATATATACTACCTCTCATCAGTCTATGTACAAAGCTTATCTACTTAATAACAGTTATTAACTATAAACATTGATTATCTATAACTTGTGCATAGCGGCACAACAAACAAAATGTGCTTTATACACACTACTCTTTCTTGATTTACAAACATTTCAGTTCAACTATCACTTATTTGTTTATTAAATGTTATGGCAGATTATAGTAACAATATGTAGAATCTATACTAACCAAATCTAATCTTTTCAGATAACTTGAGTCTCAACGAGGTTCGTGGAGTGCTGCGAAGAAGCCCGAGTCTGCCTATTCTTGCGGTAATAAGTTATCAAATCAGAAATATGGTGCAAATTACTGCTGTTAGTTGCTATATTGATTACTTACTGCATTAAATGTTTAACTATTAGAATTAGGTTATTGCGTCTTGCATTGAAAGTGATATTAACAGTAAATAATGAAATGGCAGATACTAAATAAAACTACTAGGAAAAATAGCATTAGCATTTGTGCGTAATAAATATTTGCAAGCAGTTTAATTTTTCTTGTGGCTGATAAAGTATTTATATTTCTTAGTTAATTTAGTAAGTAATTTCATTACTCTCATTCTTTGTCTTGTATTAATCTCAACTTATACTTATGTACTTTGTATTTAATAAAATTATAATTTCAAGTAATAAATGCCTTCTTTCATCAAATGTGTTTTTATTTGAGCAGAATTTAATTAAAATAATATATTACTAGGGTTGTACCAAACGTCGATAATTTGCACAACTATCGATAACGAATCAAGGGTGTCGATAGTTCTGGCAGCACTATGTTGTCAAACTCTAATCGGGGTCCGTCATTCACTAACAAACGGCCGCTATAAGGCTTGATTCCTATCTGTACTAGTCTATATCAAAGATGGGCGATTGTTACTGATTCCAACAATCGAATGGTTTGATACTACTAATATTCACAATCGAATACAAAAACAATCGATCGCTAGTTCACAAATTCGAATGAAACCGCTAGTTCATTCATTAATTTTGCCATATAAAATTGGTCTTTGTTTCATGTATCATAAAGCCTACTTTTAATTGATATTCGAAGGAGCTATCGAATGGTCTGGTTCTGTCTGAATTTATCCAATACCTCTTACGCACTGTTTAGCCAGCAGCGTTTCGACGCTTCTCCTAACGACTCCTAACTTAGTGGTTAGATCATTCACCCGGACAGTGGAGAAAGGTCGTGGGTTCAAGTTCCATTGGAACTAGATGTGAGACGGGTCGATTCGTTCTAATACTTATATAAAATTGCTCATTACATAGACTTTACTTTGATGAGGTTACGGATATTCGAATATATAAACTAGTAGTAATGAAATTCGGAATGAAAGGAATGAGACGACGCTATACATTCTTATTTGCTTCTAGCTTTTTTCAAATTCGAATGATTTGTAAGGTTATTCGAATAATTCGAATGACTTCAACAATCGAATAATTCGAATATTATCATTCACAATCGCCCATCTTTAGTCTATATAATTTGTGGCGCGTGAGCAGCGTTGCCAGAATGTTACAAAAGTAACATTTTACGTTACTTTTGACCCTCTCATGTTACCTCCATGTTACACGACTCCATATGTTACTTTTGTGTTACTTTTTAGATTTTCCAGCAAACAATAAATACTGAACGCAGAGCGTGTGTCAGATAACTCTGTGCGGGACTGGAGCGTTTTTGGCGCTAGTTACAGTACATTTTTCTGTTCTAAGGATATAATTATATAGTAAAGATTAGTTTTCAATTTTGACTTATTTGGCGCGCACTCTAGGAGGACAATTTTGTGGGGTTTGTCACCAACTCGACACGAGAGGCTGGACACGCGTGTGTCCAGTTGGTGTGACTCAAAATTAGTATCACTTATTATTTCGTCATCTGGACACGCCAAAATTTTGACGCGTGTCCAGATGGTGAAATTTAAAATAAATCATTTTTATGTTTTCGCCAACTGGACACACCCAGTTTTTTATGCAACAAAAGTACAGTCAAGTAAATAATCGTTTCGTCTGGGGAATTTAAAGCTGAAAAAGCTGCCTCACTTTTTTGTTTGAAAAACCTTATTAGTTTAAAATTGGGAAATAAAACAAATATGTAAAAATAAAAAAATAAGATTTATTAATATGAAGACAAGTACACTTCGCTAATATTACTTATTTTGATAACCTATAGGTACCTACTTCAAATAATCTAAATATACCTAACAATCATCACTTCGAGGATCACAGAAAAATCAACATTCAACATTGAGCAGCTCTAGGTGGCATAAAATATTATAATAAAATATCAGAATAATCATCAAAAGAGGTTACTAATAACATCACTTTTACAAACAATAATCTTTCTACTTAACTCTGTAACAACAAAATTTGCCACTTTAGAAATAGAGTATTTTAGTTACAAATAACGTCATTGTATTACAATTAAGACTAATATAATTTAGAGATCAATAAAATCAACAGAACATAGAATATTAATTTAAGACAATATAAAGATATTTCTACTTAACTTTTTCGATACAGTGATCGATACTAATCTGCTTAACTCTGTAAAAACAATATTTGACACTTTGAAAATGTAGCAATTTAAGATTTTAAATTATTTTTATGCATTCACAATGCAATTCTGTAAGTATAGGAAAAATGTGATAGTAAAAAACCACGAGCCCTATAAGTAGCTTTCAGGCGGGATTCGAACCCGCGCCTCCGGGTATCCGGCCCGATGCTCTGACCAACTAAGCTACCGAAAGGCTTACACGACTCGTCGAATTTTGCTATCACTTGTTACGCTGTAGGCCAGCGTTGCTTCATCAATGCGAGGAAACCCTCGCATCCGAAAGAAACATTTTTACAAATGTTTAACAATCGATTAAGATGAAACAGCCATTTTTAAATTTTTTAGTTTAATTTGTATTACTTACACTGATGTACAACAAACCTGTTTAACAGTACATTCCTCCTGGAGCTACAACATATCGTGTACCTATGCCTGTGTTCTATTGATCTACGCTGTATTCTGCTGTATCTCTGTTTATGTACTTATAAATAAAATAAATAAAATAAAAATAAATAAATTTGATCAAAGTATTAGGTATAAAAAGACATGTATTTAGGTTCCATTCAAATTCAAAATTACTTATATGGTTTAGTTAGAGTTCCCAGTGCTTTACGTCCAAACTTATCAAGAACAAAAGTATGTCCAGTCTCCTGGGATCCAAGCGATTCCGCTCATCACTGGCGAAGACAAAAAGTAAAATAATTATAAGTTTGTGAAAATGTTGCCGGTAATCGAAAAAAGTACAGATTAGGAATGGCAATCGATTCAGAATCGATTCAAATCGTCGTTTGATAAATCAATTTCCAAAAATATCGAGGCGGTCTCAATTCTTTCTATTCTAATCTCCCGTTTTTATTTGCTTTTAGAGTTTGTATTTTCTTCACAAATCCAATCATAAAAACAAAGAGGCTAAAATCGATCTTTTATAATTTCTGACTAATTTAAGTTTATTTTCACATCACAATATCAGGTATAAAATATAAGACATTATTTCTTTTTATAATTATTTCAGCTGTTGCTTATTATAAACAACAGTCTGTGCTATCTACTAGGGTCCAAGCTATTCAAAAAGAATTGTTACTTATTTCTTTTAAATGTGTTTGGGTAGTAAATTCAACTAATTATAAATATTTTATGGTTGTTATCATAACAGAAAAAAAACGACTTCTAGGATGAAATATCGCTTCACTGGATCAATTCAGTGCAAGATATCGATTAAAAAAAAATTTTTTGGTCTAAGAAATCGATTTTTCGATTAATCGATCTCAGATTATCATCCCTATCAACCAATCAGAGCAGACTACGTCATTGTTAGCCAATGGCTGCCGGCCAAAAACAACAAAATGTAATTAAACTCGATACATTGAAGATACAAGCATAGAGATGTGACTTTCGAATACTATCGGTGGCAAAATGTTTTTTTCATAAATTTACAAGTGGCGAATAATTTTGCAGTTTAGTGGCCGATGATGATTGTGATACAACATTGAACAAAACAAAACATGTGAACATTTATTTGCGTGACTGTACTTTGTCATGGAAATGGATAAAATGCAGACGTATGTCCAGTTGAAGAAAACATAATAGTTATTAAATTTAAGTTTCACTATCTGGACACGCGTCAAAATCTTGGCGTGTCCAGATGACGAAATAATAGGTGATACTAATTTTGAGTTTCACCAACTGGACACACGTGTGCCCAGTCTCTCGTGTCGAGTTGGTGACAAACCCATTTTGTGAGTAGTGGTAGTAGCCTCTTTCTTCGAATAGTTGTTTGTTTTGTTTGTGTTGTGATTTCAAGTGATTTGTGAACTTGTGATTAAAACCATTTTGTCCAGTCGATTATTAATTTCGAAGTTTAATGCCACATCATTCACAGTCATGTTGTTTTGGCTCGGCGAGCCTACACGACCCACAAGCCGAGAACAAAGGCTGAGCCAAGGCAAGTCATCACAAACAGCCGTTTACATGCTGGTGATGGCCCAACATGTAAACGCACCATAACAAATGGGACAGGAAATTTAGTTTTTGTGTAATAAAGTGCCATAATAAAGTAATTGTGTCGTTTTCCACAATAAATAACTTAATGTTACTTTTCTCGTGAAAATGTTACTTTTTGGGCTGCCTCATGTTATATTTGACTATCTGCCACTGGCAACACTGCGCGTGAGCGTGACGTGAGCGTGACGTCAAATGTGAGGTGATTATTTGTGAATCATTTTTCTGTTCTTCTAGATTTCTAATTGTTTTTCTAGCTTTTGTTTGCAAAACACTTTAAAAGTTTGTGATAATAGCCAAACAAACCGTTTCAAGAGTCATCGAAAGTGCCCATTGAATAATACCTACCATGGAACCAGGCACAAGCCGATAATCGCAATGTCCCCAGGCAGGACATGAGTAGTCATATTAATGGTCGGCAATTTATTTGCCTCTAATTCAGATTACTGTGCTGCTGAATTTAGTAATGTGAAGAAAACATCTGTGTAAATTTGTCAACCACTACATTATTTATAATCAAATACCTATAAGTTTAAAATCATTGCGAAAATAACATAACCTCAAAAGTGTAACTCATCATATTTTTAACTACTTATTATTTTTGTTATGTTCAACATAAAATATTAACGTTCCCTGTCTTTTCAGGTCGGCAAGATAATCTTACGGTGATGCTGCCGTTGGATATACTTCGGCGCGATTTGAATGAATTGATTTGAAGGTGTGTACAGACAGAACATAAAGTCCGCTCGAAATCGTATGCAGCGATAGTGGATGAAAAAGAAGGAAAAGTCATCAGCGCAGTGTTGCCAGTGCCCTGTCCTCAAAAGTTACCTAAAAGTGTTAAAAAAGTTACGATTTCCCAGAAAAAGTAACGCTTTATTAAATTTTTATATTTCAGTATAATAAACACGTTAAAATGTTTTTTATAGACTGCAACTATCATTTTAGCAATTCATCTTATTTGAACGATTTATTATGTAGGGATTAACGAAATCGATGGTGTAATCCTGCAAAAATAAATACTAAGTATAAGTACAATAAAACTGTAGGTAAATTATTGTTGCATGTGATCATGCATGATACTCTATGATGATTCTCTCGATGATTTTCTATTGAACTCAAAAAAATTACGGTTTTAAAAGTCCAACCGATATGTAACGCAAAAGTAACGTTTTGTGACGTGTAACGTAAATGTAACGTGAAGGGGCAAAAAGTAACGTAAAACGTTACAAAAGTAACGTTCTGGCAACGCTGCATCAGCGTCCAAACATGCTGTTGCTCTCCAGATGTGAATACACAGGCGCAGTGAAAAACCATCCAGTACTGACACACAGTGCTACTGGAAGAAATCCAAATTAGCTCATGTTGGAAATAATTTGAAATATATCACGGCTGAAATGATGATGATGATTAAGGAAATATCAGCCGGTATAAGACCATGTTCTTAGAAGACTGCTTCCAAAACATGCTGACACAATTTCTACAAGCTGCGGCAAACTAAAATGTATCCAACTGTTAAGATTATGAGAAAAGTGAAAAGTGCAAATGTTATTGTGTAATGAAACTTTACTTTTATTTTTTTCCAAAAGTGAATAATTGGAAACAAAAATTTACCCTATATAGTATGAAAGTACAAAATAAAACAAAATGTAATAAAATATTTTTTTATTCAATTCAATGTAAGCCCTAAATATTAAATAATTCATAAAAACACTAATAAAAATTTTGTGTTTATGTTAGAAACACTTTGGTCTTGATAGTTTAGTATGTTCTTCTTTGAAAGCAATTTGAAAGGAGATGTTGATATGGTAGACTAGACCGATTAACATTTCAATAAGTACAGTAGCGAGTTATATGCAAATAAACAATCAATCCATCTATTGATGATTCTTTTTATTGCTGCGATTTTGCCCAATATTGATTTTTACAAGCGTCATCAAACTTATCATTCAATTTATAATATTATAGCAGGCTGAGTAAAATATAAATTAGTATTTATGATGAGTGCATAATTTATTAAAATTCAATATTTAATAGTATACTTAAATATTGTTTATACCCAAGTAATATATTTAAGTATTACTACTAATTATAAATGCGAAAGTACTTCTGTCTGTCAGTCTGCTTCGCTTTCATGCCTAAACTACTAAACTGATTTTGATGAAATTTGGTACCTACAAAGATAGAGTTGACCTTGCGAAAGGACATAGGCAAATTTTTATTCCGGAGAAGCTTGTACTCTGTAATCCATGCGGGCGAAGCCGCGGGCGGAAGGCTAGTATTAAAATTAAAATAAAGCCAAGCTCACCAAAAGCTCACTGACCTCTATTATTATTATTACACACTGGACAGGCTGTCTCCATACAAATGAAAGCTAATTTTGTGTGGCAATTTGAAGCGCCACTACGAGTGTCCCGAGAACTAATTTTGGCATAATCATTACCACAACTGACTGAACATCACTAGTTCTAGTTACATAGACACTCGTACCTATATGCCTTCAGCGCCAAAATACTAAATAGCGATACTCAAATAGGCACTTTTATGACAGCCAGTCCAGTCCAGACTCCAGCATGACTCCAGTGCACAGAACAGAAAAAAAGAGTAGAAGTCGCATGACACGGCATCTCCTATGAAAACCTGCGTACACCCAACTCGCACAAGTAAATTATGCGTAATGATAGCGTTGTTGTTAGTACCCGGCACTGAGCACAAGATGGCGTTACAGACATCATTGCTTTTATTTAGCATGTTAAAGCTATTACACAATAGATGGCGCTTTAAAGGGATATAACTAGGGATGTAGCCGCTACACACGCTCCTATCCGACCGCCGATTTGGTGCGGGCGAACTTCACTGCAGATCTGATCCGCGCCTACACACGTTCAAACCAAATCTGCCGCACCAAATCGGTCGGCGCTACACACGTTCCGATCTGCCCCCTGATTCACAAACCGTCGGAAACGGAATCGGATTCGAATTCTGTGTTTTGTCGTTGTCTATTCTATAGCGAGTGACAGAGACAGTGCATACATTCCGCTGTCGGGAGCGTTTCCGACAGTTCGTGAATCAGAGGGTTGGTCTGGCCGACCGACCTCTAGCCGTTGTTGCAGTGTTGCCAGCCACTGCTAATCTCCCAATATTATTATTATTTATAAATACTGAAAACATCAATTTGCTTGCAATAAATAAATTAAAAAGAAACATATTTTCGGTTTTTAATGTTTTATTACTATAAAAAACAATTTCATTATTTTTTAATTTTCTGTTATTTTCATTAAAATACTAAAACATGCTAAATATTTACTAAAAGCAGCAGTTATTGATGAGATGTTATGCCGTTTTTATATATATTTAGTTTTACGACAAATTGCTAGTTTTTAAACAAAATATTCTAAAAAAAAACAAATAGACAAATAGAATCTTTTCATAAATGGCCATATTTAAACCTTTCGTTCGTTCAGTCCTACGTAAAACTCATGAACGAACATTAAATTGAATCCTCTGAAAATCCCTTAAACGTTATTTACCTGCTTTAAATATTTCCGCTTTTACATATTTTCTCCCTAAATCTAGGGGAAAACCTCCAAAATTGTCAACACTGCCAAGTTGGTCCGGTCGGAAGCCTACACACGTTCCGATTTGGTAGGAAGTGAAGTTCGTGCGAACCAAATCCGGCCGACCGCGTCAAACACGAATAATAATAATAATTATGGTCGGACGACTACGCTACACACGTCCAGATTTGGTCTGGAGCAGACCAAATCGGCGGTCGGATCGGAACGTGTGTAGATGCTATAAGTGGCGTTGCATTTTGTATGCAAATCTGTACAGCGCCTCTAGTGGGCAGTAGCAGAACTACAGATTCTCATAATTTTTTTGAAGTGTAGACTTTACCATATTATACTCGTATCTCAAAAACTACTGAAATAATTTAAAGAACATCGCGATAACAACAGAACCAACAACAGAATATTTAGTAGTAGGTATATTCACTTTAAAAATAAATAATTAAAGGTGTGCGTTATATTCGATAACGCATATAGCATAACGTTATAAAAATATAACTATCGCACCTAATATAAAAATATAACTTATTCTGCTATTGCTATATTAAATTATATCAAGCAGGGCGCCCGCTGCACGCCATCTAGTGTATTCGAAATGAACAAATGAAATGACAGAACTGAACGAATGAACTGTGTTCTCCTTCTCTATCCAGCCGTTATTCCAGCCGCACGCGATGCAAGTATTGCTCTCTCTTTTCTTGGTAATCAGATCTATCAAAATTCAACTCTATCAAATAGTAATAGAGTTGAATTTTGAAAGTTGGAAAACCAAATAACGCGTTATATTTGAAACAGTTGAGACAGACTCTAATGTCTTATCAATAAGGACTAATATCATAAATCACGTACGACATGCGATTTGAACGAACATGTTATTTTTCTGCTATAACATTTATTACTGTTATTATTAGAATATTTAACTAATGCTGTCCTGTGGAATTCTTGATCTCGAACTCACGCTCGGGGCTTAAAAAGTACTTAAGAATTCTGTTTTTAATAGCGTAATATGAATTTATTCGTGTTGTTCTTTGTAAAATAGTAGAAAAAAGAATAAAGAATTGGTTTATTAATAGTAAGTAATTGATCATTAAGTAGTGTAAAAAAACATTAATAACTAGTTTTAGTTTAACATAGGTTATAATAGGTTATTTATTATATTAGGTACTTAATACTAATATATTATAGCATTAAAAATAACCTAATATTTTAATGTAGCATAACGATATGCTATAATATACGAATATAACATAATAGCACACCTTTGTAAATAATTAGAATTAAAATAAAATAAATATCGCTCGCACTTGACAGGTTTATCGCTATAGTTAGCGCGACAACGCAACACGAAGCTTTGCCCGCTAATGTAGACAAGAACGTCGCGTATGCCCAACAATGATAATTTTAGCGCGATAACTCGCACGAATTATCGGCTGCTAATGTAGCCGCAGCATAAAAAATGTAACGTCGTCGCTCGCCGAGCGCCCAGTGTGTACAGGCAGTAATTGAGTAGCACCAAATATCCCAAAAGCATGCTCAATCAATTGCTTAAGGCTAGTACACATGTTCCGTTCGGCGCCGCCGGCCGCCGGGGGCGGTCGGATCGGAACGTGTGTACGGGCTATTAGAAACTTCGAGACAACCAAAACTGCACATTAAATTGCGAACTAATATTGATATATCATTGTTTTATTATTTCATTATTAATTGGGCTCTCCACATTCGCGCGCGAACGCGCGATATCTATGCGTGAACGCGTGAAAGCGCGAGTGTTAGTAATAGTTGTAATGTAATAACACTAATAGTTGTTAGACACTAATAGTGGTTAACAAGGCACGAACCTGCGAAAAGCAAGTGACATGATTCCATCTGCGAATGTAGAGCCAAGAAGAGTTCACGCGTGATTATTACTGCGAAACGCACTGCGATTCACGCCCACGAATCGCGCGCGATTGTAGAGCGCCCATATTAATCTAAGGCCCTTAATAAACGGTAATAGTAACAGTAATAGTTAGCAAGGGATGAATGATGCATTGCATGTATTTTTGCATCCCTTACTAACTATACTTGCGAAGAGATCTCCACTTGAGAGTTGTTCTTTAATACGGACCTGCATTTAGAACTATGGACCTAAGTTCCGCGTATCTGTAGACCACTACATTTTTTTGCAAAAAAAATTAGTTTGGTGGGTTGTGTTGTGTATGAAATCACACTTTGCAAACGTTTAGTAGGCATTTTATAAATTTACGAATTTGAATAGAAAGAAGTTGATAGCTATGTTCATTGTATTATTTATGTATGTACTTACTTTTTTTTTTTTTTTCTATTTATTGAAGGGGTTTGTTCGACAGCGAACATGTCACCCCTGTATGAAAACATTACAAGACAAATATTACTATTATAAAACCTAATACTAACCTTACATACTACCTACCACCACTGTAACAATAACTAATTAACAATTTTAATTACAACTTAAGAAACGCGCCTTCTTTGGCCCGTATGCACAACAGAGTAGAGCATTCTAGCCTTCTCCGAGAGGGGGGAGGCCAGTATGCTGTTATACCAACCAATTTCTTTAGTATTTATATTAAACTTCAATTTAAAATCTTGTCTAGCTGCTTCATTCCGGACGCATTCAACAATAATGTGATGTGCATCCTCCACTATGTCACATTCTGAACAATTGGCTGTATTCGTTTTTTTCATCAAAAAACCAAACTTGTTCAAAGGAATATGACCAGAACGAAGCCTAAAACCCAAAACAGCATTGTGTCTTCTCGCATCACTCTGCTCAAACCAGGTGCAACGAGGGAGGTGGGGTTGAATAGCTCGGTACCAGATGCCCTTTGTTAGGGATCGCTCATCAAAGTATTCCGACCACAATTTTCGGCAATGTTCAACTATGATGAATAAAACGTTCGTAAAATACGGTTGGCAAGCTAAGACGATCCCGTCGGATACTGCCTCCCTTGCAAGTCTGTCCACCACCTCGTTGCCCGGGAGACCGATGTGAGAAGGCACCCACTGCAAGACTACTATTATATTATGGTTATATAGTTTACTGATGCAATCAAGTATGTTATACGCCAATGGAATACCTCTAGCAAATTTGGTGCATCTAATTATATGTTGTAAAGCACTTTTTGAGTCACTCATTATTACAAATTTGTTGTTTACGTCGCTGCATAGTGACATAATATAAGAAAGGGCTTCAGAAATTGCTAAAAGCTCAGCATGCATTATAGATATACGTGTATCATTGATTGCAAATTTCATATTCTCTTTGGTTTGTATATCTAAAAAGGCAGCTCCTACACCATATTCATCTTTCGACCCATCCGTATAAATTTTGTAGAAACCAGAATATTTACAGGTTATGTATTTATTGCACAGCATGATAATATTGTTTTTATTGTAAGTTCTTTTTGGCCTGTCGATCTTAGGGATGGTAATGTTAATAAAACTATCTGTATCAAAGCCACTGACCCACGTATCTAAACTAAACATTTCTAAATTATCACTAGAATAATATTCTACAGATTTTAATTTATTATGGGTTACTGCTAACAATGGTTGTTTCTTACGGCCAAATTGTGTACAACATGTGTCGGTGAGAATGTTTATGGTGGGTAATAAATAATCTTGACCATATGCTTTACATTTTAAGTAAAATTTACCAGCTAGGTAGATTCGACGCACAAAAAGAGGTGGTATCATAAGTTCAGATTCCATGACATGTATGGGGGTACTCCTCACAAATCCTCCTATTAATCGCAAAAATTGGTTTTGCACCCTATCTAGCTTCGTTAAGTGACATTGAGCAGCATTATCATATAACAAACTAGCATAATCGATACGGCTCCTAACAGTGGATATGTATATTTTCCTTAGATGTTTTGGATGAACCCCCCAACTGGACCCTGCCAGCATTTTGAATATGTTTGTAAATTTAAGACATTTTTCTCTGACTTCATTTATGTGCTTTGCCCATCTTAAAGAACGATCTAGCCACACGCCTAAGTATTTTATGTGTCGTACATTTTCTAAAGGGGATCCGTTGATATACAGCCTTACATCTTCTAGTTTATATTTGTTAGTAAAAACACAAGTTTTAGACTTACTTGGTGAAATTTCAAGGCCTAGGTTTGAGACTGAATTTTTAAATTTATCTAGACCCACTTGAAGATCAGTCAGCCCTTCTCTCAATGTACGACATACTCTATACAAAACAAAGTCGTCCGCATACTGAGCGATGAAAATGTTTTCCCTTCCAATTGAGATACAAATATCCTTCGTTGCTATGTTGAATAAAAGAGGGGAAAGCGGATCTCCCTGAGCTAACCCTTGGTTGGTTACTCTTGTGATAGAACCCTTTTCTGTTTCAATACTTAGATGTCGTTCCTTTAAAATTGACCATAAATATAAACACATTTTAGTTCCAATCCCGCATTCCTCTAGTTTATTCATAAGAACATTAATGTCTACGTTATTGTATGCATCACTTATGTCTACGAAGCAGCCTATGGTTGACATTCCCTGGGCAAGTCCAGTTTGTATGCGTGAAGTTAGAATGCTCAATATTTCTAGGCAACCCCTTCCCCTTCTAAATCCCATGGTACTGTCAGAGAGTAACTTATTCTTTTCAATAAGCCATTCTAACCGTCTACTTAAAATGAGGTGGAAAATCTTACATAGGCAAGACTAAACGTAGTGATTACATGCTCTTTGGGCAAGACATCAACGCGATTGGTCGTATGGATGAGGTATGGTTAGGGTTTCGACCCGGTTTGGGAATTGCAATTATATTAATTAACCTCCATTGTGAGGGCACAAAACCAAGGATAAGAAAGTTGTTGTAAATATTAAGTAATACCGCTTTTGCATTTTTGGGTAGCTTATCAATCATAGAATAGGATATATCATCGCATCCGGGAGATGTATCCTTCGTTTTAATACATTTATTCAGTTCCTGGATGGAGATATTTTCTTCTAACTTTGAGCTATTGTGATTTGAAAATTGTGGTGGTTCTGGCAACACTGAGTCGGGAGCAAGTTTATGAAGTAAATTTGAGGCCTGCACATAATCAACCGTGTTGTTTTTTTGTGAATCGAAGCCTTTTAACCATCTTAACTTTCGCCACATGTCTGAGGATGATGTTTCGTGATCGATAGAAGAGCAAAATTGTGTCCAATTATTGCTTTTAGCTTTTCTTATCAGGTTTTGAGCATGGCTGATTTTGCTCTGTAATAGACTCAAGTTAGAGGGAGTTGGGTTACGGCGGAAATTAGTTAGTGCTAGACGGCGTTCAGCTACAGCTCTGGAGAGGTCCACATTCCAGTATTGTTTGGGAGTAAATTTAGAATTGGGATTTTTGTTAATTTTTAAAGATGGTATGTATTTGTTGGCAGCTATGTTAAGAATATTTACAAAAGCATTGTAAGCCTCTTGTGGATCTTCTGGTAAATTAAGTTCTGAAAACATTTCCTCTAAGAGAAGTGAGTAACCGTTCCAGTCCGCCTTTTTAAAATGTCTTTTAATTAATATGTTTCTGTTCACCTTGTTTATTGTAGTAAGTAATATTATTAAATGGTCACTTCCTAATGTTTCTTGTATAACCGACCAGTGAAAATGTAGGGCAATATCCGAGGAGGCAAAGGATATGTCAGGGGATGTTTCCTGCAGTACACCATTAACAAGTTTAACTCTGGTAGGAGCTCCGGTATTAAGGCATATAAAATTGTTATCAGACTGTGCGTCAAGTATTTGAACGCCCCTAACATCAGTTTTATAAGACCAATTACTATGGTGAGCATTAAAGTCGCCTAAGATAATAGTGTTGCGTGTAAAAGCCGAAAAAATATTATTCCAATCATTGAAAGATGTTTGCACCGATGAGGGACAGTATATAGCTATGATATTTTTAATCAAAGGACAGTTATAAACTTCGACGTGTAAAATTTCTAGGTCAGGATTGCTGCAACGGAATGGTACTTTTTTTGCTCTAACGGATTTATGAATCAGGATGGCTAGACCCCCATACGAGTCATTTCTATCTCGGCGAAAGATGTTGTAACCGTTAATTCTTAGTTTACTATCGGGTTCTAACCAAGACTCTGATATTACAGCAATATGTATATTATCACGAGTAAGCAATTCTGAGATGGTTTGCAATTTGGGTCTGAGGCTCTGTGCATTCCATTGGAAGATATTTAATTTAAGGTTAGTACTCTTATCCATTAAACCAATTAGTTACAATTCGCAACAAGGGTGAATCAGACATTTTATCAACCGCTATCAATATAAGCCACTCTATGCATAATTTAGTAATATTTTTAATTTTACTTACTAATGTTATTTTTTTATTGAAAAAGGTATCTTTTATACGGCTAATTAATTCTTCAATACCAATTTTTTTATATTGTTCTGATTCACTCTTGTGGTGAATATTATCGTTATCCACCGACTGTGCGTCCATTTCTGTTGTCTCCGACTTGTAACCCGAGCGTGGGGCTTGTTCTATCCTGGTTGGTTGTTTCTTCTTGAAAGCCTTTCTAGGTGTATATCTCGGTGATGTCGGTGTTCGGCTGTATTCTGGTTTGTGTACTTCGACCGGCACTTTCACTACTGCTGCATAGGTCCTTTGCGTGTCCATGTCACTGTCGTATTGTGTTTGTGATTTCGTCCAGTCGTTAACTGTAGGTGAGAGCCTAGGGGGTGAAGGGGGGACATACATAGTTAGCGCTTGTTTATAGGTGCAATTGAGCTCCGCCATAATTTCCCTTATTTTCTTTTCTTTTAGATAAGCTGGACAAGTTTTTGATAGGGCCATATGTTTACCTTTACAATTAACGCATTTAAAAGAGCGAGTCTCACAATTTTCATGGTTGTCGCCACACTTAGGGCACACTATTCTGTTAGAGGCGCACACTTTAGCGCTATGGCCGAGTTTCCAACAGTGAGAGCATTGTGTAACTCCGAAAACATATGGTTCCACTGCAATTCTAAGCCCGTCAGTGTAAACATATTCAGGTAGAATTTTTCCTTTAAAACAAAGCTGTATTACTTCGCTAGGCCACCAACCTTCTTTGTCTTTGGCTCGACGATTTACTCTTCGAGCCGAAACCAGCTCAACCTCTCCCGGACATGTAATGCTCTCTAATATAAGTTTTTCTTCTAGGTCCAAGTCCACATTTTTTATTACCCCGTATGAGAAGCTCACCTCCATGTCTTTGTGGAACCTCCATCCCAGTTTATTTAATCCCTCGCATGAATAAAAGGTCTGTAAGTTTGATTCATCTTGGAACGTAAGGCGCGCTCGGTATGGATTGAGATATTTCACTTTAATGATGTTATTAATGTTTTCATTTTTAAGTAGTTTTGCGAGCGCAAACGCTTTCGGGAGTTTGTCCTTACAGGAGATAGTAACTTGAAATGACTTCGATTCTAACTCCAAGGAGTTTGATTGGCGTAGCCGCTTCCCGTTTTTTCCCGTCACTACTTGCCACTCTCCATCTGACGATCCATTCTCTCTGTTTCTTTTGATTGGTCTCGCTATGTCATTTTCATTCATCGAATAATTATGTTCCTGCTCCACATTATCACATTCCCCTCCAAACTCCGATCCGTTCTCAGTCGCACTCGCCATGCCTAACGATCACGGTACAAACGCGTGCCTCGTCCGCCGATAAGCGAGACGAGCGCCCGCTCGAGCCCGGTGAACGATGACTAATAAGTAGCAGTAGCTGTCTATATCGGTCAAAACGTGCGCACGACCTCCCCGCACGATTGCCGCCGCGAGACTGATGTACTTACTTATGTACAGGAAATGTTAATAGGTAGGTATTATGAAAGCTTTAGCAAATAATCTGAATCCTTAATTAAAGTAGGTAGGTATTAACTTCCTATTTAGATATTAGTAGTATTTATGCCGGGGCTTCACTTAATTAATAATGGGCGTTAATAACGGCATGCGCGTCTTAGCGCGCTAATTGTATCAAATTAGTGCGCTAAGACCCGGCTACGCCTGCGTATTATATCAAATAGCGCGCTAATTAATGGCATTAGACGCAGGTGAAGCTCAGGCATTACGATTAACAGGCACATCACTACAGGAAACGGAAACAGATGCATCACTAATTGAGTAGCAAAAGCATGCTATCAAAATTTTTAGGTTGTGTAGAAACTTCGAGAAAAGTAATATTGCACATTCAAATCTACACCTTAAAAATGAGTCCATAAGATTGATATCAGATTGTGTTTTTATTTTGAAGAATTCCATTTTATTATTTATTAATTTTAATTAAATAAACAGAATTTAGCACTTAACGGTGATATGTTATGCTTCGTTTAGATAAATTAGTCTGTCGACTATCATTTTATCACTCCAAAACTGCACAGTGTGGCATCTTTCTATTTTTTTTCTATAACATTCCGTGAAGAGATTGATATTGCAACTGAGTAAGCAAAATACGCACACATGCACAGATAAGCGGAGCTCCGCATATCTTGGGGTACGCGGGTACCGCCCACTTGCGACTTCTACTCTTTTTTTCTGTTCTGTGCTCCAGTGTGTAAATAATAATTTATTAATAGAGGTCAGTTGCCAAGCTGGACAGTGTTGCTAGCGAGGTCTTGTCAAAAGATACACCTAAGCCCTGAAATGTACAAAAAAGTAACCTTCTGGCAACACTGGGCACTGGAGCCGGAATCGAGAGCTAACGATCGTTTGCTCAACGTTTGTTGTTTGTGCTATAACCTTCGATAGCCAACGAACGTGCGGCAGCCAATGCTGAATATCCTTCGTTGGCGTTCGTTGGCGCGGTGTGTACGCGGCATCATACCAAAATATACCATACACATGTACATACTTATTCAACGCCATCTAGTGAAGCAAATGGAAGCTTTTTTTTTTTAAATTTCCTCTCAGAAAATCGCTCATTCCACTTTTGACAAAACATGATTTTTATTTTTTTTGGGTTGGTAACATTAAAATCTACACGATGCGAAAACAAGAGTTTAGCTCATGAAGTTTGACTTAATACTCGTTACCTCAGTATTAAGTCGAGCTTCATGGTTTAGCTATTACGTGATAGATCCACAAAAAAAAAAAAAACACACGATTTGGTCAAAAGTAGTTAAATCCACTTCAAAATGGCATTACACATTTCAAATATTCATTTTTGGAACAAAATATGATTAATCCTGAAGTAAATTAACTATTTCAGTCTAAAATGCAACAAAACATGTTTTATGATTTGTATGATTATTCCTCTAGAGCTCATAACAAAACTTGATTATTCCTATCAGCCGCGTCAGAACTAGATTATTCCATTTTAAATTGTCGATTTATTCAGAATATATTAATACTAAACTTTTGAAACAAGTGACTTGTTGTTTCAATTCATGAATGGTTTCAGTGATAACTTCTTTAATCAAGTGCATATTGGAAAAATATCTTTGATAAGTGGAATACACCCTTAGGTTGTGCTTCCACTGCCGGTACTGGGGGGCTACCGGCTAAGAAATCTGGATATGGGTATGGGCTTCAACTATCATTTGAATTCCTTATTCTGATAGTTTTTTGCTGCTTTGTTCTGTTGAACGTTGCTAGCTAGTTATCGTTATACCTGACGTCACAAAACAAGGAACTGATAGCGGCTATTTTCTTTATAAAATTGACATAAAGTTCCCAAAAACGTATGAAGTTCATACCCAGAAAGTTACGCGGTAGTCCCCCCCGGAGAGTGAGAGGGACGGGTATAACCGGCAGTAGTAGAAGAAATTGGATGTTTGAATTTGGTTGTACTCAAAAAGGAGCGCGCACATTATGCCGGGGCGCAGCGGAGCGGGCCGCAGCGCATCTCATTGACGGATTTGAGTATAGCACAGTGACGGGCCGGGCCGCAGCTCATTGACGGATTTTGAGTACAACCAAATTCAAACCAATTTCTTCTACTACTGCCGGTTAAACCCGTCCCTCTCACTCTCCGGGCATGGCAGAATCGAGTGAAAGAGACAGGTATGCTGCGTGCGCGCTCCTTTAAGGAGCGCGCACATTATGCCGGGGCGCAGCGGAGCGGGCCGCAGCGCATCGCATTGACGGATTTGAGTATAGCACATAGTGACGGGCCGGGCCGCAGCGCATTGACGGATTTTGAGTACAACCAAATTCAAACATCCAATTTCTTCTACTACTGCCGGTTATACCCGTCCCTCTCACTCTCCGGGCATGACAGAATCGAGTGAAAGAGACGGGTATAATATGTAGGTGTCATGTTAACTGACCGAGTAGTACGAGAAAAATCTGCTTGCTATAGCACACTGTGTCGGGGCGCAGCGGGGCGGGGCGGGCTGCATCGCATCGCACGCACGCAACAAAATCCGCGGCGGATTATGCGGCCCGCTGCGCCCCGGCATAGTGTGCGATAGATCATATAAAATACATACGAGCGATTTGGACGGATTTTTGCGCTGCGGCCCGGCCCGCTGCGCCCCGACATAATGTGCGCGAACCTTTATTGTTTGAACGAAAGAAATAAATACGCGAACTAAATATAGGCGATTGTGAATGACATTATTTGAATTATTTGAACTAATCCAATATATAAGTCATTCCAATCCAACTATTCTAAAACTTTTTTATTAAGGCTGCTATCTCCAGTTTGGTTCCATGCTTCTAGTTCTTTTCTCTGACTACTTGCTTCTCTTTCTATCCATATCTACCTCACTCCCTCACACCTCACTCACTTTGGCATACGTCATCACTTTACGTCATGTTTGCTTGATTTGTGATAAAAATTGATAATTGTGATTGATAAGCAAAGGCAGGCAAAACTTGCTGAATAAACTACTTCAAATTAATTGTTATGGTTTTTGTGTAGTTTTGGAAAATACATGAAGTGTAATTATTTTATTAAAATGCATTGTTCTCGCAATACATTCATTCCAATATTAGCCGTATTTTTATCAATAATTCCAGCTTTATATGCCCGAAATGTAAGTAGTATTTGATTACTTTTAAATAAATTAGCCTACAAATGCTTAAATATTAAATTGAAAGTACCTAATTAAATTTTTTACTTTTTTGCATTCACAATCTTCGATCAACAATAACACCTAGTTATCGAAGTTCACAATGCAATTTTTATTATTGAAAAATTTTAAATGAAGTATTTAGAAAAAATCGTCCTGTCTCACATCACAACCAGGGGGGCTACTGGCTAAGAAATATGGATATGGGTATGGGTTTCATTCAACTGTCATTTGAATTCCTTATTTTGATAGATTTTTGCTGCTTTGTTCTGTTGAACGTTGCTAGCCAGTTATCGTTATACCCAACATCACAAAACAAGGAGCTGATAGCTGCTATTTTAATAATAATAATAATAAGAAGGCAGTACTTCTGGACACGGCCCGTATAGTGAGAAGGTTCCTGTCTCTGGATCCTTAACCACCGGTAGCCAGGACCCTGATCTTGCTACCGTTGGGGAACTGCATTTTTGTATTTTTAAATGTTATATTTTTTAGTGTTACTTAAACATTGTAAAAATGTAATGTTTAGAAATATAATTTTGTATGTATTTTAAATGTAACAAAGGAGATAATAATAAAAACACTTTATTGCAAAAAGAAAACACATAACAAAAAGAAGACACTACAAACTATTTTCTTTATAAAATTGACTTAAAGTTCCCAAAAACGTATGAAGTTCATATCCATAAAGTTACGCGGTAGCCCCCCAGCTCCAATCGGTCAATTTTTCAATATTAAATTGAACTTACAATATACTTAATTATTTTCAGGTGCAATATCGAGATGGAGGTCATGGAGGCTATTATGGGAATAACTTTTATACAAATGTTGATATGGAAAAAATTAATACAGCTTTGGGAAGGCTTGATCACTGTAAGTTTATCAGTATGTTTTTTTATTTAATACATTTACCAATTCTGGATCTAAGCATCTCCGCACACGAGCCTCCGACTACAACCACAAAACGCTGCCAGCAACTTATTTTCTGTAGTTTTCATACATTTTATATGAACTCGCTGCACACGGTTGATGCACGCCACCGCTGGTACTCGTCACTTGTTTCTTCTTCTAGCTTCCAGTGGCAGGGTTTATGGCTGTTGCGTGTGGCTCGTGTGCGGCGACGGTAATACAAAGTAGGTATTTTTTTATTTTATGTATAGCACTGCAATGGGTTAAGGATTGGCCCGAGCCGGTCAAGTTGGGCCAAGTGTCAGGAGTAACCCTGGATGGCGAGGGTCATGTGTTGGTGTTCCACCGTGGATCAAATGTGTGGGACGCCAATACATTCTCTATGAGGGATGTTTATCAGTCAATAGGAGAACCCCCTATATCAGAACCCACCATTCTAGTTTTCAATGACACAGGGGAGCTTGTGGATATGTGGGGGAAAAATATGTAAGTAAAAACATTTAATAAATTCTCTTTTTACTTGCTACCTATAATAATTATAAATTGCCACATTTAAGTCAATGTCATAGATATTTTTTTGTATTATTTTAACCCTTGACTTATGTACAGTTGATTTTGTTCAAATATCCTAAATTGTACTAACAAAATAATATTTCTTAAGGTTCAGCGCTGCAGTTTTTGATGGGTCAATTAACTATTTATTGTGCCTAATCATGTCCCCGCAACAAATTTTTTGGTAACTTAGGGGACTTCATCACGGTTCCATACCAAACGTAAGTCCCCTAAGTTACCAATAAAATTATATATTTTTTATTGTTTTAGTAAAAATTTATAGACTGAATAAAAAGTAATGTATTCTATTCTAGGGATATATATAAATAAGGATCTGGATAAGTAATAAATTTTATAACAAACTGATGATTTTGGAGATTTAAAAAATTTGTTGCAGGCACATGATTAGGTACAAGGAATAGTTGATTGACCCATCAACAACTGAAGCGAAGGTACAAGAAATAATTGGGTTTGTCACCAACTCGACACGAGAGGCTGGACACACGTGTGTCCAGTTGGTGAAACTCAAAATTAGTATCATTTATTATTTCGTCATCTGGACACGCCAAGATTTTGACGCGTGTCCAGATAGTGAAACTTAAATTAAATCACTTTTATGTTTTCGCCAACTGAACACACCCAGTGTTATTTGCGAAAAAGGGTACAGTCAAGTGAATAATCGTTTCTTCCGTTGCATTGTTTAACGAGGAGGAAAAATCTTATTAGTTCATAATTTTGAATTAAAACAAATATGTTAGAATAAAAAATGAAGACAAGTATATTTAGCTAAAATTACTTATTTTGATTACCTTTAGGTACTTCTTTTACAATAGCTTGAAAATATTCAAATAATGTAAATACTTAATAAATATTTAAAATCATCAACACAACAATATTTGACACTTTGGAAATAGAGTACTTTAGTTATAACATAGAATCTATACTAACACTAGTCTTCCGCCCGCGGCTTTGCTCGCGTGGAATACACGACGCTATCCCGCGGGAACATAAAATATTTTGACTCTCCAGCTCTCAAACTATTCCCATAGCAAAAATCACGTCGATCCGTTGGTCCGTTTTGATATGAAAGTCGGATAAACAATTTACATCAAATGTTTGATAGCTGGTTTGTATGGGAAAAGAAAAGTGTGGTTTTTACTATTTCCCACGCAATTTTAATGTTTTTTCTCTTCATGAAACCTTCCGTGGGACTGAAAGAACATAATATGAATAAAAAAAATGCCGAATTGGTCCAGCCGCTCTTGAGTTTTGCGCTTAGCAACATTCATTTTTATTTATATAGATTTTGTTTGTTTGAACGCGCTAATCTAAGAAACTACTGGACCGAATTGAAAATTCCTTTTGTGTTGGATAGTCCTTTCATAGAGGAAAGCTATAGTATTATTATATGACAATATAAAGATATTTGGTTGAAGGCGCTAATCTCAGGAACTACTGGACCGATTTAAAAAATTCTTTGTATATTTTATCCCGATATTAACACGGAAACGGGTATCCGCTAGTAGTGGAAATTTTACAGTTTAGTGGCCGATCATGATGAATTGATGACACAAAACATTTATTTCCTTGACTGTACTTTGTCATGAATTCAGATAAAATGCGAACGTGTGTCCAGTTGGAGAAAGCATAAAAGTGATTTAATTAAAGTTTCACTATCTGGACACGCGTCAAAATCTTGGCGTGTCCGGATGACGAAATAATAAGTGATACTAATTTTGAGTTTCACCAACTGGACACACGTGTGCCCAGTCCCTCGTGTCGAGTTGGTGAAAAACCCAAATAATTGCATGACCCTGATATATATTTGTTTTTAAAAGTATTGATTTGCCTAGGTTCTACATACCACATGGGATCACTGTTGATGGCAAGGGCAATGTTTGGGTGACTGATGTGGCACTTCATCAGGTGTTCAAGTTTACACCTGAACAGAAGGATAAACCGGCTCTTGTACTAGGAGAAAAGTAAGTATTTTGACTTCAACTGACTGGTACCTAATAGAGTACTTAAAGTTGTTGTATTTGTAGTAGATAAAAATTTTCTTAGGTTATTTAAATAAAATAAATAATAATATTTTGCAAGACACTGTTTAATTTGGTGACTGGTAATATTTATTCTTGCTCCATCATATAATTTTTTCATAATCTCATATCTCTATCCTATATTCTCATACATCTTTTGCTACATTTAATTAAACTTACTTTGTAAAATTAATAGGAATAAACTTACTTTATAAAATTAATAGGAATAGGGTAAACTGCATTAAATAATGTCTAATGCTGTTTTTCTTGGGTTTTATTCCAATAGCATAAGGAGAACTTATAGGTCTATTTAATTATTTACTTTATTCGGGAAGCAACAGCTATATAATTTCACGTAATAACTAACACAATATTAAATCACATTAGCCTAATAGTTTTCACTAATAGATTTAACATTATTCAAATTTGACGGCTCTGTTTAAGTTAAAACAGGGAGAACAAAATAGCCCTTGGCGAGTTTCTTGCCGGTTCTTCTCGCTACTACAAGGTCTCCTGCCGTAGGATTTACGAACCGATGGCGTAGCTTCATTGACGTTCATAAGTGTTGTTAAACAAACCTAAATTGAATAAACGATATTGAATTTTGAATTTTGAATTACTTATTTGTTGAGTAACAAAAATAAAATATAAAAAAATAAGATAGGGGTTGAAACACTCTTACTTAAATTGTCTTTACCATCATTCAACCATCATCGCAAGGTCTCCTATTTTCTTGATTTGTTATTAATAATATCACAAATGCTGTTAAGCTCAGAACATTTATCAGAGCCATATTTCTACAGATTTATACCAGGCAACGATGATCACCACTTCTGCAAGCCAACATCGGTGGCTGTCCTGTCTAATGGAGACTTCTTTGTTGCGGATGGTTACTGCAACCACAGGATATTGAAGTTCTCATCAGAGGGCGAGGTCATACTGCAGTGGGGCAAAGGTAGGCATTGAAGGTATTGTGGAGTACTTATATGAGAGTAAAAACCAAAATTACTCTGAGGGTCGAGCAGTTGGAGTCCCGCCACAACGTGAATTTCAACTCATTTGTGGAGAAGGTGCCGACTGAACATCTGTCGACCTTCATGAAAGAGGATTTTTGGCCGAGGGGTGTCATGTTTCGCCGGTTTCGAGGGCGGCTACCGGACACTGCTTTGCGCAACACGTCGCCGCCTATAATACGTGTAAAGAAATAATCTATTATTAAGTTTTATATAAATAAGTACTAGCTTTCCGCCCGCGGCTTCGCCCGCGTGGACTACACGACGTTATCCCGCGGGAATGTGATATTTTCCGGGATAAAAAGTAGCCTATGTTCCTTTCCAGGCTACCAAGTATCTGTGTCCCTAATTTAAGCCAAATCCGTTCAGCCGTTTTGGCGTGATTGAGTAACAAATATACAAACATCTAAACTTTCACATTTATAATATTAGTAGGAAGTAGGATATGTCTGTAAGGTAATTTATTATATGGGCCTAAAATTGAAAATTTTTGTTTGATGCCTGAAATAAATGATTATTATTGAGATAATTTTGTTAATGTTTATCTTCTCCTTCCGCCCACCTTTGAGCATACTCTCCAGTTTTCCTCCAAGTAGCTCTATTCACAGTTTGTCTATCTTTGTGAGATCTCCCGGTAAAAGTAAGCTTAATATCCTGGTTCTGTTACTAAGCAACCGTTGTTATTTGACACTAATTAACAAAAATATCTAGCCAACTAAGCTCGGGTAAGCCTATCTTTACCGGAGAGCAAGTTATTGAAACCAGCCATAAACCCGTGGACAGCTTGTTGATCTAACGGTAGAACTCCAATTTTTCGTATTTTCGTTCAAAAGGAATCGATTTATAAGTATTGGGCTTAACCCTCTCGATGAATGGATTGGTCATACGTGACAGTGGCTATGACAAATCCATTCATCGAGGGGGGTTAAGCCCAATACTTATAAATCGATTCCTTTTGAACGAAGATACAAAAAATTGGTGTTCTACCGTTATAGATCAACAAGCGCTCCACGGGTTAAAGAGTCGTGAAAATTTCTCGTTGTGCGCATCCTATGCATTCTATCATTTGTCCAGCTCACGGTCACGACCACTTCTCGTTCAACGTGCCGCACGCGCTCGCGTTGGCCGAAGATCGCGGCGTTTTGTGCGTAGCGGACAGGGAGCGCGGCCGCGTGGCCTGCTTCCGCGCGGACAACGGCAGCTACGCGCACTCGTTCACGCACCAGCTCATCGGCACCAGGCTGTTCAGCGTCGCTTACTCGCCCGCCCATGGTAGGTTGTGGTTGATTTGATGCTTCAATATAACAGCAGTGTACAGTGCGTAGCTAACAGAGCGGGACAATGGCAGCTACGCGCACTCGTTCACGCACCAGCTCATCGGCACCAGGCTGTTCAGCGTCGCTTACTCGCCCGCCCATGGTATGTTGTGGTTGATTTGATGCTTCAATATAACAGCAGTGTACAGTGCGTAGCTAACAGAGCGGGACAATGGCAGCTACGCGCACTCGTTCACGCACGAGCTCATCGGCACCAGGCTGTTCAGCGTCGCTTACTCGCCCGCCCATGGTAGGTTGTGGTTGATGCTTCGATATAACAGCAGTGTACAGTGCGTAGCTAACAGAGCGGGCCGCGTGGCGTGCTTCCGCGCGGACAACGGCAGCACAAAATAAACAGGTACAGAAGACAATCTACATAATATAAAGTACGCTCTAGCAACGCACACACACATAGACACCGCTCACGGACACCATATCTCGGTCTGTCTCAGTCGAATCTTGTACGAGCGCGAGTATTTATACATGAGATTGACTTCTGTACCTGTTTATTTTGTGACGGCAGCTACGCGCACTCGTACACGCACGAGCTCATCGGCACCAGGCTGTTCAGCGTTGCTTACTCGCCCGCCCATGGTAGGTTATGGTTGAAGGCTTGAGCACACCAAACGCGGGTCAGAAGCAGAGCAGGTCTGCCCATGGTAGGTTATACAGTAGGCATAATACAACTCTCGTCAACTGCTTTCGACGCGCTGCGCTGCACTGCGAACGCCCTGCCTCGGTGTGTCATGCTAACATGGCCGCCATAGTTATACAACAGCGCGGGCCCGCGCTCAAACTGTTCTGCGCCGCGCCTGCGCTGCTTCCTCCCCGCTCCCGCGCCGCCGCCGCCGGTTTGTAGTCCGACAGTTGCAGTGCGGCGCAGAGCAGTTTGAGCGCGGGCCCGCGTTCAAATTTAGTGTGCCTTATTTCATAGTTTCTTGTATTACAACTTGCGCGGGCCCGCATTCAAACAGCGCTTCTTCTGACCCGCGTTTGGTGTGCTCAAGCCTTGATGCTTCAATATAACAGCAGTGTACAGTGCGTAGCTATCAGCGGACCGCGTGGCGTGCTTCCGCGCGGACAACGGCAGCTACGCGCACTCGTTCGCGCACGAGTTCATCGGCACCAGGCTGTTCAGCGTCGCTTACTCGCCCGCCCATGGTAGGTTGTGGTTGATGCTTCGATATAACAGCAGTGTACAGTGCGTAGCTATCAGAGCGGGCCGCGTGGCGTGCTTCCGCGCGGACAACGGCAGCTACGCACACTCGTACACGCACGAGCTACTACGTCATAATACCTTCTGCGTGCTAGATTTCAGCTCGATCAGTCGGTCACCTTTCGTTTTCATATACCTAAGGCCGATTTCAATAATCTATCTTCCGTAAGACTATGGATCTGTTACCAGGCAACTGTTGTTATTTCCCGTCATTTAACAGAAATATCTTGGAAACAAATCATTATTAAGCCTATTAGCCCGAGAGCCAAACTAATTCGTTCTATGGAGACTCAACAATAATTCTATATCAGTAATTTCTTAACATTGAAAATTAGATTATCTAGTTTAATAAATAATTCATTAGTAATCCACCAATATTTATGACCGCGACATTAAAAAAAACAAATACAAAGCTTTAAAAAATCTATAAAAAAATAGGCAATAATGGTATAAGTGTTATTCATTTTACATTTGAATACATTTATTATTATCTTTCGTAAAAGTATATAATCCCCCTATATTTGTAAATGAAAAACAAACTAACTTAAAAAAAACTCTCTACGTAAACTCAAATTGGCATTACACCTATGTTAAAAATGCTATCAGAAACAACCGACTTCTTCCTAAAGTATTAGTTTCCCGTTTTATATCTTTATGGATTTCGACTTTGGTGCTTAGATATGGTGAACATAAACACATGTTAACGATAAAATTGGTGATAGCATATTTGCTGAAAGAATTGCACCATTTTCGGGGTATAACTTTTTTTTTATACCTTCCAATGCGATATTATGTTGGATTCCAAAATATAGTCTCTTAAAATTATATTTAAGGGCCATTTACAAAAATTTGGCCTGTTATTGAATTTTTTACAAAAATATCGGATAGTTCTTGGGGTATATACTAAGGATAGGTTATTGAAATCGGCCTATAATATTATACAGATTATTACTTTTAATCGAACTGTATTGTATTATGACAATTTTAATATGAACTACTTACACCTGTTAAAATTTCAATCGTAAAAGTTGAAAGTTTCCTAACATTTTATCATAAAATCGGTGTGGTAGTAACCCGTACTTATTCTCAAAACGCTAATAAACGCTGGCTGAACAGCGCGTAAGACGTATTGTCTTAGGCGGTGGTCTGCAACAAACGCCGTAGGTCGCGTCCGGCGAGACGCTGTGCGCGACGTCCGAATGCTCACTATGGAAATGCACTGTAGTGGTCTCTCTCACACGCCAGATGCGGCGCACGAGCGCCCTGCGCCGCGTCTGTAGGTCGTACGCTGCCTACGCAGTCATTTCGGAGCATTCTTGCGTACGGAGACGTTGCGTTTTTGATCAAGATGGTGAAATTTACGAGGGAGATTTGTAAATTGGCGACTAAACTAGCTGTGCCCGCGACTTCATCTGCGTGGAATTTAACAAAAAAGTTATTTAGTTTATTTTTTTCGTTGTTGCATTTTTATTAGAATTATTATTTACTAGCTTTTCGCCCGCGGCTTCGCCCGCGTGGACTACACTACCTTATTCCGCGGGAATGTGATATTTTTCCGGGATAAAAAGTAGCTTATGGTCCTCTCCAGGCTACAAAGTATCTGTGTCCTAAATATTTAATCGCATAGTTAGTACCTACTTTCTTTTTAGGGTTTTAGGTAAAAAATAACATTTGTAAAATAACATCATCATCCTCCTCCTCTTCTAGAAGAACTCCTAAAATTGTTTGTTCATCCATATTTAACTTCACGTTCATTCGCATTGAGCGCGTGCGAGAAACTGATCGTAGTTTGCGTTGAGAGCCGCGTCTGAGAGTGACCATCGCAGGTACGCTGACGCCGCGTCCAGTGGACGCGGCGTCAAGTGTAGACGCCGGACGCGACCTACGGCGTTTGTTGCAGACCAGCGCCTTACGCGCTGTTCAGCCAGCGTTTGTTTCAAGATATTACTACCCTCACATTCGAAAGAAATATCATTCCAGATAATTAATTGCTACTTATTTCAAATTATTTTTACTTTGTTGCATTCAAAGCAATTTTTACTATTGAAAATATTGAAACTTAAGTATTAGAAATACTCGACCCGTCTCCCAACTAACAGGTCACGCACGTCCCATCGAAATTAATTGTTCGACGGGTCCTTTTTTCAAATTCTTCATTTTCAATAATAAAAATTGCATTGTGATGTGAATGCAAAAAATCTTTTTTTTTTATTCTCAAATGGTTACAATATCACATGATCAAACAAACACAATGAATATCATTAAAATTTGCCTTTCATCGTTCCAGGCGGCCGCCTATACGTAGTAAACGGGCCGTACAGCTCAAACTCCGTGCCCATACGCGGGTACGTGATCGAGTTCGAGTCGGGCCGGCTGTCCGGCACGTTCGGACCGGCCGGCGGGCTGCGCAACCCGCACGACGTGGCCGTGTCGCCGGACGGCAGGCGCGTGTACGTGGTCGAACTCGACCCGTACAAAGTGAGGATGTTCGTCAACGACACGGCGGACGACGGCGACGTGCGGAATGCGACGGTGCCTGCCAAGCCGACGGCCACTGTCGGTTAGTGGATGTAGTTTTATATGGGTAGTGATTAACCGATCGACTAATAGTAGATTGTACAACAAGTGCATAAAACGTACCATTTTACCCGAGACGTATATATCCACCCGAGCCGCAGGCGAGGGTGGATAGTCAATTCGAGGGTAAAATGGGTTTTATGTACGAGTTATACACTCTGCTTTTCACTTCGAGTGTGAGGAAAATAAATAACAATATTGCAAAAAAGAAAAAATTAAAACTTCGCCATATTGGCGGGAAGACTTTCTTTTTCTTTTTTTTATACGTGGCATTGGCAGCACAGTGACTTTAGCATAGATCGTAGTCCATAATGCTCTTGAAATACTTATTTCTTAGAAAACTCATTAATTTTGCCTAGTTTTATTAATTTAGTAATTTAACATGGATTATGTACAAAATTTATGGCGGGAAGACTTTCTTTTTCTTTTTTTTATACGTGGCATTGGCAGCACAGTGACTTTAGCATAGATCGTAGTCCATAATGCTCTTGAAATACTTATTTCTTAGAAAACTCATTAATTTTGCCTAGTTTTATTAATTTAGTAATTTAACATGGATTATGTACAAAATTTAAGAAACAGAATGAAATACGTTAGTTATTTAACGAAGTTTAATTGCGTGTGTGACTGTTTACCTGACGACCTTTGTCTTAGGGTCTGAGACTTAGACGAAGATTTAACTTTATGCACTAGAGCATAAAAAGCGATTTTATGCAGCCTATACCCAACATAAACACGAACTTTACGAGCATGAGAAGTGAAAAATACTTTTTTACCGACAAAAAGACTAGCTGAGCTACTTAAGTCGCCAATCTAACCTAACCTAAACCTATTTTTCCGAAACCAAATTTACCGACTAAAATACTACATTTTAGTCGGTAAATTTAGTAATTTTTAGTCGGTTGGTTTATTATAATCCGTTTTATATCATGCGTAGGTAGTTAATAATAATACCACAGAACGTCAGAAAGACGTTAGAAGAAGTATGTGGGCGTGGCGTGCGTGTTAAATCCTTTGCTCAAAGCAGCAAACCCTCCATCCTGCATACACTTTGAACGATTTGAATTTTTCCAGAAATTATAGCAGCTAGCTTGCTTCATTCAGTACAAAATGCGTGTCATGTTTTATAGCAGCTAACTTGCTTCATTCAGTACAAAATGCGTGTCATGTTCCTTCTAATATCTAAGTCGGAAACACTTCTGTGGTTTGGCGCGACTCCAGAATATCTGTTTCATATGCTTAATATGGACACGAGACACGACAGAGACAGAGAGAGTCGCGCCACACTGCATTAATGTGTTTCTAACTATACTAAATGAATGAAACCGATCCGCGAGGTACCGTGCGTCAATAGACTGCGCCAGACAAGTGTATTTCCGACTTTACTTGTGTTCTGCTCGAACCGTCTGTGGTCCAACCCGCACGACGTGGCCGTGTCGCCGGACGGCAGGCGCGTGTACGTGGTCGAACTCGACCCGTACAAAGTGAGGATGTTCGTCAACGACACGGCGGACGAAGTGAAAAATGCGACGGTGCCTGCCAAGCCGACGGCCACTGTCGGTTAGTGGATGTAGTTTTATATGGGTAGTGATTAACCGATCGACTAAAATACTTTTTTACCGACAAAAAGACTAACTGAGCTACTTAAGTCGCCAATCTAACCTAACCTAAACCTATTTTTCCGAAACCAAATTTACCGACTAAAATACTACATTTTAGTCGGTAAATTTAGTAATTTTTAGTCGGTTGGTTTATTATAATCCGTTTTATATCATGCGTAGGTAGTTAATAAGAATACCACAGAACGTCAGAAAGACGTTAGAAGAAGTATGTGGGCGGGGCTAGCGTGTTAAATCCTTTGCTCAAAACAGCAAACCCTCTATACATTCAATCTTTGTACGATTTAGGATTTCTTCAAGTTGTTATAGGAAACATGCTCCATTCAGTACAAAATGCGTAACATACTCCTTCATACCTCTTACTCGTGTACTATCGGGGCTTCTCGGGCCGTCTGTCGGGTACATTCCCGCACGACGTGGCCGAGTCGCCGGACGGCAGGCGCGTGTACGTGGTCGAACTCGACCCGTACAAAGTGAGGATGTTCGTCAACGACACGGCGGACGACGGCGACGTGCGGAATGCGACGGTGCCTGCCAAGCCAACGGCTACTGTCGGTTAGTGGATGTAGTTTTATATGGGTAGTAATTTACCGATCGACTAAAATACTTTTTACCGACAAAAATACTAGGTGAGCGGCTTAGTCGCCAATCTAACCTAACCTAAACCTATTTTTCCGAAACCAAAGGTAGTATTTTAGTCGGTAAATTTAGTAATTTTTAGTCGATAAGATTTTAAATTATTTTTATGCATTCACAATGCAATTTTTGTAAGTATAGGAAAAATGTGATAGTAAAAAACCACGAGCCCTATAAGTAGCTTTCAGGCGGGATTCGAACCCGCGCCTCCGGGAATCCGGCCCGATGCTCTGACCAACTAAGCTACCGAAAGGCCTACACGACTCGTCGAATTTTGCTATCACTTGTTACGCTGTAGGCCAGAATCCCGCCTGAAAGCTACTTATAGGGCTCGTGGTTTTTTACTATCACATTTTTCCTATAATTTTTAGTCGGTTGGTTTATTATAATCCGTTTTATATCATGCGTAGGCAATACCACAGAACGTCAGAAAGACGTTAGAAGAAGTATGTGGGCGTGGCGTGCGTGTTAAATCCTTTGCTCAAAGCAGCAAACCCTCCATCCTGCATACACTTTGAACGATTTGAATTTTTCCAGAAATTATAGCAGCTAGCTTGCTTCATTCAGTACAAAATGCGTGTCATGTTTTATAGCAGCTAACTTGCTTCATTCAGTACAAAATGCGTGTCATGTTCCTTCTAATATCTAAGTCGGAAACACTTCTGTGGTTTGGCGCGACTCCAGAATATCTGTTTCATATGCTTAATATGGACACGAGACACGACAGAGACGGAGAGAGTCGCGCCACACTGAATTAATGTGTTTCTAACTATACTAAATGAATGAAACCGATCCGCGAGGTACCGTGCGTCAATAGACTGCGCCAGACAAGTGTTTCCGCCTTTACTTGTGTTCTGCTCGAACCGTCTGTGGTCCAACCCGCACGACGTGGCCGTGTCGCCGGACGGCAGGCGCGTGTACGTGGTCGAACTCGACCCGTACAAAGTGAGGATGTTCGTCAACGACACGGCGGACGACGTGCGGAATGCGACGGTGCCTGCCAAGCCGACGGCCACTGTCGGTTAGCGGATACCTATCATGCGTAGTTAATAAGATTTGGTAGATCATAACCACAGAATATAAGAGAGACGTTAGAATAGAAGTAGTGAATGGGCGGGGCTCGTGAAACCTTTGCTCAAAGCAGCAAACTCTCCATCGTCCATACACTTTGTATGATTTGAATTGTTCAAGATATTATATAGCAGCTAGCTTGCTTCATTCAGTACAAAATGCGTGTCATGTTCCTTCTAATATCTAAGTCGGAAACACTTCTGTGGTTTGGCGCGATTCCAGAATATCTGTTTCATATGCTTACTATGGACACGAGACACGACAGAGACGGAGAGAGTCGCGCCACACTGAATTAATGTGTTTCTAACTATACCTACTAGATGAATGAAATTGATCCGCGAGATAGCGTGCGTCAATAGACTGCGCCAGACAAGTGTTTCCGACTTTACTTGTGTTCTACTCGAACCGTCTGTGGTCCAACCCGCACGACGTGGCCGTGGTCGAACTCGACCCGTACAAAGTGAGGATGTTCGTCAACGACACGGCGGACGGCGTGCGGAATGCGACGGTGCCTGCCAAGCCGACGCCGACGGCCACTGTCGGTTAGTGCATGGATACCTATCATGCGTAGTTAATAAGATTTGGTAGATCATAACCACAGAACATAAGAGAGACGTTTAGAATAGAAGTAGTGAATGGGTGGGGCTCCTGAAACCTTTGCTCAAAGCTGCAAACCCTCCCACATACACTTTGTACGATTTGAATTTTTCAAGATATTATAGCAGCTAGCTTCTTTCATTGCGAACAAAATGCGTGTCATGTTCCTTCTAATATCTAAGTCGGAAACACACTTCTGTGGTTTGGCGCGACGCTAAAATATCCGTTTCATACGCTTAGTATGGACACGAGACGCGACATAGCCGACGGCCACTGTCGGTTAGTGGATACCTCTCATGCGTAGTTAATAAGATTTGGTAGATAATAACCACAGAACATAAGAGAGACGTTTAGAATAGAAGTAGTGAATGGGCGGGGCTCGTGAAACCTTTGCTCAAAACAGCAAACCCTCTATCCTCCATACACTTTGTACAGTTTGAATTTTTCATGATAATGATAGCAGCTAGCTTGCTTCATTCAGTACACAATGTATAACATGTTCCTTCTAACGTCTAAGTCGGAAACACACATCTGTCTGTGGTATGGCGCGATGCCAGATATCTGTTTCATACGCTTAGTTTAGATCATAACCGAGACGTTAGAAGCAGTAAGTGGGCGGGGCGGCATTCAAAATACTTTTGTTTATTAATAAGTTTAGTTTATTTTACTAATATTTTTTTTTTGATATATCAATTTACAGCCATGTACGTATATAAAAAACTTTTTGTTTAAATTAAAGATCTTATATCTAGTGTTTCTTATATGAATTATGTGCGTTTCCACTTAAACCTAAGTATGCCTACGGCCTAGTATAATCTTTAGGCCGTTCTTTCTTTCTCGACGGGTACATTTAACTAGCTACAAATTATAGCGTGTGGGCGTTTAAAGAAAGGGATGCAAATACATGCAACGAATACATTCGTCCCTTGCGAACTATACTTGAGAACAGATCTGTCGTTCTATTTAGAATACGGGCTTAGGCCCGCGCGAAGAGCCAGCGCGCACTTGTGATTTTTAGTCGACCGATAGCTAAGTCGGAATCGTCAGACGATAGTTCGATCAGTCGATTTTTAATCGTCAGTGCGCGCACTGCCATTTAACTCTACACTGAACCTGAGAACGATCAAACTATCGCTCGATTAAAATAGAAGATATAAAATAAAATATATAAAATCACAAGTGTGCGCTGGCTCTTAAGTGTCGGGGGTGTTACAGAGATAAACCGGTCACCGAGTGGGGTGGCAGTGACGGGCGTAGACGCGGTGGCTGGGGCGGGCGCGTGGTGGCTGCGCGGGCGCCGCGCTAGTCGCACTACCATTTTACTCTATACTGAATCCGAGAACGATCAAACTATCGCCCGATTAAAAATCACAAGTGCGCGCTGGCAGGCGTCCGTCACTCGCTCAAAAACCCGAGATAAGTGCCTACCGCTTCGGGTATTTATTTATTTATTTAATTAGGTAACACAACAGACATCAATCAATAATTGGATAAAAAAAAATACAAATAATTACAACAGTTTCGAGCTAGACTAATGCCCTTCAAAGTGTTTACACAAAAAAGATAGTCATTATGTACGTACAAGTAGTATAAAGTTGACATTAACAAGATATGTGAGCTTCGATATGATATAAAAAAAAAACTACTAAGCAAAAAATAAAATAGGTACTTAATAATTAAAAAAGAAAGAAAAACAATAATTTAAAAAAAAACAAAAAATGGATACCAATTCAATACAATTTACAGCGGGCCGCCCGCCCGAGCGCGATAAAATATATGCGATAGGAAGAGATGCAACGTCTAGCCGTTCGTAATTAGAGCCGTACAAGCTGAATTCTACTTTATCGTGTTGAAGTTAGAGTTGCTATTTCTTTAAATAGTCTCGCAGAGTCCAGGTTCTGTTACTAGTATAGTAACTATTATTTATTCTGTGGCGCTGGCTCTAAGTGTAGGGGGTGTTACAGAGTTAAGCCGGTCAGCGAGCGGGGTGGCAGTGACGGGCGTGGACGCGGTGGCGGGCGCGGGCGCGTGGTGGTGGTGGGGCGCGGGGGGCGCGGCCGGCTGCGCGGGCGCCGCGCTGGTCGCGCTGGCCGCCGCCGCGCTGCTGCGCGCCAGGAACCACGGTAAGCGGGGCAAGGACGCTAAGGCGCTGCTCACGGACCACGAGTAGGGGGCGTTGATGTAGCGACGACACGGCGACTACGTTAACCCTAGATAGCTAACTTTAAGGTGTATCGATGAGCTCAGTGGCGCCGCCAATGGAAATAAATCAATTGCATTTTATTAAAAGCTTGGATTAAAAGTTTCGGTTATTTCGCGAAAATAGAAGAGCAAAATGCAATTTTTAATTGTTTTTTCATGGCCTCAAATATGAGCACCAAGTTATGGATCTCGATATTGCCAAATGTGGCCACTTTTGGCACTATTGAGATTCACGACTTATTGCGTAAGTTTGAGTTCTCAAAAGTATATTTATAAAATGCATTCCACTCTTTCACCTGCGCCAAATAACCGAAACTTTTAATCCAAGCCTTTAATAAAATGCAATTGATTTATTTCCATTGGCGGCGCCACTGAGCTCATCGATACACCTTAACGTTCACGAAAGAAACTTCATATTGGTAGGAACTTTTCAACACATAAAAAAATACCGAGGGTCTTGTAAAAACACCTTTTGTAAAGCGCCCCACGGATGATCAGTTCGCCTGTCGGCAACGGCCTGTCAGTTGGCCGCGATCGGCCACATACTCACAGTTTCGTAAAAGGTTTAGAACTGACGGCTAATGCGCAGGTATAGTGTGTGGCCGCTGGGGGGCGTGGCCAATGTTGACAGTTATCGGCGGGACAGAAACTACCGACTAGTACTAAAACTGACTGCTATCAGCTGCTAGTGTGTGCCCTCGAAGCCGGTTTTCGACTATAGCCGACAGGCAATGACCGGTCTAGTGTGTGGCCGATAGAGGTCTCGTACGTCAGACGGCCGATCCGGTCTAGGCCGAAAGACGACCTGATCGTCTGTGGGCTCCTTAAGGGAAAGTACAATAAAAGAGAAGGAACAGTTACATTTCTGCCAACTTGAAAACTGAGTACCTATCCCCTGAAGTTTCTCAAGTTCTTTTTTGCTCTGATCCACCTATTCGCGGGGTTACGCGCTGCCATCAAAGTTTATAAATATAAAATTTGATGGCAGAAATAAATGTTAGTCTCTTCGTCGTCGCTTCACCATCGCCATGCCAATCTAAACCTCGCACTGATTGTCGCTGCATTCCAAAAACTTTATTTTATTATGAATAGCCATACTTTATTGAATTATAAGTAGATCTTATCTAGATTGAAATAATAAAAAATATTTTTATGAAAAGAATCAAGAATCAGTACAATTTTGTTATTGTTATGTTGAAGTTAAACAAATGATCTCTCTAACTGATCTGAAATTATACTATGAGATTTTCATTATTTGATGTGATAGATAATGTTTCATATATGAAACGCAAAAGTACTTAGCTACAAAAAAAGTTGTTAGTATTTAATAACCCTGCGTTACAAGTAGTGCATAAATTCTTAAATTTTGGCGGAGCCACAAATTTTCAGATTCCTATTTTTGTATTTTAATGATATTTTGCTCAAAAGCCTGTTTATTTTACATGCGATATAGTTTTAATAGCACAATAGCTTCTTTTCTTGTTCCACGACTTTTGTATTTTGTAGAGTTGAGACGTGCATGTTAAATTTTCTTATTTTTCACAAATCAGTATTAATGCTATCACAAATTTTGTTATTATAATATCTTAATGTTTTTATGTTAATTTTATACTTTGATTAAAACGAGACCATCACGTAAAATGAATTTTTTTTTTAGATAAGTATAATAATTATTGAAGTGGAAGATGGATCTTAACTTAAACCTAAATAATGTTAAAATACCAGTGAAATATTTGGCTGAGGAGTCGTTGAATACTTAATTAGGTATAGTCGAGTTCAATAATATCTGTGCACTTTTGAACTTTGTCGTAGTAATTAGTGTGACAATTAGTACAGAAAGTCAAAGAGTATGTCAAAAAACTCAATGCGACAAAGTCCAAAAATGCACAGATATTATTGAACTCGACTGTACCTGTTGTATCGAGCCCAGTCTCTTACCACGAGCTACTATCGCAATATTGACGAAATATTAATTTTTCTTAGCGTTTTGATCTTTCTGCTATAAACTCTGATATTTTTATTGAGCTATACGCTGCCTGCATATAGCACTATTACAATATTATGTACTTTAATGTTGCTGCTAAAAGCACATGGTAAGACCCCAGATCTGATAACTTATAAGTAGAATTAATAATGAAGTAAGCATTTAAGCCAGTAATTATTATTATTATTATTATTCGCTTATTATTGTGATTGTGAGTAGAAATTGTGATCTGATCCTGTACGTTATGTGTAAATATTTATTCAAATATATTTATTGGAAGCATTTTTTTGTATTTTTATTTTGACGCACCTTTGCATGTTTCCTTTCTTAATAAACACCTTTTATTTTAATTTAGCACTTGTGTGTACGTATTTATGAACGCAAAAGAAAAAGGTAAGTGCCTTTTATTTTAAATTATATTCTCTATCTATACATAAACAGTAATTCTAATAATAGGGTATGCTGCTGATTTTTTTTTTATTTTTTATTTAAAATGTTTTTTGAAATATTGGCTAGGTACTCAGAACAAGTTTTTGATTTTGAATTATCTTGAATATTTTCAAATTTATAGGACATCAAACCTTCTAATTAGACAAAGAGAGAACGATTATATTTGTGACGTCATCAACGCAGTAGTGTCATAGTCTCGCCATAGAAGATTTCGTTTTTAGAAAGAGACAGATAGTGTCAAAATTAAACATCTTAGAATTCCTTTCAGACCCGTGGTTAACCATAGTGGTTCACCTAGGTGTTCCACTGTTAACTTTCTGTACTCGTGGTTCACCTAATAATGAGTAAACCATGGGGTACTTTTATATTCACTTATTATGAAACACATTCAAATTATTTTTTTTATATTATTTAAGTATTCTTAAATGTTACATTTTCTAACGTCATCATTAAATATCTACATTTCAACAACAGTGAAATACCCTATTATGTAGGTGAGCAATATTCTAGACACGATACTGCTGGTGAACAGTTACTATTTATAGGATGTCATTGGTGATGTTCATAGAAAAGTTCTAGACCGCGTTCGAACGCAACAACTATCAGCTAAAATCCTTCTGTAATCAGGAGAGGGAAACGCCCAGGCACCTTCTGTGTGACTGCGGGCCCCTTATCCCACAAATGCAGTGCCCGGAGGAGATTAAAACTCTTAAGGCGCTACTCGGAAAAAGTATGGACTTTTGATATAAAACTATAGTACGGTTAGAGTTGTTACAAATCTGGTAATAAGATATATATTTCTTCATACCTTTATCTAGATTCGTATAGTTTCAGAAACACGATTATATGATTTTGCCTCGACACTTTTTCTTTTTGAAAAGACCTCTGTAAAATACTAAATTCAAAGATTATTCTTAAATGGGGTTACATATACTATGAAAAATTGGTTTAATTAGTGGATACCAATAATATTTAGGATCGTGTAGAAGCAGGGGCCGTACTCTGAAACGCAAATCCGAAACTTCGGTTAGCCCCGCCCCTTTCACTCGATTCTGTCATAACTGGAGAGTGAGAGGGACGGGTATAACGAAGTTTCAGGTTTTGCGTTTCAGAGTAGGCCCTCAGTTTTAAAAAATCACTATAGTTTTTAATACGAAGTGATTCGTGTATTTTTGCCTAATTTGCAAAATCGGTCTCGCTCCCGCGCGCGTTGTTTTCTCTTTACTATCTCGCTTCAGCATAATTTTATCGAGTATCGCCTTAAAGCTAGAAGTATTCTAGACTTCTTGGTATCCTCCAGGTTAAGAGTTACTTTAACTTAAGCAGTCGGCGAGTCATGGAGTCATAGATGTATAGCCCCATTCAAATATGTAATAATAATAATCAGCTGAAAGCTTACGCTCGAGTGGTGAAGAAAAGGCGATGTCAACAGGTCGCAAGAGCATCACCCGCCGCCGCTGGGAGTACGGGCACGGCGAGTTCAAGCTACGGCGGCTGCTGGACCGGCGGCGGTTCACGCGCGTGCACTCGGACGACTCGGACGACGAGCCGGCGCCCATGCTGCCGCACCCGCCCGCCACCGCGTGATGCACCCACATGTGAACGAGCCTTGGCTGCCGGGCCGTTGGCGCGGAGCGAGCCAGCGGAGCTAGGCAGCGGAACGGAGCGAGCGAGTATTGCGGAGCGGAGTTGCGGACTGTACGGAGCTAGACCTCACTCCGCTGCTCCGCTCCGCCCCCTCGATCCGACGCCTCGTACCGCTTCCGAAAATGTATGGATTTTAAAACTAACTCGCAAATCCCTGTCCACTGGAGCGGAGCGAAGATTTTATGCAATCCTATTGGTTAAGGCGCTACTCGGAAAAAGTATGGACTCTTTGATATAAAACTATAGGACGGTTAGAGTTGTTATAAATCTGGTAATAAGATATATATTTCTTGATACCTTTATCTAGAATCGTATAGTTTCAAAAACACGATTTTATGATTTTGGCTCGACACTTTTTATTTTCGAAAATACCTCTAAAAAATAAGAAATATCAAGATTATTCTTAAATGGGGATACATATACTATTGAAAATTGGTTTAATTAGTGGACACCAATAATATTTAGGATCGTATAGAAGCGTTTTTAAAAAATCACTATAGTTTTTGAATACGAAGTGATTTTGTGTTTTTTTTGCGTAATCGGCAAAATCGGTCTCGCTCCCGCGCGCGTCGTTTTCTCATTGCTATCTCGCTTTAGCATATTTTTTCCGAGTGTCGCCTTAAAATTTCTCCGTTTCTCCGCTCCGCGTCAATGGACAGGCAGCCTTATGGACGACGCGCTAGGGTTTTGCATGATGGTTTTAACTGTAAAGTCGATCAGGAAAGTGCTTTATCAGTTTTGGTAACAATTCCTATAAATTTAAAATTTCGCTATCTATATTTCTATATTTAAATAGTACCATCATGCAAACCCTAGCGTGTATGAACAGCATTATAGTGGAGGACGTCGTCGTTATTCCGTCGTTCGGATCTCCCGTCACGTACAGCGCCAGCTTCCTGTGCTAGAAGTATAAACGATAATACTGGGACAAACTGAGGCCCAGCGCCTACTGTCGGCATGGAACGGTTCAACATGGTAGTCCTCGGGCTGCTTCAAGCATTAGGCATGCCTCAGCATCGTTAGGCATAGCTGAAGATCCCTTGGCAATCTTCGAGTTACTTCAGCAGCCTAAGGCAATTCGGCGTGTCCAAAAGAGCCTAGGAAACCTTCGGCGGCGTATGACATCTATAAACGCCGAGGCAGTCCTCGGATTAGCGATGCGCGACTCCGAATGATTTTCCTTTTCGACTAATTCATAACTACTAATTTGGCCATTCGAATGCAAAATTAGTAGTATACTAATGTCTATATTCGAATAACGACTACTAATTAGTAACTACTAATGTCAACACGGAACGAAACGAATAAACGATAGGTTATTCATTCATTAATCATTCCCACAGCACAGTATTAAAAGCACAATAGTTTCGATCCCGTCCACCAAACCAAGCGCGAGTCGAACCGAAGCCGAACGCGACTGGACACTGGACAGCCGGACGTATATTATATGCCGTCGACTCTCTGAGTACTGAATCCTCGTCGACTCCAGTCGAATAATCTCAATCGCAGTCGACTTAGTCGAATGATTCGTGGAGTCGAATGATTAGTATTAGTATTATTCGGAGTCGCGCATCGCTACCTCGGATTAAATCGGCAGTTTAAGCCGTCTAGGAGGCCGTTGCAAAAGCGAACCTGAAGACGCCTCGGCATTCGGAAGCACACCTCGGCATGTCTTGGCATGGCTTAGGATGCCTTTGCATTCCTAGGCACGCCTCAGCATGCCTATAGTTGCAGTCAGTGCGCGCCTACGCGTAGGTATACCAAAAGATCCCGTGCCTATAGTGGGCGCCGGGCCTAAAGGGAACTGCCGAAACGCTATAGTTATCGCGAAAAGCAGTTTCAACACTTACTTTTAACAGATTTGCTCGTTAGTGTACCCCGGCATTAATTAAAATTCCGTTGACCACTTGCCTTGGCAACTTTGAAATAAGTACAAGAATCTTAAACTTGCAAACCGCAGGCGACGTGCTCCGCTTTTACTTATATATATGTATATCTATATGGAAAAAGAAAGTCTATTATCTATAATAATCACTCATCGTTTCTAAACCAAGCTGAATAATTGAAGAACTGCCCGCAGCACATGTTGCACAAAACTTGTCATATCGCCTCAATAGATTTTAAGCTTTAATGCGTAAGGCATAAAGTTGAAAATGGATCACGTTATCTGATTTAATATTGAATTAAACAGCGCCACTTGAATGAATACTATAGTCTATAATAGAATAGTTAGCCAAATTATAATTTTTTAAGATTTTTTTTTTTTCGTGGATGTATTTAATAATTCTAACCTATTCATATCACAAAGAAAGTGGTATTTTGCTGGTACCTTAGATAAGCTTAATTTGTACTTGCTCAATTTGGTCAAACACCCCAAATAAAAAATCTTCTAATATTATAGTGTGCTATGAATAAAACTACTTATCTCGGATGCACTGCAAAAATGTGTGGCCTAACCCTAAGATAAGACAAGACCAAAATCATAAAAAATATCAGTCACGTATATATTTCGAATCTAGTCATTTTATTTAAAATATTTTTATATTGTGCAATAGAGTAGGTATTGTTTTAATATCCTACTACGATATCAGACGTTATTTTTTAAATTGTATGGCGGCTCGTCGAATTTACGCTATTGCTGATGAAGGACCTTATAGTTTACAGTCCCACAAACTTATCTGACCCGGTGCACAGAATATACTCCAGTGTGGCCAATTTGGAGCTGAAAAACGTTATCATACAGCTGACTGCCATTTCGGCAATTTTTTGCTAGTGCGTCTACCACCGGGTCAAATATTACGGTAGGTAGTCTCCATAATAAAATTATTTGCTCTATGAAACATGACGTCAACAAAACAAAACAACTCATTTTTTCCATAGAATTACATACTTATTCACCCGAGTCTACCACCAGAACAAATGGGAATCAATCATATATTTTCCCAAAATATTTTATGACATTTATTATATGACTTTGACAATGACAACTTTAAATGATTAGCGATAGAAGAAGTCATTATTTTTGTTCCATAGAACAATTTGGGAAATATAAGTATTACATGTTCATAAAAAAACTTATTTTGTCCCATAACGTCATTTTCCATAGACCGTGGGAGATCAGCATTAGGAGACTTAGCAATAAGAGACACAAGTGAATACCAATATTTATTCTCACATAGGCATTGAGAAAGTATTCATTTTCTTCTGGCGATCATGATGTGGTTTCTGGGAGATATTTTGGGGTCAAACACTGGTCGAATTTCACATGATAGTCCTGCAACAATTTTTATTTCCATTATAGTATATTTTAGGATGGTCAAATGAAATCTTAACTTTATAAATTATCATTAAGGGCCGTTTATCTCATCATTCTTAATAATTGAACCAATTAAAATCCTTTTGTGAATGATGATTTGTCACTGAAGAAACACTAATCTTAAGAAAACTTATCATTTGTGTCTAGTAAAATACCTATGATAATGGTCTTATTTATGTTGAAGTCAGTTTGTTCAAATATATATTTTTGGTTAAGTTCAAAGACATAGCAGCAATAAATTTTCAGTACAGTCAACAGCATATCGAGCTTTACATAACTGTCTAATTTCTTCAAATTGATAATGAACCTTATCGTGTTATAATTATTATAGGTTCGAAATCGATTGAGAAAACGTAAAATATCGTGACGTGAACACAAATACAGAGAGAGGACACCATCAGTTGTAAATTAAAGTGCCAAAGCAACTAGTGTTTGTATTGTAATTTAGGTATAAATTATTTATAGGTACACACATTACGGCTGGACCAAAAAGATACACTGAATGATCGGGTGCATAGAATTTGTTTTTTTTTTTCATTGTAGGTAACAGACTAATAAATATATAAATTAAGCCAATATTTATCTTGTATCAATTCCTTACATATATTTTTTTTATAATATATTTAATAGATATTTTGTGTTTTTTTATAGAATATCCATGGCGCATTCAAGGCCTACGCAGACGAGGGACTTTTGTCCGCCGACATAACCTAAAGGCTTAAATCAGACGACGGACTGTCCTCCAGTACTTTTTTGTCCATCGATATAGATCTCTTATAAATTGTATCGAATAACGCACACGAGGAACTAAAAGTACCGCGGACAAAAAGTCCGTGAAAATACCGCGGGCACCGAGAGACTGGACTGGACAAAAGTTCGCGGTAGGCGCGAAAAAAATAGAACGAACGTAACTAGGCGCAACAACGCACACAACGAACTTTAGTCTGCATTGAGCGCTCGATAGTGAACTACGTTTCCGGGTAACAAATGACCGCACACCGTATGCGTTGAGTCCGCGACAAGTCCTCGGAGGACATATTTTGGACGTACAGGGACTTTTTGTCCGCCGGGGACAAATTCCCTCGTCTGATTATGCCTTAAAAGTCGCTGCGAATTCAACGAAAACTAAGGTTATTCTGCCCATGAAGCTATCTAGCGACTCCTGATTCCTCGCTAGACCTTCACGAATGGAATAACCGTCGATATACGTTGAATTCGCGGCGAAAGTTACCACATTCGGGTTATGTCGGCGGACAAAAGTCCCTCGTCTGCGCAGGCCTTTAGTGTTTCTTTTTGGTCCAGCCGATTAGTGTAAGTGGAGTCAATGTTTGTTCTATCGCCTGTAAAAATGTAAAGTTGAATGTGTATAAATGTAAGTACCTATTTATTTTTCTTCCCTTATTAAAATATTTGAGGAGATTAATGCAGCTTTTATTTTTCTCTATCACTCTAGCTAGAGAAAGCCATTCCTAACAAAAAATAATAAGTAGGTAATTTAAAAATTAAACCGACTTTTAAATAACTTATTTTTTTATTTCTTGATTCTTAGCATAGATTGTACCATAAAATACCTATACTTATCTCAAAAATTACTGAACCGATTTTAATTAAACTTAGACAAACCGATTTTAATGAAACTTAGACGATTCCTTAACTTGGAATACACCGGTTTTAAATCAAAAAGAAACATCTCGATATGACTTAGTTTTCGAGAAATTCATGGAAAAACATGCATACATAAAGTCGATTAAGTACGCAAGTGAATTAGATAGTTTAAAAGCGCCGTAGTGAAAGGTTGTGTTTGTTGACTCTGCTACGTTTACTTATTGAAAATATTTTTTCGTCCTTGGGAGGACAGTGAAGTGCGTCAAGATGAAACTTTAAGTGAACCAACAAAAAAAAGACGGGTGTTTTGTAAAACTTGTAAACAAATTATAATCAATGTCCATCGGCATTGCGTTGAAATGAATATGTCTGCACCTGTCACAGTTACTTCAAAAATAGCGGGGATACCAAGAACTAGCGTTGGATTAATATTAAAAACGGGCCCATTAACACCAAAAAAACGTAAAAACAGAAGAATCCCACTATCGAAAACGGACAACTTTGAATGTGATGTAGTACGTCGAACAGTATACAGATTTTATGCTAATAAAAAAATTCCTACACTAGACACGATTCTGGAAGATTTACAAGCTAATACGGACTTTCCGTATAAACGTACGACTCTGCGAAATGTATTGATTAAACTTGGATTTAAGTATAAAAGACTTAATAAGCGAAAAGTATTGCTTGAATCATTGCGATACCAAGTTTGGCGATACAAATATATTACGACGCTTAGGAGGGCACGCCGCGAGGGACGTAATATTGTATATTTGGATGAAACTTGGTACGACACACACGACACAATCAAAAAAGGTTGGCCAGACTGTAGCTGTTCATGTGATTTAGATGTGCCTTCTTCTCGAGGAAAACGGGTTATCATTGTCAATGCCGGTTCAAAAGATGGATGGGTTGAAAATGCTTTAATGCTGTCAGCAAAACAAATTAAAGACGCGAGTGCAGATTACCACTCTGACATGAATTCGGAATTGTTCGAGAAGTGGTTTCAGGACCAGCTATTGCCAAACGTGCCAGAAAACAGCATAATAGTCATGGACAACGCTGCTTACCACTCGCGGTTATCCGTTAAAGTACCTACAATGTCTACAAGGAAATGTGATATTCTTAATTTCATGAATTTTCATAATATTCCGGTACCAGATCCAATCCCAACAAAACCAATATTGGTGGATATTATAAAAAAAGCTGGAATCGAAAAAAAATATTTTATCGATGAGTTGGCAGTGTCAAAAGGCTTTGAAATCGTGCGTCTTCCGCCGTACCATTGTATTTTCAATCCAATTGAACAAGTCTGGTCGAAGGTGAAGCATGACATAAGGGCAAGCAATTGCAAACCTTTAGACGCTCCCGCCGTATGTCAAATTATAAGAGAAGTAATGAAAAATGTGACTTCAGATATGTGGAAAAGATATGTCGATCACGCAATTAAAGAGGAAAATCGATATTTTGATATGGATTCGGAACGTGATGATGTTGCATCTTTTATTATAAATACAAGTGGTAATGACTCCGACACTTCGAGTGATGAAGAATAGTGATCTAATTTTACTATACCTACCTACTCATATTTTTCAATAAAATTCGTTTTGCACCTAGGTTGTGTATTATTTGTATTCGTATTTTATTATTACAATTACCATAATGTAGAAAAAACGACACTATCTATCGAATGGATTTTTTTTTTTAATGACAGTTGTGACTTGTGACATTTCGAGCGATGATCATAATTATGATTATCATATAAAAAAAATATTATTATTTGTAAATCACTAAGTTAAATTCCTTTAATATAAAAATATCCAAATTTTTCTTAAAATTTACTTTAGCACCCAACTTGTGTGTATTATTTATATCTTTATTTTATAGCAAGAGCCACAATGCCTTGCGGGTGTACCGACACTATCTAACCGAACGGACTTTACACTTAAAAAAGGAAAGATGATGAAATACTAGGATAACTTACGAAATTTAGCATACATGCTTGGAAGCCTGTAACGCTATAGTCAAATCCAACCAATTTTCCAATTAAACTGATCCAAAACTGATAACCTCCTACTTTTTAAAGTCGGTAAAGACTAAAAAGCTCGATTAGTGATGTAAAAGATTTCGCTAGGGCCGCGCCTCCGCGCGCAAGACGAAGGAAATTTGACGCATTCCAACGCAAGTTACAGTACAAGTTATGTTTACCTTGCTCGAACACATAAATCAGACGATCCAGCAATATCAAAGTTTCGACAAGCGGTGCCAACAAGGACGTACCCAGGGGCGGGGGGGGGGGGGGGGGGGGGTACAGGAGGCCTGGCCCCCGAAAGTGTCCATTAATCCGCGGGATGGGCGTGAACTACACGACGTAATCCCGCGGGAATGTGATATTTTCGAAGTAAAAAGAAGCCTATGTTCCACTCCAGGCTACAAAGTATCTGTGTCCCAAATTTCAGCCAAATCCGTTGAGCCGTTTTGGCATGATTGAGCAACAAACATCTGAGTTTCCACAAGCGGTGCCAACGCCAGCCGCAGTGTGTACACGGTGACCACGCGCTTCCACTGGGCCACTTCCTCAACTCGCAGCAGGCGCGGATCCAGCATTTGGTTGGGGGGGGGGGGGGGGGGGGGCAAATAGTTCAGTGGGGGGGCAATCTTAGCTTATTTCACGTGGTAAAATGAGGAATGCATTTTTTTTACGTAAAATGTGTACCAGGGGGAGGCAATCGCCCCCGTTGCCCCCCCCCCCCTCCCTTGTATCCGCGCCCGACTCACAGACTACACGCCTCCGCGCGCGGCGATTCGGAAATAGCGACGCGTTCCAACGCCAGTTGCAGTATAAGTTATGTTTACCTTGCTCGCACACATAGAGCAGACGGTCCAGTAGTATCAGGGTTTCCACAAGCGGTGCCAACGCCAGCCGCAGTGTGTACACGGTGACCACGCGCTTCCACTGGGCCACTTCCTCAACTCACAGCAGGCGCGGATCCAGCATTTGGTTGAGGGGGGGTGGCAAATTTAGTTGGGGGGAGGCAATCTTAGCTTATTTCACGTGGTAAAATGACCAATGCAATTTTTTTACGTAAAATGTGTACTAGGGGGGCAATCGCCCCATTGCCCCCCCCCCACCCTTGTATCCGCGCCCGACTCACAGACTACACGCCTCGGCGCGCGGCGATTCGGAAATAGCGACGCGTTCCAACGCCAGTTGCAGTATAAGTTATGTTTACCTTGCTCGCACACATAGAGCAGACGATCCAGTAGTATCAGGGTTTCTACAAGCGGTGCCAACGCCAGCCGCAGTGTGTACACGGTGACCACGCGCTTCCACTGGGCCACGTCCTCAGCTCCCAGGCGCCACGCGTCCGCGCGCAACGACGCGGGAATGTCGACGCGTTCCAAAGCTAAGTAACAGTACCTGGAAACATATGACTTTAATGCAAAACATGGATAAACATGTTGTATATATATTTTTTTTAATTTATTTGGAGTAGCATCGACCTTAAACAATCAAATTGCTTAAATCTATTTACATCAACCAAGGACAATTACAGCTATTCACATTATAATATCTCTATATAAATTATTTCGCCGAGAAGACAATGTTACTACATAAGTATAACTATTCTCAAAAACATATTATAAATCAAAGTTACTTAAAACAAACTTAACATAATGAAAAGACAAAAAAAAAACAAAGTGCGAATTTAGTAGGTAAACAGAAAAAAAACAAACAATTATTATCAGCAACAATTTTAATGACCCCGCTTCTGGAGCACTGGGGGGCTACCGGCTAAAAATATGTATATGACCATGTGGTTCTATTGCCATTTGAAGACTATTTGAATATTATGCTCATAAATATGGATTATGGAGTGTAGAGGTAAGAAGGACTAACTCTGTTGTGAAAAAATGACGGTCAAACTGCATTAAATTAAGGTGGATGAATAAAGTGGTGGAAATTTGGAACTGTTATTTAGCTGTCATAGCTGGACACTTTCGACTTTCCCCCGATATGAGATAGTCCTCCCTCCCTTCTACACTCCATAATATGGATGTAGTAATTTAAATGGCATAAATAAAACAAACTTACTTTTCAAATGTCAATGCTGCAGAATGTTTGATGCTCCTAATTTTAGAATGCTTTAATTTTGGGTCAATGTTAACTAGAATCTTTTCTAGAGCTGCTCTGTAGGCATGGATCTGAAATAGCAAATAGGCACTTTGAAATTAAATAATCTACAAGAATAAATATACTTACTCCTAGGAAATAAAATATTACTTTCAAGTCTTCATAATTTCCTTGCTTCAGTCTGTCACAGTAAATCTCAATAGCATGGCATGCTATTTCTCTACTTGTGTAAGACAATTCGCTGTTCAAACTCTTGGTATACTTGCTCAAGGGGTAGCCATTACTGGTCAATTTCATGAAACAGCATCCAACCAGACAGATGAACTTAACTTTATCACAGTTAACAAAATGCTTGAGCAATAATGGCCCCAAATCACCACAAGGATGAAGACCAACTAGGCCATAAGTTTCTAAGCCCTCGGGTAATTCTATTTGATTGAGTTGTTGGTGCGAAGTGAGTGTGACATTGAGATGTGTAGGCCTATGCAGTTTATTCATTTGGTCTTCTGAAACATGTTTCCTTGCACTATATTCAAGCTCAAGATCAAGTTTCCTGAAAGGGTAAATGGGTCAATGAGATTAAAGACCACCAGTGACAACTTATATTGCACTAAGTTTTTATTTAGCAAATTTTAAAAAGTTGTTTGATGTATATAGAAACATTAAATGAAAAGTTTGTTGTCATACTAAACTCATTATACTGATAAAAAGTTACCTAGCTAATGTTCCAGAAAGTTTGTTGATCAGAATTACTTTAAGAAAAGTAATTCTTATACATACCAACTGTACAGACCTAGCCTCTTCAGTCAGCTGTGACTGGCACTCCAAACCTGCAGCGTGCAGGCTGTATTTGTATGTCAGTATCCTCACAAGATGTCCCACACCAGAACCAAAGTCCAATACAGCACCACAGTCACTCTGCTCAGCCACATACTTGACCACTTGCGCCATCGAACTGATTTCATGTCTCTTTTTTAACTTCACATGTTTCAAAAACAAGTTCTTAAGTTTGTGGTGATTTCCAAAGGAATCACAAGCTGCTAGGCAACTTTCTTTCTTCATAATGCTTTGCCTTGGAATACTCAAGAAATCAATTGTTTTTAATAACGCCAAGAATGATAATGGTACAACAGAATTCACAGGTTTGCCCAAAATTATATTTCCCAACATTTGGGGATCCATTTGACCAAATGATTCACGCCAGGATGGTGGCAATTTGTTAAAGTGGTCATCTATAAAAAAATCCTGGAATTTAAAGAATAAGAAGATAAGTTTTTTACCTGTGATGGTACCTATAGCCGTAGAAGCGTGAACTCTGACCCAAAATACATAAAGTTACCTACCACGACATATAAATCTAACAGCCAGTCGTAATTACGTATAACTTGCAATAACATTTTTATACGCATTTTTAATTTATCTTCCTGATACATTTTGACAATAAAGATATTTATTATATTATTTTTATTTTTAAGAAAAGATTAAAGTATTTTTATCATCAAACAAGACCATTGACATTTGTTTGACATATTGACAAGACAAGTCAGTCCGTCAGTCACGCACGTCACTGTCATGTCAAATTCTAATTGTCAACTAGTGTTGCCGATAGATAGTCATAGATATAGTATTAGATAGTGGACCATCGATATTAGCTTGGAACGTGCCAATATAAAGGTCGTCACAGACGGTGAAGATACTATAATATTTTATCTTAACATAGAATATCGCTCGCCATACAATTCAATGGACCATCACACACGCCGAAGATAACATATATTTTCATATTAAGTATCTTAAGATGCTAGGCGATACGCAAAATATATATTTCGTATGTTAAGATACGGAAATATATATTTTGCATGTTAAGATACTATCTTAACATACGAAATATATATTTTGGATACGAAAAGATGTGTATACAGGTTGTCCCGTTTTCGGTGCTGGGAATAGAGAGAACTAGCGGCCCGCCCAGGATTCGCACGGGTGGACATTTATTTTTTAAACATTTTGGGATAAATACGAAAAAATCATAACATTTGTAACGATGCCGTTTCGTTCCAGTCATTATGGATGGTTAGAAACTCCATAGTGGCTGGAAAGTTTTATAGTTTTACGTAATGGCCATCAATTTTATGCTGTACCACTGTTCTTTCGTAATTCTTCGCTCCACGTGCCCTATTCAGCATTTTGATTCAGTCCTACCAGAACAATCAAGCTGAGCAGAGCTCGCGTGCGAGCTAGCGTACCAAAAATTTATAAGTGAAATGTAATAACTATTAAATACCCAATTAATTAATTATAGTAACAGTTCCTATTCTTCATATTCTTTCATATTTCTAATTTACAATATTTGATAAAACAACTCTCCAAGTGCTGAAACAATCTTTTATTCTCTACAACATCTTCTAATTGAATACTATGCGGTGACTTCCGACGTTCCGGCTAGTGTACGTACCGCTGGCCGACGAGGGGGTCCCGTAACACATTCATAATAAACGAAGAGTAAGTTTACACCTAGTTTAACCAAAAAGTTTGCTTAGAAATAATGACGCTTTGAAACGTCAAACGTAAGGAGTAGGTACCTACCTAATGATGATAGTATGATTTTCTATCCAAACTGATCTAGAGTTCGAATTAGCTTAGCAATTTTTATATCAAATTCCAGGTCATAATCATCTTCTGATGAACTGTCCAATAAGTCTAATAGCAAATCCGAATTGCTCATTTTTGATCACCCTGTATAAGATGGTTTACAAAATATTCGTCCGCTACCTAGGACGGATATCAAGAGAGTGAAAAGATTCCAAAATATATCGTATCTTAACCGTGTGTGATAGTTTAAGATGCTATAATATTTTATCTTACGATATCTTAAGATAAAATATAATAGCATCTTCACCGTTTGTGACGCGCTTAAAGCGACGGACGCCAGACATAGCACAAACATTTGAACAAATGTTTGGACACATGTGTAGCAACTAGCACGCGTATTTGTTCAAAGCTTTGATGATATTATATTTGTACATACTTTGCCATTCGGTGTCGGTTTTTCGAGCGCACGCCAAAGGGCTCAAAGCTCATATTATGTTTGCGTAGCCTGCCAAACTTGCTCAAAGTTCAGCCGCGCAAGCGTTGTTGAGCGGGATGGTCGTGTGCACAAATTATATAGACTAGTGTCGTGTGCGCGTACGCACGTTAATAGGTGAAGATGATACTTTTCGGCCGTTTTGATGGATTATTTTGCACATGATATGCACTTCTATTATACAGGCACTCTACATAAACAAAATCGTCGTCTATCTGGAGGGCTACCGGCAAAAAATATGTATATGGACATAGGCTTCATTTGACATTTCAAGCTCATATTAATTTGTCCTGTTAAGAGCATGTATAGCTTAATCTAATTGCATTAGGCTAATACCTGTAAAATAATGAAAATAAATAAATAAAAACAATGTAATAAATAATTAAATACTTAAACTTTAATAATATAGGCATATCGCGCGCGTCCTCAAATAAGTCGTCCATCTTTTGTTTTCTTTTGAATAACTGTGAAGTGAACGTGTGTACAAAGCACGTGTGGCAGGCAGGTACGATCGCCAGCACGTCGGGTTACTACAAAATGTCAAAATTTGTTAATTTAAACTGAACTCTATTTGTTGGACATAAGTTTGAATTTTATTTAAAGAAATATGACAGTTTGTTGTAACCTGACGTGCTGGCGACTGTACAACAAACATGTGTTCAAATATATGTACAAAGCCTTCAGTCTTTGTTCAAATATTTGTTTATGTCTGGTGTCGGCATAAGCCCAAGGAGATTATACTAATCCGTGTTCACACGAAGTGATTTTAGTCCACGAAGCTCGACTTAATACTGAGGTAACTGGAGAGTGCAGTACGAACAATTTTTTGTCACCACAAATTACACAGTGGCTGTCTTCCGTCTCACCTACACTTTAAAAAAATAAGTATGGTCATATGCATGAAGCTCGACTTAATACTCTGAGGTAACTGGAGTTCTCACCCTGAATAAAAAAGTGTACCCAGCAAATTTGACATTTATGTATGTAGTGGCTGTCAGTTATCTCATATGACCATACGTATTTTTTTAAAGTGTAGGTGAGACGAAAGACAGCCACTGCGTAATTTTTGGTGACAAAAAAGTGTTAGTACTGCACTCTCCAGTTACCTCAGTATTAAGTCGAGCTTCATGGTCATATGAGACAACTGACAGCCAATAAATGTCTGCTGGGTACACTTTTTTATTCAGGGTGCGAACTCCAGTTATATACCTCAGTAAAGTCGAGCTTCATGTTTTAGTCTATCAACATTACTTTACTCATGAAGCTCGACTTAATACTGAGGTAACTGGAGAGTGCAGTACGAATATTTTTTTGTCACCACAAATTACACAGTGGCTGTCTTCCGTCTCACCTACACTTTAAAAAAATACGTATGGTCATATGAGACAACTGACAGCCACTACATACATAAATGTCAAATTTGCTGGGTACACTTTTTTATTCAGGGTGAGAACTCCAGTTAACTCAGTATTAAGTCGAGCTTCATGACTTTACTTCATAGATGTATTATTCCTACATCTATGACCAACTTATATTGAATCGATTTTTGTTGTTTCAATGGGATTGAAAATGTTATTAGACGGTTTAAATCTCATGCGATTTAGCAGTTGGTTAATTAAAATCCATGAAAAAAGTACAATAATTATTAAGTACTATCGATAATATTATTTATTGCTCATAAACTCATAATTAACAAACTATCGATACTAAACTTTACGTTCTAGATAGAAAAACCCTCGCCAAATAATTTAAAATATCAATTTAATGGCTATTTCATCTTAAGGTGGTTCGATCAGCTCAGTAGCGCCCCCAATAGAAATAAATCATTTACGATTTATCAAGGGTTTAGAATAAAAGTTTCGGTTATTTTGAGCAAATAGAAGAGTAAAGTGCAATTTTTAAGTATTTTTTCATGGCCTCAAATATGAGCATTAAGTTAAGGATCTCGATATTGCTAAATGTGGCCACTTTTGGCACTATTGATATTCACGACTTATTGCTTAAGTTTGAGTTCTTAAAAGTATATTTATAAAATGCATTTTACTCTTTTATTTGCGCAAAATAACCGAAACTTTTAATCTAAGCCTTTGATAAAACGTAATTGATTAATTTCCATTGGTGGCGCTACTGAGCTGATCGAACCACCTTAAGGTGTTGTACCTTCCATCATCAGCTCGTCAACATGAGACGTTAAAATCTTGAAAAAAGTTTAATGCCTATATTTTGAGGGTTTTTCTCGATTTCCTTAGGATCCCATCGTCAGATCCTGAAGCCCCCAGTACAGGATGGCCGATCATGTTGGCCGACCAGGAGCATGATGGGCCATCGTGTACAGGGCCGGTTTGCGTTGCTCGCAGACTGCAATCACACGCAAACCGGCCCTGTACACGATGGCCCATCATGGTCGGCCAACATGATCGGCCATCCTGTACTGGGGGCTTGACATATGCATACGGTCGGAAGGACATATGGTCCCACTGTCAACAGTGGGACCAGCCCCCGTACCGGCAAAAAAATATGGATATGGACTGCATTTGAAGTCCATATTTTGTTCTTAAATCGGCATATTATGTTCAATTCAAATGTCAAATGAAGCCCATGTTCATACCCATAATTTTTAGCCGGTAGCCCCCGTTTCCCAAATTCGGGGGGCTAGGTACCGGCTAAAAAACATGGATATGTATGAGCATGGGCTTCATTTAACACATGGTCTTAAAATGTCACATGAAGCCCATACTAGTAACTATTATTTATTCTGTGCCCATGTAGGGCTAGCATGACGGCAACGACATAGTTTGTCGCATTACTTTCGACCAATCAGATCGCTCGTATATAGCGCGCGTGACTTAAGTGAACGGGCCGATTGGTTCGAAGGAGCGCGACAAACTATGTCTTTGCCGTCATGCTAGCCCTGCTGATAACACCGTCTAAAAGGACGGTGGGAAAAATACACCCAGCTCCGCCAGCCATTTAATAACACGAACATCAGGGGGGCTACAGGATTTTTTTTTTGTTCTGCGAGGGGGGCGATCGCGCTAACTAATCTCAACCAAAACACAACTGAACCTTAGCCGTTCGTAGTGCTATAGCGTTTGAAACACGCGACGAGACGGCGCTATACGAAGTTGGCAGACCGGTGCGGTTCGGTTGTGGTGTGGTTGGAATTATTTACTGCGATCGCCCCCCCAGGGCCCTGTTTAACTAAACTTACAAGTCTACAATTATGTAACAAAGAGACAAGAGAGTAAATCAACAAATTAATGGTTATGCTTGCATGAGAGCAAACACTACCAATGGACTGCATGTACTGTACTATGTCTAAATTGTAAAACATAATAATGTGCCCTAATTATATATTTTAGGATGGATTACAAGATATTTACTTTATATATCAATAAAAAAATTATTTAAGTCAAGAAATAAATATACAAACATTTTATATCATTTCCAAAATGAAATAAAAAGTTAAAGAGAAACATACCTAATCGAACCAAAATTAAACATAAAATAATAGCATGACGAACAAAATCAAACCATTATTCGAAAATAATGCGGAAGCTTTTTAAGTATAAAGTAGGTATTTCACAACAGGGGAGAGAATGATGAAATAAATAAAGGACATTATCCGGGTTTCATACATGTTTGGTCCAAATGTGAAGGTGCCGGCCAAGGAAAAAAAGTGATTTATTCTTATAGAACTCTCACCCTTTATCATTTCTTATTGGGGAATCAAAGCTGGAGCACCATTGTACTTGGATTTATTTGACTTCGAGAAGTCAGATTTTTCATACCTATTTTTCATAAGTGAATTAATTAAAACAAATGAAATACCCTGCGATTACTTAGCTTTGAATGTTATTATAAAATAAAACAAAATATTATAGTTTTTAATAAAACTTATATTACTTATAACAACTTTTATTTAAAAGTAACAAGAGCAAAAACAAAGTCGATACACTATAATCGTATTTCGAGAATATTAGTATTTATAACTTATTTAATCTTGAAAAAGAAAAACATTTATTTGAAAGTCAAAAGACAAAAACCTTAGGTATTTTTTTACCTACTTTAATTAAAACAAATGTATGTTATGAAACCTTTGGCCCTGAACAGCAAACCCTCAAATGTATGGCATTTGATCTCTGTATGATGTAGAATTTCTAAAATTATGTTAAAATCGACAACAGGGTAGCACTTAGCCTTCAACACACCTGCTCCCTGATTCACAAACCGTCGGAAAAGCATGCATGCAGTCTCTGTCACTCACTTTAAAATAGACAAAGACAAAGCACTGAATTTGAATCCGATTCCGTTTCCGAGGGTTTGCAAATCAGGGGGCTGATGTTAAGTGATGATAAGGCTGAAGGTGGAAGCGAACTGCTCCCGCTATACTCAATAACTGAGGAACTGAGTTGTCATAGCAACGAGCTTGTTATCGCTTCCGCGCTTCGTTCAGTACTAAATGCGTGTCATGCTCCTTCCGACTTCTTTCTGGTGTTCTGTTATGCTGGCCATACACCATCCTGACCGTATCGTCCAATCGGCATGACGCCAGGCTTGATCCAATCTGCAGTTCGTCCATATTACACCATAATTTGATAACTGTCATGTCAATCCACGCCCACCCACGGTCAGTTCTACTTGATCCAATCGGCAGCGTCAAGCCGATTGGACGATAGGCAGGATGGTGTATGGCTAGAATAAGGAACAACCCACACGAACCATAACCACAAGCACAAACCCAACAATTTATCGTGATTAAGATTTAGATATCTTAATGCTTTTATTTACTGTGGATCCTTAAAATATGTGACTTTAAATGACTTCGAGAAATAAAGCTTTTAATGCAATAAGAGCACGAGTAAGGTTTCTCACCCGAATGGGTTCTTAAATGTGTAACTAAATTAACATTGACAGAAAAGGCTTTCTTACATAAAGGACACTTAAAAGGTTTCTCTTTGGTGTGGACTCTTAAGTGATTAGTTAAATGACCATGTTGTGAAAAGCGATTGCCACAAATATCACATTTAAAAGGTTTTTCTTTGGTATGGACTCTTAAGTGTCTGGTTAAACTACCACTGAAAGAAAAGCATTTTCCACATATATCACATTTAAAAGGCTTTTCTTTAGTGTGAATTCTTAAGTGTCTAGTTAAAAGAGCATTAAAAGAAAAACCTTTCTTACAAAAATCACATTTAAAAGGTTTTTCTTTGTTGTGGACTCTTAAGTGAGAAGTTAAATGACCTTTATCGGAAAAGCGTTTCTCACATAAATCACATTTAAAATGCTTTTCTTTGGTGTGCACACTTAAGTGTCTTTTTACATGACCTTTTACAGAAAAGCATTTCTCACATATATCACATTTAAAAGGCTTTTCTTTGGTGTGAATTCTTAAGTGTCTAGTTAAAAGAGCATTAAAAGAAAAACCTTTCTTACAAATATCACATTTAAAAGGTTTTTCTTTGGTGTGGACTCTTAAGTGAGAAGTTAAATGACCTTTATCGGAAAAGCATTTCTCACATAAATCACATTTAAAATGCTTTTCTTTGGTGTGCACACTTAAGTGTCTTTTTACATGACCTCTTTCAGAAAAGCATTTCTCACATATTTCACATTTAAAAGGTTTTTCTTTAGTGTGGACTCTTAAGTGAGACGTTGAATTGCCGCTTAAAGAAAAACCTTTCTCACATAATATATCACATTTAAAAGGTTTTTCTTTGGTGTGGACTCTTAAGTGAGAAGTTAAATGACCTTTATCGGAAAAGCATTCATCGCATAAATCACATTTAAATTGCTTTTCTTTGGTGTGCACACTTAAGTGTCTTTTTACATGACCTCTTTCAGAAAAGCATTTCTCACATATTTCACATTTAAAAGGTTTTTCTTTAGTGTGGACTCTTAAGTGAGACGTTAAATTGCCGCTTAAAGAAAAACCTTTCTCACATATATCACATTTAAAAGGTTTTTCTTTGGTGTGGACTCTTAAGTGAGAAGTTAAATGACCTTTATCGGAAAAGCATTTCTCGCATAAATCACATTTAAAAGGCTTTTCTTTGGTGTGAACTCTTAAATGTGGAGTCAAATGACTTTTTTCAGAAAAGCCTTTCTTACATATATCACATTTAAATGGTTTTTCTCTGGTGTGGACTCTTAAATGTCTAGTTAAATAAAAATTACTTTTAAAGTGTTTCATACAATATTGACATTCGTGCTGACCTTTATTGTCCCTAAATTTATTTTCACGAAGATCGTTTTTTTTGTCATTATTCTGGATTTCTTGTACCTTAAATAAGTTAGTGCTTTTACATTCATTTGTTACATTTAAAGCTGAATCCATCGAGTCTTTTCTGACATGGGATTTTAAAAAAATTTTACACTGACTTTCATTTTTACATAAATCGCATGCAAAAGTATCCGTTAGAGGTCTAACCGTATCATTTTTATTGAATGCACTATCATTTTGTTTTTCACTAATTTTCTTTTTTCTAGGTTCTTCATACTTCTTGGGTTTTCTTAAACGTGCTTGACTGTTAACGAATTTGTTTTCTGCTTCATTATTATCTAACTTCCGTTTCTCAGGTGGTGTAGCGCCTGTTAAGATATAAAATCGAACAGATTTAAGATTATTTTCGATTGAGGATTATTTTGTGTGAAAAAGTAATGAGTCGATCATGCATTTGAGTAAAATAGACTACATTGTGCATTAAAATCTTATGTTTCAATTTAAGACTAAAAACTCGCAGCTAGAAATTATGTGTAAAGATAAAGTTAAAAGACTCAAATGTAACCAAATAACTTAAACGACTCATGACTTGTAATTGTGACACTTAAGTTCGTTAGAATTAGGATTAAGACATTAACGATACTTGTAGTTTTGACATTGGTCATGTTATTAGTATTTAAAACAAAATAAAAATAAAATTTTAAATATGTACCTCTGTTACGAAAACAACTTATAACGCTTTGTGATTATTATAAAATAACCAACATCGGGAAATTCGTTTTATGGCTCTTGTGAAAACGCTTACGACGCGTTATGGGAATCACAGAAAGACCACATAGCTAAATTAGTGTGGTGTCTATTATGTAACACGTCTACAACGCATTGTAGCAATGAAGAGAAGTCATGACAGACGCGTTCTAGTTTGTGAACCTAAACCATATTGTTGAGACAGCATTTGGCTTCGTTATATGAATACAGCGAAATGGGAAGTACTTCCTCCGCGCTAAATGTCCGTGCTTGGGGACCGCGGCGCGGCCCAACTGTTGGTACATACAGTACCTTCAGCCCTGAAGTATGTTCCAACGTCCTGTATAGATCATAATCTCTGCGCCGAATTTCATCCCGATCCTTTCAGCCATTTCGCCGTGATTCAAACATAGTAAAAATGCTTACCTTCATCTCCACCACTGCTCTTTTTCAAAATAACCTTATGTGTTTTCTGAATGTTGACACTGTCCGTTTTACACTGTTTACTAATATTCTGTAGGGGCAAGTCGTCTTCAGTATCTGATGTGGGGTCCCTGTGTACTGGCATACTGTCTGGATAATCTAAAACAAAGTAAGAGGTAAGTATTGAAAATGAAGTACATATTAGAAAAAAATTGCCCGTCTCGTAACTAGCTCCAAAGGGACACACAACTAGTTGTGAGACGGGTCGTTTTTAGGGTGCGACTAAGTCTGTCTTTCTGTCTGTTATAGCTGGATATCTCGAGAACTACTAATCTTTCCGTGTTCTGTGACTAATGCTATCAACTTGAAATTAATTTTGAAAATAAGAGATAAATAAAAATATGCATATTTTTTTGCAACAGAGACTGAAAGGGGTTCTCAAAAATTCGAAGTGGGGTTACTAGGGCATATGGGGTATCATATAAAAAAACGCTGCTTGCACATTTTTTTTCAGGCAGCATAGATTTCGACATTTGATTAAAATAGCCTCGCTCTTCGAAAAAAACATTTTTACGTTTTATTTATTTACTAGCTTTCCGCCCGCGGCTTCGCCCGCGAGGACAACAGGACATTAACCCGCGGGAATGTGATATTTTCCCGGAATAAAAAGTAGCCTATGTTCCTCTACACAGTATACATACGCTACAAAGTATAGCAGTCAAGCCGTTTTGGGATAATTGAGTAACAAACATCCAAACATCTAAACTTTCACATTTATAATATTAGTAGGATATTTATGATGGTATACGGTGGTATGGTATGAAACCCTCGGTGCGCGAGTCCGACTCGCTCTTGACCGGTTTTTTTTCTAATAAGTACTTCATTTTCAATAATACAAATTGCATTGTGAATGCAAAAAAGTTAAAGTAAAGTACGAGTTATAATTAGTTTAAACTAGCTTTCCACCCGCTGCTGCGCTCGTGTGGACTACACGACGTTATCGCGCGGGAATGTGATATTTTTCGGGGATAAAAAGTAGCCTATGTTCCTCTCCAGGCTCCAAAGTATCTGTGTCCCAAATTTCAGCCAAATCCGTTCAGCCGTTTTGGCATGATTGAGTTACAAACATCCAAACATCTAAATTTTCACATTTATAATATTAGTAGGATAGTGGGATATTTATGATGGTGTGGTGTGGTATGGTATGGAATTCTCGGTTTGCAAGTCCGACTCGCTCTTGACCGGTTTTTTCTAATACTTCATGTTCAATAATAATAAATATGTAAGTTTAAAAAAACTATAAAAACACACTTTTATAAAAACAAGACTAAAAGTACAAAATAACCGTCTATTCAGTAACTGAAATTAAAAAGCGTGGTGCGCGTTGTCAATATTATGTACTTATTTATGCTTTGCAAAGGGCGCACCACGCTTTTTAATTTCAGTTACTGAATAGACGGTTATTTTGTACTTTTAGTCTTGTTTCTATAAAAGTGTGTTTTTATAGTTTTTTAAACTTACATATTTATTTTTTACTCTTTAGTTTAACAAATGGCAAGCTATGGATGGGGATGGTAATCGATTTCACAGTCCATTCCTGTGTCTGGTCACCCCGTAAACATTATAACTCAAAGGCGTGATTGTATGTATTTAGTTTTACAAATTCAAGTGGAGTCTATTAGTTACCAGATGCGCGAGCCGAACCCTTACTTCCTTCCTGCTGGAGCAGGAAGGAAGTAAGGGTTCGGCTCGCCTACACTCGCTACACTTGGTGGTGAGGGTCTGATGATGGATCATCAGACCCTCACCACCAAGTGTAGCGAATAGGTCTCATTAGAACGAAACAAATGAGCCCAAACTCAAGGGGTTTCCTAGTGGTCATTAAGGAGTGCCACTGGCTTCCTCCCTGCTCCATCATTCGACCCTCACCACCAAGTGAAGCGAATAGGTCTCATCAGAACGAAACAAATGAGCCCAAACTCGAGGGGTTTCCTAGTGGTAATTAAGGAGTGCCACTGACTTCTTCCCTGCTCCATCATCAGACCCTCACCATTAAGTGTAGTGAATAGGTTACATCAGAACGAAACAAATGAGCCAGAACTCGAACTGTTTCCTATATGCCATTAAGGAGTGCCACTGGCTTCCTCCCAGTTTCATCATCAGACCCTCGCCACCAAGTGTAGCGAATAGGTAAAGATAAAGATAAAAATATTCTTTATTCACTTAGACATAATAAATATGTACTTATGAATCGTCAATATTTTCCTACCTAATAGTGACATTTAAAAATATAACATAGAAGTTTAACAAAAGTGAAAAAAAAGTTCAATCTGTTTAATAACAAGCAAGTAATGAGGTGCTGAATTTGTGACCATCCGTGATACTAGCTATCTCTTTCTCTTTCTTTAGTGAGTATGGCCACAGCCATCTCTATCATCTTCTACAAGCCATGCGCATAAAGTTGGCAACGTAGTTTTAAGTGAACCGATTTGACATCGTTTGCACCGTTTGACAGGTAAACAGCGAGTAAACCTCGAGTACTGAATCCTATGGAGAGGGCATATCTTCTATACATCTATACAAATAAATAAAATTGCAGTGTCTGTTTGTAACATTAAATAACCGCTTTTTACTACGTGCATATGATTAAATATACGGTACATATACCAAAATGACATGTTTTACAATTTTTGTCTGTCTGTTTGTTCCGGCTAATCTCTGAAACGGCTGGGCCGATTAATAAGACAATTAGAAGAAGTTTAAAATTGAATTTCAAGATTTTCTTACATTGTGACTTAGTTACACCTCACTTTTTCGTAGGTATGCCACCTCCATAGGATTTAGTACTCAGAGGAGTAAACCGGTTCACAGCAATGTTGCCGTTCCGTATCATAGCATGGCTTGTAGAAGACGATAGAGACGGCTGTGGTATGGCGCTACCTCCGTGTGAGTGACGTCACACGTAGGTAGCGCTGTCCTTGTCTATATTTGAAAATAAATACATTCCCGGGGAACGGTTACCAGGTTTTGCCGGGAAAAGCCACTACTATTTTATTCAAGTGTAAAGAACTAAGTATTTACTGTAAATTTTATTTCAATCACACCCCTTATTCCAAACGTGGCCTAAAATAGTCCTGGTTTAAAACTGGTACTGTCACTTTCATTTTCCAAATGAAAGACGAAATTAGCATCAGTTTTAAGCCAGGTATAACTTTAGACCACGTTTTGGAATAAGGGGGAAAGAGTTACTTTAACTAGGTGGCGAGTCACAATAGATCTTTAAGGTCGCAGTGACTACAGCTCCTATGGTAGATGCATAGCCCCTCCCTAGCAAACCCCTAGCATTCTGATAATAATAAGACGGGGTAAATGAGGTCTTCGCAACGGCATGGCGGATGCTCGCTGCTGGCCAAGCTTTTGATGGCATCCAATGAGATACAGCCATAAGTAAAACCAGTCCGCAGCAGTGGGGAAATTAAATGACCGATGATGATGATGATAAAGAAATAAATACCTTCAATGCGATCACTCGTTCTGTCAATGTCCATTTCCTCAACAGGTTCTATCTTCACCTGAACCTCAACTTTGCCTGTAGTTGTGGACGTCCTTTCAATGTCAGATAACCGCAGAGTCCAAGACATGCCAGTTTGGTCTTTAACTAACATATTCAGAGAACTGACTGAGGGCTGAAAAATTTATACAAACAATATTTTTTTTGCAATACTTACACACACCTAAAACATCCTGTAAAAAAAACTGGCCAAATCTCGCTGGAGCTGCTTATTTCCTAATAAAAACTGATGAAATCTCTCAGTAAAGCCAAGCCAACTCTAAAGCTTCCTTACAGCGATTTCTTTATTGATATAGTCAGACTTTATGTGACTTGGATTGAACATTCTAAAATGTTGGTGGACACAACACAAGTCAACACAACAACCAAGTCACATAAAACTAATTACTTCTTCTTCATTTGATACGGCCATTTTCCGCAACTCGACGACTTATCGCGCCTATTTTACGTCAGGAGGGTGTGCAGCTGGACTACTCCAACCAGCTCAGCACAGCCAGGAAAACACCCAGCATCCTCACCTCCGAGACCGCTTGGTTGACGCTTTCCGGCGAGCGGAGGTACCTGGCCCGGAAGGGAAGGGAGCCACTCCATCACATTCAACCAGGACATGAGCGGCTGTCTCTAACCTAACTATATCGATAAAGAAATCACAAATAAATAAAATAAAAAAATTACTTCTTACAATCACACCAATTATCTAAGCCCATGTTAATTTCATTAAGAAACTGTATCATGGAAAACTTGATAACGGATAAATATTTACTTATATACTTTTTGTTTGTAAATACATACTTAATATACATAGTCAGCACCCAGACCAAGACAAATAGACATGTTCATGCACACAAATATTTGTCTTGTTCGGGAATCGAACCCGAGACCTCTGGCGCAGAAGGTGGGTAGCCTACCCCTGCGCCAAATCGGTCATCAAAATATCACAGTAAGGAACATTAGAGTTGGCTTGGCTTTACGGAGAGATTTCATCACTTTTTATGAAGAAATACGCAGCTCCAGTCATGGAGGTCCATCAGGTTGCATGATTTAAATCAAGTTGATTTAAATCATTATTTAAATCACGATTTTTATTGCATGATTTTTTAATAAAAATCACTGATTTAAATCAATATCCGAAAAAAATATTATTATACGCTCTGGGAGGTATTATTAATCAACTATAATGTTCGAAAACAATGTTAACCTCTCGACTCAGGCTCATTTTTTACGTAAACAAAGCATCTTAGCGCGCGTTTGGGCTCTCCCAAACATCTGTTTGTGCGCACGACAACGGAAGTTACATTTATGAGCAGCATATGAGTCATAGCAGCGAATAAAACTTATCCGACACTTTAACGAGATGTTTTGTTTTTATAATCGACGTTCAAACTCAACTTTTGTGTAAACAAAAGACAATATCGAAATATATTTTTTTCACATAGTTATCGATGAAATAACATATAAAAAGTATATATATTTAGAATGTACATGAAAAAACCTATCGGACCATATATTATATTGTATTTTTATAGTAAATAGAGTTTATTTCTCTTATAAACACCGAAAACCGCGTTCGAAACACATAAAAATTTGAATAATTACAAAATAAAGTGCCATTTGAGCATCGGTGGGAGCCACGTGGCTCCCACCGATGCTTACGAGGCAAAGTACGATACGTGCAAGCTAAGTTATTTATAATAATAATAAGTTATTTATCACAATAAAGATCAACATTCAAAAATTTTCGGCAAACAAAATTTACACTCGAAACTCAAATTGTTTTTTCGGGATGATGTAACATTTTACTTCTTTGGCGGTGTTGTACATCAATTCTTCCTAAATAAAAATGTTGCCCATAAGAAAAACTAGGGTAATTATTGCATAGGCTAATAAAAATTAAAAAAATCTAAAAAATCACGATTTATTTAAAAAAAATCTGATTTTTTTTATTAAAATAAAAAAATCGTGATTATTTTCAACCCTGGCTGCAGCTCCAGCGACACGTGACCAGTTTTGTACAGGATGTTTTTGGTGGGATTTCACATCTTAGGCTTCAGTTTTTCAAACATAAATAGAAAAGGCTCATCACACTAAATAACTTTTTTTAAAGCGACACATTTTCATATTTCCCATAGTTTATCTAAGCTCTTAGGGTACTTGATCAGATACTCCAGACTTTGTATCTCAAAAGAAAGGTCCAACCACACTGAATAATTATATTCTGTGAAGACATCATGCCAACAACTTTAATAGTTTGGGTGGTCTGCTTTTTCTCCTCAGGGTCATCAGGTACTCAGGATCTTCCATGATCCTAGTCTTGATAGTTTTCCCTTCATGCTTTTATGTTCTTTTATCTTGTCTGGTGGCATTTTAAACACAATTATTTTACTGATTTGTACTCAAACACTCAATAACGTAATAAAGGAGACGGAATAAAACCCCCCTAAGAAGCAGCTGGCATAATGAGACTTGTAATCGATAAAGCCTTTAAAACGTAATGTTCTTACGTTATTATTTAAATTCGAAAGCTAGCCCATTATTTTATATTTAATTTTCAAAATACTCCTAATTGCGTTAGGGAACGAAGCTATTCTTGGCTTGAAGCACGCTTGAAGATGAGAACATACCCTATTTTAAAAAAGTGAGTGTCAAATCAAGTGTGATTGAGCATCTGGTTGTTGGTTGACAACATAACATGTCAATGTCACTTTAGTTAAATGAACAATTTGTTAGAGATGTGTCAAATATATCCATATTACTCGAGTTGAGTATCGATTCATTATCGATTGGGTATCGATTCATGCCCGATATGCGGTGACATTATATTAATTCGCATAAAAACTCATGATCTTAACTTAGTTTTAATAACTCGAAACATCATGCATATTATCGCATTGTTTTTAATCTCGTAACGAAATATCGAATGAAATACAAAAGTGTTGCAAAAAATCTAAAATCGATACAATTTCCCGCAATACATATCGATACTGTACATCAAATCGAGACACATTGTTAATGATTGACTCCATCTCTTCTCTACGGCTTGTGCTAGTGCTGCTATTTAAAACAAACAACATGGCCATGTAAAAAAATTAAAAAAAAATTTAATTTTCAAAAACTAATTGTGAAAAATTGGCTAGACTAAGATTTTTTTTTTCAACTCATACGAGTTCTGGATATTGCATTCTCCCGATTTTCATTTATTTTGGTGCAGCTGCATTTTAGTGAAGACCTTGTATGGAAATCTAGACCGTCTCCTTTAAAGCTAGAATGCAGTTAAACAACATCTGAGGTGGCGCATTCTTCCGCTCGTGAGTAAATAACCAATCAATTTATCAATACGGTGACCAATAAGTGCACTCACGTAAAACGGGGCAAATTAGCGCAATTTTATTTGAAGTCTGCATTATAACAAATCCGCGTTATACGAGATTGTGTAAAGCAGGGTATTTCTGTAATATATAAAGATACCTCCAAGCCAGAGCTTATCATCCGTTGCAGTATCTTGTTTGCCTTCTGTGACCTTTCTCTAAACTGCAGCATTTTCTTCATCAAAGAAAAGCAAATGTAACACACTGACGTAGGCAAAATGTCTGTTGTATCCAGCTGAAAATGAATGAAACAAGATTTGATACAGCAGCAGTGACAGTTTAAAAATGTCCCCTGGTGGAAGGAAAATTAAACAACAATTTGAAAGTATGTCCTAAGTTTTAGGTCTATTCAAATAAAAAAAACCTTTTTACTTTACTTTTTCATTTCAAAATTATAAAAGTGAAGTAAAAAGTATTACTTCAAGTAAGATAAAAGTTAGGTACTTAATTAATTTATGTTGTTACCTGAGAAATGCTGGCAAGTTTATTGCGCCTGTTCTTCTTGTCAGTTAAAAAGTCTTGAATGGGCAGTAGGAAAATGTTGATGATTCTTAAGTACATATTTATTATGTCTAAGTGAATAAATATTTTTTTATTTATTCATTTATTATTATTTGATAGCATAGCTTCTTTGACATTCTTAAGTGCTGGTAACAGCCTTAATTATTAGAAGGTTACCTAAAGTTAATGGAACCTTAATAATAAAAAAGAAAAAGAGTAAGAAATGCTTATTTTTGATATTAATTATCAAAACACTCCCAAAACAATAACTACAATTATTTTATTATAAGCCTTTTTCTTACATAACATTATTTCAATGTTATTCATATACCTACCTACTTACCTAGTTCTCTTTTTTTCCATTTTTGAGTGTCCGTTTGCCAGGTGGCAAAGGCCTAACTAAATACAATAAAACAACAAAATAAACTTCATGGTCGTCTGAATTCAAGAACAGAGAAGGTTACGGTTTTGAAGCCTGGATCAAGAAGAAGACAGGATATAAATACAGACTTATAGCTCGACAAAATTAGAGGTTAGCACACTTACTGACGCTCCAACCAGTTTCTCGTAAATGTCTTGAAATTGGCCATCCATTATTGAACACAAGCGGGTACTGAATGCCAAGCATACTCTGCATGCCAGTAGACGGTTCATATTCAACTTTGTTTTGATCAAGTTTTGATTAATCTCTTGCAAAACTACCTAACTTGTAGAACACTATCGTATCCATGAAGTTCGACTTAATACTGCATGAAGTTCGACTTAATACTGAGGTAACTGGAGCGTGCAGTACGAACAATTTTTTGAATACCACAAATAACACAGTGGCTGTCTTCCGTCTCACCTACACTTTAAAAAAATACGTATGGTCATATGAGACAGCTGACAGCCACTACATACATAAATGTCAAATTTGGTGGCGACACTTTTTTATTCAGGGTGAGAGCTCCAGTTACCTCAGAGTATTAAGTCAAACTTCATGATCGTATCGAAAGAAAGAGAACAGTTTTCTTTCATCTATCTGTTTTTACTGTGGACCATAGATAAGACACTATATATACAGGATATATATATATATATATATATATATATATATATATATATATATATATATATATATATATATATATATAGACACTATATATGGACATAGGGACACGATTTTTTTTTCGATATTTTTGGTATCGAGTACTTTTTATTCGATACCGAGTACTTTTGTACTCGATACTTTTTGTTTTGATACTTTTACTAATGAGTACTTTTTGGCAAGTATCGTATCAAATAATTCATACTTAATTCTTATTAAGGATTTCTTCCACCGATGAAGGCGGGTTCGAGTTCGAGCTTCTGCTCTTTCCCCCGGCTTCATCTCGCGAGGCTACTGCCCCACGGTGTTTGGTGCTACTTTGCGCGGCCGTTCTCGGACGTGTGGTGTGCCCCGTCGGATCTTTGCGGCTCTCGGCGCGGTCAGCCAGTCGAGTGAGACCCCATTGGGCCCAGCTAGCGCCTGCGAGCGGGCGCGCAAACGGGGTACGGGCTATAATTTTAGGTGGAGGTGTTGGAAGGGATGTGAGGATTGGGTGAGTTGGGTTGGGGAAGTGGCGGCGGCACAATATTGCGGGGTAGTGCCCACATCTTTCTGGCTCTGATGTAGGTGTTGGTTGTGATGCTGGGGGATGGAGCTGATTCATCGGTTTCTAGCGGGCGCCGGCGGTGGTTTTTTGTCAGTAAAGAAAAAAGTTAATACTTAATTAATGTTGATTTGAATTTGTCAGTTCACTTGTTTGAAGTATTGTAATAGGTTCCTATCATTCTTCATTTGAAGCAAGGCTTCATTATTATACACTTTTGTTTTATTGAACCTTAACCCTTGATTACAGAAAAGTATATACCTACTGGAAATAAGTATGGTATGTTAAAAAGGAAGATATGATGTTCTAATTTTATGTAAGTATAGTTTTTATATAGTTAATGATGGTAATGGTTGCAAAAAATATTGAAATAATAATAAAGGCTGATTGATTTCTCAATGAACTTGTTTGAATTATTTATTTTTACTTTCTATCATTCTGAAATTGAGCCCTTTTTTGGTCTTTTAAATGAGTACTAAAAAGTATCGATACTTCAAGGTATCGATAATTTTCAATCGATACTTTTACGAGTACGATACTTTTTTTTCGATACAACTCATGAGTACCGTATCGATACTTTCTATTCGATACCGTGTCCCTATGTGGACAAATAACACTTCTTGTAGTTCTTGTTAATTGATTCAAAGTTTCATAGATATACAAGTTACTCTATGATTCAAAGCAAAAGCAAAACCAAGGAATTTATAAGTACTACGTACAACAGGAAGGTGCACTCCGTATTTTTGTGTATTTAAAAATACACTTTAATATTAAGAGTTAAGGTTTATATTTCAATACAAAATGTCAACGGTCCAGCTGAGACCGCAAGAACGAGGTGAGGGTGTCCCTTTCTCTGAAATTGCCAGCACTCTTAAATAACAGGTTTAGTAGATTTATGGTTTAATTTCGTAAAATTTCCGCATCGTATTACTTTTAGTCAATAGAAAACATCGCATATTAATTTAGGTATTACCGTATTAAGCATAAAAATGTATCAGGTCGTTTAAGTTTTTTATGGCTTATCCTAGAAAATAATTTGAATGATAGATTTCAGAATGTTAAAGTAGCAACATTACAAGCCGAATGACGTTTTCTGACGTTTTCCGTCTTCGTTGTGTCAAGTTCGCAATTCGCTCGTCGCCGCCCGCCGCCCGTCGCGCATGTTCGTGGCCGCCGTAATGGGATGGAGTGAGATAAACTGACCTCGTTCTTACTATCTCATTAGGACCGTTTTTTAGCAGCAGTGCACCTTCCTGTTGTATTATAAATTCCTTGAGCAAAACAAAGCATTCGTCATGTCAAAACCAGAAAAACGCTAAAGCGCGTTCAGCAGAATCTATCGAAGACAAGAAATCGATGACTTAGCGATTAGTCAGCGATTAGTCAGCGATTAGTTCTGGTAAATGCAACCATTTATGTATGTAGTGGCTGTCAGCTGTCTCACATGACCATTCGTACATTTTTATTTTTTATTTTTATTTTTATTTATTGAGATCACCAACATATTATACTATGCGATTATTATAAGAATAGGACTGTCAAAACGGCCATATTTGTTTGCGTTTCGCTTCCACTTCAGGGTGTAGGATGTGCAAGAAAAGGAACAAAGATCAAAAATGCCGTTTGACAGTCCTATTCTTATAATAATCGCATAGTACATCAGATATTACATAAAAACAAACATTAAATAAGAAAAGGCTTAATGCAAATACAATTACAGGTGAAGACCACATGCGTATTAAATATACTTACATTACACAATACATAATTACAAATCGAAAAAGTAAGTAATGCTACAAATTAATTTGATTAATTAAAACAAAACACTAATTGAAATAATATATTTAAAGTGTAGGTGAGACGGAAGACAGCCACTGTGTAATTTTTGGTGGACAAAAAATTGTTCGTACTGCACTCTCCAGTTACCTCAGTATTAAGTCGAGCTTCATGTGACTGACACACAGGACCATAGAATAATAATACTCACTCCGATTTGACATCGTTTGCACCGTTTGACAGGTAAACAGCGAGTAAACCTCGAGTACTCTGAATCCTATGGAGATGGCATATCTTCTATACATCTATACAAATAAATAAAATTGGAGTGTCTGTTTGTAACATTAAATAACCGCTTTTTACTATGTGCATATAATTAAATATACGGTACATATACCAAAATTACATGTTTTACAATTTTTGTCTGTCTGTCTGTTTGTTCCGGCTAATCTCTGAAACGGCTGGACCGATTAATACGACAATTAGAAGAAGTGTAAAATTGAATTTCAAGATATTCTTACATTGTGACTTAGTTACACCTAACTTTTTCGTAGGTATGCCACCCCCATAGGATTTAGTACTCAGAGGAGTAAACCGGCAATGTTGCCGTTCCGTATCATGAAGTTTGACTTAATACTCTGAGGTAACTGGAGCTCTCACCCTGAATAAAAAAGTGTCGCCAGCAAATTTGACATTTATGTATGTAGTGGCTGTCAGCTGTCTCATATGACCATGAAGTTTGACTTAATACTCTGAAGCCCCCAGTACAAGTTGGCCGACCATGGTCGGCGACCATGACCAATACATCGTACATCGACACTTTTGAACGAACAAGTTTAAAAACGTTCTTTCAAAAGTGTCAATGTACGATGTATTGGTCATGGTCGCCGACCATGATCGGCCATCGTGTACTGGGGGCTTGAGGTAACTGGAGCTCTCACCTTGAATAAAAAAGTGTCGCCAGCAAATTTGACATTTATGTATGTAGTGGCTGTCAGCTGTCTCATATGACCATACGTATTTTTTAAAAGTGTAGGTGAGACGGAAGACAGCCACTGTGTTATTTGTGGTATTCAAAAAATTGTTCGTACTGCACGCTCCAGTTACCTCAGTATTAAGTCGAGCTTCATGCATATGACCATACGTATATTTTTAAAGTGTAGGTGAGACGGAAGACAGCCACTGTGTAATTTTTGGTGGACAAAAAATTGTTCGTACTGCACTCTCCAGTTACCTCAGTATTAAGTCGAGCTTCATGTTCCGTATCATAGCATGGCTTATCGTGGCTAAATCTCTGAGTACTGAATCCTATGGAGATGGCATACCTACGAAATATTGAAGCATACACACACACACAAGCACACATACCGAGAAACCAAAATGGCGCCTTTCCGTAGTGCTGCCCTATTTGTACATCGATATATTTATTGATGAAGTTATAGATACAAGTATTTTTGTGACTACCTACCGCTATCACCCTATATTTTATAAAAGCAGTTTCGTAATCACCTCGATAATTTAAAACGGAATTATAGTGTATAATTATATACCTAGTTTTTTAGACTAATAAAACTTAATAATGTGCTTAAATTATACCTAAATTTGCACATAGTTAAGTTCTTTATGACAATGACACAATGTGTATGTGTTTGTGCATGTACGCACACAATCATTGGCCCGACCGCGCGCGTGAGACGCAACAACTGTAAAGACCCCAGTACAGGTTGGCCGACCATGGTCGGCGATCATGACCAATACATCGTACATTGACACTTTTTAAAGAACCTTTTTAAACTTACTCGTTCAAAAGTGACAATGTACGATGTATTGGTCATGGTCGGCCATGATGGGCCATCGTGTACAGGGCCGGTTTGCGTGTGATTGCCGTCTGCGAGCAACGCAAATCGGCCCTGTACACGATGGCCAACATGGTCGGCCATCCTGTACTGGGGGCTTAAAACCCCCGGTGTGGGAGTTTGCGTGTGATTGCCGCCTGCGAGCAACGCAAACCGCCCCTGTACATGATGGCCCATCATGGTCGACGAACATGAGTGGCCATCCTGTACTGGGGGCTTCAAGGCGAGAAGAGCTGCCAAGTGCTTCCTCATCTATAGTAATATCGTAAACAGGAAATATTTGATTGGTTGTTGTTTGAATTTAATAGGTTCCAAAACTACTGGACTAATTTAGAAATTTCTTTGACCATTAGAAAGCTACATTCTTTCAGAGTGACATAAGCTATATTTTATCGTGATATTCCTATAGGAACGAGTACCACGCGGGTAAAACCGCGAGGATCCGCATGTTAATATTAAATTTATTGCTTGTTAAGTACATAATGTATCAAAAATTCGAACGCAGATACAGATTAAAAATAAGGTCCTGTAGTTTATTTACAAACTAACCTTAGTAAAATATAGTTCATGTTGCAGTAGTAGTAGATAAAAGACCAACCTATATTTTACTGAGGTTATAGTTTGTAAATAAACTACACGATCTTAGCTTCTATCTGTACGATTGTAGATACATTAATACTTAGCGAGCAATAAATTTGATTGAGGGCGCCCCACTGGTCGGCTCTACTCGCCTTTACTTAGAAACTGCAATTTTATGATCAAATTTTTTATGTTTTCCGAGTCACGCGTCTATACACATGCGAGACCTCCATAGAATTCTAGATCAAAGGTCGCGAGAACCAGTTTAAGTAAAAAAAGGTAATGAAATAAAACAAAAAGCTCCATATTATAAAAACCTATTATGTTTATACAACAAGGATTGTTTTTTTTACATAACACACATTACAATATAAATCACAAAGGAGAATGCCTACTAGGTACCTACCTACCATAGAAAAAAAGAAATGTCTCAAAAAAAAAAACAAGCATTATTAAGTAATAAAATAATAAACAGTTTGAATCGAGATCTTTACTAGCAAGCATATTTTTTTTATATATTTAGAATATAGCGAAGCGACATCTAGTGGTAAAAAATATACTTACTTTTAATGTGCTAGAATGAATGTAAGTTGGACAACAACTTTACAGCAAAATGACATTAAAAAAACACGTTATATATAAGTATCCAGTTTTTGGCAACCGGAACAGAAAACGTTGTCGCACTATAATTTCGATTTTGCCAGTGGCCTAATTAACGCCTTTTTCAAAACTTTAACTGTCGTCGACGTTTGAAACTGTTCTTCAAAATGAAAAGAGCACATAAAAATAATTTTCGTGCAAGTCTTTAAATTTTCCTTTCGCAATGTATCCAGCCATATTTTTCTTTTTTTGTTATTTTTAGGCAACCTAAAACAATAAAAACAGTTTAAAATTAATACACTCAATTTACACTTGAAATTTGAAAACATCGATAATTCGATAAGAAAAATTCTATAAGGGCAACTCTAGCGCAAAACAAACAGATTTATATTTTCTTGAAATACACCAACAAAACTCACCAAAATAAGTAGTAAGCTACATTTGGTATGAATTCTAAGTAAACTATTCACAGGAAAACCAAAACACAAGGCATTTATTGTATTGTTTTGGTGTTTTTGCAAACTAAATAGTACGTACCGGGTGTAATGTAATGTTTGGACGATTTTCACTTTTTTTGATGCCACAAACTACCACACTGCAATTAGACATGTTCCTTGTTGCTTTCTCTCACTTATTAATACCTTTTATTGACATGAAAGTCTCAAATTAAAAGACTTTTATCAAAAAACACTGCAAATACAACTCGCGTTGACAGCCCACATACCGAGAAACCTAAATGGCGACCGGCTTCAATCATGCATTACGATGACGTCACGTTTCAATGTTGCCAAAAAATAGGTCGAATAAATATATTGCTGTCTCTTTTTACATGAAGTATTGGAGGTAAGATAGAACAAGATGGCTACAGGTTTATGAGTACAATGTCGATTTAGCTCATATTTGTATAACCGATAGTTCATATAGAACAATATGCCATCTCCATAGGATTCAGTACTCAGAGGGCTAAATGCATAGATTTAGAATTTTTTCGCTCTAAATCTATGGCTAAATGCATGCGGCCAAATGTCAATGTCAACTGTCTAATCACTGCTACATATTAGTAATCTGTGACTGTGACGCTGTGACGTGACTGTGTAATCTGTGTTTGTGTTTATAATATTTATATTTTGATTTGAAGACTGAAGTATCTCAATCAAAGATTTATAATTTGTGGCCTGGCGAGTTGCGAGGACTGACTGAGGATGATAATAAAAGTTATCTTGCGATAGTGAATGGAAATTTGACCAATAGAAAAGAAGGCGCTGCAAGAATATGTTTTTGAAACCTGAGATTTTTAAGGCTATATCATTTAGAAATCCAAATCAATTACCAGTATTTTATTGGTTATTTGTGGGCTTAAGATTTGTGCTAACTTTAATACCACAACGAGGATATATACACCCTGATGAGTTCTTTCAAAATGTTGAAGTTATTGCTGGTAAGATATATTTAAACCTATAGTATGTTTATTAACTGTCTTTATAAAGTAATGCCTTCCAAAAAAAATAAGCTGCTTTGAACAATTTTTTAAAGTTATCCGGCTCGAAGGACCAAAATGAAAATAATAGCTGACAAAATTGTGAGCTGGTAATGAGCTAGGTTAGTTAGTTAGGTTAGCAGCGCAGGACTGATCGTTGTGGAGATCCTTGGGGGAGGCCTATGCTCAGCAGTGGGCGTCGTTCGGCTGTTATGATGATGATGAATGAGCTAGATTCTGCTGTGCTGTGTACACATAAATGGCACAGCAGTACCTAGCTCATATTTTGTGGAGCTGAGAACCACAGCTACTGGGCTTTTTATTAGGCTTGAAATGCTAGTATAGTGTTTTAAACATAATTATTTTTTTAAAAATTGTGTTTAGCAAACATGCCCATTTCTACCTTCTAGATACCTTGTGTATCATTCATCTACTCATGTGAGGCCGGAGCGGAGAAGTGGGTGCCTTTGGTAGATTTCTCAATAAAAAAAAATATTTTCGCCATTTGCAGAAATACCCCAAAGCACTATAAAATAGTAGTTTATGTGACTGTCGCATAAGGAGGGGTATTAAAACACGAGTGGGAGTTTAAAAAACGAGCCTTGGCGAGTTTTTTAATAGTATTCCATGAGTGTTTTAATACCGAGTTATGTGCAGTCTCATACACTACTTTATCTACACTCATTACATTTATTATATATTTCAAAAATAAAGCAAATCAATATTAATTATAAAATGTCAATTGGTGCCAAACCCCACTCATAGGAGTTTATACGGTCTATTCCTTCTAAATTCAAAATTCTAATTTTAAAAATGTTTCTGATTGTTGCCGGCTAAAGAAGAGCTTGAAAGAGTTGGAAGTCAGTCATTTAAGAAATATAAGTGTTTTATAATGAGTGACAGCTGTATCCGGGTGTTGCATAATGGTCATTATGAAACACCCGGATACAGCAGCTTTATTTTTTAAAGTTGACTATGGCATAAAGTGTATCAGTATACGTTCAGGCATGAGTTCATAATTCGAATATTATAACATGAGTGTAGATAAATTAAGTTTTTGTTTGCATACTTATTTTTTTAGTGAATGTGTCCCTATGTCCCTAATAAACAATATGTTTTAGTATAAAATGCTCTTCTACTTTACAGGAGATATTCTTACCATTGATGTGGCCACAACCTGGGAGTTTAATCCGAAATTCCCAATCAGAAATATATTTGTACCAAAATTGATATTAGGCCCCCCCTTACACTTCATACGGTTGGCAAATCCATATGTGAAGGAGTATCTGAACGTAGATCTTAAGACTCCTTACTATCTTCTAGTCATACCAAGGCTTTTTATTTGCTTACTGTCTCTCATAAATGACTATTGCTTATATAGAATATGTGTCCTATATGGACAGAACTTTAGAAATAGACTCAAAATATTTGCCAGCTCCTATGTTGTTTTCATATATTGCTGTAGAAGTTTTTCCAATTCATTCGAAATGATTTTCTTTTCAATACTTCTACTATTAGTAGCTGAAAGCATGCTAAAATCTGATAAAGTAATATATCATGATGAATTTTTGAGAGAGAAATATAAACAGGCCAAAACAGCTGTGGAAAAGGTCAAATTATTTAAGCTCTCCACCCATCTGCCGGGTCATTCCTTGAATCATGTTATACTTTTGTCCACATTGGTAGTTATAGGGATTTTCAATAGACCAACATTTGTTGGATTTGCATTTCCGCCGATTTTCTTTTGGCTCTATAGGGGGCTCGGGTCTAAAGTTGTAGGTTTTAAGGATTTCCATTATAGAATTTTTATGCTCATTTTGTGCGGCATTCCACCAGTTTTTATTTTAATATTAGTCGACTCAGGGTATTACGGGTACATAACGATGGCTGACATAGAGTCGTTAAAAGTGACTTGGGACAATTGGGTTGTGACGCCATTGAACTTCTTGAGGTATAACTCTGACATGCGGAACCTGACGCAGCACGGTCTACACCCGCGCTGGCTGCACCTCGCCGTCAATATACCGCTGCTGTTTAATGTATTGGGACTGCTGGCGGTATTTACACTCTCTGGACACATTTATCGGTAAGTGTGATAAGGAACCAACTTTAATTAACCCACACAAAGCGATAAAACATTGCGATAGACGCATTTAAAAAATACTTATAATACCTACATACAATGGATAATGTACTATGGCCAACAGCGTCGCTTAACCAGCTAGCAACGAAATTCGTGTGCGCGCGTATCACCCCTGCACGAACTAAACGTATGTTTGACGGGTGCGGCGTGCAAGCCATTTTAACCTTAGAAGTGGTTAAGCGACGCTGTTGCCCATGGTACATTAGTGAGCAATAATGGCGCAATAAATGGATTAGAATACAATAGAAGCATGTGTATATGGAAACATGTTTTTATGTCATTGTGATTGCACGGCGCAAATCTACCGAGTTTCTCATAATTAACTCTTTATGCTTTTCAATTCCAGGTTCTTTCGTGGACAATATAACAAGTTGCCGAGAATTCAAAGCATTACCGGATTAATGATATTCTCACTCATAACACCAGTGGCGCTACTGTCTCTGTTCCCTCATCAAGAAGCGCGATTTATCATCCCAGTGCTAATACCTCTCGTTTATCTCTTCGGAAACCACCTCCACGTCAATGAAAGCGATGGGCCGAATCGGGGGAAGCTGAAAACCTTCTTTCGATACAGTTGGTACACTTTAAACATTATACTTACGATATTTTTTGGGTTCGTTCATCAAGGCGGCATATATCCTCTTGCGAGCAACTTACACAGAGAAATAAAGGCGACTTACGGTTCGCACACACACGTCATCACAACACACAGTTACAGTATACCCACCTTCTTACTGCAGCTAGAAAGCACTAAACAAGTCTGGAGAGATAAGAAAACTGGCCATAAGTACAGACTCGCTCCGTCCACATTTCTTTACAAATACGGCTCGCTCCCTATGGATGACTTATTTACGAAAATAGACGAAGTACTTACTGAAGCAGAAATGATGCTTCATAAATTTAAGAAACAGTACCGATTTTACGTAGCTTCTCCTTGTTCTTTGGAGCGGCAGATTCTCGACACCGCCAAAAATTACTACTATATTGAACTAGTTGAAGAATTCTCCTATTACCCTCACTTTTGCACTGAAGCCCTACCCGCGTTCCCGAGCAGCCGCGATCAGTTCTGCCTGGATAGCGATCTTAGAAGAAAAAACGAATCTCGTTCATTAGATCTTAACTTTTTCCAAAGATTATCATGCTTTTTAAAAAAGTTTTGTCTTAGGGTGTATAAGGTGAAACCAGTGAAAACTCATTTAAACTAAAACATCAATCATACATATAAACATAAGTACTCGCATTTTGTCAACTTATGTTAAAACGATAAGCAATATTTAGGCACTGAATAAGTTTCACGTTTTTGAAAATGCTTTACGAAATTTTTATTTATGTATATAAGGTCCTTCCTAAATAGTGCACATAATTTTAAGGGGTCAATGTACTCACGCATACAAACAATTTTTACTATGGTACCAACATTGAAAACGCGAAAAAAAAATCTGCTGTTCCATAGAAAACTTTAAATCGAATAGATCAAAATGTATAGAACAGCTGATTTTTTTTCCGCGATTTCAATGTTGTTACCATCATAGAATAATATTACTCACAAGGAGTAAAAGTAATAGTTGTAGTAAAAGTTGTTTGTCGTGAGTACATTGACCCTTTAAAACTATGTGCACTATTTAAGAAGGACCTTATATAATGTTCTGACTGAATATTCATCATAACTGTGCTGTAAAATTAAAGACAAAATGTTATTGTTAAATATTTTTAATATTCTAAGTTGTGCGTTGCTACAGCTACATACCTTGCTTGCAGCAAGTAAAAATGATCTGATGATGATGGATTCCGTCTTATATTTTTAGTTTTAAAATACTTTAAACTGTACTTTAATTTTTGTACTTTATTGGAGGTAATAGTATCTTAAATCACAGTTAGCATTAAGTCATTAATAATTATTGAAATTGACGTCAATATACACCGTCATTTAAATTGTGCCCCGATTATCAAATTATTTTTGTAATTTTTTTATTTGTTGTACTTAGTTTAAATTACTTATTTTAGTAGGTATATTTACTTACGTTAATTATACCTACGTAAATGTACTATGTACTACCTTAACTGTCGTGGTGGTCATAGCCAAGCGACATCATAAATGATGATTTTGTATGCAACTAATCAACACAAACACAGTATCAAAGTATATCATACTGTGTTGGTTAGTTACATGTGGTTGCATACAAATGTCAAATTAACTCTGATCGGATTGTTTATTGCCTGTGGTACTACCAGTAGTAACACTGGTAAAAAAAACCAGTCGTACTACCAAGCGATCCAGTAGTAACACGGGAAATCCGTGATTGCGTCTCCAGACATCATACATAATACTGACTGTTGTATGTAAAAAAGATTTCATAGCAAATTGCCTGCCCCGTGCTTGATCTGGGGACTACCGGCTAAAAATATGGATATGAGCGTGGGCTTCATTTGTCATTTGAAGTCCATAAAATCGGCTTATGGACTGGTTGTTATGATGCGCACGGGCAGCAGGCAGGTACACGTATCTCTAGCGCTGACCGTTATTGCCAGAAGTCAAATATAAGGTATTTTGGGCCTTGCGCCATATCATAAACATGCGCAGCTATCCCCTCCACGTCACGATCAGCGCTAGACTTACGTGCCGCTACTTATAAGGCCTCTATTACACTGCACCGGACACCGCTCCAGTTTGCGGTAGTGCGGTCCTTAACTTTGGCTGTAGAATCTTGATTTGAATGCAAAACCCGCAGTGTATAAAACACTCACGCCACATCTCCGTCCACCGGAGCGGAAACCGGCGGCAGTGTATTAAAAGCCTAAATCTGTCCTGGTGGCGTACCACAAGCTCTAATAGCAGTTATTTTTAAGTTGAGAGAGTGAGACGCCGCTATACGGCGTGTAGAGCGGCGTCTCACTCTCTCAACTTAAAAAGAACTGCTATAAGAGCTTGTGGTAGGCCACCTGTTCTCACCATACATCAACAGTTCTATTGGCCAGGCATAACCACCGGCGACCACCGCGTACTTACTTTGTGCCATCAGGCAGATAATTATGTTGGGCAGACTTATGCGTGTTCGCAATGCTCTTTAAGGAATGATCTTCCTTGTCGCCGGATAGTGTGAATTTACTTTTGAAAGCAGTATGACTTAACTGGCTAAAAATAAGAAAAAAGCTTTTGTCCTTTCATAGCAGTCGTATCTTAAAGATTTGTTTGCTCAAGTTAGTAAAGACATTAGTTATTATTATATTGAATTTTACATCACTTTCTTTGGTAAATGTTATTTTAGTTTCATAAGTAGGTTCCTGTTATTTATTTATATATTATGTACTATCGACTATCTACTATTGACTATGTATGTACTCATCACTTAGCTTTAATTTTGAATCTGTTTATTTTTTTATCAACTCACATTAGTCATTAAGGATTTTTTAAGTGTCATACAATGTAGCAATGATTTAGTGATCGAATCATTGAGTGATATAAATTAAAGCTTATTTTTAAAAAGATATTGACCTTTGTCTATTTGAATGTCTGAAACAATGTTTTATACATAAGAGTACAGTCGAACGAACCAATGGGGAGCACAACTAATAGACCGGGGGCGGAGACGACATTTGGAGGTGTACATTTTTTTACAGCATGCAAATTTGCAAGAACGTCTTAGACGACGACATTTGTAAGCACTATCAAAATTAGAATTTTTATCCCTGTGCAAACGCATATTTGTCACTTAAACTACAGTCGTCACAAATTAAGATGCCCGTTTTGACACATGGTTATGATATGACCCTAGAATGTAACTTGTTACGAAAACCAAAAAATCAAATAAATGCTGATTACTTATCAAAGGTGTTTGAAAATAATATGTTACAGTTTTTAACGCATCATAAATTAAGGCAAAGTGTATTCAGCGTATTATTTTTGCGTTTATTTTAGAGTACACGCAGATTCGATTAACTACGAAACGTCTCGAGAAACAGTTACGTTCTCAGTCTTTATTTTTTGAAATACTGGTGTTGTAACCGTTGTGTGCAGGATTTCTCCAGCTTCATTCAATTGTATCGAAATAATCGTTATAACCACTTTAATAGATTAATTTGTAAAATTGATCTTTTTGTGTGTGAAAACTAGATTAGCGCTAAAAGCATTAGTGAAATTATGAATTGGCAACAATGATTTCGATAAAATAGTTTCTAGGTAAACGCACACTTATCCAAGGAGAACGTTTCGAACGAACCGAATGAAAAAATTCTTTAGATAAAACCTAGACAACCTTGCACACCTCACCATGTCGAATCGTCACGTTCACCTTTCTAGAGATTTCTTAAAATACGTTTCGTTCGGCTCGTTCGATGCGTTCACATGGGACAAGCATGCGTTCACCATAAGCGGCCTGTACAGTTGGCCCAACCACTGGCCAATACATCGTACTTATAATACTAATACTTTTGAATGAACACATTTAAAAAGGTTCTTTCAAAAGTGTCAATGTACGATGTATTGGCCAATGGTTGGGCCAACGTGTACAGTAGGCTTACTACAAGCTTTAATATCAGTTATGTTTAAGTTGAGAGAGTGAGACGCCGCTTTACGGCATGTAAAGCGGCGTCTCACTCTCTCAACTTAAAAATAACTGCTATTAGAGCTTGTGGTAGGGCACCAGGTCGCTATAACAAGTAAACTAATGTACCTACTCTATGAGCATGTCTATTATGTGAGCTGTAGTTAAAATACTTGCAGTTTTATATAAATTATGCAATTTAAGTGGATTCGATTCAAGTTTCTAGACCATAAAAGAACAATTTATACTTTAATAATATAAATTTTTTGACGACCGATTTGGCGCAGGGGTAAACTACCTGCCTTCTGCGCCAGAGGTCTCGGGTTCGATTCCCTAACAAGACAAATATTTGTGTGCATGAACATGTCTATTTGTCTTGGCCTGGGTGTTTTCTATGTATATTAAGTATGTATTTACGAACAAAAAGTATTTAAATATATATTTATCCGTTATCAAGTTCACATAGACACAGTTTCTTAAGAAATTTACTATGGGCTTAGATGATTGATTGTATGATTGTAGAAAAATATTTATTTATTAAAAGTATAAGTACCTATAAAGTACGTTTAACATTTTATAATAATAACTTTAGTCTTAATCCACATAAGTTGCAAACCTACTATAATCGATTAATTACTCAGAAACTTAATAGATGAATAGCGAGAATCGATCACAGACTCGTATGGTTACATCCCTAATCACGTCGCTTTAGCATGTGTCAAAACGGGCATCTTATTTTGTGACGACTGTAGAAACATTATCGATACATCAATTTGCATACTGAAAAAAAATGATTGTTTTAGAGCCGAATATACGTATAACAATTTCAAAAAGTTATTCTCGAAATTTGCACTCGCCCGAATAATTTTTTTCAGTATGCAAATTGTTGTATCGATAACGTTTCTAGTATATGTGACAAATATGCGTTTGCATACTTTTCACACGCGTGCTTTTTTCGTTACATTTTAAAATTAAATTTTAAGTGTGATGCACAGGGATAAAAATTCTGATTTTGATAGTGCTTACATATGTCGTCGTCTAAAACGTTCTTGCAAATTTGCATGCTGTAAAAAATTGTACACCTCCAACTGTCGTCTCCGCCCGGTCTATATCTTTTTATCACGACAGAGGGCGAATTTGTTATTGGGGGGGGGGGGGGGGGCTTTGTTGATTGGTTGTTATTGTGACGTTTAGGTACAAAAAGCTTTGCCTGTTTCTCCCCATTGAATCATGATGATCCATTCTGCTAATAAGTTGTTTGAAAGCATCAAAGCTATAAAGTTCAGTGTCAATGTCAACAATTTTTTTTATTGAAATTTTAACATCTATTAGAAAATAGCCCTATGGTGGGTCACGATTCAATTTGTTTGACTGTACATACATTGTGCAATTCAATCCCACTGGCTTTACAGAATGAGCAATTTAAAAATAAATATGTTGCAAATGATAATGTTTTTTTGTTATTATGACCACTTTCAATCATATTTACGTAAAAGTTACTTTGGTAGAAAAGAAAACAACACCTAGTAGTTGATATGGTTTTATTGCTCAAATTAGCAAATTAATCATGATTGAGGGGAGCGCACTGTTTGGCACACAAACATAACTAACACTATTTTCCAACATATACTATACATTATATTTGATAAGGTACTGCAGTGTGCAGTCAAAACATTCATATAATATAATATATAGAAAATGGAAGTCAATGCAATAATGTATTAACCTAATTCTCTTCTACGGATTAATAGAAGAAAAATCTAAGTAGGAAAATAATCAAACATTATGTGGGATAACTTATATACAGCGTGATTCAATATTCATGGCGATCTTGACTTGAACCACAACATCTTTAGTGTGTACGCATCAACTCTTCCGATTTTCCGATATGCCAAATTTTGAATCGAGCTGTATGTTATTTTTCCACTGGATTGGAGTAATAAAATAGTTACAGTTGTTTTATGTCACGAGCGCGGGTGAGCCATACTTGTAGTTGTAAGACGCATACACTACACATACGCTCTTGTGTGCGTCGGCCGGCGACTCGCCCAAAACTGAGCGCTCCCGAGCTTACGTAGACAGACAGTGTGCATGTACTTTACACACACAAGAGCGTGGCTCACCCGCGCTAGTGAAATAAAACATCTGTAAAAGATCAACTTATGATATATCGAAAAAAATGTCCTTGGTTGATAAAATTTCCGAATACATAACCGTAAACATGCGGAATACTGAACTGCATAATTGTGCGCCACCGACTATGAACTGGTAAGATTAAATCCAGACAAGAAACAACAAAATATAAAAACTAAAATAAATAAGTATAAATATTTACAACTCAAAATATAATTATTATATATACAGTCATCCGTTAGGACATTAAATAAAGGACCGATTTGGAACCGGACCGCATGCAGCAGCAGCAAAGGACCATGAGGTCGCGATATTACTGGTTTCTATGTATTTTCCGCGGGTAGTTCGGTTCGAACTCGCACCTTTACGTGCATGGAAAATAAGTGCAAATGATGACTTAGGATTGGGTCACATCTGGCAGCACAGACCCGACAGCTAGCAGCGAAACCGACGAGGAAGTCCTCCCGCTCTCTTTCTCGCTTTAGCAAACAACTGTTTTGAGCGACAGAAAAGGACAGCATCGTATGAAAGTGCTGTTTTGTACTGTCAGACGAGGTCCAACGTTAACGTATTCGCATCCAAACAATGAACGTGGTCTTATAGAAATATAAATATTATGTTATCTCATGTGCTCTACTAGTATGTACTATATTAAACAAGATTCCCATGGGTTAACTTGCATTTAAATGTAAATATATGAATAATTATTTTGCTATCATATCTAGTCAAACAACATGCGTAGGTACGCAAACAATACATTTTATTGTCTATTAATTATTGAGCTTACATATTCCACAGATTATCTAAATTTTTTCGCAGTGCGAGAAGAAGAATATTGAATAATTTATCGTGTCGTAATAGTTAGCTGCAATTTAAAGATAATTAAATTAAAGACATACTTAGTTCATTTTGTAATTCTTAAAAATATAGTTTTTCTCTAAACAGTCCACAAAATACAATTTCCAATTCAGTTTAAAGCTATCTTAACATGTCTTTCGTTTACATCCGTTATGGAATTAATTTGCTATGCAATGTACTGTTACCGGCACTTTAGTTTGTACCTATCCTAAAGTTCATTCTAAACAGATTGTCCGTGGATGTAAACAAACATGAAGTGCGTCAGCTTTCCAAAGACCAGAGTGACTCAGGGCCTACTATGAAACGCAAAATCCGAAACTTCGGTATTCCCGTCCCTTTCACTCTCTAGTCGAGACAGAATCGAGTTTTCACTCTCTAGTCGGGACAGAATCGAGTGAAAGGGGCGGGGCTAACCGAAAATTTCGGATTTGCGTTTCAGAGTACGGTCCCTGATTAGATGTGAAAGTTCGATAGTAGATTTCACTCTGCCGGCCTAGTATGAGCGGCTTTTATCGACTATTGACGCATGATAAGAGCCTATATCTTGCTTACACCTTAGTGGGGTAAGCAAGACAGCATGACGTGCTATATCATATCGCGTGATATAATGATAGGCAGGCAGATCTCTTTTAATTCGTGCTCGAGCCTGAAATAACATTTTGTGCCACGAGTTCAAGTTAATAGTCATAATTATTACGACTTATTTATATATTTAATCTTCAATTAGTTTGACTATACATATGCTCGCATCTTAAAATACAACAATTGAATTCTATTGTTTTTTGGCACATGTGCGCACGTTCCAAGTATGTCAGTTAAAAGAGTTTAGTGTGAAATTCACTATCGAATTTTCACATAACTATTCAGTCACTCAAGTCTTTGGGAAGCTGAAGCACTTCATGTCTGTTATCATCCACGTACAATTGGTTTGAACGGACTTTACGTAAAATTTCCTCAGTCGATTTTGAACGTCTCTCCTAATTATATAGAAACATTTGAAGAAAGCTTACGTTTTACTACAGTTATTTTTTAGCTACCGATTAATTTTAAACTAATAATAAAATGGGTTATCGAGATGAAGTTAATAAAAATACAATAAAAAATAGTTTTAGATATTAATAAGTTAGTATGTTAGTGTTCTTCTAATGACTTTTACAGTTGTTACACAACCAAAACGGACGCATATTATATTTGCTAACTGGTTGCTGTGGTTTGCTCAAGGTGAGCGCACGCAGCGAGCGGGAGCGTCGTCGGCGGGAATTGGGGAATGGCGCCAGGGAATTAAAATGCCCATAAATACGTGTGTAAAATTTTGTAAAGTTACATCATATTGGTCGTTGAATAAATTACAAAAGCGTTAGTATGGAAAAAAATTAATTACAAAAATCTCCATACAAAACGGCAATTATGATACTTTAACCCCTAATATTAGGTCTTTACCTCACCCCTTTCTGTTGTTCTGCAAAGCAATCCCACAGTAAAATCAATAGTAAAGTTTATACCACAAAGTATCCACCCTATTTCATATGAATGGTATCCGAAGCGTAGCACCAGGGCATGTCCTCGCCGAACTTGCAGCGATGCGCGTTGTTCTTGGCGTCGTAGAGAAGCGCGTTGTCCACGTACGCGTCGCACGCGCTGCACCACACCGACAGGTCGAGAAGTGATAGTGCTAGCGAGTGTTGGGACGATCGGAAGTGGGATTGCATGTGCCCGTTTATGCTGCGACCGCACGCCGTCTGTGAAATAATTATTATGAAGTTACCGTTTAGAATGCGTGCGATCGAAATCGAATACTGCTCGTTTATAAGTAGCGGCACGTAAGTTTAGCGCTGACCGTTACGTGGAGGGGATAGCTGCGCATGTTTATGGTATGGCGCAAGGCCCAAAACACCTTATTTTTGCCTTCAGCGCAATAACGGTCAGTGCTAGAGATTCGTGCCGTTACTTGTACCTTATCTTTAGAACAGTAAAATGTACTGTTACTAGCGCCAAAAACGTCCCAGTCACACAGAGTTATCTGGCACGGACTCTAGCTCTAGTTTGAGCTGGTGATATTTGACAGTTTTGTAAAGTTCTACAAAATTCGAATATCGCCAATTTATTTTGAAGCTTATTGTGTAACATTGCTGTTGAAACACAAATAAGACTTTTAAACTTTGTTTTAAGAAAAACCATTATGACTATTTCTTTCTGTGAGGCCCCGTGGATTCACATGTGAACCCTGATATTACTTGGGAAATTTATTCATTATTGCTAATAGAAATAAGGTTAAGATTAAAATTTTGCAATTTTATTGTCCTTCCTTGAGGTAAATCCCAAGCAGAGTACGTGCATTTTAAATTTAAAATTAGGTAAAATGAAAACTGTCGAAATACTTATAAAAAAAAGATAAGAAAGTAAAGATATAAAAAATGCTATTTCATTTGATATAAAATTGATATCATGTTAGTAATTATAAAAAAGGTTACTATTTGTTTTTGTTATCAACTGCAAGCAATCATTAATTTAAGTATTATTATTATTTATAGGGGGGACGCCAGCGAAGCCGGACGGGACCATTTCACCCATACCATTAATTTAAGAAGACACAAGCAATACTTACAATGAAACAATGAAGGCACACCCAGTTCTCGACAGTTTCGTCGCACTCCACACATTTGACGCCCTGCGCCAACTTTACATCGGGCGGTATCGCGAACAGCGACTCCAAGTGTGGACACCAAGGCAGCGGAATCACCGCGAACATCTCCCCATCCACTATGGCTTGCATGTTCTCCGCCAAGTAATCCACTAAAGTCGCTTTCTTCTCACTAGAACTCGCACTACACTTTTCTTCCCCACTTTTACTCGCCCCTGATTTATCACTTTTACCACAAACTTTCTTGGAGCATTCAGCTTTTTCCTCCTCGTCGTCCGTGCCACAATGCAGGCCATCCTCACACTCGGGCTTGTCTAAGGTCATGTTGGCCAAGCGACTTTCCAAGGACGCGTCCAACCGACTGTTGTTCTTCGAACTGGACGCGTCTAGAGTACTCGACAAGGAAACTTCCGCCAACCGTTCCGATTCAGTCGTCGTGTTCTGATCGTCGATTGTCAACCCTCTTGAAGGCAACGGCTCGCTCAAAACGTTTTCAATAGGTAAGGCGAGTTGGAAGTTAAGGCTTTTCCAGTATTTTTTGTGGGTCCGTATGACGTTGTTGATAGATTCGATGGCGGAGGGATGTGGAGACCCGTGTGGGTCGCCGGCCGGTAAGGGGTCGCCCAATAGGGCTTTGGTACACATGGCCATGGCGTAGGATATGCTGGTGACGTTGTAGCCGCCTTCGAGGCATAGGATGACCTTCCCCGCGGCGAGGCTTCGCAGGAAGTGCGTCATGCGGCCGAAGCATTCGGGGGTCACTTTGCATCCTGAAAATGTTACTCGTTGATGACATGATCACAGCCTTCTCTATCGTCTTCTACAAGCCATGCTATGAAGCGGAACGGCAACATTGCTGTGAACCGGTTTACTCCTCTGAGTACTAAATCCTATGGAGATGGCATACCTACGAAAAAGTGAGGCATACCTACACATACCGAGAAACTTAAATGGCGACCGGTCACCGGCCTCAATCATGCATTACTATGACGTCACGTTTTAATGTTGCCAAAAATAGGTCGAATAAATATATTGCTCTCTTTTTACATGGAGTATTGGAGGTATATTGGATAGAACAAGATGGCTGTTTATTAGTACAATGTCGCTTTAACTCATATTTGTATAACGGATAGTTCATATAGGTACTTAGAACAATATGCCATCTCCATAGGATTCAGTACTCGAGGTTTACTCGCTGTTTACCTGTCAAACGGTGTCAAATAGGTTCACTTAAAACTAGAAATGCGACGTTGCCAACTTTATGCGCATGGCTTGTAGAAGACGATAAAGAAGGCTGTGACATGAATGATGTATTTTGTCTGCTATGTGGGGTGAGGGTTTGTTAGATATAACTTCAAAAGAGTGATTGTTAGATATTACATCAAAAGTGGGATTTTTAGACAGCAACTTGAAAAGTTATATAGATTTGTACGAAGCCGATCGACTCCACTCGTGTTTATTATAGACAATGCACCTCCAACTGCATTGAATGGTGAATTTATTTTTTATTTTTGTCAATTATTGTTTTCATTACTCTTTGAGAAGGAAGACTTACGGCCAGAATTAATAACCTATCCACAGATAGGGATAGGCATGATCCAGATTAGGTGCTAGGCAACACCTAGCAACACCCAGGCAACTGTGATTAATTCTATGTTAATATCAAACGTTGCTTAGGAACTAATCTGGATCATGTCATGCCAATCCCTATCTGTGGATAGGTTATTAATTCTGGCCGTAAAAGAATAAATAGTTGTTTTAGTCAGTGTAAAACTTTCTTGTTCAATTACTTCATGAAAAATTATTGTTAATTATTACTTTATTCAATTCACAAAACCATTTTTATGAAGATGGGTAATTTTTTCTAATATTTTAATTTTCGATACAACTAGTAATTGATGTGCCTCACCTCCAAGCGGGTCCCCCACGCAGGCATCGAACCCGGCGGACACGATGACGAGCTGCGGCGCGAACTCCGCGGCTATCGGCATCACCACCTGCGTGAACGCCGCCAAATATTCCGCGTCGCCCATACCGCGCTGCAACGAAAGGCGATTATAAAAATCGACCCGTCTCACAACTAGCTCCGATGGGACTCGAACCCACGACCTTTCGCTATCCGGGCCACTGCTTTAACCTCTGAGCTACGGAGTCGTTACTGCAATAAATTCATCTTTAGCGATTGTCAAATGTCTGTAAAGGTATTTCTTTCGTGTGTGAGGGTAGTATATCTTCACATTGATGAAATTAACGCTGGCTTTTCGTAACGACTCCGTAGCTCAAAGGTTAGAGCAGTTACCCGGATAGCGAAATGTCGTGGGTTCGAGTCCCATCGGAGCTAGTTGTGAGACGGGTCGATTTTTTCTAAATACTTCATTTTCCATTTTTCAATAATAAAAAATGCATTGTGAATGCAAAAAAGTAAAATTTTAAATAATATTATAGAGTGCGCCAAATAAGTCTGCGCACGATAGGGCGATAGGTTTCACAGTACATTAGCTTCGTTTTATTGTTCTAATGATTGTGATGTTAAAAGATTAGTTCCGATTTTGACCGCATGCAGCTAATTAAAATTACAAAGGCATAAACTTTTTGTTCATATCGATTAAGAACATGAAATATCTTTCAGCTGACAAGAAAAACGGGTGAAATACTCATCAGCTTCAACAGAAATTGAATAGGTGAAGCGTAACAATTCCGAGAATCTACGTACAACAGTACCTAAAGTTCCCGATCAACGATTTGTTGACGATATGCGATTGCACATTATCCACATGCACACTACTGCACATAGTGCATACAAGTGGAAATGGAAATGGGACGTAAGAAAGACACGGATCCAGGATTTGGTTGATAGGGGGCAAATTGAGTAGTCTATAGCAGGCCTATTTCACTCCCCGTGTCGGCTCGAAAACGCGGCGGCAACGCCGGCGTTGTAAATCCATAGAAATTAGGTCCGCAAAAGAGCTACAATTTATGCGATAGAAAGAGATGCAACGACAACGAGCGGCCGTTCGTAATTTGCCTGCGCCGTACAAGCTGAATTCTACTTTATTGCGTTATAGTTAGAGTTGCTATTTATTTAAATGACTTTAGCGGAGTGAACTATCTGTTACATTCTATACAAATAAATAAAATTGGAGTGTCTGTTTGTAACATTAGAATAACAGCTTTTTACTACATGCATATGATTATATATACGGTACACATACCAAAATGTCATTTTTTTCAATTTTTGTCTGTCTGTCTGTTTGTTCCGGCTAATCTCTGAAACGGCTGGACCGATTCTGACGGGACTTTCACTGGCAGGTAGCTAATGTAATAAGGAGTAACTTAGGCTACTTTTTATCCCGGAAAAATATCACATTCCCTCGGGATAGCGTCGTGTAGTTTATCATCAATGCGAAAGTTTGTGGGTATGGATGTATGGATGTTTGTTACTTTTTCACGCAAAAACTACTGAAAGTATCTGGGTCAGGAATAACACATAGGGTACTTTTTATACCAATATTCCCACGGGAACGGGAACCACGCGGGTGAAACCGCGGGCGGCCGCTAGTAGTAACTATTAAGTAATCTGTGTCTATAGTCTGTAAAATATAGCTTGATTAAAATGACAGCTCATTCATGCAAAGTAAAAAGTTCTTTATGTTATTGGAATAAGGCTCAAGAAAAACGGCGTCAGACATTTTTTATGTTTTTTATGCTAGAAAATTAGACCCTGTGCCGAAGCAATGTACTTGCGCGCTACTCTCGCCCGCACCGCCGGCGGCGCGGTGCAAATCCATAGAAATTAAATCCGCAAAAGAGCTAGAATATATGCGATAGAAAGAGATGCAACGTGTGGCTGTTCGTTACAACCTGAATTCCGCTTTATTGCGTTGTAATTAGAGTTGCTATTTATTTCAATGGTTTAGCGGAGTGAAGTTTCTGTACCCGTGTAGAATAGAATAGAATAGAATAGAAAATTATTTATTCCACACACTGTAACACATTACAATCAAAAACACAAGCAGGATAAAGATACATTGAACAACATAAAAAAGAAAAATAAAACACACATACATTATCTAGAAATATACAGAGCACATTGTATCTAAGTGAGCAACGCCACAGCGGTGGAAAAGTCCCCGGCTCAGCATATGTCAGAGCGAAAACGAATGTTCGCTTTGACGCTGTTTTTCAGACGGAGGCTAGGGGGGTACGAGTATGTATACACATATAATTACAGGAATCAGATGTGTACACATACATCATACGTCTTCGAGTCACACTTTCTCGTCAGAGTATGTACTGAAATGCAAAAGATGTAAACTGTTAACAAGATAAAATAAATAATGTCAAAGATTAATATTGAATATATTACAATTGTATAACAAATGAATAAAATAATGTCAAGATAATTTTAATTAATATAATATTGCAACTAAAAATATATATAATTATGTGTAAAATTCAATAATCATCCCATCAGAAGCTAGATAAAAGAAAAGCCATCGGCACATGCAACATTATGGTCTATCAAACTGGATGGACAACAGATATTTTTTCAGTTTGTCCTTAAAGGCAGCCTTCGTGTTAGACTGTCTAATAGGTGGAGGGAGATTATTCCAGCATTTAGTTGCCGAGTACCGAAAGCTACCACGAAAAGCAGCTGTTTTATGTCTAGGCATCACCATCCTCCAAGAAGCACCACGAGTTCTAAGATTAACATTGGAATTGGCCCAGATAATCTTATTAGCCAGGTATTCCGGTGCCTTGTTGACCACTACATCAAAGAGCAAACTAGCCAAATGCAAATCACATCTAGCGCTCATTTTCAGCAAGTTGGCCTCGTTAAGAAATGGGGTGACATGTGCTCTAGGTGGTACATTGAAACAAAATCTAGCACAAGCATTTTGTACGCGCTGTAGTGTCTTTTTTGTACGCTCCAGTAGACGAGGACCAAAGACAGGCAGACAATAGCTTAACCTCGAGAGCACCAGTGCTTCACAAAGATTAATGTGTACTATTATTTATTCTGTGACTATAGTAATAGTTACCTTATTCCAAGGAATATTGACGTTGTACCCCTCCCCCCGGCCGTCGCCCGCGGCTGTGTAGTCCACCGCGGAAGAGTGCGTGAAGAATGAGCCGTGGTCGTACCGATGCAGCGATACATACATTATCTGTGCCGAGTAGTGTAGTAATAGTTACCTTATTCCAAGGAATATTGTCGTTGTACCCCTCCCCCCGGCCGTCGCCCGCGGCTGGGTAGTCCGCCGCGGAAGAGTGCGGGAAGAATGAGCCGTGGTCGTACCGATGCAGCGATACATACATTATCTGTACCGAGTAGTGTACTAATAGTTACCTTATTCCAAGGAATATTGACGTTGTACCCCTCCCCCCGGCCGTCGCCCGCGGCTGGGTAGTCCGCCGCAGAAGAGTGCGGGAAGAATGAGCCGTGGTCGTAGCGGTGCAGCGATACATACATTATCTGGAATTTAACACATCATCAGCCTTTTTTTTAACTTTTGCGTTGCATTTTGTTACATTAAGGCGCTACTCGGAAAAAATATGGACTCTTTGATATAAAACTATAGGACGGTTAGAGTTGTTATAAATCTGGTAATAAGATATATATTTCTTCATACCTTTATCTAGAATCGTATAGTTTCAGAAACACGATTTTATGATTTTGGCTCGACACTTTTTATTTTCGAAAATACCTCTAAAAAATAAGAAATATCAAGATTATTCTTAAATGGGGATACATATACTATTGAAAATTTATATAGGATCGTATAGAAGCATTTTTTTAAAATTCGCTATACAGGATAAATTTTACATCAGTGTACAAATTTTTAGGATCGACTCAGAATCGGTAAGTGAACAACTTTCTCCTAGAAACATGGGTCGAAATACGACAATTTTTTTTTTTTACTTCCCATAGTAAATCGATCACGTGATCAGTTCGATTTGTATGAAGAGTCAAAAATTTTTTGTCATATTTCGACCTATGTTTCTAGGAGAAAGTTTTTCACTAACCGATTCTGAGTCGATCCTAAAAATTTGTGCACTGATAAAAAAATTATCCTGTAGTTTTTGAATACGAAGTGATTTTGTGTTTTTTTTGCGTAATCGGCAAAATCGGTCTCGCTCCCGCGCGCGTCGTTTTCTCATTGCTATCTCGCTTTAGCATAATTTTTCCGAGTATCGCCTTAAGAACACGGGCATCAGGACGCGTTTAAACTAAACATAGGTGTTTAACAACTATATATTAGACGCTGTGTTTAGTTAAAGTGTTCATAATGTAACATCATCAGCCATTAACGTCCCCACTCTGGGGCACTGGCCTTCGTTGTGGATGGATAAGGAGAATGGGCCATGAACCACCACGCGGGACTAATGCGGGTTGGTGGAATGAGTCACACCAATGATTTTTGTTATCAGCATATCTAAAAAATATGATACTCGAGAAAAAAGAATATGTTTTTATTTTTTTCCTATCTTCAAAAATGACTGAGATATTGAACGTTAAAGTACGGCCTCCGTGTAAAATTCAGGTGAGCCAATGGAATTAACGTGTGACGTCACATCGCGATTGAGAGTTGGCGCTTCCGTATTTTGTCGGTGTTGGCGGTATTCTGTCAATATAAATAGCAACCGTCAAACTTCGATCAACAATAACACGAAACCGTCAAATGGACAGTAGGTGACAGTTTTAGAGTGCGGCTGCGCGCGGTCGAAATCGATTACTAATCATTTACCATAACCTTAGAACAAAGAAAATGTACTGTAACTAGCGCCAAAAACGCACCAGGTTGCGCGAAAATTGCGCAAGGACGGACTCTATGTAGGTACAGTAGGACGGAAATCACCCGCAGCAGCCGCAATCGGAGATGTCATTGCGACATGACGTCATCGCAATACCGCGCAAGGAAAGCAAATTTACAAAAGCTGGTGAAACTTTACAACGCTGTAACTTTGGAAATCCTGGACAGATTTCGATGAAACAAAAACTGTTATTGCTACGCTGTAACTTTGGAAATCCTGGACAGATTTCGATGAAACAAAAACTGTTATTGCTTGCACGAGTACGCGCATTAAATGCAGTAATTTTTATATTCATATTTTGATGTGTTGGTGTGACTCATTAAATTACATCAATTACATTGACATGATATACTACCGGTAGTAGTCTATTCTACTGCAATTCTAATGCAATGTCTCAGAAAGGACTACAGATAATATGATGTGGAAATAAATAATAGTAATTTATCACTGAAGGGTCTGCTGGGAAATATTTTTAATAACTCTAGGGACTATTGGGAATAATTTATGCCGTCGGAGTGAAATACTGTGACTTCGTTACTCACCAACGAGGACTTTTTCATATTTTACGCGTTGCAGCCATCCGCGTGGAGATTACAAAACAAGAAGAATTTAAAGTACCTCTCTCAACATACAAGTGATTAGCTGCCTACCTTCTTGGTGGGGCGCATCTAAGTCGAACGAGGACTCCTAATAAGCAAACTATAAGTGTGACAGCGGTAGCCCTAGCACACAGTATTACTGACGGGACTTACCTCACTGGACTCGTACGTGAGTCTTTGCGTTCCATCTCCGTGATGGACATCCCAGTCCAAAACCATGACCCTTTGCATTCCGTGTGCTTTCACCGCGTGTGTGGCGGCCGCGGCTGCGTTGTTGAGCAAACAGAACCCGCTGGGCGTGCAGCCGTCCGCATGGTGGTTACAAGACAACATGAAATATTAAAAGTACCTCACTCCACATACAAGTGATTCGCTACCTACCTTCTTAGTGGGGCACAACTAAGTCGAACGAGGACTCCTAACAAGTAAACTATATGTGTGACAGCGGTAGCCCTAGCACCCAGTATTAAAACAGCCATATACGATCCAGTCTACCGTCAAGTTTGCATGACGCTTGAAGCAGCATTCGGTAAACATGATGGTGTGTGGCTATCAGTGTGCATGACAAGTCTACTTAAAGCATACATTGAATTATTGCTTCAAGTAGACTTGACGGTAGACTGGATCGTGTATACTGACGGGACTTACCTCACTGGACTCGTACGTAAGTCTCTGCGTTCCATCTCCGTGATGAACATCCCAGTCCAAAACCATGACCCTCTGCATTCCGTGTGCCTTCACCGCGTGTGTGGCGGCCGCGGCTGCGTTGTTGAGCAAACAGATTAGCTGCCTACCTTCTTCGTGGGGCGTATCTAAGTCGAACACGGGGACTCCTAACAAGCGAGCCATATTATGTGTGACAGCGGTAGCCCTAGGACACAATATTACCGACGGGACTTACCTCACTAGACTCGTACGCGAGTCTCTGCGTTCCGTCTCCGTGATGAACATCCCAGTCCAAAACCATGACCCTTTGCATTCCGTGTGCCTTCACCGCGTGTGTGGCGGCCGCGGCTGCGTTGTTCAGCAAACAGAACCCGCTGGGCGTGCAGCCATCCGCGTGGAGATTACAAAACAAAAAGAATTTAAAGTACCTCTCTCAACATACAAGTGATTAGCTGCCTACCTTCTTCGTGGGGCGCATCTAAGTCGAACACGGGAACTCCTAACAAGCGAGCTATATTATGTGTGACAGCGGTAGCCCTAGCACACAATATTACCAACGGGACTTACCTCATTAGACTCGTACGTAATTCTCTGCGTTCCGTCTCCGTGATGGACATCCCAGTCCAAAACCATGACCCTTTGCATTCCGTGTGCCTTCACCGCGTGTGTGGCGGCCGCGGCTGCGTTGTTGAGCAAACAGAACCCGCTGGGCGTGCAGCCGTCCGCGTGGTGTCCGGGTGGACGGACTACGCACACGCCCGACCCGCATTCCCTGGACAATACTGCGTCTACCATCTGGGAAGATTGTCATCTAATGAGAACAAACCTAAGGCAGTTGTCCCACCGCCGGCGATGAACGAGTAGCGAGCTGAGAGAGTATCTCTGAGTGAGTAATTTTCTTTGATAGCTCTTGTCGCTCAGAATCGAAACTAGTGGAGCGCGTCCTCGCTGGCAGTGTGAACAGTCAGCGATCGACTATTAATATATATGCGTCACTTTTGTTTACACGGAATGTAGGTATATCTATTGTACATTTCTTGAGCGAGAAAATAGCTGATAGTTAGTCGCTTCCTCGCCGGCGGTGGGACAACTGCCTTAAATAATAACGCCGAGACTATAGTAGAGCCATTAACGGTTAAATCCACAGACCGCAAGAAGGAAGTAAGAAGGAGCATTGTTCACGCCGCGCGTGATTCATTCATTCACGTTCTTTCGTGGGTTCGGCGCCAACCGCCGACCGCGCGACATCGCGACCAGTTGGCCGTAAGCAGCCGTGAGGAGCGCCCGGTCCGGGTACGGACTTGTGACCCGTGTGTGTTCGCTTTGAAAAGCGCCGGGAAAGTTTTAGCTGCCTATTAGGGCATTGTGTAGTATAAGAGTGTTAGCTGTAAGAGTATCCCATCGGGGGTTGTGTGGAGATCGTTTTGTCAGGCGCGCGCCGGCGAGACAACGTTCAGCCCCCCTGGATTACGGACACTATTTTCTAGTAAGGTAGGATTAGCTTAATTTACTTAATTTTGCATGAGAAACCTTCGTTTCAATAAACTGTGGAACACAGTAGATGTGGTCATCACAATTGTGCGTGATCATATTTTTGGTAGCAGAGCGTAGTTAGTTGATATAATTAGTTAATTTTCATATTAAAATTAACTAGGTACATAAAATTTCATAGTAAAAATAAAAAGCGTACCTAAAAAGCGTACCTAAAAATTATTTTTTTTTTTTGTTGAAATCTCGAGGGTATGCCGAGACGATTGAAGTACTAAGAAATTGTTCTAGTAAATTCTCGAAGCGAATGTTTCTCACTTGGTGGATCCGATAATAGATAGACACTTATATAATTGTTGTCACATACTAGTGTTTTGATACGAGTTTACTCGCCTAGATGTGTATATTTTTTTTTGTGTGTCCGGATTTATTTGACGAATAGTTCGTTCGAAAGTGTGTTTATTAGTACCACATACTAGTGATTTGATACGAGTTTACTCGCCTAGATGTGTATATTTTTTTTTTGTGTGTCGGGATTTATTTGACGAATAGTTTCGTTCGAAAGTGTTGTTTATTAGTACCACATACTAGTGTTTGTTCCGAGTCCGCTTGCCTAGTTAAAAAAGTGGAACTAGTTTTAATTATTAGTAGTATTAAATTACGAGTATTATTATTAAAAATAGTTTTGTTTTTGTTTGTTGATAACGGTTTAGTAGTTGATTTGCGAGGTATGCCATACCGTTAATCCTATACGTTTTGTTTATACCGTTATATTGTTAGCCCTTGAAATTGGTAAGTTGTTAATAATTTATGAAAATAGTAGGGTCCGTGTATGTCGTCCGAATTTTAATTGTGTTTTATATTATCGTGACGCGACCTATTTCTATTGTTTTTTTTTGTTGATGTTTACCACTTTTATATTTCTTTGTTTGCTTTGTTTATAAAACGGATTATAAATGGCTCCTACGAATCCGACCGCCGTATCCAGGGCTGGCATCCAAGGAGCTTTGCGATGGCTTGCTTGTGCGGTCACATTAATAGACCGAGCCGACCGGGTAGGCGCGTTGCTAGCCCGGTATGGCGGGCTGGCAGCTCGGCTGCAAGACCTGGAGCGCCACGCCATGGAGTGTCGCGCGTATTATTTGGAAAACCCCCCAGCTGATGATGCCGTGTCGGAACAGCTGGAGCAGGATGTAGCCCAGGCCTATGAGCTGGCTGACCAGTTCACGGAGGCGGCTGAGAGGGCCCTGGCTGTTCGGAAGGGGGAGCCGGTTTTGAGCGGGGAGGTCAAACCTACCCCGACGGCGTTGCTAGGCCGATTGCCTACTTTGGAGATTCCCACTTTTAATGGGGATCTGTCAGCCTGGATGGGCTTCATTAATTTGTTTGACAGTTTGGTGGATTCACGACGGGACTTATCCCCTAGTGAGAAGTTGGCCTATTTGCGCTCCTCCCTGCGAGGAGAGGCCAGCGCGGTAGTCCAGCACCTGCTCATCAGTGACGACAACTACCAGGTGGCTCGCCAGCTTCTGGTTAGCAGGTACCAGAATGTCCGGTTACTGGCGGACACCCACGTGGCCACGATTTTGGCCCTCCCGCGAATCACGCGGGTACACCTGTTACGGAGGGAGTTGCTGAACCCGCTACTGTCAGCGGTCAACTCCCTAAGGCGATTGGACCTGCCGGTGGATCAGTGGTCCTTTGTACTGCTGCACATAGTCCTCGCCAAATTGCCCGCTGAAATGAAGGGGCGTTTCGAGCAGAGGTACGGAGGCGACAGCGCCTCGTATCTCCCGCCCTTCGCGGACCTCCTTCGTTTTTTGGAGGACGAATGTAGGGTGACGGACCACCTGGAGCCCGCCCCGGTTCCAGGTGTTGGTCGTATGGTGGCGGCGAGGGAACAGCCCCGTCGCCCGACCAATCGCTATGCTGCCTTCCAGCAGTCCCCTCCCCCCGCACCGAGTGAGCGGTGCAGGTATTGCAGGGGAGATAGGCACATGGTGCACGAATGTGCCAAATTTAGAGGCCTCCGCCCAGAGGGACGGAGGGCCGTTGCTAGACAGCGCCAATGGTGCTATAGGTGTTTGGGAGGACACATGCAGTCGGCGTGTCCCCAGACCGAGGATTGTCGTCTTTGCGGAGGGAGGCATCACCCCCTCCTTTGTTTGGACCGCAAGGACGCCGGGAGCGACCGGGGTTCGAATTCCTCGCGCACGGGCGGGGGCCCGGCAGCCCGGAACCGGTCCCCTAGAGATTCGGCGGGGCTTAGCCCCCCCGTTCAGTCCCCCCCGGAGAGGGGGAACTATAGGAGAGACGCCCCCGCCACGGGCGGGGGTAGGGGGGTACCACAAGAGTACGCCACGGTGGCGATGGGCACGGGCCCTATTTGCTACTCCCCCCCCCTAATGGAGAGGCCTCGATTGGGGTACTATGCACCGAGGCACGCCCCACACGGGTATTACCCTGCACCTAGGAGTGCTGTTGGTCGGGGCCAGTATGTACCCGATTGGGACCCGCTCGCCCGGTACGAGCGTCCCACATTTGGCGCGCCGACTCAGGCGCGAGGGGGACAAGTACCCCCCCAAAATTTTTAATGGCGCCCCTGTCGGACCCAACCACCCCTCCGGAGCTTGTGCTGTTGCCAACAGCCTCCGTGAATGTTTGGGGACCTAAGGGCAATGTTGTCACGGTGCGTGCCCTTTTGGACTCAGGTGCCCAGGGGTGCATAATGTCCAGGTGGCTTGTCCGACAGCTGGGTCTTTTGCTTGTGCCGCATCACGAAGCGGTACGGGGGGTGGGAGACTCGCGGATCCCTGATCCGATTGGTCGAGTTGAGTTCTCCTTCTCCCCCCACTTCAAGCCAAGGCCGAAGATCGGTGCTTCGGCGATAGTTTTCGATAAGGTGGTTGGACCACTCCCGCAAGTGCGAGTGCCGCCATCCACGATTGAGCTGACGTCTGGACTGGCTTTGGCTGATCCTTCCTTCCACCGACCGGGCCCAATACACTTGTTGATTGGTGCGGATGTCCTCGGTCGTGTACTGTGTGGAAGCAAGCGAGTTTTGCAGACAGCCGATCTTGTCGCCTTGTCCTCGTCGCTGGGTCATGTGGTGATGGGAAAGGTACCACAGACACCAGAGACCCCGTCGGTAGACCGCCAGACCATTGTCGGTTCTACTTTGTCCGACGTTCTCCAAAAGTTTTGGGAGGTGGAGGAACCTCCCACTGCCAAGCGGTTGGATCCGTTAGCGGAGGAGTGCGAATTGTTCTACCAGAACAACACTGGGCGCCTCCTCTCGGGTCGCTTGATTACCCGCTTGCCCTTCTTGGCGGCTCGCCCTCCTTTAGGGAGCTCCCGACCGATGGCCGAGAAGAGATTGTTGTCCATGGAGCGTAGGATGGCCAGGGATCCCGCATTCAAGGAGAAGTATATAGACTTCATGCGGGAGTATTTGGACCTTGGGCACATGTCCATCTCGCAGTTGGACTGGCGTAATGTGGAACATTACTTCCTGCCACACCACGCTGTTTTGAAGACTTCCAATGGGAAGATCCGCGTGGTCTTTGATGGTTCAGCGCCCACGTCAACCGGAGTGTCGTTGAATCAGTGTCTGCATGCGGGGCCGAAGTTGCATCACGATGTCTGTGATGTTTTGACCAACTTCCGCCGGCACGCTGTCGTCTTTGTGGCCGATATCCGCATGATGTTCAGACAGACCGTGATTCACCCGGAGGATAGACGATACCAGCTCATCCTTTGGCGTGAGGATCCCCAGGATCCGATGTTGGCTTACGAGCTGAACACCAACACTTATGGTTTGCGGTCGAGCCCCTTTGTGGCGATCCGTTCGCTTTTGGAGCTCGCAGAGCGCGAACGGCTTCGCTATCCCCGGGCATCTGCTCTTATTGAGGGGGGGGCCTTATTTGTCGACGATATCTGCACGGGGGCCTCGAGCTTAGATGAGGCTCTCGTCTTACGTGATGAGCTGATTGCGCTCTTGAGGGCTGGTGGCTATGAGTTGCGGAAGTGGCTGTCTAACTCACCGGACCTATTGGCAGATTTGCCTAAGGACCACCAGCAAGAGCCGCTCCTCTTTGAAAATCCGGAGACTCCAGACATGCTGTCTGTTTTGGGAGTCCAGTATCGACCAGTCCCGGATTTGTTCACATATAGATTGGAACTGCCAGACCCAAAGGTCTGGACTAAACGCACGGTGCTGTCTACTGTAGCCCGTACCTTTGATCCGAACGGTTGGCTCAGCCCTGTAGTGTTTTCGATGAAGTGCTTCCTACAGGAGCTCTGGGCTGCGGAATTGTCATGGGATGAGCCCCTCTCTGGTAGCCTCCTACGAGAGTGGGTGAGGTTCGTGTCATCCCTACCCGACGTCAATCGGGTTTGTATACCGAGGCAAATGCTGCCTTCGGGAAAGTTTAAAGCCTCCCTGCACGGCTTTTGTGACGCGTCCGAAAGCGGATACGCGGCAGCCGTTTACATCCGAACGGTGGATGCAGCAGGCGTTGTCGCCGTACACTTAGTTACGGCCAAGAGTAAGGTCGCCCCCCTTCGGACTAGGCTAACCATTCCGAAGTTGGAGTTGTCCGGCGCCACTCTCTTAGTACGGCTACTCAATCATGTTGCCGACACCTTGGGAAACGGTGTCGACCTGGGGTCGATATTTGCGTGGTCTGACAGCCAGGTCGTCCTTTGTTGGCTGAAGAGTTCAGTCCACACCCTTGAGGTTTTTGTGGCCAACCGGGTCTCACAAATTCAGACTTCAAAGGCCCCGTTGATTTGGCGCCACGTGCCGGGCGAATTGAACCCCGCAGATTGTGCCTCCCGCGGCTGCGAGGCGCCTGAGTTAGTGGACCACCACCTATGGTGGAGTCCATCATGGTTGTTACGGCCTGAGCGCTCATGGCCTGCCACCCCGGCTGTGGCCAGAGTCCCAGACCTAGGCATGCGTGTTCACGCCGTGGAGACGGTGGCGGCTCCGCAGATGGAGTTTTTGTTAGACCGCTACAGTTCTCTTGATAAGTTGCTCGGCGTGACTGCTTGGATGAGGCGCTTTGTGCGAAATTGTCGCCAGCCTCAGGAGAAATCGTTGTCTCCGGTCCTCGCCCCACAAGAGCGGCAAGACGCTCTGTTGCATTGGTTGCGAGTGACGCAACAGCGAGAGTTTGAACCGGAGCTGAAAGCCCTGCGCTCAAGTAAGTCCAAGTTGAAGGGACCCTTGGTGCGGTTGAATCCCTTCTTGGACAGTACCGGATTGCTGCGTGTCGGAGGTAGGCTCAGACATGCCAACCTGCCGTACGGATCACGCCACCCTTTGTTGCTCCCCAAGGATGGACCGTTAGTTAGACTATTGATTACAGACCGACATGTAAAGAATGCTCATGCCGGTTGTAATGCTTTGACCGCGCTCCTCCAACGAGAGTTCTGGATTTTGTCAGCGCGGAGAATAATCCGATCCGTTATTTTTCGTTGTCTCCCGTGTTATCGTTTGCGCGCCGATACGATGCAGCCCCAGATGGGTGACTTGCCTGCCGATCGAGTGAACGAATCGATGCCCTTCTCAGGAGTTGGAACGGATTTTGCGGGGCCATTTACCGTTAAGACATCGCGGCTTCGTAATGCTAGAACGGAAAAGGCTTACTTGTGTGTATTTGTTTGTTTGGCCACTAAAGCGGTCCACCTGGAGGTGGTTAGTGCCCTCACCACAGAAGCCTTTGTAGCCACGTTGAATCGTTTTGTGTCTCGCCGCGGAATGCCGTCGTTAATCAGGTCCGATTGTGGAACCAATTTCAAGGGCACCGATAGGTATTTAAAGGAAGTTTGTGAATTTTTGGATAGGAATAATTTTGAGATCGGATCCACACTCTCTCGCAGAGGGGTACGATGGCAGTACTCCCCGCCATCCTGCCCCCACTGGGGAGGGATTTTTGAAGCAACTGTAAAGGCCGCTAAAACTCACCTTCGTCGCGTTATTGGGGAGACGGTCCTCACGTTTGAGGAACTCGCGACCGTATTTTGTAAGGTTGAGGCGGTCCTCAACTCGCGTCCGTTGTGTCCGTTGTCTTCGGACGCGAATGATTTAGAGGCCCTTACGCCGGGCCATTTTTTGATTGGCAGACCGCTTAACGCCTTGCCGGAATATCCTTATTCCGAAGTGCCCTCCGGACGGCTCTCGCGATTTGAATTGCTCCAGCAGCTTACGCAGAGTTTTTGGCGCCGTTGGCATCTGGAGTATTTGCACATTTTGCAGCAACGCGTTAAGTGGTCGGATAGGACGACCCCACCCAAGGCCGGAGACCTCGTGTTGGTAAAGGATCCAAACCTGCCGCCCCTCCGCTGGCGTTTAGGACGCATTGTTCAGCTTCATCCGGGGTCGGATGGTGTGCCCAGGTTTGCCGAGGTCCTGGTGGGGGACTCTGTTTTGAAGCGAGCGATCGCTACCCTCTCTCGCCTGCCCTTAGATTGAGTTGGCGGACAGTTTGCTACTGTCCGGGACGGGGGGATGTTCACGCCGCGCGTGATTCATTCATTCACGTTCTTTCGTGGGTTCGGCGCCAACCGCCGACCGCGCGACATCGCGACCAGTTGGCCGTAAGCAGCCGTGAGGAGCGCCCGGTCCGGGTACGGACTTGTGACCCGTGTGTGTTCGCTTTGAAAAGCGCCGGGAAAGTTTTAGCTGCCTATTAGGGCATTGTGTAGTATAAGAGTGTTAGCTGTAAGAGTATCCCATCGGGGGTTGTGTGGAGATCGTTTTGTCAGGCGCGCGCCGGCGAGACAACGTTCAGCCCCCCTGGATTACGGACACTATTTTCTAGTAAGGTAGGATTAGCTTAATTTACTTAATTTTGCATGAGAAACCTTCGTTTCAATAAACTGTGGAACACAGTAGATGTGGTCAGGCACGCCTTTTGTACTGAAGGCAGCGTGAATCGAAAACAAATTAGTTGTCATGGCAACTTGGATAAATTCAAAACCACATACCACATTAACATTCAGCCGAAGTGGGCAGGACGATACTTCTCATGCCACTGCCATTGCAACTCGCGCTGCCCGGCGCTCCCCAAAAGAGCGGTTTTTTGTGCAGAAGTCAAAGGACCAGCAGCGCGAGGGGCAGTACATGTTTACATACTGCCCTCGGGTCGCTTAGTTCTCGCCAAGCGGTTGGAGGAGAAAGACGTCTGTTTATTTGGCCGATTTGGCGCAGGGGTAGGCTACCCACCTTCTGCGCCAGTGGTCTCGGGTTCGATTCCCGAACAAGACAAATATTTGTGTGCATGAACATGTCTATTTGTCTTGGTCTGGGTGTTTACTATGTATATTAAGTATGTATTTACAAACAAAAAGTATTAAGTATATATATATCCGTTATCAAGTTTTCCATGATACAGTTTCTTAATGAAATTAAAATGGGCTTAGATAATTGGTGTGAATGTAAGAAGTTATTTATTTATTTATTATTTATTTATTACTTAAGGTTAAGATCGACGATTATAATGCCGATCAACTGGAGCAATGCTTTTTTTTTTTAGAATTGCTAGAAATGGAAAGAGTAATTTGAAACGTCAGTAACAAAAAAGACACAGTGCGGACGCAGTAACTATTTCGACGTCTGCCATTGCCGATAGTCGGATAGCGAAGTGAGTGGCAGGTCAGTATGTAAACACACACTTCTCTCGATCCTGCTGCGGCAGTATTTAGGGAATTATTGCCGGCAGCGCGAGGGGCAGCGGCAGGGGCTGAATGTAAATGTAGCTTATCATAGGCAAATGTAGGAAGGGAATACTCTTTTGAGCAAAGCCAAGTTTCAGAACAGATTTTTCTATAATATTCTTTTTCAAAAAGTTAGAAATGCATATTTTCAAGGGCAAGCATTAGACACAGAAAAAATATTCGGGCCTCCTTTGTAAATATTCAATATTTAGAAATCAAAGTATTCATATTAATAGATACTTCATAATTTAGACACCAACCTGTATGACACAGCCGACTGCCATCGATGCACTCTCCAAAGATTCAGGGTGGAAATATACAGAATCGAAAGCATTTTTTTGACTGTTCAAATCTCTTAATTTCATTGTTGATAATTCTTTTAACCTGAAAAAAATAGGTAATTAAGATACTATACTTTTTTGCTCAGTGTTGTCACCTCCTCAGTGATCAAATTGAATAATTATTCATAGTTCCTTAGAAGATTTAGCTTGTATTTTTGGACATAATTGTCGCAAACGATATATCTAAAACTGCCAATATATTATTATTTATTGCCGACATTCAAAAAATATACATTAAGATGCGCGACGTGACTTTAAAGTGATTTACAAAGTGACATGTCTAGACTAGAACATGATAGCGTAAAAACACATGACTAATAATGATAGGTTTCCTAGTAATATTACCTGTTGAAGTGTTTCTCTGAGGTGACTGCAAGTATTTCCTCGTCTGTAGCTAGTCTTGGCTGCACTGTGTGCACTCGGCTTAACAAGCCGAAGTCTCGGTGTCGTTCGTGTATGCGCATTATACGCTCCGGACATTCTACGTGACCGCTGAAAATGTACCATATATCTATGCAGATAGGGATACTAAATGATTTTGGTTTTTTATTTTTTTTATTTTATCATATGTTATCAGAATTAGAGTTAAATGGAGTAAAACAGTCACACAATGGTACCCAAGAGAAGGAAAAAGAAAGAGAGGTAGACCACAAAGAAGGTGGGACGACGACATTAGACAAGTCGCGGGAATAACATGAGGTAGAGTCATAGGCCATAGAAAGGCCAGAATGGAGAAGATTGGAAAAGGCCTTTGCCACATGGCAAACGGACGCACAAAAATGGAAAAAAAAGAACTATATGAATAACATAGAAATAATGTCGTGTCCTAAAAACCTTATAATAATAATAAAAACTAAATAAAATATCAGATGTACGAGCTGTTACTTACGGTTCACAAATATTTCTATGCTTCAACATGGCGGGGTCATAAATATATCCTACTTCGTGCTGCGCAAGTTTCAGGTCCGTTACTGAAAACATATTTTGGCTTTAAAGTAAGTTATGGACTTCGGCCAGGTGTCGTTTGATTCTATCAAAAACATTTTGAACATTTTATATAGTTCTACAGTCTGTAAAATTTAGCTTGACTCAAATGACAGCGCATACGTGCAAACCAAAAAGTTCTTTATGCTCTTGGAATAAAGCTCAAGAAAAACAGCATCAGACATTTTTTAATGTTGCTTATGATAGAAAATTAAGACCCTATTCCTTCTGCAGAAGCTACGTTTTGCTTTGCACGAATGAGCTGGCATTTGAGTCAAGCTAAACTTTACAGACTATAACCACTCACTTATCTCCAGCCGGTTTAGCCGCTCCATTATCTTTCTCTTAGTCTCATTGTCTTGCAGTGGATAACAATCCCGGGTAGCGAAAGTATCCGGCCTCGTTTCGTCTCCCTCCCACCGCACGGAGACTGTATGCTTCTCTTTCTGTCCGTCGCACACGTTTAGAACGGTGTCGTCTATGCTGTATGACAGCTGGTAGTTGTAGCAATGCCAGTACGGTTTGTGCGCGTAGATGCAGTTTAGGATGGTCTCGCGTATCCTACACAAGATAATGGTTGAATGATATTAAGTCGTATTTTTTCAGATAACTTTATTTATTTATTAGGTACTAGTGGACCCGGTGAACTAACTTATCACCTACATTTAAAGCGGACTACAGACGACATGATATCGAGATAGATTGCCTCTAAATCGTGTCGTATGTAGGTAGGGACATCCTAATCGTGGCCGATATCGCCTCCTGAATTGGCTGGCAGGAGCAAGAATGCAGCCGATGCTTATTATTATTTATATTGCAGTGCGATGCGCGCTCGGAAACGGACGCGCATAATTGCATACGAGTCAAATTACACTTTCGTAATTTACGTTTAGCGCGGCTTAAGCCGCTGCTCGCTTAACCTCGCTATGGGTTCCCAACAACTCATAGTAAACGAAGTAGTGGCGTTTATCCAGAATGCCATCGACACCATGGATGAAGTCAGCATCGTGCAGATCTGCAAGTCGAACTTCAACGAAGCCGAGATTTGCAGTGGCAAGGCGCTGCTTTTCCAGAGCATCGGGAAAGCCGATGAGATGCCATCTCGACGGAGAGATGGTGGTGCGAAAAGTCTCCAGGATATTATTACCATCTTGAAGGAGACCGACCCTGACGACGTGCCAACATTCGTGGCGAAGGACCTGCACAAGCTGCCCCCCGTCACGTTCGACCACGTCGACGTCACCAGACTTCTCAAGGATATCACCTCCTTGAAGACTAGTCTGGCCGAAATACAGTGTAAACTGGAGGCCTCGGACAACACCATCAGTGAGCTACGTGCCCAAGTTGTGTTGTTAAACAGCGCCGCTTCGGTAAGTAGGTCACCTGAGGCCACATATGTGAATACTCGACGTGGGGCACAAAATGCATCCATCGGCAGTTTTGAGTCGGCGCATATGGATGCGTCACCGGCCGCCGCCGCAGCTAGCGATGCACCGCGCCCCGCCACCCGCTCCTCCGCCCCGACGGAGATGTCACGCGTAAGCACGTCGACCCCACAACGTGATTACGCTGCTGTCACCGCTTCTAACCGACCCGCCAAACGCCAACTCGAGTCGGGTAAGGAAATGGGAGAAACACAACGATCGGTCTCCAAAGCTGAGCAACCAGCGCTGCGAAGACAGGATACAGAGTGCAATGAAGAGGGATTCAAGAAGGTGGAAAAGAAGAAGAAGGCCCCTCGTCGCAACCTGTGCGGCACCGCCCCGACCGGACACAATCACCTGCTGCGGCCGGCTATCCCGACGACGCTGGTGTACGTGTCACGCCTGCATTACTCCACAAAAACCGATGACATTGTGGAGTACATGAGGATTAAAGCCAAATTTACTCTGAGGGTCGAGCGGTTGGAGTCTCGCCACAACGTGAATTTCAATTCTTTTGTGGTGAGGGTGCCGACCGAACATCTGTCGACCTTCATGAAAGAAGACTTTTGGCCGAAGGGTGTCCTGTTCCGCCGGTTTCGTGGTCGGCCACTGCGCTGCGCAACACGACGCCGCCTGCTATTCGTGTTAATAAGTAGTTGATATATTATAATATGTATGTTAGTCTGTAAGGTATTTATTATATGGGCCTAATATTGTAACACCTAATATTGTAAGATGCCTGAAATAAACAATTATTATTATTATATTATTATTATTGCTTTCTAGATCGGGGCCCCGCCCCCTCCGCACTGCGTGTGTGTAGGTATTTGGTATTGACATTTTTCCGCATTTAGACTCATATTTGGTCCGTTATGCGTGAACATGGCTAGTCGAGCCATCCTAGCTCCTTCCAGAAGCGCAGAAGCCTCCTGGGGCGTTCACAGGCTTCTAGGAGCGACCTCACCTCTGTGAGGATTTCTGTTCGTTGTGCGGCCAAACCTACGCACTCCAGGATCACGTGGGCGGCTGTTTCCTCAGCGTTCAGGCAACCTCTACATAGAGGACTGTATGTCGCATTCATAATAAATAGTTGTCGGTTTAAGGTAAGTTGACCTGTAAGTGTACCAACAACTATCCGGAGGTCTGGACGATTGAGGCTGAGCAGCCTGCAGGTCAAACGCGGCGAGACTGCAGTCATCGCCATCTTAGACTGTCTACAGCTTGTTAGAGCTACCCAACGAGTATTATGTGCAGCACGAGTTCGTTGCCTTACCCATGAGCGCAGTTGGCTGAATGGGATTGGCAGAATGGGTGTAGGTCCTGTCACTATTGTGGAGGATCCCATTCTAGCCAGCTCATCGGCGGCATCATTCCCGTGTGATCCACTATGCCCTTTAATCCATTGTAGGATTACTCCGTTGTTGGATGCTAAACGATCCAAAACTTTGTGGCATTCGTAGACGATACTGGAGTTGATCGTGTTGACCTCCAGTGCTGTTAGGACGGCCATGCTGTCAGTCAGTATGCGGATGTTTAGTTCCTTCATACCTCTGGACAGGGCCGTGGTAGCGGCGTTTATTATTGCAACACATTCGCATTGAAATATCGAACTGTGTTGGCCCAGCGCTAGTGATATTTTGATATTCAGATCTTGTGAGAATACTCCAGCTCCAGTTCCAGTCCCCATCTTGGAGCCGTCCGTATAGATTCGGACTTCATGTATGCCAGAGTGATCGCGGTCATTTTCAAATAACTGTATTTGGTATTTCTTTTCGAAAATGTATTGCTTGGGTATCCTATCGCATGGGGCAGCGATTAGTGACTCATGTTTCACTAAATCATTCCACAATGTGGAGTGAGGACCCTCTCGATTGTACCACAGACCCAGGTGTTTAAGCCTTATAGCAGCCATGGAGGCTTCTTGTTGTATAAACAGATCCAAGGGTGTTAAATCCAGGGCTACTTCTAGGGCGGCTGTGGGGGTGGTTCGCATGCAGCCGGTTGTCGCAGAGCATGCCAATCTTTGGAATTTCTGCAGTTTGTTGATGACGGTGCTTTGCTCTGTTTTGGACCACCAGGCAACGGCTCCGTATGTGATTATGGGACGTATAACGGTTTTATACAGCCACATCGTTATTTTCGGTGATAGTCCCCAACTTTTGCCGAGTAGTCTTTTACATTGGCAGAAGATGATTGTGGCTTTGTTTAGTTTACTTTAGAGATGTCTATTCCAGAGGAGTTTGTTGTGCGTGTGTGTAGGTTGACAGTGGGAGCTAACGCCAAACCAACACGTTGGTGTTTCAAAAGGGTTGGGAGGCATTTTGAATCGCTCTTCAGTACATGCGTTCCGCCTCCATGTTCGACTATGCACTGCTCGGCAGGCTCGTGTGTAGAGTCTGCCCCGATATTGCCCCACAAACGTCTTCAAATTAAATCAAAAGTAATCCGAAGCAGCTCAGCGACCATGGACGGAGCTCTTAGCAACACTGCGTTAGCGCAGCGCCCATAGCTAGCGACTGTATGCAGTATCCACCTTCTAGCACACACATACACACACAGTATACTCACGCTAGTGACGGACACCCGCGGGGCGGTAGCGGCGGGGGCGGGGCCCCTAGCAGCGCCCATAGCTAGCGATTGTATGCAGTATCCACCTTCTAGCACACACATACACACACAGTATAATCACGCTAGTTTCGGACACCCGCGAGGCGGTAGCGGCGGGGGCGGGGCCCCTAGCAGCGCCCATAGCTAGCGACTGTATGCAGTATCCACCTTGTAGCACACACATACACACACAGTATACTCACGCTAGTTTCGGACACCCGCGAGGCGGTAGCGGCGGGGGCGGGGCCCCTAGCAGCGCCCATAGCTAGCGACTGTATGCAGTATCCACCTTCTAGCACACACATACACGCACAGTATACTCACGCTAGTGACGGACACCCGCGGGGCGGTAGCGGCGGGGGCGGGGCCCCTAGCAGCGCCCAGAGCTAGCGACTGTATGCAATATCCACCTTGTAGCACACACATACACACACAGTATACTCACGCTAGTTTCGGACACCCGCGGGGCGGTAGCGGCGGGGGCGGGGCCCCCAACAACGCCCGCAGCGTTAGCGCCGCGCCCATAGCTAGCGACTGTATGCAGTATCCACCTTCTAGCACACACAGTATACTCACGCTAGTGTCGGACACCCGCGGGGCGGTAGCGGCGGGGGCGGGGCCCCCAACAACGCCCGCAGCGTTAGCGCCGCGCCCATAGCTAGCGACTGTATGCAGTATCCACCTTCTAGCACACACAGTATACTCACGCTAGTGTCGGACACCCGCGGGGCGGTAGCGGCGGGGGCGGGGCCCCCAACAACGCCCGCAGCGTTAGCGCCGCGCCCATAGCTAGCGACTGTATGCAGTATCCACCTTCTAGCACACACAGTATACTCACGCTAGTGTCGGACACCCGCGGGGCGGTAGCGGCGGGGGCGGGGCCCCCAACAACGCCCGCAGCGTTAGCGCCGCGCCCATAGCTAGCGACTGTATGCAGTATCCACCTTCTAGCACACACAGTATACTCACGCTAGTGTCGGACACCCGCGGGGCGGTAGCGGCGGGGGCGGGGCCCCCAACAACGCCCGCAGCGTTAGCGCCGCGCCCATAGCTAGCGACTGTATGCAGTATCCACCTTCTAGCACACACATACACGCACAGTATACTCACGCTAGTGACGGACACCCGCGGGGCGGTAGCGGCGGGGGCGGGGCCCCTAGCAGCGCCCAGAGCTAGCGACTGTATGCAATATCCACCTTGTAGCACACACATACACACACAGTATACTCACGCTAGTTTCGGACACCCGCGGGGCGGTAGCGGCGGGGGCGGGGCCCCCAACAACGCCCGCAGCGTTAGCGCCGCGCCCATAGCTAGCGACTGTATGCAGTATCCACCTTCTAGCACACACAGTATACTCACGCTAGTGTCGGACACCCGCGGGGCGGTAGCGGCGGGGGCGGGGCCCCCAACAACGCCCGCAGCGTTAGCGCCGCGCCCATAGCTAGCGACTGTATGCAGTATCCACCTTCTAGCACACACAGTATACTCACGCTAGTGTCGGACACCCGCGGGGCGGTAGCGGCGGGGGCGGGGCCCCCAACAACGCCCGCAGCGTTAGCGCCGCGCCCATAGCTAGCGACTGTATGCAGTATCCACCTTCTAGCACACACAGTATACTCACGCTAGTGTCGGACACCCGCGGGGCGGTAGCGGCGGGGGCGGGGCCCCCAACAACGCCCGCAGCGTTAGCGCCGCGCCCATAGCTAGCGACTGTATGCAGTATCCACCTTCTAGCACACACAGTATACTCACGCTAGTGTCGGACACCCGCGGGGCGGTAGCGGCGGGGGCGGGGCCCCCAACAACGCCCGCAGCGTTAGCGCCGCGCCCATAGCTAGCGACTGTATGCAGTATCCACCTTCTAGCACACACAGTATACTCACGCTAGTGTCGGACACCCGCGGGGCGGTAGCGGCGGGGGCGGGGCCCCCAACAACGCCCGCAGCGTTAGCGCCGCGCCCATAGCTAGCGACTGTATGCAGTATCCACCTTCTAGCACACACAGTATACTCACGCTAGTGTCGGACACCCGCGGGGCGGTAGCGGCGGGGGCGGGGCCCCCAACAACGCCCGCAGCGTTAGCGCCGCGCCCATAGCTAGCGACTGTATGCAGTATCCACCTTCTAGCACACACATACACACACAGTATACTCACGCTAGTGTCGGACACCCGCGGGGCGGTAGCGGCGGGGGCGGGGCCCCCAACAACGCCCGCAGCGTTAGCGCCGCGCCCATAGCTAGCGACTGTATGCAGTATCCACCTTCTAGCACACACATACACACACAGTATACTCACGCTAGTGTCGGACACCCGCGGGGCGGTAGCGGCGGGGGCGGGGCCCCCAACAACGCCCGCAGCGTTAGCGCCGCGCCCATAGCTAGCGACTGTATGCAGTATCCACCTTCTAGCACACACATACACACACAGTATACTCACGCTAGTGTCGGACACCCGCGGGGCGGTAGCGGCGGGGGCGGGGCCCCCAACAACGCCCGCAGCGTTAGCGCCGCGCCCATAGCTAGCGACTGTATGCAGTATCCACCCTCTAGCACGGCCACTACCCGCGAACAGACTGACATCAGTAGGTGCGTTAGCGTCGCATAGCACGCGGGCGTCACTTCCATCTCGCCCTGGAAGACGGAGGTTCAAGTTTTAACCTTATTTTGACGACCTATTTGACGCAGGGGTAGGATACCTGTCTTCTGCGCTAGTGGTCTCGGGTTCGATTCCCGGAAAAAACAAATATTTGTGTCATGAACATGTCTATTTGTCTAGGTCTGCCGGCCTAGCATGAGCGGCTTTTATCGCGCGATATGATATGGTACGGCAAGTCTTGCTTACCCCACTAAGGTGTAAGCAAGACGGCATGCCGTACCATATCATATCGCGTGATAAAAGCCGCTCATGCTAGGCCGGCTGGATGTTTTCGATGTCTTTTAAGTATTTACAAAAAATAAATATATTTAACCGTTATCTAGTTTCCATAACACAGTTTCTTAATGAAAACTACTTATGAGACATTTATTATTATTACCGGCCCTGGGACCGTACCTCGAAACGTAAAGCCCCGCCCCTTTTAGTCAATTCATTTATGACTGGAGAGTAAAAAAGACGAGTATAGTATAACGAAGTTTTGAATTCTGCGGAGTAGACCCTTTGGCTTGTACGGCCTACATACAACCGATTAAACGTTGAAAACAAAATTGTTAGTAAAAAAAAGATGCTACTATAGAAATTGGCCACGTAACAATCCATCGTTTGTATTGTATTAATGCAAAAATATTTCATAGCTTCATTCTTCAAAGAAAAGCTTTTTCATTTTGATATGATTCTGAACTTTACTAAGGATACTTATGTCTCGCCTTAGAAGTCTGAAAATTAAACTAAATAGAACGTACTTATATGATGAACCAAATATTTTATATATTAGTTGGTACATTACTTCAAATTATTACAAATTAAGCAAATAATTTCACCTTTTCATCTCCTAAGGCCGAGTCATAGCCAGCCGACAGGATAACCAATTCTGGCGAGAACTGAAAGAGACAACACTATAAATAATGCGAACAAATAGAAAGGGATGGAGTACCTCGGGACAGCCAATCGCAGCGTCGTAGCCTGCCGATATTATTATCAGCTCCGGTTGATACTGGGGTAGAGAAAAAGTATGATTTAGGACAAATGTCTTATACAAAAAAATATTGTTATTGAAAAAAGACACCTTTTTACAATAGGCGCAAAATAACTTGGCGGCTCGGACGTTAACTGCAAGTGACATTTCGCGCAGCTCGAATGTGCGAGGGAACAGCAGTTAGCACAGCGACGTATCCGTACGCGTCAGAATGAGACACGAGACACGCCGTACTTCCGCCCGCGCACCAACCCCGGGCACACCTGTATTCGTCTACTGCGCAGCGTTCCGCGCGAACTTCCGAGCCGCCAAGTTATTTTGCGCCCACTGTACCATGATTTGGGCAACATTTTTGTATTTTTTGTTCAAAGAGATATGCAAAACCATCTTTAGTCATTTGTTGTTGATTTCTCTCCGTCACGGTCTCGACACGCCGGCTTTTCAAATGGATGGAACAACTTCTAACATATAGCAAGTGTTTCTAACTTATTATTATTATATTTTTATTGAATGATCTGCCTAGTTTACAAAGCAATATATCACAAAATCACCATCATCAGCCATAAGATGCCCTATTTTGGGCATAGGCCTCCCCCAAGGATCTTCACAACGATCGGTCTTGCCCTGCCCGCATCCAGCGGCTTCCCGCGACCTTGACCAGGGGGGCTACCGGCTAAAAATATGGCTATGGGTATGGGCTTCAATGAATTCTTTATTTTGATAGATTTTTGCTGCTTTGTTCTGTTGAACTTTGCTAGCTAGCTATCGTTATACCCGAAGTCACAAAACAAGGAACTTATAGTGGCAATTTTTTTAATAAAATTGACTTAAAGTTCCAAAAAACGTATGAAGTTCATATCCATAAAGTTATGCGGTAGCCCCCAAGATCGTCGGTCCACCTTGTAGGGAGCCTGCCTAGGACATCCAATCCTGCATGTTATTTGTTATCTCGGTATATGTGGGATTAATGATTAATAATCCCGCAGGATCTCTGAATTTGCGAGATCCCGCAATATGAATTGTTTTTACAACTTTGCCGATAAACTAAAAGAAAGTCCAAATTATACTAAAAAGTCAGTCAGTCAGTCTTCCATTAATTCAGTTCAGTAATCGCGCGTCAGCGTTTGCAGAACGTTTCTATGCTACTTTCCAGTCCCGCAAATCCCGCGGATCCAGCGTTGGTAATTTCGCTCCTTGCAGGACTGGGAAACGATGCGGGGTCTCAGTATTTCGAGATTGGATGCCCTACAAGAATGTTATCACAAAATGATCATCATCATCATCAGCCATTTAATGTCCCCACTGCTGGGGCACTGGCCTTCCTTATGGATGAATAAGGAGAATGAGCCATGACCCACCACGCGGGCTCAGTGCGGATTGATTGCGGATGGGTACATGAAGCTCGACTTAATACTGAGGTAACTGGAGAGTGCAGTACGAACAAATTTTTGTGACCACAAATTACACAGTGGCTGTCTTCCGTCTCACCTACACTTTAAAAAAATACGTATGGTCATATGAGACAACTGACAGCCACTACATACTAAATGTCAAATTTGCTGGTGTTCACTTTTTTATTCAGGGTGAGAACTCCAGTTACCTCAGTAGTAGGTAAGTCGAGCTTCATGGGTGGGTATTAACGACTGCAAGTGCAGCCGGGACCAACGGCTTAACGTGCCTTCCGAAGCACGGAGGAGCTCGAGATGAAAAGTTTTTGGTCACCCATCCCGTGACCGACCATTGCGAACGTTGCTTAACCTCAACGATCGCAGGCCAAGCGCGCTATCCACTGCGCCACGGGCTCCTCTATCACAAAATAGTTCTATATAATTATGATACAAGATCCTACCTCCAAAGCCATGGGCAACAACAGCTGATGCCATATGGCCAAGTAGTCCGCATCGGCCATCCCCGTCTCATTGAGCGGCACGTTGAAGTTGTACCCCCGCCCGCGGCCCGCGCCCACGTACTGGAAGTCGGACTGCCGCAGGTTGGGCCAGAACGAGCCGTGCTCGTAGCGGTGGATCGAGAAGTATACTACTCTGTAGGTAAAGGAAAAATTGTGATAGTAAAAACAACCGGAGGGGGCTGCCGGCTAAAAATATGGATTTGGACATGGGCTTCATTTGACATTTGAAGCCCATATTATGCAGAAGTTCAAATATTGCAATGCATTTGTTTATTGTGCGTGTATTATCTGTGGAAAACCTGTGCTGTGAAGCTATTGAATATTGTATTGTATGTAGTATAGAAATGTGATATGTATGTCCAGATGTCACTCTGTGTTCAGCAGAATACCAGTGTAGCAGGCCTCGCTTGCTGCTTATACTGAGCTGAACACAGTTTTGGCATCACAGAACAACACATAAGATTTATTTTTGTTTATTTTTGATTATGTTGTAGGTAAGTACCTATTTGGTTTTTATGTGTAACTTTGTTGAGTGTTGCTAAATAAATAACTTTTCTTTCTTTCTTATAAGAATAAAATATGGGCTTCAAATGTGAAATGAAGCCCATGTCCATATCCATATTTTTTTTCCCGGTAGCCCCCCAGCTCTGCAAGTAACTCTTAGACGGGATTCCAACTCGAGCCCCCGCGAATCTGGCCTGATGCTCTAACCAATTAAGCTACCGAAAGGCTTACGAGACCCGTCGAATTTTACCATCACTTTTTAACGCTGTAGGCCACCGTAGCGTTGCTTCATCAATGTAAGGAAACAGCTCACAGCTGGTGTTTTTTAGGGTTCTGTAGTCAACAATAATGTCCGTCTGTTCGTCTCTCCGTCCGTCCGTCCGTCTGACCCCAGTCTAGCTCATACACTCTTAGTACTAGGAATATACATATTTATCACGCAAACAAAGTGGTAAAGTAAAATTTAGAAAAATATTTTTTTAGCTTACCTCCCCTACACGTGAAGTGGGTATGTAATTTTTTTTTCTTGTCTACCTCATAGTGTGGGATGTCGTTGGATAGCGTTGTGGGTAATATACATAGTAAACACCCAAACCAAGACAAATAGACAAGTTCATGCACACATATATTTGTCTTGTTCGGGAATCGAACCCGAGACCACTGGCGTAGAAGGTGGGTAGGGTAGCCTACCCCTGCGCCAAATCGGTCGTCACTAATACTATGAAAAACAAAGTGTAAAGTGTACAGTCGTATTTTTGCTAGGTCTACGTAATCGGTACGTTTCTTGGGTAGGGAACCCTTCATGAGCGAGTCCGACTCGCACTTGGCCGATTTTCACTATCACGATTTATCCTTTACTTACTTAGCATTGTGATTGTGAATGCATAAAAATAATTTTAAATCTTAATATACAACTAATTAAAGAAATAAGTATTTTATGAAAATTTCCGTTTATATAAGCTTTTTTGCTGACAGTAAATAATGTCAATTCAAATTGTAAATAATGCATTGTCATTCAATTCAAACCAAACATGTATGCAATTTTTTAGCTCAATCAGACACTGGAAAGTGGGTCAAATTCAGCTTGCAAGATTTGACTCACACAGCAAGAAGAATATAAAAAAACTTGTAAAAATTCGTGTTAAAAAGGTTTTACATTTAATTAGCTGTAAATAAATTGAAGATGTAATGCGATGTTATCTTACCTGGGGTCGTCGTAAAACATCTGCTGCGTGGCTTGTCCATGGTGCACATCCCAGTCCACGATTAGTATTCTGCAAACAAAACCAGTATTATTTGATCAGGCTCGAAGGACCAACTATAAAGTTCGTAGGTACTTTTTGAGTTGACTGCATTTTAATAGGTTGTATCTTATAATCTTCTTTGAATATGTTATTTGATTTATGACGCGTGTATGCACAGCCACGCAGCCGGTCGAAAGCGGAGTGCGTTGCGTGCAATCTTATTGTACGTCCTGAAGTTAGTCACTATGCACAATATACTACCCCACAAGCTCACCTCTCTTATCCGCATCGCCTATAAATTGTGTATTGCGCAACGTCCCGCGCGATGTTCCGACTTGCCAAAAAATTTGAATAAGGCTGTAGTCGTTGCCAGTTTTTTGTTTGGACAAAGCGGGATTCGGAAACCTTTTGAGTAAAAAAGCGGGATTCTTTCGTCGACAGCGGAATATAATAAAAAAAAATATTAGAAGTTTTCTTCTACTTATGCTTTTATCGGAGTTTCAAACTACGTTTACAATGATGATGATGATGATAGATAGCCATAGAAAACGTATTTTAATAATTTCGATTACTCTGAAGATTTTAATTCTTTTACCATAGAAAACGTATTTTAATAATTTCGATTACTCTGAAGATTTTAATTCTTTTAAAGTTTAAATATTTTCTTTAATATAGTTAACTTGTGAGGCATCGCCGGGGGCCAGTACGGCCCACGCCGATGCCTTGCCTGCCGGTGCAAAGCCAAACTGAATGCTGCCTTATTTCTATAGAAATAAGTCTCTAATACACGGCGCCGATAGCAAAAAGAAATGTCAACTGTCAATACTTTAGAAGTAGAACTGTTGAGTTATCCCCGAAAAGCGGGACTAAGCCATAAAATTTTGGGCAAAAAATCGGGACGTCACGCCAAAATCGGGACGACTGGCAACGCTGTACCCACCTTGTTAGTCCGTGTTTGTCTATGGCGTGCCTGGCGGCGAGCGCGACGTTGTTGTAGAAGCAGTAGCCACAGGGCTCGGCGCGCATCGCGTGGTGGCCGGGCGGCCGGACGAACGCCGCGCCGTTTTGCAACGAGCCCGACACTACGCGGTCTACCATGTCCATGGTTGAGCCCGCCGCGAGTAACGCTAGCTCGTGTGTGCTCTATGGGAAGAGTAAACCAGTAAACCATTATCAAGTTAGTTATTTCAATATAATATATTATTAGAAGATTGAATCTTCTTTCCAGGTTGTTTCCAGAATACTAGATAAAGACAGGATTTTCAAATGAAGTGTGACACACAAGTTATTTTAAAAATGTTTGAACATAATTAATTTATTGCTTATGAAATTGATATGCCCCTATCCATCCATAAGAAAGGCCAGTGCTCCAGCAGTGGGGACATTAAATAGGTGATGTGATGATGATGAGTGTTTAAAACCGATTGTTGAGATTTTGATTTTACTATGGCTAAATAAACTCAATGTAAAAAAACATTAATGAGTATTTACATATTTTTAAGTATATATTTATTATTTCTACATTTGCATAATTATACTCACAGGATGAATGTAAACAGCATCAAATTTGGATGATAAATCCTCCAGATACTGTATATCAATGTTTTGGTGGGTAGTCTCAAGCATGTTATAAATAAATGGGGAGTGTACGACACACAATTCTTCCTTCGTAGCCGCACGAGGTGGAATATTTTCACATTGTTCTATTAAATTCAATTCTTTACACCTAAAATACGAAAAAAGAGAAAGGAGTAAGGACATCTTACTGTAATTTAACGAAAAGCGAAACTTAGTTAACCCCGCTGCCGCTCTCACTTAATTCTGTCATGCCCAGAGAGTGGGAGTGTCAGGTATAACGAAGTTTTGTTTTTCGTTGAATTAGAGTTAGACCTCTGATAATTAAAAAAGGATAAAATCAAAGAACAAGGGTTTCACATAATTGTTTTAGTTTAATATACTTAAATGATAATATTGTGAAAAAGACAACAAAAGATTGCATACATTTTTATTGAAATGCATTTACAGTTGTTTTATCTTTATGTAGCTGTAATGAGTATAGCCACGCGCTCCTGTGTGTGTTAGTAGGCGACTCAAACAAAACTGAGCGCAGAGACAGAACAGTGTGCATGTACACACACAAGAGCGGCTCACCCGCACAAGCGTGGCTCATCAGCGCTTGTGAGATAAAATGCTCTATAAAGTTTAAAGTATTTTATAAAATTATTGTAAAAAAATGAGGATTTAACATAAAATAATTACCTATTTATGACACCTATTAGTCTTTCAGGACATTCTGGATACTTATCATCCCATAGGCACCGATGTTCACCCATACGAGGTTCAGTCACAAATCCTGTAGGACCTTTAACTTTGATTTTGGACTCCATGGCCTGCAATGATTTTGCAAATTAGAAAGATTTATGTATTTGTTTCAGATTTATACAATACTTAAGTTACCTATGGAAAACGCTGGAGGAGGCTTTTACCCTACAAGGGGACCAAATCATAAATATTTAAATAAACATTACTAACAAAAATATATTTATTGAGGAAAAAACTAACAACAATAACACTTCTTAAATTTTATTATACTAGCCTGTTGATTTGGTAAAATAAAAAGCTTTTTTATTTATTTTTATTTATTAAGTTACTTAACTATAATACTAACTGGTAGTTATGAAAATTGTTTTATTTAAAGAAAACTTACAACTTGATAGTGGTCTCTCAAAACAGTATCAACGGTCTGCTTTTTTTTCTGTAGAGCCTTCTTTTTAGCGGCAAGCACTGAAGCTGACGGCTAAAAATTAAGAGACGCTGTTAAAAGCATACATATTATGTAAATGTAATAACTATAAAGATAAGACTGATGTCATCAATATAATAAACAGATAACACCTTTTAATTGCTCCCTTATCACACATAATTCATTATTTGTTCACTATTAAGTCAGTCAACATAACACTATGTTCAATAAAACATGTGTTGTTTGTGACAACACTGAATAACAAAATCGTACGCCTACACACCAACAGTCTGATTGATACACCAAATAAGGGTAATGAGGACAGCATATTAAAAGTCTAAAAAATCCATCATAGGTATTCAAAGTTTTTTGTACTGTATTGTAAAACACGAAAAATGTGCAATATTTACTTTAGCTCCAGCTGACATGGCACGAGTTTGAATTTTAGCCTTACGCGCTCCATTGCGAGTAACAATACAGGAAGGCGGTGGGGTGGTCTTCTTGGCTTCGCCAGCAGATCGGCGCGGCTGCGTCGGAGGCGGTGGGGTAGACTAACAGAGAACACCATTTAATTCAACAAAACTACACAAGAAATACCGCGCCAAACCGAACACATGCACAAACTCACCATTGTTTTGATTTTAGTTTATTGTTTATTGCATTGACTGTACTGACAAGAATTTAAAGATATAAGGTTACAGGTATTCTACATTATCGTTTTATTTATTTCATTACTCAAATACATTCAAAGAGGTCGCTCAACAAAATTTTATTTAATTCGAATAAATAAAATGAATGACCAATATCCAAATCCAAATCCAAAAATCCAAATCACTACACAGATTGATTTGATTTGATAGAAATGAAAACAAACCACAAATTATATAGACTAGTAAACAAACCGAACAACGAAATCCTGTCAAACAAATGTCAATGTCAAATCAGTTTTTATTGTTAGTCTGTGTGACTGTGATTGTGAGGGTGTATTCCACTTATCAAAGTTCTTTGTCCAATATATACATTTGCTCAAAGACTAAGCTCCCGTTGTACGAAACCCTACCTCATAAGGTGGCAGCTCAGAAATGTAATGCAGTGATAGATACTACTTAGGAACACTGGATTTTAGTAGGTTGCCGTCGAATATCCTGGAAGAACTTTTATTTTTGTTTGTCTTCAAATCTGTCAAGCTGAAGGCAGGCATCCCTATATATTAATGAATAGCACGTCTAGTGCAATCGATCTCAGCGTCAGCGTGTCACCTGATGAGGTAATTTATCCCATTTTTGGGGCTGATAAAACTTGGCTGACCTTGAAACCTGCCAGGGTTAGGGCTGGCAACCTATGCGGGTTGTTATCTCCAAATGTGTCTCTTTGGATGCGTAAACTTTTTGATCTGCCACCTTATGATGTAATTTTCGATCAAAATAGCGATACGAAGACGACCAAAAATAGAAGTTCTTCCAGGATATTCGACGGCAACCTACTAAAATCCAGTGTTCCTAAAGTACGTTTTATAATTCGGTGCAAAAAAAATAATGTCACCTTCACATTTGAGTTTGGCAACAGGGTGTCGTAAACCTTTTTCTTCATGTCTCTTTTAAACCAAATTTATTGTGAGGTTTTGGATTTTGTTAAAATCTACTTATAAGAACTTTATCTTGGGTTAAAGCGCATAAGATAATGCAAAATGGGTTAGATAGTAATAGTAGAGACACAATAGTAACAAGTAACAACGGTTCAAACTTAACAATAAACAAAAACAATAACAGAAACAACAAGAAATCTACGAAATAATGTAAAAGAAGCACGTTACGCGAAGCAGATAGGAGCCCACGTAAAGTAAACAAAGTGAAAATCCAAATCAATCTAATAATCACACTCATGTTAAAGTAGGTTTGTCACTCCTGCGATGCAAATATTTTGCCTGCGTGTTGCCAGTATCAATTTCTTTGAGCAAATGTATATTGGACAAAGATCTTTGATAAGTGGAATACACCCTGAGTTTTGAAATGTGAAATCATGTGTGAAATTGATTGACATTGACAGTTTCATTCCTTTTCACTTCACTTCACAAATTAACTTTACTCTTTACTTTTCATTTCCATTTTATTTACAAAATAAATGAATATTCTATGCCGATTATTATACGACACGAAAATAAAGATTATTCTAAAATATTTGAAGTTGAACCTGAATCTTTTGAAGTTTTAGAGCATGTATAATACTTATTTTGTGGTTATATTTAACCAGAAATAATATTTAGATTTTGGTTACATACTTTGCTCAAAGGTATGTTTTTAAAATAAGTAAAATACTTAGCAATGAGTGAGGTACCTATTATTATTAGGTTTGAAGTACATGGAATTGAATCATTCAGTGTTGTATTGTATGTACACTCGAGGACAAATTCGGTGAACCACCTCTTGCTTCTTTTCACGTGGCTGGTGCCTCGCTATTCACGTGCAGACCCTTTTACTATTTTTTTATGTATTAAACTAGAGTAGTACAATGCATAAACAATTACGGATAGGGACTGCAACTGAACGGTATGACGCCAGCCACACGAAAAGAAGTAAGATGTGGTTCACCGAATTTGTCCCCGACTCTACATTGAACTATTGTTGAACCAATTAAAATGTAACCCACCTTACCCACCCTATGTTCATTTTCTTACAGTTAATAAAATGTACAAGGTACTCTAGGTCAAAATTCACACTTGTTGACATTGATTTTTATAGTTTTGACACTTTCAATAGGTCCTGATTCAATTGATTCGACTGTACAACAACCAACATTTTCTCTCTTTCTAGGCTTTTCAGAAAATATCAAAATGACGTTGGTAAAGCCATTTTGGATTCTGAGGCACGCTAGGCACAGGAAGCCTGGATGCAGTGTCACAACATGGTCACCACTCGCCACTGCGTTTAATACCAGACCCACATCAAGACCCATGTTTGAATCGCTGAGGGAGAGAACTGTAAGTTTTTATTTTTATATTTGTTTAGTATAATTATTTAAAGTCCTAGTGACTGTCTAAGTAAACATAATTACCGCAATATTACAATAGTTGAAGTATTAAACAAAAATCAACCTGTCTCACAACTAGCTTGGATGGGACTTGACCCCACGACCCGGGCGAATGTTATTTTATTAATCTTTAAAACTGTTTACTTATTTGCTTTTAGGGTCTATTCAACAAGCCGGAGCTTACCAGTTTCGAAGGCTTTTACTCATTAAAAGAACAGGCTATATCAGCTACAGATCGCTTGATAGAGGAGGCTACAAATGATCCTAAAAGGCCTATGGTGGAGATATTTGATGAGTTGTCGGACACCCTGTGTAAAGTAGCGGACCTCGCCGAGTTTGTCAGGATTGCTCACCCACAGTCACACTTTGCTGCAGCAGCCGAAGATGCTTGCATTAGTGTTAGTGGAGTTGTAGAAAAGTAAGTATTTCTTGGGCTGTTTTCTTAGGGCTGAATTCCTTCTATGCTGACGTCGGTTGCGTACATTGGTCATGCGTACCAATATGCAATATGTTCTATGTAGCACCAAAATACGCTACGCGCTGCGGACATCAGCGCCATAGTGTGGTGCTACATATAACTTAATGACCGACGTCACCATAGAAGGAATTCAGCCCTTAAAGTATGCTGGATCTTATTTAATCTCGAGCTCTTTTTATTTCATGCTAAAGTTGTCTTGTATAATTTAGTTCAAAACTGAGATGTAATAGGAAACATTGTGAAATACTATATAATTTTTTAAGCAATTAGCATAGTTAGCCTTTGAATCATATTATTATGAGTTTAGCACATTTGGCTGCTGAGCTGTTGACACTATTTCTTTTGTGTGCATCGACACGACGCAAACCGTTCTGCAAGAAAAAGCGCGCCGGCGACGCGATTTTTCACGGCGCTACTAAAATCGCATCTGTATAGGCTCTATGGTACGAAAGTGTTAAGATTAAATACTTCTGACTTTGCTTTTTATTGGACCTTTCTCCATTGAACACCGGACCGGCACGATAATAATATATTTGTTTTTATTATTATCGAAAAATGGACCATTAACAAGCAGCCTGATTCTGCTAGTAATCACAAATTAGTGCATCTTTAGTTTAGATTTAATAACAATACACTATGTTTTTGATAGGTTAAATACACACAAGGGTATATATGAAGCTTTGCGTGATTCTGTAAAACGTGGCACGTCTGGAGATCAGCATTTGGCAGAACTTTTCCTGTTTGACTTCGAACAGAGTGGCATTCAGCTCGAGGAAGGACCAAGGAAAAGGGTAGTGGCCCTCAATGACCTGATCTTGCAAACTGGCCAGCGGTTCATGGCTGGAGCTGCCAAGCCAAGAAAGGTGCCCAGAAAAGCTGTACCTGCTAATATAAGGCAGTTGTAAGTGATCCTTTTATTTGTTCTTCTTGTTATCTAATTTTTCTTAAATGCTTAGACTAAGTTCTTTACTGTTAAATATTAAAGCCTCATTGAGATTGATGTGACCTTTTAGTGGTCTAGAATAGCAATTTAACTTGTCCCTTAGGTGTCTATTATATACAAAAGCATAAAAATGAGTTCAACTAAAAATAGTCAAACTAAAATGTGGCTACACAACTTCGATCAACAATAGTACTAGATGAATTTTTTTTTCAAAATTCAAAATTCAATATCGTTTATTCAATTTAGGTTTGTTTAACAACACTTATGAACGTCAATGAAGCTACGCCATCGGTTCGCAAATCCTACGGCAGGAGACCTTGTAGCGAGAAGAACCGGCAAGAAACTCGCCAAGGGCTATTTTTTTCTCCCTGTTTTAACTTATACAGAGTCGTCAAATTTGAAAAATGACCTTCACATAATAGTAAGGTTACTTTCCATCACAATACAGAATACCGCTTAAATTAAGTACAATTTTGCTTATTACCTAAAACAGTAAACAATTTTCAACTAAACAAGGAATCAAATAGTTTAATGGACACACTAATCTTAATCGTATTCAAATTATATTATAGGATTAATGAAAAGGAAATAGCAAGCTGCGCTGTATATTCAAATTTATAAGTATTAACAAATAAAAGGATTTTTTGAATAAATAAAACAGTTATTAGAAAAATTGCTGTAACTGTAAGACACGGATACCAAAATTACTATGAGACACACCAGCTCGCTCATAAATCCATATAATACTATTATAAACCATATCCCGAACACCTTTAACACAAGTAGACATGAGCAGACCCACCCCACTGGCAGCACCCGTTCACGAGCATGACGCATGAGCCAGCCATCGCTTCGCTCAGGGACTAAATCAAAACTTTCTATGGCACCTTTAAACGGAGAAAAAAGGTTAATAATGTTACGTACTTATGTCATAAATGACAGGAACTACTTATAAATATACGCTCAAGTGGGCTTATATTGCTCGGCCATGTTTGTCACTCTAACTATGTATATAGACCTAAGTGTTATTGTTGGTCGAAGCTACACAATGCTCCATTTGTAGGTACGAAAGGCCCAAATCAAGCAGTTGGTGTTTTACCTTTGAATAAGTCTAAAAAGTCTGTTTCATGTCTCGAAACACGTTAATCTGATTAAGCTACAACAGGGTGCCTACCATCAACTCTTATTGCGATTTTGTTTAGGACCTAAACTGATCTGCTTCGCTTATTCGTACCACGACAGCTTAATATCAATGACAGCGATTCAGTGGTTATTCAATGACATTTCACAGCCGCTAAGCTGTCAGGAACTCTTATTTGACTTATAACCCGGTCGATTTAGCATGTCACCTGCAGGTTATACCCGTCCCTATCTCTCTCCGGGCATGACAGAATCGAGTGAAGGAGACGGGTAGAAGAAATAAGGAGACAAATCGTTCGGTCATTCACATTTAGCAATTCATTTGCGATCCAGTTTTTAGAAGGTCATAGTACGAAAGAAAGCAATTCATTTTAGGTACCTATTCTGCATCGCGCTATTTTTGAATCGCTGTCTTAAAGTTGATGGTAGGCACCCAGGAAAGACTAGTTTCCAAGTCTCATTGATATTGCAGCTTCAGCAGCGAAGGCGAGAGTATAGTGGTGAGCGGAGTGTACGCGGAGTGTAGTGAGGCGGCGGCGCGCGAGGCCGCCTACCGTTTGTACCTCGCGCCCGACTCGCATCAGGAGCAGCTGCTGACCACCACACTCGCCGCCAGGCAGGAGATGGCAGCTATATGCGGGTTCCAGTGCTACGCTGATAGGTGGGTTGGTGTACTATACTATCGGGATAGTATAGTGGTGAGCGGAGTGCGAGGCCGCCTACCGTTTGTACCTCGCGCCCGACTCGCATCAGGAGCAGCTGCTGACCACCACACTCGCCGCCAGGCAGGAGATGGCGGCTATATGCGGGTTCCAGTGCTACGCTGATAGGTGGGTTGGTGTACTATACTATAGGGATAGTATAGTGGTGAGCGGAGTGCAGCGAGGCCGCCTACCGTTTGTACTTCGCGCCCGACTCGCATCAGGAGCAGCAGCTGACCATCACACTCGCCGCCAGGCAGGAGATGGCAGCTATATGCGGGTTTCAGTGTTACGCTGACAGATATGAAGATTATGCTGCATTTACACGAAGCCAATACTTGAGACACCACTCTCCATACAATTTACCAAATACCACTCTTTGATTTGAAAACCGCTGTACTGTAACGCTGTTACTGTAATGCAGCATTTACACGGAGCCAATATTAGAGACAATACACAAAGCCAGTCCACTAACGGCCGATTTCAATAAAATATCCTCAGTAAGAGATAAGTTTACTAAAGATTTTTGCCTAGATATTTCTGTTATATGATGGGAAATAACAACAGTTCTGTTGCCAAGTAACAAGTCCCTAGTAGGCCTCTTACTGAAGATAGATTATTAAAATCGGCCGTAAGACAATAGATTTACTATTGATCACTGGCTTGAGGACGATCCAATGAAGTGGACTGTCTCTATTAACACGATGCCTATAGTGGCCTGGCTTTGTGGATTGTCCGTATAAATGCTGCATTACACAGTGACAGCGTGACAGTACAGCTGTTTGCAAACCCATGACAATATCGTAAGATTCGAAAAATTTATCGCTGTAGATAAACTAGCAACAAAAATCTAAGACTATAGTTTATTTGATTTTCGTAACCTTACAAAACATCCTTTGTCTTAAACAAGTAGTTTGGTATTTATTTATAAGGTGGGAAGAACTTACTACATGTATACGTTTTCCAACAGGGCGATAAAAGCCAGTACAATGGAGACAGCCTCAAACGTGCGCCAGTTCTTAGACATCCTATCGGACAACCTGCACGACCGCGCCCAGATGGACTTCGACGCGATGCTCAACATGAAGCGCCAGGAGACCCCCTACCAGGACCGGCTCATGTGCTGGGACACCCCCTACTTCACGCACAAGGCTAAGACGCAGCTGCTCAACGTTGCCAACTCGGACTTCAGCCCGTATTTCTCTTTAGGCGGCTGTATGGAAGGGCTGAACATGCTCTGCCAGGAGTTGTATGGAATCAGTTTGAATTCCGAAGAAATGTTGCCAGGTATTAATTTTATTTTTACTTTATAGTAGATTGTACAACAAGTGCATAAAACATACCATTTTACCCGAGACGTATATATCCACCCGAGCCGTAGGCGAGGATGGATATACTTAGCATAGATCTTAGCATAGATTTTACTTAGCATAGATCGTAGTCCATAATGCTCTTGAAATACTTATTTCTGACAAAACTAATTAATTTTGCCTAGTTTTATCTATTTAGTAATTTAACATGGATTATGTACAAAATTTGAGAAACAGAATGAAACAACAAGTTTATTCGAAGTTTAATTGCGTGTGTGACTGTTTACCTGACGACCTTTGTCTTAAGCGCGTCACAAACGGTGAAGATGCTATAATATTTTATCTTAAGATATCGTAAGATAAAATATTATAGCATCTTAAACTATCACACACGGTTAAGATACGATATATTTTGGAATCTTTTCACTCTCTCGATATCTGCCCTAGGTAGCAGACGAATATTCTGTAAAACAATCTTATACAGGGTGATCAAAAATGCGCAATTCGGATTTGCTATTAGACTTTAGTGACTAGATGTGTGTGACTTTAGTATTAGACTATAGTGCAGTGCGAACTAAATGGATTACTCAATCAAACTTAGAAGTAGGCGCTACTAGTGTAGCCAATGAAGCTAGTTGACCCCCACAGTAATTCCTCAGTCACAAAAAACTTTACAGCATGATAAAGTATCAATAAATTAAAAGTATGGTATAAATTTCCAAAAAATAATAATAATAGAAGGTTAGGTATTTTTTAATGAAAGTCTTATTTCATTGATATCTTTTTTAGGAAAAATGCTCCTTCTAAACTTTCTTCACCGGACATATTCATGTAACGTATAAAAACAATAATATAAAATATCCAAAAACATATCCCAGCAGAAACACCAAATTTTAATAAAACAATTAAGTGACTTGAACTGAAAAATGTCTCTGTCGAACTTTTTAACGGAATTATACCATTTTTCCAAGCATACTCATGCTTGAAAAAAGTTTTGGATTTTTATCAAGTATCACATACTAGTATAAATAACTCATTTGGTAAAATAAATTTGGACTGAGAAATTACTCGGTTCAATATATAAACAGATTTGTATATTTAGGTATAAATACCTAACTTACGTGTGAGTTTTTTTTTTGATAATTATTTAAAAGTTTATGGCTCATGCTATTTTATAACCCAGCAAAGTTTCATCGACTGAGGAATTAGTGTATGGGTCTCCATACAAAGAATCTGTTCATTGCCTACACTACTACCACCAACCAAAATAATCATTAATAAAATATTCATAAAATTTGTATTTTTTTAAAGGAGATCGGAAAAATTACCATAAATACGAAGTTTAGAAGGGTCAGTGCTGAATAAAGATGCTGTGAGATTCTTTAAAACTCGATCGACAACCTCGACGTTCTTTTACGCTTGACTCTCATTTGTTTGTTATGAAGTAGGGCTATTTAGTTTTTTATTTTAATTAATTTGTCAAATTTTTAACCGACTTCAAAAATTTAAAAGGAGGAGTTATCTATTCGTCGCGTTTTTTTTAATTATATGTATGTACACCGATTACTCGAAGATGGCTGAACCGATTGAAATGATTCAAACGTTATAACATCAGATATTTTCCCAAGTTGGTCCCATTTTTCGAAATTTTGAAATCGGTTCAGTAGTTTTCAGGTTATCTTGAAAATACTGTCGTTTTCGTTACCACTTCATATGAATTTAAGACGGATGTTCAACTATCATACCTATTTACCAGGATATACGAAAATTGCCTGCATGATGCACTAAAAAGAGTGAAATAAAAATTATTTTTATAAAAAATAAAACCTCCTTCAAAAAATCCACCTAAAACTAAAACGTAAGTACTTTGAAGTCGGGCGGGTCTAAACAACAACACAACAACAACACAAAAAACAAAAAAAATAACAGGTTTCACGCCCGACTTCAAAGTACTTACGTTATTAGAGGTATTATTGTTTACTTTTAGGTGGATTTTTTTGAAGGCGGTTTTATTTTTTTTAAATACGCCTGGGTACAAGTAGCGGCACGTATCTCGATAGTCGTCGAAGCCGGGGCGGGCCGCTAGTTCTCTCTATGCCCAGCACCGAAAACGGGACAACCTGTATACACATCTTTTCGTATCCAAAATATATAATAGGTCTTTACCTATGAAATTGCCGTTTTGTATGGAGATTTCTGTAATTATTTTTTTTTCCATACTAACGTTTTTGTTATTATTTAACGACTAATATTAAGTAAATTTACAAAATTTTACACACATATTTATGGATATTTTAACTACTAAATGACACATTCGTTAAGAGAAAAAAAATTTTTTTCACTAAGTTACTACTAATAAAGTACGAAATTCTGGAAACAAAAATAGTCGTAACTTTCGGAATAAGTTTTTTCTATGTAAATAATCAAATATCGTGGTTATTAAATTATCAAAAGTTGCTCGATACGGTCTTAATGTAACGCAATATTAAAGAAATTATATATTTCTAATATTATAAAAGTTGTTAAGTTTTATGTACAAAAGAAAAAAACGGCAATTTCATATGTAAAGACCTATTATTTCGTATGTTAAGATAGTATCTTAACATGCAAAATATATATTTCCGTATCTTAACATACGAAATATATATTTTGCCGTATCGCCTAGCATCTTAAGATACTTAATATGAAAATATGTGTTATCTTCGGCGTGTGTGATGGTCCATTGAATAGTATGGCCAGCGATATTCTATGATAAGATAAAATATTATAGTATCTTCACCGTCTGTGACGACCTTTAGAATCTGTGACATAGACGAAGATTTTACTTTATGCACTAGAGCATAAAAAGTGATTTTATGCAGCCTATACCCAACATAAACACGAACTTTACGAGCATAAGAAGTGAAATAATTATTTTAATACAGTTGCTCAAAAAGTGGCGTATTGCAGGGACCTATAGCGTTCGGGATGTGGGCTATTACACACTCGAACTTTTTCTTTACCTTTCCCGAACTCGTGCGTTTTCTTTCCCAACTGTCAAAATATTGTCTATTAAAAAGAAAAAATCAACCACGAAGTTTTTACAAAAAAAAAAACATAGAAGTTTTTATGATTCATGCAAATATTTCTAAAAAGAAGCTTCTAATTTGTTTCAATAACAGATTTAAAAGTAATTTTAATTATACATTAAATTAATATTAGTATCGGCCAAATTAAATTTATGAATATAAAAAATACATAAAATTGGCTGTATGACCACAGATTACTAAATATGGTATGACGTGCACTATTTACCATAGTATCTGCTTATAGGAGTTTGCGCAAGTAAGTGAAAAGAAAATGAAGGACCTTAATTCTTAATTTTCTAAATTAGTTTTTTCTGGTTTTTATTGTGGTAGGTACTTAGTATGGTGGAATTAGTGCAATAATGTGGCTTTAATGGAAAACGATGTGGTAAAAGAGAGAAATAAGGAAAGGCGCTCCTGTAGGATTCGGATTGGTTTTGTTAGGTTTCATTTCATTTCATCTCATTTAATTTAATTTTCATTTCATATCAATAAAAAAAATCTACTGAAGCCTTGGCTGTATGATCATAGTTTCCTTTGCCAACCCAGAATGGGTGAAGAAAACAAAAAAAAAGTCTCTGCTTATATTCTTTTACGATTAGTTAGTTGAGTTTATTGTGTTTTAATATTTTATTAAATTGCTTAATTTTTTCGCAACTGTATTAAAAATAGTTGTTCAGTACACGTGCGGAACTGTCATTGCAACTTGTTCCGACTGTCAACCCTCACCTTCGGCTGCGCCTCGGCTCGGGTAGACATTTGTCGGAACTCTTTGCAATGACAGGCTTTCCGCACTTGTAATGAAATCTACTATTTCATTTTTATCGATTGTCAAAATATATTTCGTGTGTGAGGGTCTTCGATCAATAATAATATGTACCTACGTCTAGATACATAGTTGGAGTGACAAATATGGCCGAGTGATATACGCGCACTTAAACGTATAACTATAAGTAGTTCCTGTCATTTATGACGTAAGATCGTAACATTATTAACCTTTTTTCTCCGTTTAAAGGTGCCATGGAAAGTTTTGATTTAGTATGCTGGCAAACAGCCCGTTAGAAGTATTAGGCAAATTTGACGCTTCTCCTTACGACTCCGTAGCTCAGCATTGGTTGGTTAAAGCAATCGCCCGGACAGTGGAAGGTTGTGGGTTCGAGATCCCACCCATTGGAGGTAGTTGTGAGATGGGTCGATTTTTTGTGATACTTACTTCATTTTTATGTTTACTTTATAGACAAAGAAAGAATACATTCTTTCTGATATTAGAACGACTATTTGGTTTGCTAAAAATGGTACTGAACCCACTTATACCGCACTGCTTCCATCGCACCACAGTATGAGCAGCCAAATATGAACTTAATCTCGTGCACTCTAGATATACTTTCGCTTGCGGCAAGCTCGTTTACCGCGCGCTGTCTGCTATTTTATAGCACGATATTAAGTCCATATTTGGCTGCTCATACTTTGGTTGGGTGGGAGCACAGCCGTCTCTATCGTCTTCTACAAACCATGCTATGATACGGAACGGCAACATTGCTGTGAACCGGTTTACTCCTCTGAGTACTAAATCCTATGGAGGTGGCATCCTACGAAAAAGTGAGGTGTAAGTAAGTCACAATGTAAGAAAATCTTGGAATTCAATTTTAAACTACTTCTAATTGTCATATTAATCGGTCCGTCAAAATTGGTCCAGCCGTTTCAGAGATTAGCTTGTTCCAAACAGACACACAGACAAAAATTGTAAAAAATGTCATTATGGTATATGTACCGTATATTTAATCATATGCACGTCGTAAAAAGCGGTTATTTAATGTTAAAAACAGACACTCCAATTTTATTTATTTGTATAGATGTATAGAAGATATGCCCTCTCCATAGGATTCAGTACTCGAGGTTTACTCGCTGTTTACCTGTCAAACGGTGCAAACGGTGTCAAATCGGTTCACTTAAAACTACGTTGCCAACTTTATGCGCATGGCTTGTAGAAGACGATAGACGAAGACTGTGGTGGGAGCGATGCGGTATAAGTTTGCTAAGACCTTTACCCTTGACCATTGCGATTCATTTGTCAGGCGAGTCGTGGTCTCCGGACGTGTACAAACTAGGCGTGGTGCACGAGAGCGAGGGTTTGCTCGGCCACATATACTGCGACCTGTACGAGCGGCCCGGCAAGCCGCACCAGGACTGCCACTTCACCATCCAGGGGGGGAAGCTGCTGACCGATGGTTCATACCAGGTAAATGATAATACCTTTAATAGGGTTCTAATCGCAGAACACAATAAAGAGATAAGAAGGGGCATGGCAAGTATTATGTAATGAAAAGTGTGGATTATGAAAAAAAAAAATATGTAGCTTACTCCCGCAAAAACACAACATGCAAGATGCACCGCCCGCCCGCCCGCAGAAAATTGCACATGCACACCACGAAAATATTGCACACAGGAGCGCGTGTCTATACGCATTACAACTAATACAAGTATGGCACGACCGCGCTCGTGAGATAAAAAGTGTGTATGACTGCTTCTTATTTTTATGTCCTTGTAAACTCTTAGGCCTCATTTCCACCTGCAAGTAAACTTCTGCGATAAATGTCCGACAGTCTGTCCGATAGCAACTTGCAAGTGTAAACTTTATAGTTTGGTTACTGTCGGACATTTATCGCAGAAGTTTACTTGCAGGTGGAAATGAGGCCTTACTGTAGAGTTGTCGACCTTATAAACTGGCACTTAACTCAATGTTTATTGTTCCAGAACCCCATAGTGGTAGTGATGCTATCTCTGAGCGGAGGTCACCGCTCCGGGCCGGCATTGCTGTCCGCCGCCGCTGTCGACAATCTGTTCCACGAGTTCGGGCACGCCCTGCATTCCATGCTCGGCCGGGCCAAGTACCAACACGTGGCGGGAACTAGGTGTCCTACCGACTTGGCTGAGCTGCCTTCGGTGCTGATGGAGTACTTCGCCTCTTGTCCGTCAGTAAGTTAACTATATCAACAGGTTCAATGGTTGGCCCAGGCCTTATCATGCTGTCTGCCGCCGCTGTAGACAATCTGTTTCACGAGTTCGGGCACGCCCTGCATTCCATGCTCGGCCGGGCCAAGTACCAACACGTGGCGGGGACCAGGTGTCCCACCGACTTGGCTGAACTGCCTTCGGTGCTGATGGAGTACTTCGCCTCTTGTCCTTCAGTAAGTGTACTATATCAACAGGTTCATTGGTTGGTCCAGTTGCCGCTGTCGAAAATCTGTTCCACGAGTTCGGGCACGCCCTGCATTCCATGCTCGGGCGGGCCAAGTACCAACACGTGGCGGGGACCAGGTGTCCCACCGACTTGGCAGAGCTGCCTTCGGTGCTGATGGAGTACTTCGCCTCTTGTCCTTCAGTAAGTGAACTATATCAACAGGTTCATTGATTGGTCCAGTTGCCGCTGTCGACAATCTGTTCCACGAGTTCGGGCACGCCCTGCATTCCATGCTCGGCCGGGCCAAGTACCAACACGTGGCGGGGACCAGGTGTCCCACGGTTTTGGCAGAACTGCCTTCAGTGCTAATGGAGTATTTCGCCTCGTATCCTTCAGTAAGTAAACTATATCGACAGGTTCGTTGGTTGGCCCAGGCCCCAGGCTACATTCTTATCAGTTGAATCCGACTCGAAGCCTAGTCCCAACGCGTGGCGGGAACAAGGTGTCCTACCGACTTGGCAGAGCTGCCTTCGGTTCTGATGGAGTACTTCGCCTCTTGTCCTTCAGTAAGTGAACTATATCAACAGGTTCAATGGTTGGCCCAGGCCTTATCATGCTCTCCGCCGCCGCTGTCGACAACCTGTTCCACGAGTTCGGGCACGCCCTGCATTCCATGCTCGGCCGGGCCAAGTACCAACACGTGGCGGGGACCAGGTGTCCTACCGACTTGGCTGAGCTGCCTTCGGTGCTGATGGAGTACTTCGCCTCTTGTCCGTCAGTAAGTTAACTATATCAATAGGTTCAATGGTTGGTCCAGGCCTTATCATGCTGTCCGCTGCCGCTGTAGACAATCTGTTCCACGAGTTCGGGCACGCCCTTCATTCCATGCTCGGCCGGGCCAAGTACCAACACGTGGCGGGGACCAGGTGTCCTACTGACTTGGCTGAACTGCCTTCAGTGCTAATGGAGTACTTCGCCTCGTGTCCTTCAGTAAGTGTACTATATCAACAGGTTCATTGGTTTGCCCAGGCTGCAGCCTTATCAGTTGAATCCGGCTCGAAGAACCAAACATTATTCGCAAGGAATTTCACATTAGTCTCAGTTTAGTTAAACGGATCTGAGGGGCTACCGACCGGCGAAAATACGGATATGAGCATGGGCTCCATTTGACATTTGAAGACCATATTATGCCCATATAAGGACATATTATGGACTTCAAATGTCAATTCATGCTCGGGCGGGCCAAGTGCCAACACGTGGCGGGGACTAAGTGTCCTACTGACTTGGCTGAACTGCCTTCGGTGCTGATGGAGTACTTCGCCTCTTGTCCGTCAGTAAGTGAACTATACCAACAGGTTCATTGGTTGGCCCAGGCCTTATCATGCTCTCCGCCGCCGCTGTCGACAACCTGTTCCACGAGTTCGGGCATGCCCTGCATTACATGTTTGGCCGGGCTAAGTACCAACACGTGGCGGGGACCAGGTGTCCCACGGTTTTGGCAGAACTGCATTCAGTGCTAATGGAGTATTTCGCCTCGTGTCCTTCAGTAAGTAAACTATATCAACAGGTTCGTTGGTTGGCCCAGTCCCCAGGCTACATTCTTATCAGTTGAATCCGACTCGAAGCATAGTCCCAACGCGTGGCGGGAACAAGGTGTCCTACCGACTTGGCAGAGCTGCCTTCAGTGCTAATGGAGTACTTCGCCTCGTGTCCTTCAGTAAGTGAACTATATCAACTGGTTCATTGGTTGGCCCAGGCCTTAACATGCTGTCCGCCGCCGCTGTCGACAACTTGTTCCACGAGTTCGGGCACGCCCTGCATTCCATGCTCAGCTGGGCCAAGTACCAACACGTGGCGGGGACTAGGTGTCCCACCGACTTGGCAGAGCTGCCTTCGGTGCTGATGGAGTACTTCGCCTCTTGTCCTTCAGTAAGTGTACTATATCAACAGGTTCATTGGTTGGTCCAGTTGCCGCTGTCGACAATCTGTTCCACGAGTTCGGGCACGCCCTGCATTCCATGCTCGGCCGGACCAAGTACCAACGCGTGGCGGGGACCAGGTGCCCCACTGACTTGGCAGCCTCTTGCCCTTCAGTAAGTGAACTATATCAACTGCACGCGTAGCATGACAAACCACTGGATATAGACCACATATCATGGACTTTAAATGTCAATTCATGCTTGGGAGGGCGAAGTACCAACACGTGGCGGGGACTAGGTGTCCTACCGACTTGGCTGAGCTGCCTTCAGTGCTGATGGAGTACTTCGCCTCTTGTCCTTCAGTAAGTGAACTATATCAACAGGTTCATTGGTTGGCCCAGGCCCCAGGCTACATTCTTATCAGTTGAATCCGACTCGAAGGACCAAACATTATTCGCAATTTGTAAAACATCCTCTATTAATAGCAAATTCACATTAGATGTGTCAGGCCCGTATTATAGAGTAATACTCAAGTGGAGATCTCTGTTCAAGTACAATTAGAAAGGGATGCAAATACATGCAACGAATACATTCATCCCTTGCTAACTATACTTGAGAAGAGATCTCCACTTGAGTGTCGTTCTATAATACGAGCCTCAGTTTAGTTTAACGGATCAGAGGGGCTACCGACTAAAAATATGGATATGAGCATGGGCTTCATTGGACATTTGAAGACCATATTATGCCCAAATATGGACATATTATGGACTTAAATTGTCAATTCAAGCTTAGGAGGCCAAAGTATCAACACGTGGCGGAGACCAGATGTCCCACGGACTTAGCCGAGCTGAATTTAGTGCTGATGGAGTCATCTTGTTCTTCAGTAAGTGAATTATATCAACAGGTTAATTGGTTTCGCAACGGGCTAGGATTGCCATTGCATATGCACGCAAATCGGCCGATTTGCGTGCATATCTATAGGTTTGGCGAGCGTGCTCGGCCAACGACCGCGGCGATCCTGTCCTGTAGCCTTAAGACATGTGATTGTCTGAACTGGCAGACAACAGACGGTTCACAAAGTTGTAATGTTAGGATACAATAGATGCTAAATAGCCGAGCGTTGTTTCCAGGTGGTGAGACGGTTCGCGAAGCACTTCCAGACGCGGGAGCCCATGCCGGAGCAAATGCTGCACCGGCTGTGCGCCTCCAAGTACCTGTTCGGGGCCAGCGAGATGCAGCTGCAGGTCAGTGCGAGAATTAATTACCTACCAATATCATTACATTTCGGTATGAAATCATCGGATCAAACCAATTATTTGAAGGTGCACTCAATTTCCAATAAAACATGTATATCGACGGGGTAGAGTCAAAGAGCCATACATTATTTTCACTATTTATACATTATTTCACTCATGCTCTGAAATGTTAACATTCCATGTTATAAAAAAATCGTAACTCCTCTTATTTCGTGAGAAAAGTTTTATACAAGCCTTGTTCTGGAAGCTATTTGCATGCGAGCTTCCCGTACTCGGCTGTAATGGACTATTTTAAAAAAATATTAGTGAAAAGCTTAAAATAAATCCTACTAATATTATAAATGCGTAAGTTTGTGAGTATGGATCTATGTATGTTTGTTACTCATTCACGCAAAAACTACTAAACGGATTTGGTTGAGATTTGGCTCACAGATAGCCTGGATTAAAACAATGACTTTTTATTCCAATATATATAAATAAACGCGTTCATGATCAGTTATCAGCGGAAAGCACAAAGCTTCCGGGTTCTTAGAGCCCCCGCAAACTACAGACTTTCTATCGGCCGATAGTTTAGTCGGGCTCTTAATCAGAATGAAGATGTATGCAAGTGCGCCCGCATACTAGAACGATTCGGTATTGCATTCAAACTAACTAGATAGATGGATAGATAGATAGATAGATAATCACTTTATTTTCTTACTACAGACACACACATATTCATTAAATATAAGACATAGGTATTCACATATAAGAGTAGGTAGCACTATATTACAAACAAGAATAGAAAGCACAAATTAGACCTAATAGGACAAAAAGTTCCAAATAAAAATGTACGTGTGTGCCGCAGCAGTACTCAATGGTCGCAGCTCAGCGTCATATTACTTGCAATACAAGCAAATTGCTGATTTTCAGCTGAGACCGAGAGTGAATGCCTGTGCCATAAATGAAATCGAATTTAAATTACGAAATACTAAAGACTAGAACTAGTCTAGTAACTAGAAAGTCTGCAGTGTGCGGGGACTCTTAAAGTTAAGGAAGGTATCCTTGTAGGTGTTCTACTCGGCGCTGGACCAGCAGTACCACGGGCCGCGGGCCCCGGCCAGCACCACGGACGTGCTGCGCGCCGTGCAGCGCCAGTACTACGGCCTGCCGTACGTCGACAACACGGTCAGCAACTGTTGTTTATATTTGATACTAGCTGACCCGGCAAACGTTGTTTTGCCATATAAATTTTATTGGACACGAACTTCGTATCACCTGCCTGACACAATGTCACTTATTAAAAAAAAAGAAATCCTAAGCGGCAAAAATGTCAGTGATTACATACTCTTTGACATACCTTCTCTTTGGAAGCGGCTAAGAAATGACAGTTGTGTGAAGTATGACAGTTTAACGGTTTTCTATACAAAATTACCATTTTTATTTTATAATTTTCCTGGATAAAAAGTAGCCTATGTTACTCTCCAGCTCTCAAATTATCTCCATACCGAAAATCTCGTCGATCCGTTGCTCCGTTTTGACGTGAAAGACGGACAAACAAACAAACAAACAAACAAACAAATAAACAAACAAACAAACACACTTTCACATTTATAATAATAGGTCTTTACATATGAAATTGCCGTTTTTTTCTTTTGTACATATAAATTAACAACTTTTATAATATTAGAAATATATAATTTCTTTAATATTGCGTTACATTAAGACCGTATCGAGCAACTTTTGATAATTTAATAACCACGATATTTGATTATTTACATAGAAAAAACTTATTCCGAAAGTTACGACTATTTTTGTTTCCAGAATTTCGTACTTTATTAGTTGTAACTTAGTGAAAAAAATTTTTTTTTCTCTTAACGAATGTGTCATTTAGTAGTTAAAATGTCCATAAATACGTGTGTAAAATTTTGTAAATTTACATAATATTAGTCGTTAAATAATAACAAAAACGTTAGTATGGAAAAAAAATAATTACAGAAATCTCCATACAAAACGGCAATTTCATAGGTAAAGACCTATTATTAGTATGGATACTATTCTGAAACATTGTTGCTCAACTAAACTCAAACAACACATGCACACACACAGGCACTCACACATAAATACACACGCGCACACAGAAACACACACAAGCGCGCGCTCATACACACACGCACACACACACCTGGGCCTGCACTAAATCACCTATTTCAGTTAACCATTGTAAAAGCGTGGTTTTTTTTCAATTAAATTACTCTTTATTACTAGATCATGTTTTGGGGTGGAGGGTTGATAACCTGAGACACAGGTTCTGTACTAGTTCAGGTGTCATCCCGCCATAATCAATTTTATTATACTAGACATAAGTTATTGTAAGGTACATTGTAAAAATTGTAAGGTTATATAGTTAGTATTATAGTATATATATAGTTTTTATAACTTTTATTTTAGCAGGAGTATTCAGGTTGTTTGCCAGCTGTTTCTTTTCAAGATTGTTTTACATAATAACGGCTTTTAGAGGAATGCTTGGTATTAAGTAGAGATTAGAGCTATGATGACCCTTTAAAGCTGTGTAAATATTCACTTTCCAATGAGTTTATTCAATCAAAAGATTGAAATAAAAATAATGCTACTAGTATTCTAATATATCGTTATCGTTATCTAGTGTATAACCAGCTGTGTTTTGCAAATCCTTAAATAGAAAGGACATTAAGGGCGTCCGCTGCGTCAGGCAGGCGTGATCACAACGCGTAATCGCGTGGCGCGTAGTAAATTCATCAAAATACAAGAGCACCGCTAGCGCGCGGCGCGTACTCCTGTATTTTACCAGGGGGGTGTCACTCCGCAGTTTAGGCAGGGGGGGCTCACTCTGCAATTCAATCGAATACGCGCTGTCTACCGCGAGGTAGAGAATAGGCGGGTGTCACGCGCGCTCACCGCTCAGTTGTGCATGCGACGCCACGCGAGAAAGAAGTTACTTATTTTACTTTCGCCACACTTTCGCGCCAAAACACACGTGTGTTACCATATGGTTTTACCCATAGCAAAATCCGTAATATTAATATTATTGTGCGGCCTTCGGTAAAGGTACTTAAGTTTTTTTGTGTGACTATACTGTCTTATTCTAAGTATCTATAATACTTAATGATCCGAATATTTGATTTAAGGACCCCCGGACCCACCTTAGCATAGGTAATTACGACAAAAAATAAAAATTGACAAAGCTATTCTCGCTTTTATACCTACATAGCTAGGTTAGGTACCTACGAATAATTATTATTTGGGAAAAATAATCAATAGGAAGTAGCTGTAGCACTTTTAAAATAAGTACCTACCTACCAAATTACAAAATATCTACCTATTTTCTGTCTTACAATAATGTAATAACTGTGAATGCTCTAATAACCAATGAGCTACGGAGTCGTTACGGCCTGGCCACGAAAATGCGCGGCGGCCGGCGGCGGCGACACGGCGACGAGCGAATTGCGCAATCATTGCGCGCTCGCAACAGTCGTCTAATCAAATAAGTCAATGAGACGCACCAAACGGATGCGCAATTCACTCGTCGCCGTCGCCGCCGCGCCTATTCGTGGCCAGGCCGTTAGAGTATTCGCCCGGACAGTGAAAGGTCGAGGGTTCGAGCCCCATCGGAGCTAGTTGTGATGTGAGAAGGGACGACTTTTTCTCATACCTACTTCATTCTCAATTTTTTCAGTAATAAAAATTGAATTGTGAATGCAAAGAAGTAAAAATAAAAGATCTAAACTGTCTGTATTTAAAAATCATTTGCGTTATTTGTTGTTCCTTTTACCACTTACCTGCTTACTTCGTCGTTACATTGCAGTCGAGTCGACCGGCGACCCTACGCGGCAACCAAGACCACCCAAAACCAATTTGGCTTAAGCGTTTCCGAGTAATAGAAGCGTATTACGTACAGCTAAGGTTCAATTTCGCTTGTAATGATCGGTAAATTAGTTAGGCAGGCGAGCGGGTGCAAATTATTTTAGACCTAATTGTCGCGTGGACAAGATTGATAATTTATTGTAACTGTTTCGGAAGTGAGCCTTCTGCTACAAATATTATTCTGTGGTTTAGGTACGTTCGGCCGGCGCGCCTGCCGGGCAGGCGTATGGCAGAAGGATGCCGCTCGGCTCGTACGCTCCACGTTCGCGCGTAGAACGATCGATAATTTCTGTGATTTTTGTGCACCGAACAATGACCTCTAAACGTTCTTATAATCCGTATATAAGATACTGTTGTGTTGACGAGTGTCTGAATAAAAGAAATAAGAAAAGAAACAACAAAACCGAACTCGCAAGTCGCTCGCAAGTCGCAACCCTAACCAGCGAGCGAGCTGTTTGAGACATTCATAGAAATAGAAACGCTCGCGCGTAGATATTGGGTACAGTTTTGTTTGCATGCGCGAACTCTAGGTTATTATAACAATAGGCAAGTGATGACAAAGCAACCGGAACGGACTTTATTTCCACGCAGAAAGATTTATTTTTATTTGAATGAGCTTGCAGAGTGAGTCTTCTGTGCCTTAGCACTATTATTTATTCTGTGATTTTACTACGCGCGCGCGACTACGCGTCGTGATCACGCCTGACGCAGCGGGCGCCCTAAACCAGTGGTGGGCAAACTTTCTTGATAAGAAGCCAGAAAGTCGAGGGCCAGAACCATTGAAAAAAAATGCATTTTGTATTGAAAGTTTTGAACCGCAACAGATGAACTACGCAGCTAGTCTGGCTGGATTCTTTACCTATGCACCTATTAGTCTACTTTAAACTTCTGGACCGTAAAAATATAATTTATCTCGGGCCAAATACTATTCATTTCGAAGGACCATTCATTCCGGTGGGCCGCATTAAAAGCTTTCGCGGGCCGTAGTTTGCCCGCCACTGCCCTAAACTGTTTCTCTTCGCGTGTCCCAGGCGTGGCAGCACCGGTTCAGCCACCTGGTGGGCTACGGCGCGAAGTACTACTCGTACTTGATCTCGCGCGCGACCGCGTGGAGCGTGTGGCGGTCGTGTTTCGCGGGCGAGCCGCTCAGCCGCGCGCAGGGCGACCGCCTGCGAAACGCCGTACTGCGGCATGGCGGCGCCACGCACCCACAGGTATAAAATATAGTAGAATTATTCTTAATTCTTCACATCATCATCATCATTTCAGCTGTACGACGCCCACTGCTGGGCATAAGCCTCCACCAAGGATCTCCACAACGATCGGTCCTGCGCTGCCCGCAACCAGCGGCTTCCCGCGACCGTGACCAGATCGTCGGTCCACCTTGTAGGGGGCCTGCCCACGGAACGTCGTCCGGTTCGCGGTCGCCATGCGAGAACCTTTCCGCTCCAACGGCCATCGGTTCTCCGTGCTATGTGTCCCGCCCACTGCCACTTCAACTGAGCAATCCTTCGAGCGATGTCGGTCGTTTTAGTTCTCCTGCGGATCTCATCATTTCTGATTCGATTGAGCAGGGAAATACCAAGCATCGCTCTCTGCATTGCTCGCTGGGTGACCTTGAGCCTTCTTATGAGACCCATAGTTAAAGACCACGCACGTCTCGCTTCCATAAGTCATAACTGGCAACACACACTGGTCAAAGACCTTAGTCTTGAGACATTGAGGAATTTTGAACACGAATATATGCCGGAGCTTCCCAAACGCTGCCCGTATTCTACACACCGAGACTTTTTTACAGCGATGCAGCAAAACGTTCACCCGCTCTACTAATAGCAACATTACAATTGCGATTTAAAATTAGCAGTATTCAAATTGCTCGTGACCATACACGGAGTCACAAACTTGCACTTCATACTTATCACTGTACAGTCATGCACGAGCAATAATATGTAAACAACATAGAAGTTTGACACATTGAATCGTTCCAAAACAAAGATATCTGTGCAACACAAATCATTCAATGTTGTAATGTGACATAGTTGTATGTTGTTGACATATTATTGCTCGTGATTGTACACGTGTTTCGCATCCACCGGGGGCATCCTCAGGAGTTCTTAGACCGCACACCAAAATGACTAAGTACATTAAACAAACAACTGAAACTACCTCCACTCTTACATTATGCTTTGCAATTTCAGAAACTTTTGAATGACTACCTAGGCGCGCCAGTAACCCCCCACTCGCTGGCAGCCGCGCTGGCAGACGAGCTGGACTGCCATAGGGACCACCTCAACACCGTCCTGTCTATGATCGACAAATGAACAACACTTCAATAAACTTACTTGCCTTATTCTTCTCTTCACTGATACTGTGATCTGTGACCTTTCAATCTGTATTGTGGTGAAGAAAACCAGTGATTTAGTGTGTAAGCTTCCCGATTGCGCGAAAGCAGACCTTGAGAAATTTGGCATTACTTCGAGGAATTTGTGACTATGTAGCGTTTATTTCTGCATCTGAGCGTGTTCAAACTCCAAGTGAATTTTTATTGTAAGTCCTTTAAAACATTGTTATGACTTAGAGACATTTTAAACCCTATAGCTAAATGTTACATATTTTGTATTGATGGACATGGGATATATTTTGCTTTGCATGACTGTGATAGACAGTAAGTTCTTTCTAGATCTAGCTAAATAATTCATTACTTCCAGGGTAAATGTAAATTAGTAAAATTCTGACTTCAATGGAATTAAATTCTGTAATGTGTGTCGTTGGTTAGGGTGGTATTCCATTTATCAAAGATCTGTGTCCAAGAAATTGGACGTCAATAAATTTGACGTCGAATGTAAGAAATTGGACGTCAAAGTCGTCCAATATGCATCCAATTTCTTGGATCAAATGCATATTGGACAAAGATCTTTGACAAATGGAATACCACCCTTAGGAAGGTATATTTTAGAGAATATTGAAAAGTTGTAAATATTTTAATTTGTACAAATTATGGACATAAACTATTTAAAATAATATCAAGGAATTTGATATTCGTTGTTTTAAAGTACTGCGTGGATTCATTATATAAAGAGTAAACCGTTTATTTTTAATTACTTCACAAGGTGATGTCATGCAATAAAAATAGATCGGTTGTCGATAGGTCCTTGTTATTGTTAATTCAGAAGAAAAACTTTAAAACATCTCTCAATAGATCTTTTAGTGTAAATAGAAAATTTTGATATTTATTTCTTAGTTAGATGGTTTAATGAGGAATCAAAAATAAAACAACCTAGTAAAATTATAAATAGAGTTTTAATTATTTATCCTCCAGCATGGTTTATAAAAAGTGAATGCATACATTTCATAACTCATAACCCATTTGTGGATATTTTATATTGTCATTCTATGCAATAACGAAAATAATAAAGGCCATTAATGTAGTAGGTAATTAAATAAAGTGAAACTCTTCATCAACACAACCATATACTTGAAATTTAATCTTCCAATTTAAACATAATAATATTATGCGTATGTATCGATCGTAAATAACTCGCCGTGTATAGACTGAGACAAATTGTTTCGTTACCTTTTTGAGCGCGTAAACTAAGCCGGTCTTACCGCTGGACTGGACCGCAAGACGCGGAGACGAGACGTATCTCCCATACATTTGTATGATGGTGACTCTACGCTATCAGTATCCGACATGTCACACTATACAAACGACTCATCTCCGCGACTGAAGTCGTATACCAATCGTCTATAAGTTATTTATGTAATGTAAGAAAGGTCTTAGCCCACTTATCCACCAAACCAAAGTATGAGCAGCCAAATATGGACTTAATATCGTGCACTGTAGATGAACTTTACAGTAACAATCTAAAATAGCAGACAGCGCGCAGTAAGCGAGCTTGCCGCAAGCTAAAGTCCATATTTGGCTGCTCATACTTTGGTTGGTGTGAGAAGTGCGGTATAAGTGGGCTAAGGCCTTAAACCACAGTGGCATAACTACAGGGTGCCAAGTGCCCGAATCCAGCAAACAAGTTTAAAAAAGGAAATACGAATTCTTGTGTAATAAGTAGTGAATTTGCCACGGGACACAAACGGTATAGTTACACCACTGAAATCAATATTTCCGTAACTTTATTCTGTAGTAATCATCCGAAAAAAATTAAGATATGTAAAAAAATATTTTTTACTCAACGTTAGCTTTAATTTATTGTTATTACTTTAGAGAAGCTACACGACCAAAAGGTTAGTCTCTGCCTATTATAGGCATGTTAACTAACTACAAAGGTGTATCCTTATTAGCCAGTGACCGGAGGAAGATCGATTTTCTAATATCACACTTTATGTTCTAGGTTACAACTATTTAAAACCTAACCCGCGAGTTGACATTTTCTCAGCTATCTATCTAGTCAAGTAACATTTTTCAGTACACTAATATTTACAAGTCTATCTATGAAATAGTTGAATATTGTAAGAAATTCGCTTTTTAGTCCTGAAACGGTTACAATATTAAAAATGCTATTAATTTAATAGTTTAGAATATTGTTTAGTAGTAATGGAAAAGACGTGTTATAATAGAAGTTTTGAAAATATATAATATAAAAAAAAATTAAATATCGTCTTTATTGGGGTTGGCATAATGTCTATTAAGACAAACCCCTTTCAAAATATTAGAATAAGTAAGTGTAAGCACCAGTTCAAAATAAAGAGATTTCGCCATCCTGCCATTTTGACAAATGCCTAAAATTAAATATAATCAGTAATATACATGGGTTCAAACAATCGTCAATTATTATTGGTCGTAGTCTATGTCTAGATGATGCCAAGTATTTTTTTTGTCATGGGAAACTGTTTTTTTATATAAAAGTAAAGTCAATTTATATCTTTAAATGTTTTAAACAAAAAGACAACTTACGCGTTTTTCGAATGAATCCAAATTGTATATAAAAATGTCATTGAGACTAGATTTTATCGGACCAAAGTAAAAGCTTTGAGGGAAATTAAATATTGTAGGCAATCAGACTTCACATCAAGCTTTAAAGTTCGTTTATATCTACAGACACATTCCGTGGCAGACAAAAATAATATTGTTTTATACCATGTCAATAGGCGTATTCACAACTAGCGCGTGCGAGCCGAGCGTGTCCCATAAACAAAACTGTTGTCTGTGTGGTTTCGTGCTGGTAGATATAAACGAATCTTTAGACGTTGACCCTGAACGTAAGGACGCGTTCGTACACGTACGTAAAAAGAGCGTTTTCATAGTGCCATCTATTGAGTTTTAACGTATAGTCCACTACATTTAAGCGCAAAATAATGAAAGTAAACAAAGTTTCTCTTCTAAAATTAAGACGAGACGTCGGGAAAAATAATCTTCAGGGTCACAAGATCTTTCTGAAATCAATTAAAGCAAATAAACAATACTGACATAAATTCATAATTTATTTCATAATATGTTTTCCTCTATTCATTCTAACCTGAACATAATATGTTGGATTGAGAGAAACAGTATATTGACCTCGTTACCTGTCCACTTATTTTTATCGGTCGTATCTCGTTTTTTCAATGTGCTCATTTATTAGACCGTTCGTAAGGCGCATTTTTTTTTTGAGTTCATATTTTATGGTTTCTCATTCTCGTAAGACAGTCTGCAATTTATACATGTACTTTAAGGCATCGTAAGTTTTGGTTTTGGATAGCTAAACGCTCATTTTCACTGGTCGATATACAGCATACGGGAAGTCCCCGCAGACGAGGAACCGAGTAATAAAAATGTTTATAACGCGGTCGATTAACCGCCTGCGGGGTATCACCACAGTGCACGTAATAGACCAAATATATGAAAAATTCATACGATTTTGTAATCTAATTTCCGACTAATGAAAACTGTTCCCATTATGCGGAACCTATGGCATGTTACAAAAACCTCCCGTATCCCGCATACGAGTCTAATCGACTAATGAAAATGAGCCTTTGCAGGGTTGGACTGTATCTAGCGGCACGAACATCACTTTCCTACGCTGCTATCCTTTACTGTCGCTCAAACCGTTATTGGCTAAAGCGGAAAAGAGAGCGGCAGGCTTATTACCAAAACAAGCAACCAGTTGCTAATTGTACAATTCCAACGCGACTGCTACTAGTTGCGGTTGGTTTGCAATCGGTACATTACGGTACAGTACCTTTCATGCAATTTTAGTTCACAAATCGCTCGCTTGTGGCGCTATCGTAGCGATCTATAATACCCAAAGTATTAACAGCATTTACATCTCTAATTGTGACCTCATAACTAGGTACAAATACAAATCTTTGGTGTCCTCCAATTACAAGTGTAGATTAGTAGAATATGATATACGTTCCGTAATACGAATATGTGTTTTGGGAGCGATTAATTGTTAATTGTCGCGATTGCAACTGTCACTTTAAGATCGGTAATAAGCCTGCGGGAATGCTCTTCCTGTTCCGTGGCTCTGTCTCATTCCGTCGGCAGTGTCGCAACGCAAATAAGAGAGGGTTTTGGTATGACAACGTTTACTGTAGCAGGGTATGTGTGTGTGTGCGGGCGCGGGTTAGGCCACGTAGTTGTACTGGTTGGGGTTGTCGCGGTCGCGCTCCATGTAGTCGCGGTCCATCAGCGACTCGATGCGCTTCTTCAGGTCGGCGGGCTGCGGAACGATCACAAGTTATTATCACTAACGGCCAGAATTTGGTATTTCACTGTAGGCATTTAATTATGACATTCAGAATATATAACATTATTGAACAACAATTGTGAAAAAATAAATTCAATCTGTATTATAACAAGCAAATTATGAGCTACTGAATTGTGACTCTAGCTATCTCTTTCTAAAACGAAATTTTCTATGGCGAGAGTATGGCGCTATAGAAATGTGACGTCACATTTCTATAGCGCTCTCCTTGTCTAATTAGAAAGTTTGATGCTCTGTAAAGCTGAAAACAATTATGCAAAATATTTAAACATAAATACCTATGTTTTGTTGCTACTAATTCAATAATCATTTTAAGTCAATTAAAAAAATTCTGTCAAATACGGCCAGAATTAATAAATCAATCCACAGATAGAGATAGGCATGCCATGCATGATCCAGATTAGATGATATGCAACGCTTGATATTAACATAGAATTAACGATAGTTGCTAGGGTGTTGCTAGGTGTTGCCGTGCAACTAATCTGGTTCATGCCTATCCCTATCTGTGGATAGATTATTAATTCTGGCCATAAATAGAGTAGGCGAATCCGAGCTTGGTGCAGTCCGATACAAACTTGATGGCGTTTATGAAACTATGAAGAAGAAAAAACATTTATTTGGGACACTTCAACATATTTAAGAGCGGTGTCAGACTAGCGTTTTGCAAACTAGTACGCGCGTTAGGCTGCCTGTCCTTTAACGCGGAGCTAGGCGGCAGAGCGGAGCGAGCGATGCGGAGAGTTGTGGACTGTGTCTGTCCATTGACGCGGAGCGAGCGAGTATTGCGGAGCGGAGTTACGGAGCTAGGCCTCAATCCGATACTCCGCTCCGCCGCCTCGCACTGCTACTACGAGCCGTGTGCTACATCACGGCGCGGCCCACTCTGAAAACCGCAATTCTGACTACATGGTCATTTTGTCCTATTTCGTCCTATTTCTGTCCCAAATTTTCAGAATTCGTCCTAAAGGGGACGAAAAGATATAAGCGATTTAAATGGTCCATGCCAAAGCAAACCTTCATTATGGCACGGACAGGCTATATTTATTGAACCATAACACCTAGCCAGGATCTGATTAGTATAACATTTTGTCCCTTTTTTATAGAACCCGCAATGCCTGGAATCAAAACGAAATGAAGCGCCGTTCAAAAGATATAAAGGAATGATTTGGTCCATGCCATAATTAACCTACATTATGGCGCGGACTTTTTAACCAGGTCACCTAGAGAAAATCTGCTTATTGGAAACGATTCGTGTACATTCGTCCCAATTCGTCCTAAAAGCCACAGAATTCGTCGTCCTTTGGTTTAGGAGATATTCAGTTTTTTTATATAAGTACAGTCACGTACAAAAGCGTACAGTAAAAATTAATTAAAACTATTCCGTTCCGTAATACGCAGTGTTCCGATTGTAAAACATTAAGCGAGTTATTTAAATTTTTATTGTTTTGCATTTAAAATGCAATTTTTATTATTGAAAAATTGAAAATGAAGTACCTATTTAGAAAAAATCGACCCGAACCATCGGAGCTGGTTGTGAGACGGGTAGATTTTTTTCTAAATACTTCCTTTTAATTTTTCAAACATTAAGCGTCCTATCTTGCGGCTCTTTGCGAAAGCTACATCCTTTTGCACGAACTTTTCGTAGATTGAGGAATGCACGAACAGTCTCTGTGAACATTAAGTTTTACAATCGGAACATGAACAGAATGCGCATTACGGAACGGAATAAAGTTGAGGGCTTGTAAGGGCGTTTACACACGAACAACGACACGAGACGATTTACTAACAGTGTTGCCAGAACGTACCAAAAAGTACAGTTTTCTGTACCATTTACCATCAAACCGTAAACTGTAGGTGCTATTTTGTTGCATGGCAACTGCAGTTCACAGTTTGCTGTATCTGTCAGCAATTCGCTGTTAAGTTGGTCGTACTGTCTTTATGTATGCTCAATGCTGTGAACTGAACCGTCTTTTATTGGAAAATAGTGCTGACAACACTGTCGCGCAATTTGTAAATCGTGTCGTGTCGTTGTTCGTGTGAAAAACCCTAAAGCCGCGTTTAAGCCGACACAAAACATGAAGCAAAATGGACAAGACAGGTAGATGTTGCGAAACATGTGTTTGAAACATGTTGTCTGGTCTAAACGGCTCTTAACCAAGCCATAAACACCCAACCAAAAAAAGAGAGTGTTCTTGTCATACGTGCAGTGTTGCCGTTCTAGCGGATTTTTAAATAATTTGCAACTTTTTGTAGGTCTAGTCTATTCGCTAAAAAGAATATTATTATAGTACTGGGTAGCGCAAAAGTAGGTACTTACTGCCACTATAAAAATTACATATTTTATATATGACATCTCCTATTAATCTGATATTGAAAACTGTGTAGTAAACAAATGTAAAATTCACTCAAAATGTACAGGGTACCCCTTACTTAACCCCTGACAGAATCGAGTTGAGATCAAAATTGAATCAAGATAAAAAAAAACACCATTCTAGTAACGACTGTATAGCGCCAATGGAGTAAGTAGTGATTGAATACCGAACTAATTGAAATCGTTATAGGTCTACTGTTTTATAGATTTAAGGTCTAAAATCACACCTTTTTTGTGATCGAAGGTGGGATTTTTGACCTTAAATCTATAAAACAGTACGAAATAACTAAAATCTATAAAACGGTTCGATTTTCATCTCAACTCGATTCCGTCAAGGCCTCAGGGGTTAGGGGGCAGTTTGTGTGCATTTGCAACGGCAATCACAAGCAAACTGGCTCTGTACTTGTACACGATCGCCCATCATGGTCGGCCAATGGGATCGGCCATCCTGTACTGGGAGCTTTTCTTGCCGACCATGATCGGGCAACGTGTACAGGGCCGGTTTGTGTGTGATTGCCGTCTGCGAGCAACGCAAACTCGCCCTGTACACGATGGGCCATCATGGTCGGCCAATATAATCGGCCATCCTGTACTGTTAAAGTTTTCCGTTCCGTGGTTTACCATAAATTTATTTACCCTGTTTTTCTTTCTAATAACTCTCGCTTGCGCTTCGCTTCTCGCCACCCAGTGACTTTGAAATAGTTAATTGTTTGTACATTAAAATTCGGTTTTGGTAAAATAAAACCGTACCTTGAAGTTAAAAACCGTACCTTTTCAGAAGCCAACCGTCCTTTTTTGGGAAATCTTACTGGCAACACTGGTGAGGTGTGCCGCGATTCATCAACTATATTTCCCAAAATAAAACATTTTTTCAAAGTGATTTTACTGTGATTTTGCAATAAATAAATGTGATTTGGTGACAAGGAGGTATCTATGAATGTACAATTATTATAAAAAAACGTTATCTTATAAAAAAAGTGTCATGTAACCTACCTAATAATATTTTTCTAATTATAATGATAAAACTTATACGGGCTGAATTTTTATTGGTTTTAAAGCCGAAACCCTGGTGTTCTACCCATCATTCTGAACAACTTTCACTATGGGACTAACTCTACGGTGAAAAAAAATCAGCTGTTCCAATTTAATATCTGTCTCATAATGAAAGTTGTTCAGTTTGATGGTCTGATTAACCCCACGAGATGTTTTAAATGAATAACAAATAACACTGTATATGTACACACGGCGGCACATCAGACTATACATGTTGAACTTGAGACCGCCTTTATGCCCTACGTAATAAAAGCTGTTATAGCAGTTCAACTGTTTAACCTGATATGCTGTCGAGTGTACAATGTTTCAAGTACCTAGCTATTCCATTGAAGGAAGAAAAGTTTCATACAAACAAACCCTTTTTTTCCCCCAATCCCCACTCCACTATTCACTTCACTCCCACGGTGGGAGCCCCACCTCCAAATATTAATAATTTCGAAAGAAGAGCAATATAACATTGAAATGCAACTTCATACATGACCTCTATCGAAATTATTTTGTACGCGACTGTACATGTTTTTGATATAGTCTAGGAGCCCAGGATCAAAATATCTCTTAAGAAAATATTTTTGTTTATGACTTAAAAATTAAGGTTTTGAGTTTCAAAAATGCATAAAAGTTACGTATTACTTTACGTTATACTTTTGTGTTACTAATACACTTAATTATTTTAACACAAACACGCAAAACAAGAACAAGTTACAAACATCGTCACTAAATAGGAAGTCAGCTCCTGTACTATAAAAACAAAATTTTAATTCCGGTTATCTCCTAAACCAAAGGACGACGAATTCTGTGGCTTTTAGGACGAATTGGGACGAATGTACACGAATCGTTTCCAATAAGCAGATTTTCTCTAGGTGACCTGGTTAAAAAGTCCGCGCCATAATGTAGGTTAATTATGGCATGGACCAAATCATTCCTTTATATCTTTTGAACGGCGCTTCATTTCGTTTTGATTCCAGGCATTGCGGGTTCTATAAAAAAGGGACAAAATGTTATACTAATCAGATCCTAGCTAGGTGTTATGGTTCAATAAATATAGCCTGTCCGTGCCATAATGAAGGTTTGCTTTGGCATGGACCATTTAAATCGCTTATATCTTTTCGTCCCCTTTACGACGAATTCTGAAAATTTGGGACAGAAATAGGACGAAATAGGACAAAATGACCATGTAGTCAGAATTGCGGTTTTCAGAGTGGGCCGCGCCGTGATGTAGCACACCTACGAGCCGCTTCCAAAAATGTACGAATTTTAAAACTAGTTTGCAAATCCCTGTCCACTTCAGCGGAGCGGAGATTTGCCAGACTGTTTCTGCCAAAAATATAAACTCCACAGTCGTGTTACCTTGACGGGGAACTTGAGTTGGTTGTACAACTCGGAGATGAGCAGGTTGTGTGAGAGCGACTTGCGCATCTTCATGACGCGCACGATGGCGGCGTCGATCTGGTACTGCCGGTCTTGGAACACGCGCTCCTCCGTCGCCTTCTGCTCCTCGCTCTGGGGAACATTAAATGTAGTACAAACTATTTATAGTTTGTGCGGTGTAGGTGTAGCATGGTGCCTATGACAGCTCATTAGTGCAAAGCAAAAAGTTGTTTATGCTATTGGAATAAAACTCAAGAAAAGCAGCATTAGACATTTTTAGTGCAGCTTATGCTAGAAAATTGGACCATATTCCTTGTGCAGAAGAACATTTTGCTTTGCACAAATAAGCTGTCATTTGAATCATGTTCAATTTTACAGACTGTAGTACAAACAATGTTGCAATGAAAGAATGAACTGAAACTTTTTTTAATGTTACCAATAATTTTGAATCCAATAAACAACTTTAGATACTTTAGATCGATTTAACCACCTCTGTGGTCTAGTGTTACTCACCACCGGTATCAGACCCAGAGGACCCGGGTTCGATTCCCAGTGGGGGTACATATTGTATTCCGTTTGGTTGGTGGTATGGCTTGTTCAAAGTCCGCCTAGCTGTTGTGTTCCGGCAGTTAGAAACATGATAGCCAGTTCTTCAGTTACTGAGAGTTCCGGGAATAGTGCGCTTCCACCTTCGGCTTTATCATCCACTTAACATCAGGTGTGATGAAGGCTAAGTACTACACTACCTCGATGTGGATAAAAAAAAAAGATGTCAAGTGATTGTCTATCGATCTTAATCATAACACAAAACAGAAAACTATGGTTGAACGCGTTGCAAATTCACATTGCAAAAAAGCAATGTGATATCGTGCCGCAAGTTTTGTTTGGAGCTAGCTGTAGCCGCTTTCGCATACGGATCGTAAATCCGCAGAAATAGAAACTATTAAAAGAAAAGTCTGAAAATACATTTTTTTTATTTGTATCGGCAATCAGTCGCAAGACTACTGTCTTGAAGGTAAAGAAGCCAGTGCCTCTATAGACCTTTTGACAATACATCTTTCTTTTCAGTCTCTTTGCAGTTAAGGAAGGACTACTTATACTAATGACAATTTAAAAGTAATCAGTGGGGCTACTACCCAATGGTCGGTATCGCTATCGGCTTCATTTGACAGATGGATGTGAATGTGATACATTGCTACTTTTCTGTGATAAGTTTTTATTGGTGCAAAAAAAGAAGTAGCAATGTATCACATCCATCTGACAAATGAAGACGACACTTTGGCGGTAGGCCCCTGCTTACCGTCTCCTTCATCTGTATCTGGTTGATCTTGATGCGGAACAGCTTGTTGGTGAAGTCGGGGTTGTGGGCGAAGGCGTCGGTGTCGGCCACCTCGCGGCCGCGCGGCGACTTGCCCAGCACGCGCGCCTTGCCGCACGCCAGCGACTGGAGCGTGCGGCGGAGCTCGCCCGCCTGTGGATCATACAGCGTTAGTCGTGGGCCACACTGGAGCGACCGCGAGGCGCGGAGGCGACCTGCGGATCCGCAGGACGCGCGAACACGTACTATTCCCTCCGCCGGTCGCGGCGACCGCCGGACGCACCAGTGTGGCCCCTCCCGTCCGTCTCAATATATTTGGTTTTCCCGCTCAACGCGGACGCAAGACTCGCCGCTCCAGTGTGGCCCACGACTTAGGGTCAGCGCAGACAAAACAGAAAAATCCTCACGGAAAGGAGATCAGTCACGCTTCATACATGTTTGGACCAAAACAGTAAAAGTGTCGGCCAACAAAAATAAATTGCACATTACTATTGTAAACAGTGTAACGATCATTATTTGTTATGACGTCAACAGTGTACGATTAGTGGCCAAGCAGTTATTCAAGTTTCAAAATGTCACGTTTTTCTCTTCATTTTCAAACTTGAATACAGCTTGGCCAAAGTGCGGCCAACGAAAATGCACATTACTATTGTAAACAGTGTAACGAGCGTATACTCCCGCTTGAGAGTATAATTATAAGTAGATTATTTTGACAGTGTCAATAATACTAAGGTATTTCAAACTTGGAACGGTTATGGTATAATGTAAGATCGTAACATTCGTAACCTTTTTTCTCCGTTTAAAAAAAAGTCAGTCTGTGCCATGTAAAGTTTTCATTTAGTTCGTGAACCTTCATCTAGTACTATTGTTGCTATTGTACAAAATTGTATGAATATCAACAGAGAAGTCAGCTTCGCCTCGCGCGAGGCGAGACGCTACAATTTTGTATTTTAGGCTATGGTGACATGGTTAATTTTTCAATGACCTCAAAAATTTCCACGCGGATTTTTCCGTTGTCTGCGCTGACCCTTATGGAATGTAGAGGTAAAGGCCATAGCCCACTTACACCGCACCGCTTCCACCCAACCAAAGTATGAGCAGCCAAATATGGACTTAATATCGTTCACTGTAGATGCATTTTGCGTCAACTACCGAGCAGTCTGACGGCGGTAAGCTCGCGGACCGCGCGCTGACGCTATGTTATATTGTTACTGTAAAATGCATCTACGGTGAACGATATTAAGTCCATATTTGGCTGCTCATACTTTGGTTGGGTGGGAGCGGTGCGGTATAAGTGGGCTATGACCTTAAGGAGGACTATCTCAGTTGTGAAAAAATATTCGTCCAACTGCATTAAATTAAGGTGGCGCTGCAGTAGCAACCTTGTTCCGCTCCGTTATGGCGCACTTTTCAAAATAAAAAGCAATACTAGATTGTATTACAAGGGAGCAAAATAATATACAGTGTGTTTGTTTAAAGAAGTACAGTGCCACAAACTTTGCTGTGCCGGTGGCCAAAATGTGAAACTAGCGTATTTTTTTAAATGTCATTCTGCTGTCAAGTTGATGTCCATCCATAGCGCTGCTGGCGGCTGAAGTTCTTAGAAGTCAGGGCTGGTTAAATTGCTACAAAAAAAAGAAAAACGTACGTAGCGCCGCTGTCACCGGAACAGAAAAGGTTGTGGCACTGTACATCACTTCAGGGGGTGAAAGTACCCATCAATACAAACAACTTTTACTATGGGACCAAGTGCGATATCGCGAAAAAAAATACCAGCTGTTTGATACAAAAGTGTAAGAAACGGATACAGTATTAACCCACAGATACAGATGTCAAAGTGTATCAGCTGTTTTTAAATTTAATTTTATTATTTAAATTCATAGTATTTGTAAAGTGTTTTATTGTAAAAGTGATTCTAACATTATAAATACCTAGTACAAGTGTTTTCCAAAAAATCTACTTAATATATTTTGAAAAACATCGACGACAAAATTGTAACGGCGAAACGTTAATGTAACGGACATCAAGATTTAGCAAGACGATAATTACCTATTGAAGAAGGGCGATTAAATCGATAATAAGCGGCAAATAAAACCGGGGAAGTATTTGTTTCGTAACTTTATTGTTAATTAATAATACTTAGACACTTTGTTGTTCTCACTGAACTGATAAGAGACAAGTACAATTGTATGTCAAACTGGTTTCACACTTACTGTACACTAATTTAACATTACTGGTACAGAGTTCACTTCCAGTGAACAACGTCACAAACAATTACGATTTGGCATTGATAATACCTCTCTTCACTTGACATACTGTGGAAGTGAAGCTGATGGTGACCGCTACCTGTCACAGACATTCACCTATTCTGCTACTCTTTCCATGCACTACATCTATACAAAGAAACCCAAATCATCTCGAACAAATATTGTGAAACTAGTTTGCAACAACAATTAGTAATAATAAGTCTGTTAATTTATTAGTGAATGGAGTTAAATTTCCTTAATAAGTATAAGTACCTACTGTTTGACTACCTACATTCAAGTCAACAAAAATCAATCTTATTTCAGATCCTTTATTTTCAATATATGTATGCAAAATTATTTAAGTAAACTACACAGTATTAATAATATATTAATTTAAACATATTGATTGATATTTATGTAATTTAACTAAGTACCTACCTACATACTTCTGAAAGGCTTACCTCAATTTACTTTAACAAAAGTCAATCTGATGGTGACACCTTCCAGCTACTTCTATAAATATTTATTTATTAAACATTGTTAACTAACACAAATATAAACCTCACTTTCCTTTGCTCAAAGTAAAGTTGATGGTGTTATTAAGATTAACATAGCATTCATTCATAATTTTATTTAAGTATTTGTTATTTTATTACACCTAATACACTTTATGATTATTTAACTTTTTAACTGTTTGTTCCTTAAAAAAAATAGTACTTAAGTACCTAGAAAAGTCAATTAAATAAAAAAAATACTTTTGTTAATTATTTCCTTATATAAATCTGTCAATCCTAACTTTACTTAAATCATATATTGATCACTTCTGTATATTTTCAGCGGTAGCAACTTTTAAGCTTAATTAGCAATTATGATGACCCGGAGGGCAACGGCTAAGGATGTGGAGGTACAACTCAAGAATGCCCTGCAAGATCTAAAGGCAGCTAAAGATCTAAGTGACTCCCTAATAAGGGAAAGAGAGGAAAGTGAGACGGAGATCTATAAGAACATTACCCGTAACACTGAGCTTAAAAATGAACTTGCTGCTCTTCATGTAAAATACTCGGAAGTTGTGCAGAAGTGTAACCAAATGCAAGACTTTATTGAGACTTTTAGGGCTTGCTCTGATACTCATGAACAGGCATTGAGTCGCATAACAGACCTGGAAATTAGTCTCTCTCTTGCCCAGAAAACAGTATTAGATTTAGAAAAAGAAAATAGAAGTATTATAGAAGATAAGCACTCTCAAAGCCTGTTTAATGAGTTGATGCAATGTAATTCTACAGCAAATGACAATTCAACTTTGGAAGGTCTTAACTATGTTGATAAACCATTGTTTAATAATAATAACGTCTGCCAGTTTAGTAGCGGGAAGAAATTAAAAAAATACATTAAAATTAATAGATACATAAGAAAAACTCAAAAGTTAATGAAAAAACAAAATTATTATAATAAGTATAGTCACATAAAGCAAGAACGTAAGCAACTTTTAGAACAATTAAATATGATAAACATGGAAACATGTAATAAGAACAAAGAAAGTGAATTATTAGGTAGTCAATTATGTTATAAGATTGACAATTTAGAACTTTCACTTAGGGAAATGTACTCCAACTTGTGTGAGTTTTCTAAAAAACAATTGAATAATCAAAAAATGGCTGCATTTAATATGGTTGACTTTTGTAATTTTAATTCAGACCGGTTCGAATCATTAGGGAAAAAATGCAGATGCAGTTGTAACACAGTATGCAATGACTTTTGTCAAAAGGAGTCATTAGGCCAAGCGGCTCAGGAGGTCTATTTACCAACCAAACCTGAAGTCTCTAACATTTGTGATAGTTTATTATTAAATAATAAAAGTAAATCCCCCACTAAAACTACTGACACCAAAACAATTATGTTCAGTGATGAGATTGGGAAGAATTTAGGCCAATTTTTACAGAAAGATTCAAAGGAAAATGTTATTAATTATTGCATGCCTGGTTCCAGTATAAACGAGATCATGAAAATAATTGTTAAAAAATCCTTAAGTGAAAACACAAACTTGATAATTTTAATTGGGAACAGGGATAATTTAAATAAAAACCAGTTAATAGCCTATTGCAACACATTATGTTCATTAAATGTAAGGAAGGTTGTTATGTTTACATTTCCCTACAGTAAAAGTTTTTCACCGTTAGAAAATAAAATAAGGTATAATCTAAACTTAACTATGAACACATTAGCCTGTCATAATAAAGAGTTGCATATTATTGATATCAATATGTTGTTGAATAATGTATACTTGACTAAAGATAAATATTATCTGCCTAATTATCTTAAGCGACAAATAGCGGTATCGCTATCATTTTATTTTAAACAATTAGCCAACAACTTGGCTAGTATAACCTCTGCTTCTATTGAGCAGTTTAACTTTGATACTTCTAATGTAACTTTGGAATCTGTTCCAAATAATTCGATTCTTTTGAATCCAAATACTGACATGGTTAATTTAAATTACCATTAGAGACAACGGAGGCATACTCTAGCCCAGTATTGACAAGAGGAAAGCCTAAATGTTTAAAAAAAGTACACCAGAATATCCAAGGCTTTTCTGCTGGCAAAGACCTAGAAATAAGTTTATTTTTAAATTGTGAAAATATTTATGTGTTATGTGTTACTGAACATTGGTTAAAAGAATATGAATTATTGTTAAATTTGGATAATTATAGTGTTGTAAGTTCATTTAATAGAAAAACTACAATAAGGGGGGGTTCTTTAATAATTTTACCTAATAACACACAATATAAAGAGCGAAAGGATATAGTATCCCTCTCTGTTGAACGAATTTGTGAGATATCATGCGTGGAACTTGAACAAATAATTATTGTTCGGAAAAGATCGACGTTTCTGAACGCATCCCTAATGTCACGTCGAATTGACATTTAGCTGTCACTTGAAGTTGACAGTGACACTTGATTGGAATTCTTGTAACCAAAATGTCGGATTAATTTTGCTGAATTTGTTAAAAAATCGCTCGCGTTGAATGTGCCTGGCATATCGAGTTTGAATAAAATCTTAAATTATCTATGTGATCCCGTTTTGTACGACCAAGGTTTTGACGCCATCCATCGGGCTGGTCGCGGAGTTTTGAAAGAGAGATAATTGTCCACCACGCGCTTTTTGTCGGGACTGTAAATCATAATAAAAGAGGCTCCCCCGTGTGTGTCTTTGTGTATCTATTGCTGAAGCGACCAGTGTCTTGGGAACGCTGTGTTGTATGTGTTGTGAGTGAGGTGACGAGTTGGTAAGGTCTGCAGAAGACGAAGAAAGGACCCCAGGGGCGCGCGCGCTCCCTTACACCACTTCTGCCTTGGAGACATTCGACACACGGACCCGTATGTAAAATCACCTTACTTCACAAATTCTATCCGCTGTGTATCGCAGTCCAATTGTTCAGTTTACATCCCCGCTGAAACCTAGTTCTTGTCCGGAGTCTACTCATGATAAATCTTCCACTGCGCCATGCCGGCTCCGCGGTATAGGCAGGGGTGTACTGAACATTTCTTGGTAGCCAAGAGCGTAGCTTGAAGGCCTGAGAGGCCCACGCCAAAAATAAATAAATAAATAAATAAATTCTTTATTTCTTCTCCACACAATAATACATAATGGTACAAAGTATAACAATGAAGTAGTAATGTACTAAGTAGATAAGTATTAAGTGGAGATTGGTGCCTGAAAAAAGCATAGCCTGTGTTCCAGGACCACCAGAACCCCAGTTAGTTTCTCGGATCTTCATATAAATTACAATGGCAAATTAAGTTGAGCAATGAGTTAGAACAATAATTGGTGTAAAAAAAGAAAATAAACAATAGGATCTTTCTTAACGTTAAACTTAACCATTAGAAAAATGAGTGTTCAAGACGTGTAAATTGAGATTTAGACTGCATGTACGAAGGTGAATTTGTCTATTAAATTATGATTAGTTAGATAATACATAATATGCAATGTAAGATATAGTTATATACGTATGCTTGTAGTTTATCGAAGTGGATATAGTTTTGTGAATATATAGTTTGAAAACCAAAATAATAGAAATAAAATAAACAATAATTAAAAGTATTAGCATCGTTCTGCTACAAACCTTGTCTATGCAACTGGTGCGAGAAGTGCCTCAGTATCAACGTATGTTTTTCCTTTAAGCCACTCGACCAATATACGTTTACAAGAGTGTCTGTTTAGCGAATAAATATTGATATTTTTATTTATTAAGTTATAAAGGTGTGGACCAAGGTAACAGAAAAACCTATGGCTGAAGCTAGTTTTAAAGGCTGCAGATTTGATCACTAGTTTGTTACGTTTACGGTTTTGGTTAACAGAAAAATGTGTTTTGCTATGCTGAAGCATTATTGAATTAAAAATAAATAGTTGACGGACAGTAAGGACATCACAATATTCATATAAGGTTTTAGTAGGGAAGTAAAAGGGTTTTGATGCTGCCACTTTAAGGACCGCTCTTTGTGCTAACTCTAATTTGTACAAGTGAGTTTTTGCTGCCCCACCCCACGAGGTGATGCAATATGTGAGCACCGATTGGCACATTGCAAGGTAGACCATCTTCAGAATGGCAGGCTCAGCAACCTTTCTTAGATTTTTAAAAACAAACATTAGTTTTCTAATTTTATTGGCAAGATATTTTATATGGTCGAGAAAGCGTAATTTATCATCAATTTGGATACCTAAATATTTTATACTATTTGTTTTTGATAATTTTGGACAAGAACAGGAAGGTGTGTTATGTAGGGAATGGGCCAGAATGTTAAAGAACTCAGAGTGAGTTTCCGGGAAGTCACGTAAACTAAATGTCATATACTTGGTTTTCTTGACATTAAGAGTAAGGAAATTTGCTGAGAGCCACTCAGTGACCATATCAAAGCCCCTCTGAGCAGTGACAAATACATCTGACCAGGTGTCAGCAGAGAAGACTAAGGCAGTGTCATCAGCAAAGGAAATGACTCGGCCGTTAGGTATGTCAAGGTCACAAAGTTCGTTAATGTAGCTGAGGAACAGAGTAGGGCCAAGGACACTGCCCTGAGGGACTCCGTAGGAGACAGGAAGATAGTCGCTAGCAACACCATCAATGACAACACTTTGAACTCTATTTGACAGATAACTCTGGAACAAAGAAAGTTGATTATCTCTTATGCCTAATGCATGTAACTTATTAATTAACAAAGGTATGGAAAGCGCATCGAATGCCTTGGCAAGGTCAAGGAATATTGCCACACACTTTTCCCCTTTATCCATACTAGTGACAATATCATTAGTCAGCTCATGTACCGCATCAGAGGTAGACCGTTTCGAACGAAAGCCATATTGTCTTTCAGATAGCAGACCCTTCGATTCAAGATAATTTGTCAATCGAGAGTTTATAATACGCTCAAATACTTTCGACATGGCTGAAAGGACTGAGATGGGACGATAATCAGACGCGTTCTCCTTAAACTTTGTATTAATCAGTGCCGTGTTGATGACCCAGTCTGGTCCGGACTAGATTAATTTGTACTTGTAAATGGTAATTAACTTGCATTTGAAAAGTAAAGGGCATTCCTTTGTTATTGGTTCCAGGTCTTGTAATTAATGTATTGAAGTCATGTATTGAAGTTCCAAATTGTAAACAGATGCCTTTCTTTGCTCATAATAATTATTATTCAGTTTTGTTAGCAAATTTGAGTTGTGAATATTGACAAGTTTGTTGCTAAAATAATAGCTAATAAAAGGTTAGCTAATAAGTTTGCACTCAATACTTAGTGAAACTTAAATGATTTGGGACATTGTTTACACATTGAAACTCATTGAAACTTGTGCTTTGAAATAATTAAAATTAACTTGTTGTTGTGTAACAGTATGTTGTGTTGATATCCAAGTGAATTTCAATAGTCAGTGATTTTGAGTGAATTTCAATAGTCAGTGAGTTTTGTTGTTTTCTGATAACCTCCAGATATTTAAGAGTTTGTGTCATTATAAATACTTTGTTGTTGTAATATTGGAATTTTGTGGTTAGTAATAACCTCCAAATATTGGAGATTTTGTGTTATAGTGAATATTTTGAATTTGTTGTTTTTGTTGATAAATTTGTGACGTTACAATGACGGCCTCCTCTGCTAAAGCCAAAATACGTTCTGAGTTACGGTGGTTAGCGTCTGCAGTCGCATTGTTGGATCGACCTGATAGGACGGAGGCCTTGTTGAACAGATACGTAGATCTGCCCATACGTTTGGCTGTTGTTGATGAGCAGTATGCCTTATTTTTGGAAAGGACTGTTGAGGCCGATGTGGAAATGCGACAAGAAGTCGATTTGGATGTGGACCAGTGTTATGATTTTGCGGACAGAATTACCCAGGTAGCTCAACCTTTGCAAGTGGCAAGAGAGAATGAACCGAGCCCGTCCCCGGTCACATCTAAGAGTATGCCCCCTCTCTTTGCTAGATTGGCCCCCTTAGACTTAAGGCGCTTTGCTGGTCGTCTAGAGGACTGGGAGGGCTTTATTAATATTTTTGATAGTCTTGTACATGCCCGGGACGATTTGACCCAGGGCCAGAAGTTAGCTTATTTGTTATCCGTGTTGGAAGGGGAGGCCCTTGAATCAGTTCAACATTTGGCCCCCTCGGATGAAAACTACCCTATTGCTAGGGATTTGATTGCCCGTCGGTACCAGAACGTACGACGTCTGGCGGACAACCATGTGGCCGCCATTTTGAATTTACCCCGCGTTGCCAGCGTGATGCACTTGAGAGTGGCTTTGTTGAATCCGCTGTTGGTGGCATACATCGCATTAAAAAACTTAAAACTCCCAGTGGAGCAGTGGTCGTTTTTGTTACTGCACATTGCCCTGGGAAAGTTGCCGGACTCTGTTAAGGTCCGTTTTGAGCAGCAGTATGGTGGGGATAGTGCGACTTATCTGCCACCCTTCTCGGACCTCTTGACGTTCCTGGAAGGAGAAAGTAGACTGGCAGATAATTCCTCTCTGGCCGGTCCTATGGGACCCGAACGACCTGTGCCACAGAGTAGATCCCCCACCGGACCCCCCCGTAGGGGGCGTATGGCCCCTCGCGCGCCCGGCCGCTATGCCGCCGTCCAGGAGACCGCCCGCTGCTTGTATTGTCGGGAACCGGGTCACAGCACGACCCGTTGTGATAAGTTCCTCGACCAGCGCGTCCAAGGCCGTCGAGCGATCGCGCGACAACGGACATGGTGCTACTCGTGCTTGGGCCTGCACATGCAGCGCGAATGTACCCAAGCGCACCTATGCCGCTTTTGTCAGGGCAACCACCATCCCCTCCTCTGCATGAACAGCCCAGAGGGCGGCGGAGCGCCGCAGCGCGTCGCTGCAGGATCACCGCGTATGGGTGGGGGTCTCGGACCCCCCGCGGTGTTTGCATCCCGCAGCAGTTCTAGTGGCCACCGGAGTGGCCCCAGACGCTCTCCGCCACGTTTGGACCCTCAAACGGGCGGGGGTCCCAGGGACCCCCCCATGGGAAACCGATCCCCAAGGATGGGGATGAGTTATGCGGGCGTTGCCGGAGGTCGTAGAGGCCCCCCGCGACGTTTTGAGCCTCGCACGGGCGGGGGTCCCACGGACCCCCCCATGGGAAATCGGTCCCCAACTAGGGGGTTCGATTTTGCGAGCGTTGCGGGAGGTCGTAGAAGCCCCCCGCAACGTGTTGAGCCTCGCACAGCCGGGGGTCCCCGGGACCCCCCCTCTGAAAATCGGTCACCGTGCCCCCGCGACTATGGGGCGACGTACACGGTGGATGATAGGCACCGATTCTCGCCGCCGCTCGCCGAATACCCGCGTTTGGAGCGGCGCCCGCCCCGTCTTCAAGGGGCCGGGAGATATAACCCGCCTGATACCGGGCGATTTGGACGTAGGCAGTATGTGGGAGACTGGGACCCACTGGATCGCTATGAGCGACCCCCTTACCATGGGGGGACGTCTGGGGACCCCACATACTAGCAATCAACGTGTTTACGGTCGATTGTAGCCACCCCTCCAGAGACCGTTTTGTTGCCCACGGCCTCTGTGCTTGTCAGGGGATTGAATGGCGACCTTGTGGAAGTTCGCGCCTTGTTGGATTCCGGTGCTCAGGGGTGTGTTGTGTCATCTTGGTTAGTTAGGCGGTTGGGCCTCAAGGTGCACCCCCACACGGAAGGCGTGCGAGGTGTTGGCGATGTGAAAGTCCCCGGGTTGTTAGGGCATGTTGACTTCACATTTACATCACGTAATAAGTCCACGCCAGGCATTACGACCTCGGCGATTGTGTTGGACACAGTTGTTGGCCGTCAACCTTCAGTTGACTTGGGACCGAGTATGTTGTCTTTGGTGTCTGATTCCCCACTCGCCGATCCAAATTTCTTCCGCCCAGGCCCGATTGATGCTCTCCTTGGAGCCGATGTCCTGGGGCGAGTTTTGTTGACGGGGAAGCGAGTTTTGCAGCCAGATGGCTTGGTAGCTCTGCAGACGACACTCGGTACAGTTGTGATGGGCCCTGCTCGCCGCGTTTTGGATTCCCTTGATGAGGATCGCGGTCTTGTTTTTAATGTGTCTCTCTCCGAAGTGGTGCAGAAGTTTTGGGAGGTTGAGGAACCTCCACCAGCCCCGCGGGTAGACCCAGTAGCGGATGAATGCGAGTTGTATTACCAGAATAACACTGGTCGCCTCCGCTCTGGTCGTTTGATCACCCGTCTCCCCTTTCGTGCCGGCCGACCTCCTCTGGGCGAATCCCGACCGCTAGCGGAACGTAGGCTAGTGGCGATGGAGCGTCGCATGAGCAAGGATCCGGTCTTCCGCCAGAAGTATGTTGAATTCATGCGGGAGTATGAGGAGTTAGGGCACATGTCCGTGAGCGATTTGGATTGGCGCTCCGTTGAGCACTTCTTTTTGCCGCACCACGCCGTTTTGAAATCCGGAAAGATTCGGGTGGTCTTTGACGGTTCGGCTCCCACCTCTACTGGAGCGTCCTTGAACCAGTGTCTGCATGTAGGTCCCAAGCTGCACACGGAGATCTCAGACATTTTGACCAACTTCCGGCGGCACCAAATTGTATTTATGACTGACATCCGGATGATGTTCAGACAAACGGTCATCCATCCCGAGGATAGGAGGTACCAATTGATTTTGTGGAGAGAGAGTCCTAGGGACCCCTTGTTGATTTATGAATTGAATACGAATACGTACGGTTTGGCATCGAGCCCGTTTGTTGCGATTCGTTCTTTGTTGGAGTTGGCCGAGAAGGAGCGCTTGAGATACCCTCGCGCCTCCGCCATTTTGGCCAGTGACGTCTATGTGGATGACATTTGCACGGGCGCCTCATCTGTCTCAGAGGCGATTGTCCTGAGAGACGAACTCACCGCCCTTTTGAAGTCGGGAGGTTACGAGTTGAGGAAATGGATATCCAACTCGCCTGATGTACTGGTAGGTTTGCCCGAAGAGCACCAGCAGGACCCCCACCTATTCGAAAATGTTGATAATCCCCATGTGGTGACCGTCCTTGGCGTACAGTACAAACCGGTCTCTGACACGTTCACTTATTGTGTGGATTTACGACCACCGAAAGTCTGGACCAAGCGTTTAGTATTGTCTACTGTCGCACGTACCTTTGACCCCAATGGGTGGATTTGCCCCGTGCTGTTTATGGCCAAGTGTTTCTTGCAACGGTTATGGGCTTCGGGTGTGTCGTGGGATGAGCCCCTCTCGGACGAGTTACTCCGAGATTGGTCGAGCTTCGTTTCATCCCTCCCCGAGATTAATGAAGTGCATTTGCCGAGGCTATTCCTCCCTTCTGAAAATTGTAAAGTTACTCTTCACGGCTTTTCCGATGCCTCCGAACGTGGATTTGCTGCGGCCGTGTACCTCCGCACCGTTACTGTTGACGGAGTTGTTGCTGTGCATCTGGTGATAGCGAAAAGCAAAGTCGCTCCCCTTCGGACTCGTCATACGATCCCGAGGTTGGAATTGTGTGGAGCTGCCCTCCTAATGCGTTTGTTGAACCACGTATGGCTCACATTAGGTCGATCTATTAAGATACAAGAGGTTTATGCTTGGACGGACAGTCAGGTCGTCCTTTGTTGGTTGAAGGCTCCGGCGCACACCTTGGACGTGTTTGTGGCCAATCGAGTGTCGCAGATTTGTAATTCCGACATCGAGTTGATTTGGAGACACGTGCCGGGAACCATGAATCCCGCGGATTGTGCGTCTCGGGGTTGTGCAGCCCCAACCCTAATTAACCACCACCTCTGGTGGGGCCCACAGTGGTTGATGCGGCCTGAGTCGGAGTGGCCGCCCTCTCCAGCGTTGTCGAACGTAGCCGTTCCTGATATGCGGGCATGCGTCCTGGAGACTAACCCCGCCGGGGAAAAGGATTTGTTGTTGGATCGGTACAGCTCCTTACAGAAGCTGCTTGGTGTTACCGCTTGGATCAGACGTTTTGCGTACAATTGCAGAAACCCACGCGCGAGGCGTGATTCGTCGGTTCTCACTCCGGACGAGCGTAGGGACGCGCTCTTGTTTTGGGTCCGGAGAGTACAAGCTGATAGCTTTGAGTCCGAGATTGAAATTTTGCGTTTAGGCCGTCGCAAGTTGAAGGGCGCGGTATCGCGATTGAATCCCTTCCTGGACGAGAGTGGGCTTTTGCGAGTCGGCGGAAGACTTCGAAATGCGAACCTGCCGTATGGAGCTCGTCACCCCCTTTTGTTACCTAAAGCCGGACATTTGACTCAACTGATAATAACAGATCGCCATGTGAATGCACAACATGCTGGCTGTAATGCTTTGTTGGCCATTTTGCAGCGTGAATTTTGGATTTTGTCTGCTCGTCGAGCCATTCGCACTGTGGTTTTCCGTTGCCTGCCTTGTTATCGATTGAAGGCCGCGACCATGCAGCCCCAGATGGGTGATTTGCCTGCTGATCGCGTCACGGAATGTAGAGCTTTTGCCGGAGTCGCCACCGACTTCGCCGGTCCCTTTACTGTAAAGGCTTCGAGACTGCGTAATGCTAAAACCTATAAGGCGTACTTGTGCGTGTTTGTGTGTTTGTCCACCAAGGCTGTCCATTTGGAAATTGTCTCGGAATTGTCTACCGAAGCCTTTGTCGCCGCCTTGAGCAGATTTGTTTCCCGTAGAGGACTGCCGACATTGATACGTTCCGATTGTGGTACTAATTATAAGGGAACGTGTAATTATCTTAAGGAAGTAGTTAAGTTTTTTGTTGATAATAAAATAGACATTGGAACCACCCTCTCCCGGCGTGGGATAATCTGGAAGTTTAGCCCTCCAGCTTGTCCGACCTGGGGAGGGATTTTTGAAGCTTGTGTAAAGGCTGCCAAGACACACTTGCGTCGCGTGATTGGAGAAACTATTCTCACGTTTGAGGAACTTGATACGGTATTTTGTAAAATTGAGGCCATCCTCAACTCGCGACCCTTGTGCCCGTTGTCTTCGGACCCGAATGACCTGGAAGCGTTGACCCCAGGTCATTTCTTGATCGGACAGCCCCTTTTGGCTTTGCCTGAATATCCGATTCAGGATGTAGGATCCCATCGTTTGTCGCGATACCAACTTTTGAAACAGATGTCCCAAAACTTCTGGGCACGTTGGTCGATGGAGTATTTGCATATCCTACAACAGCGCGTGAAGTGGACAGATAAAACCACCCCACCCCAGACTGGCGACCTCGTGTTGATTAAGGATGCTAACCTGCCGCCCCTATGTTGGCGAAGGGGGCGCATTGTTAAACTCTACCCCGGAACTGACGGAGTTCCTCGTTTTGCTGAGGTTTTGGTTCGAGATTCGGTTTTGAAGAGAGCAGTTAGTGGGCTCTCCCGATTACCCGCAGATTGACGTACCGTTCTTAACGGTCCGGGGCGGGGGGATGTTCGGAAAAGATCGACGTTTCTGAACGCATCCCTAATGTCACGTCGAATTGACATTTAGCTGTCACTTGAAGTTGACAGTGACACTTGATTGGAATTCTTGTAACCAAAATGTCGGATTAATTTTGCTGAATTTGTTAAAAAATCGCTCGCGTTGAATGTGCCTGGCATATCGAGTTTGAATAAAATCTTAAATTATCTATGTGATCCCGTTTTGTACGACCAAGGTTTTGACGCCATCCATCGGGCTGGTCGCGGAGTTTTGAAAGAGAGATAATTGTCCACCACGCGCTTTTTGTCGGGACTGTAAATCATAATAAAAGAGGCTCCCCCGTGTGTGTCTTTGTGTATCTATTGCTGAAGCGACCAGTGTCTTGGGAACGCTGTGTTGTATGTGTTGTGAGTGAGGTGACGAGTTGGTAAGGTCTGCAGAAGACGAAGAAAGGACCCCAGGGGCGCGCGCGCTCCCTTACACCACTTCTGCCTTGGAGACATTCGACACACGGACCCGTATGTAAAATCACCTTACTTCACAAATTCTATCCGCTGTGTATCGCAGTCCAATTGTTCAGTTTACATCCCCGCTGAAACCTAGTTCTTGTCCGGAGTCTACTCATGATAAATCTTCCACTGCGCCATGCCGGCTCCGCGGTATAGGCAGGGGTGTACTGAACAATTATAATCTGTGTATATAGCCCCCCTGGAGCAAATTACACAGTCTTTGAGTCCACTATGGAGGATGTTTTGAAAATATGTTGTCGTAAGAATAAAAAAATTGTAGTTTGTGGAGATTTTAATATAGACATCTTAGATATTAAATTAGCACAACTCTCCAGTAAATTCCTTAAACTTTTTAAATCATTTAATTTGCTTCACACTTTTAATGAACCGACGCGAATTACGCCAACATCGGCTACTTGCTTAGATAACATCTTTTCCAACTGTAACTTAATTGAGAAATCGGTAATTAATATTATTAAATCCGACCACAGTGGACAACTAGCTTCTTTTGAGCACTATAATGTTACTCCTAAACGCGAAGTAATTTGCAGGCCAATACCGAAACGTGGTATTAATAAATTTAGAAATAATGTACAAGATAAAATTCAATGTTTGCCAGCTTCTGCTGACGCTAATAACTCTTATCAATCATTATTTGATATTGTTGAAAAAGAATTTAGTAACAATTTTAAACAAAAAGTTATAAAGTGTAATGATCGTAAGAAGTTCAGTGACTGGGCCACACCTGGTATTTATAATAGCAGAAGAAAGTTATTTGAACTCTATGCACAAAAAACGACTTCCTGTGATCCTAGCTTCATTGAATATGTCAAGAAATATTCAAAAACATTTAGGAAAGTATGTGCTCTGGCAAAATCTAGGTATATTTCAAATAAAATTAAATCATCTGAAAATAAAATAAAAGCTACCTGGAGTATTATAAACCAAGAAACTGGCAAAACAAAAAGCAAAATTAATTCATTTAACTTAAAAATTAGTGATCAGACTTTTGAATCAGATATTGAGGTGGCTAGTGCTTTTGAAGGTTACTTTGCTCGAATTCCGTTAGAAACTACTAGCAGACTTAACTCTTGCCCCAACACCGCTGTCTCTCTTATGGAATCTAGTGTGAACAAGTGCCAGGAAACATTTAGTTTTAGCTATGTCACTACCGAAGATATTATTAAAGCATTCAAAGCAATAAATATTAAGAAAACAGAAGATCTCTGGGGCATATCTACAAGTATCATCAAATCAATAATTGATGTGATAGCTCCATCATTAGCAATAATTTTTAACCAATGTATAAGTGAAGGGGTCTTTCCTAATTTAATGAAGAATAGTAAAATTATTCCTCTGTTTAAAGCTGGTGACAAAAGTGACCCAGCAAATTTTAGACCTATATCCATACTACCAGCAATAAGTAAAATATTTGAGAAATTAATTTATGCTCAACTTTTAGAATATTTTAAATTAAATAGTATACTGCATGAGAAACAGTTTGGTTTTTCAAAAGGTAAAAGTACAACTGATGCTGGGGTTGCATTTCTAAAACATGTACTTGATGCCTGGGAGGACAAGCAGGATATAATCGCTATTTTTTGTGACCTTTCCAAGGCATTCGATTGTGTTGATCACCAAACACTATTAAGGAAGTTAAAACATTATGGTGTTTCTGAAATGTCAGTAAGCCTTATGCATTCATATCTGTATGAAAGAACTCAGAAGGTAGTTATTAATAAAACTGAGTCTACCGGAGCTCCCATTACTATGGGCGTACCCCAAGGATCAATATTGGGCCCGCTGTTGTTTTTAATATACATAAATGACCTTCCTTACTACGCGAAGAATTTATGTGAGACGGTGCTATTTGCCGATGATACATCTCTAGTCTTTAAAGTAGATAGAGGTGATGACTGTTCTGACGAAGTAAATAGTGCTCTTTCAAAAGTGTCACATTGGTTTAATAGTAATAATTTATCATTAAACTCAAAGAAAACTAAGTGTTTAAAATTTTCGTTACCTAATGTAAGACAAGTTGATTTTCATATTAGACTAGACGGCGATACGGTCGAATTCATTAACAATACAAAATTTCTAGGTATTATATTAGACTCGCGACTACAATGGGATCCTCATATCGAAGCCTTGGCGAGTAGACTCAGTTCGGCTGCATTCGCAGTTAAGAAAATAAGGCTCTTAGCCGATATTGAAACGGCTAGAATAGTCTATTTTAGTTATTTTCATAGTGTTATGTCCTACGGCCTTTTGTTGTGGGGCTCAGCCGCTAACATCCAAAGTATATTCGTGCTCCAAAAAAGGGCTATTCGCGCCATTTACAACCTCCGATCGAGAGATTCTTTAAGAGATCTATTTAAAGAAATAAACATTTTAACTGTTGCAGGACATTACATCTATGAAAATATAATTTATGTGAAAAAGTATTATAATACATTTGTAAAGCAGAGCGATATTCATCGCTTTAACACAAGAAATAAAGATAAACTTGTCGTTCCCAAGTTTAGGCTAGCAAAATCCAGAGCCTCATTTCTGGGGAAAAGCATAGCCTTTTTTAATAAAGTTCCACAGCATATAATTGAACTACCATTGCATAAATTTAAATGTTACATTAAAGAGTCGCTGATGAGCAAAGGATACTATAAAGTAGACGATTATTTGAATGACCGCAATGCATGGTCATGATGTAACACATAACATAATCACTGTTTAATATGATGTATTTTTATACTAAGCAATTGTTGTATTAGTAACGATATGTTTTTTTTTTGTAAATGTCGTTACCTAACTAAGAAACGCTGGCAAGTTTCTTGCGCCCATTCTTCTTGTCAGTTAAAAAAGTCTTGAATGGGTGGTAGAAAAATATTGACGATTCATAAGTACATATTTATTATGTCTAAGTGAATAAAGAATATTTTTATCACTTATCTCTTTAATACCGAATGGGTCAAAATGTATGGTATTTTTCATTAATAAAAATTGCATTGTGAATACAAAAAAGTCAAAATTTAAATAAAAAAATAAACTAATTTTAAGCATTTGTAAGTAGAATAGGAAAATATTTTCAAATACAAAACTTCAGACTTACCTCAATATTGGTATTAGCTTTGATTTCTTCAAACGAGAGATTGTCCCCGTCGTTGAAGAGCAGTAGGACAAGCGCTTGATATAGCGACACTTGTAATTCTTTGTTACCCTGCAAAACGGAATGAGCATTATAAACGTTTGAATTAATTTATTGCAGCTGAGTAGGTCTGGTTGCGTTAGTTTTTAATATTTTTAGTGCCAACTTTTCCATATAAATCTATCTCAAACAAGATAATTATAGAAAAGAATTAACGGCTAATTTGTGCCATAATGCGATAGTGATCTCTTATATATTGCCCAGGTTCGAATCTCGGGAAGGTTTACTGCATTTAAGCGTTCACTGTTTTTAACATTTTAATCATACATGGTCATAATCGCTATAACTATAATGAAAAACGGCATTTTTACCATGTTTAAACTTATTTTCGAGTTCCCGATACTCCGAGTTCCCGTTCACTGTTTTTGTTTGGAATTTCAGTGTAAAAGTGCCTAAATTGACATGAAAACGGTAGCAAAACAAACAAGTTGTCGACTGGTCACCTGTGTGAAGTACGCGCGCAGCATGCAGTGCCCGAGCGTGTGCTGCCACTGCAGCTTGCGGCCGGAGTGCTTGGCGAGGTAGAACTTGGCGAAGCGGTCTTGACAGTGGAGCGGTCCTGACAGTGGAGCGGTCCTAACAGTGGAACGGTCCTAACAGTGGAGCGGTCCTAACAGTGGAGCGGTCCTAACAGTGGAACGGTCCTAACAGTGGAGCGGTCCTAACAGTGGAGCGGTCCTAACAGTGGAACGGTCCTAACAGTGGAGCGGTCCTAACAGTGGAGCGGTCCTAACAGTGGAGCGGTCCTAACAGTGGAGCGGTCCTAACAGTGGAGCGGTCCTAAAAGTGGAGCGGTACTAACAGTGGAACGGTCCTAACAGTGGAGCGGTCCTAACAGTGGAGCGGTCCTAAAAGTGGAGCGGTACTAACAGTGGATCGGTCCTTACAGTGGAGCGGTCCTAACAGTGGAGCGGTCCTTACAGTGGAGCGGTCCTAACAGTAGAACAGTCACCTGTGTGAAGTGCGCGCGCAGCACGCAGTGGCCGAGCGTGTGCTGCCACTGCAGCTTCCGTCCGGAGTGCTTGGCGAGATAGAACTTGGCGAAGTGGTCCTGGTGCGCGGCGAGCGGGGGCGGCAGGCGCGCGTCGGCGGCCGGGTACGTGGGCCAGAAGCCGGACGTCAGCACGTGCACCGACAGCTCCAGCCCGCCGCCCGCGCCGCCGCCCGCCAGCTGTTAGGCGCAAACGGTTATGGAAAAGGGTCTACAGACGGTGCTATTTTACAATAATTTTGCGCTCACATGCCTCTGGCGTTTAGGCGCATAATGTCCAATTCGCAAAATGTCCAGCGTTCGCCAAACATCCAGTTCGCACAATGTCCAGTTCGCAGATTTTCCATTTCGCATAATGCCCAATTCGCACAATGTCCAGTTCGCAAAACGTCCAGTTCGCGAAAATGTCCAATATTTATCATAACGTCACACCATCAATCAGTACGTTTATTGATTAGTTTAGAGTTGGGTTTAATGATTAGTCAAGTTATTACTTGAAAATCTGTTTTTATTTTTGTATTTCTTTTAATTTAAGTAACATAAATCATAAAATAATAAGATTAAAGAGAGATTAAAGAGTCCTTCGGTGATTGTAATTTTTAACATATCAAATAATGAAACATATACAATTTTATTTTAAAATATACTATTTCTCATTATTTGATCTGTTAAAAATTACTGATTGATGGTATGACATTATGATGAATATTGGACATTTTCGCGAACTGGACGTTCTACGAACTGGACATTGTGCGAATTGGGCATTATGCGAACTGGGCAATATGCGAAATGGACATTGTGCGAATTGGGCATTATGCGAACTGGGCATTATGCGAAATGGACAATCTGCGAACTGAACATTGTGCGAACTGGACGTTTTGCAAACGCTGGACATTTTGCGAATTGGACATTATGCGCCTAAACGGCCTCTGGGTTGTAAAATCAGCGCTTTACTACTGGAGTAAAGGTATCGCTGAGTTTTCACCTGGGGCCGTACCGGCGAACGCTCCGATCTTCGGAGATCTGCCGGGCTTCGATTTAAAACGGATAAATCGAGCCCCAATCAGGCCAAAATGGCAAACAACGATTCATGATGTCCAAGGAACATCGATATCTTACAAATAACTCCAGCAAATACTACAATAGGAATTTACGTACTTCGATATGATTGTTTGCCAGCCAAGCCAAGCCCAGCAGATTTCCGAAGTTCAGAAACTTCGCCGGTAGCAGTAGTAGTAGGTTTACATCGCTACGGCACACAATCAGTCCAGTTCATATAATTTTTTTATTTTCTTCGTTTGTAATAGTTATTGTTTTAAGTCTTTTTTTTTGTAATGTGTGTGCATGCTGATGCAAATAAGTGTCTATCTATCAATTGGGTATTTGACAAAAAAAAAATATTGACTTAAAATGTTCATTTAACTAGTAGCAACACAACATAGGTATTTTTCTTCAAATATCTTGCATATTTTCAGCGATATAGAGCATCAAACTTACTAATTAGACAAGGAGAGCGCTATAGAAACGTGTCGCCACATTTCTATAGCGACATACTCTCGCCATAGAAAATTTCGTTTTAGAAAGAGATAGCTAGAGTCACAATTAAGTAGCTCATAATTCGCTTGTTATAATACATATTGAATTTATTTTTTCATATTTGTTATTCAATAATGTTATTTTTTCGCATGTCATAATTAAATATCTCGACTAACTATTTCAACAACAGTCAAACACCCAATTGACATACTACGCGTTCGCTTTGAGATAGCCGCTACATCCCTCCCCGCCTCACCGCACCGAACTCCTAAACAGACCTTATTACGAACGTAATAAGCCCCCTGATTCACGAACCGTCGGAAACGGAATCGGATTCGAATTCTGTGCTTTATCTTTGTCTATTCTATAATGAGTGAGAGAGACAGGGCATACGTTCCGCTGTCGGGAGCGCTTCCAACGGTTCGTGAATCAGGGGGCAGATGGTGCAGTTTGACATCATCATCATCATGTCAGCCGAACGACGCCCACTGCTGGGCATAGGCCTCCCCCAAGGATCTCCACAGTTTGACATACAATGCGATTATTATGAGAATAAGATAAAGACACCACCATGTTGTGACGTGTCGAGCTGTCGAAATGCTGTCAAACCAATTTCACATCGGTATAGTGTAAAAAAAAAATAAAAAAAAAATAAGTGCCATTCCTCAATTAAACAAAATAAATTGAAAGTGGTTTGAACCTCTTTGTATGGGAGCCTGGCATAGTGATGTGATGACCATGATTTTACAAGACTGTGCAAAAGCGCGACGCATCTTGAAACCAGTGTATATCGATAAAGGATCTATAGACGAACAAAAATTGTAAGATGACATTTGTCCTACAGCGTACAGGTTTCGAGATTTTCCATTATAAAGATCTTAAAGGTCTTATGGAAAAAAGCTGCACTTTGTGATAAAGGAAAGCCGCTTTGCACCGTGATACTAGGAACCAAAATAATCGATTTCACCCGCAGCAGCGAAAGTTTCATCCCTTAGAAACAAATATAGCGCCACTTCTTTAAAAAAATAATTAAAAAATTCTGCAAGCCAAACCACCGCACCGATTTTGATAAAGTAGGTGTCAAATGAAAGATAATTACATAATCTATCAAAGAAAAAATATATTTTAAAATAATACATTTAAAAATGCCCAGATATTAGCTTTGCTTGGAAAAATATTAAAAAATTTGTCGGATTTTACTTAATTTAAAAAATAATTGATCCGTGGGGTATCTTTTTATCCACTAATATTGTTGACAATTTAATAGAGTATTTGATAAGAAAAACTGCTTGTCGATATCTTTAATAATTATGGAGATATAAGATTACTAATGAGGGCAGTAATTCCTCGGGCGCACCGATTTCAATGATCTATGTATGAAACGACTTTTTTTTGTCTTTATGCATATTGCATATTTCTTATATGCATTTTAAAATATACCACCACCATGTTGTGACGTGTCGAGCTGTCGAAATGCTGTCAAACCAATTTCACATCGGTATATACAGGGCGTCCCAAAATTAACTCACATGGAGGGAAAGTACCTTAAATACTGAAGATATAAAATTTTACTGAAAGGAGACTTCATTTTTATTTTAAAAAGAAAACGAACTGCATTCACCGAATTTTGAATAATCACTTGTCTGAACTGGGAATCGAACCCACTGAATGTAAAAAAAATATTTCTCTAATTTAATTGTACCGATCGAAAGACTCGATTATACCTAAGCATTTCTTCTAAATAACATAGCATCTTAAATAAAAGGAAGACTACGAAATTTAACATTTAATGTTGAATAACAAGTTTGTGCAGCGTTATGAATAGCCTTTTCTGTGACTGTTGTGCTCAATACAGACTTCAACATTTCAATGTAGGTATTACTAATGAGTGAAGATTGGAGTAATTATACCTAATTCCCTATCATAAGTGTTTGATAATGTGATAAGTAACACCACCTCGATTGGTTTTAAAAAGTTTGAATAATTTCGTGCGGGTTCGATTCTCGGTTTGGACATGCTATTATTAAAAAAAAATTGAATGCAGTTCTATTGCTATTTAAATAAAAATAAAGTCCTATTTCAATAAAACTTTCTATCTACAGTATTTGGTGTGGTCTATGCCACCATGTGACATAGTCATTGGAAGCCCTGGGGGCGTCCCACGACTATGCCATATGTTGGAATAGACCGCACCAAAGTAACTATTCAAACATTTTTAAACCAATCGAGCTGGTGTTACTTTACACATTATAACTTTATCAAACACTTTATGATAATTGCTCCAATCTTCACTCATTAGTAATACATTGAAATGTTAAAGTTTTGAGCACGACAGTCACAGGAAAGGCTATCCATAACGCTGCACAAACTTGTTATTCAACATTAAATGTTAAATTTCGTAGTCTTCCTTTTATTTAAGATGCTACGTTATTAAGAAAAAATGATAAGGTATGATCGAGCCTTTTGATCGGTACAATTAAATTAGAGAAATAATTTTTTTTACATTCGGCGGGTTCGATTCCCAGTTCAGACAGTTGATTACTTAAAATTCTTTGAATGCAGTTCGTTTTCTTTTTAAAATAAAAATGAAGTCTCCTTTCAGTATAATTTTATATCTTCAGTATTTAAGGTACTTTCCCTCCATGTGAGTTAATTTTGGGACGCCCTGTATATATCAATAAAACAAAATAAATTGAAAGGGGTTTGAACCTCTTTGTATGGGAGCCTGGCATAGTGATGTGATGACCATGATTTTACAAGACTGTGCAAAAGCGCGACGCATCTTGAAACCAGTGTATACTATATCGATAATAGTCCAGTCAAAATAAATGTGTTTGTATGGAGTAGGTTGCAATATTAGCACTTTGGGTGATAATTTGGAACAACATAAATGAATACTTGAAAAACCGGAAATCAGAATAATCTCTGATATTAACTTCGTACTTGTCGGTTAATTAATCAATAAAGTAAGAAAAAATAATTTGGGTGTGAACAAAAAATGGAAAACTGGTGATTTTGTTCATTTTAGAGTCTTTTAGAATGCTTTAATTAAGGAATAAATAATCTCTCGTCTAGGTCGATTTATTGAGTGTATTTCGAATATACTATGTCAAATTATTTCCAACTTTATAACAATAATGGCACACCGAGTGATATTTAATCAAAGCATGTATATAAATAATACTAATAAGTATACCAATTATCACCAAGGTGACTCTGGTACTTTTTTTTTAATGCAGTTTTATTTGATTTTAAAATTCGCACATTAAAGTCACCTCGAATTTTTTTTAGTAATCCATGTAGAAATAATTTATATAAATTCAAAACAATAAAAGTCCCGTACCAATATGTTATAGTTATTTAATTATAATTATTATCAAAAACGCAAATGAAGTGAGGCGCGCGCGTCATTAAGGCGAGCATTCCCAACCGCAGATACAATTTGAAGAACATCGCATTATCAGTGGGGTGGGACCCCCGTGCGTCTCAGTAGGTATACTTAGCAATATATGTAATTTTGAAAATTTATGGCTGTTTTCACCAAACACTCGTAAGGTATTTCTTAGCTAAGAATATCTTAATTTAAACAGTACCTTATGATACTGTTACGTTACACCAACAAAAACTACTAAAAAGATTCCTAGATAGGAACGTCTTAGTTAAGTTTAATTTCTCTATAGAATGTCACTTCTGAAAAATGAATTCTAGCATAGATTAGGTAGGTACCATAAAGTTCCTTTGAAAGTCTTGAAAGTTCTAGGAAACCAACATTTTCCGTAATGTAGATACAAGTTCTCGTATATTTCCACAGCATGAGAGCGCTTCGTGTGTATTGGCGTTATCCGTCGTTGTCTTTATGCGTACAAATATATCCTTCATCGTCGTCAAAAATTTCAAAGAAATTCAGAAATTCAAACAAATCTTACACATTCATTTTTTATTATACAAATTCATGATTATTTTAAACTTTATTCAAGAAGCTTTCCGCCCGCGGCTTCGCCCGCGTGTACTACACGACGTTATCCTGCGGGAAGCTGATATTTTTCAGGAATAAAAAGTAGCCTATGTCCTTTCTCAGGCTCTAGACTATCTCTGTACCAAAATTCATTCAAATCGGTTCAGTAGTTTAAGTGTGATTGTGTAACACACAGACAGACAGAGACGCATTTATAATATAAGTAAGGATTTACGAAGATAACTCAAGTCAAGATTGACGTTTCATTTGACATTAAGTTGATCCTTAACAATTAGCTGTTTTCTGTGTCCTAACTTTAGGAGCTTCTTAACTACTTAGGGCATTGGTGAAACGTAAAAGTTCCATTTAAGAATCGCTTAACGATAAGCATTGCCTTAGGAACGTCTTAACGTTTGGTGAAAACGGCCATAAGAATGCCTTTTAAAAAGTTTAAAGTTATGACTATTTATGATTGTTTATTGTATTTCGTAGAAGAGAAGTGGAAATTTCATAACTATGAATAAGGTAATCCGTGGCGGTGCCCGTGATATAGTTTTCTAGGTGTTTTTACGATGTTTGGCGAAGTTCCAAGCAGGAAAGTTGCTCAGTAGTCTCGACGATGTTTACCAACGCACCGCGGATTTCACGGGTAAGTAAGTAAGTTGCACGACGCGTATTCACAAAGTATTATATTGATCCTGGATGTTAGTCCTTTAAGAATTACCCCACATAGGTACATTTTTAATACTTTTATCCTAACTTAAGAGGTTATACCAGTTATACTATAATAAACAAATACTCTTAGTTTTATAGTGCGACCAAAATATCTTGAGCATGAAATGTTAATTCGTAGAAAACATTGTAGGTATTGAAAACTATTATCCCTGATTTAATTTTAGACTGTTATTGTTTGTTTCTATCACAAAGTACAGTTCGCAGAATTGTAAAGTTTGGTAATCAAAGTGGTGGAAAATTGTCGACTCCAGCTAAACACTCCTAAAAATTTAGATGACTTCGATATAAAACGTTGCAAACATGCGATCGGTCTTGAGACCATAAGCAAATGGTTTGGGTTTTAATGCAGACGTGTAGGCATGCCTTTCCAGTGTCAGGCTGCCTTTGTGTTTTGCTAACTGGTATAGTTATTGTATGCTGTCCCAAGGATGCAGTCTTTTCAGGCGTCTTGTTTGCAATGGTTCAATAAGACACTGGGCCAGTTTGTTCTTATGAATACCAATTCGATCTTTATACGAACTAATGCCATTGGCTATGTGCTGTTTGACGGTTGGTATATTCAGATACTCATGGACTTCTTCCATTTTTGTGAACCATGGGGCATTCACTAGTGTTTTGAGCACACTGTTCTGAAATCTTTGCAGAATTCCTATATTCGACGTTTTTGCAGTAAAATGTTTAGCTGGAGTCATGAATTTTCCACCACTTTGATTATCAAACTTTACAATTCTGCAAACTGTACTTTGTGATAAACCTGAAACAAACAAAAAAAGTCTAAAATTAAATCAGGGACAATAGCGAAAATATTAAACAACTATACCTACGAATTAATATTTCATGCTCAAGATTTTTTGGTCGCACTATAAAATTACAAGTATTTGTTTATTTTAGTATAACCATATTGTATTATTTTGACCATAATATTTTATTATATAAAGGGCAATGGGCAAATTGGTAGCCTACGCGGCCACCACAAAAAATAGTCGCATTTCTTAGATTTTTCTATTCTCTTAAAAAAAATTGTATGGGCACAAAGTACTGTATCCATAGTTTCTGAAATACATAGAAAAAAAAAGCTAAATTTAATTTCGTTTATTCAATTTAGGTTTGTTTCAACACTTATGAACGTCAATGAAGCTACGCCATCGGTTCACAAATCCTACGGCAGGAGACCTTGTAACGAGAAGAACCGGCAAGAAACTCGCCATGGGCTATTTTTTACTCCCTGTTTTAATTTATACAGAGTCGTCAAATTTGAAAAGTGACCTTTACATAATAGTAAGGTTACTTTCCATCACAATACAGAATACCGCTTAAAGTAAGTACAATTTTGCTTATTACCTACCTAAAACAGTTAACAATTTCCAACTAAACGAGGAATCAAATAGTTTAATGGACGCACTAATCTTAATCTTATTTACATTATATTATAGGATTAATAAAAAGGAAACTGCAAGCTGCGCCGTATATTCAAATCTATAAGTATTAACAAATAAAAGGAATTTTTGAATAAATATTAAGTACTTACAACAATAATTAGAAAAAATTGCTGTTATTGTAAGACACGAGTACTTACCAAAATTACTATGAGATACACCAGCTCGCTAACAAAACTATATTACGAGTATAATACTATTATAAACCATATCCCGAACACCTTTAACACAAGTTGACACGAGCAGACCCACCCCACTGGCAGCACCCGTTCACGAGCATGACGCATGAGCCAGCCAAATCGCTTCGTTCAACCACATTTTAGGGAACGTAACGACCCGACTCACACGACACCACCGCAGGAATATTTAGAGAATGTAGAAAAGAAAGATCTTTTATATGAATAAATTCTTTAACCATTTTTCCAAACTGAAAATACAAAAAGAAACTTTCATAGTAGTAAACATTATCAGGTATCTGTATAGATTGAACGACGACGCCCACTGCTGGGCATAGGCCTCCCCCAAGGATCTGGGGGGTTCCGTAGCCGAATGGCAAAAAACGGAACCCATATAGATTCGTCATATCTGTCTGTCCGTTTGTCCGTCCGTACGTATGTCACAGCCACTTTATTCCAAAACTATAAAAACTACACAGTTGAAACTTGGTAGTTAAATGTATTCTGTTAACCGCTTTACGATTTTTATACAAAAAAAAAATATTTAAAAAAATTAAGGGAGACTCCCCATACATGGAACTAAAACCGAAATAATTTTTTTTAATCAAACATATTATTATTCGTGTGGGGTATCTATAGATGTCTTTAAAAATGACATGCAAGTTTCTCAAAGTCTACCTTTTGAAAGAGAAAACCTTCTAAAATGGTAAAATGTGTGTCCCCCCCCCCCCCCCCCTCTAACTTTTAAAGTAAAAGAGTGAAAAATCTAGAAAAAATAAATGCTGTAGATCTTAATAAAAACTTTCAACGAAAATTGGTTTGAACGAGATATAGTAAGCACTTTTTGAGATATAATATACTACATATTCAAAAACCGCCAAACACTATGAAAAACAAAGTTATATTTTGCTGACGAAAAATTATAGTGGAATTTTGGCTAGGTATAACCAATCGGTACAGTAAGTGGGTACGGAACCCTTCATGAGCGAGTCCAACTCGCACTTGGCCGATTTTTTCTAGTAATAGGTTTATATTAAGTCTTTTAGGCTATTTTCTATTAATACTCAAACGCTATTTTAGTTTTCCCAATAGGTACTACTCGCAATGTCAACCTTTCTTATGTTAATATTCTTGAATAATAGCATCGAAGGCTAAGACACAGTTTATCCATTTTTTCCATACAGCAGTAAGAGAACAGCAATGCAAAGTTAAAAATATTTAAAAAACCACGCTGGCAGCCAACTTTTTTTTTGTGGGCCGGTTTTGATGTAACTCGGTTTTACTACTATTTTGAAAAGAAAACAGTAACGCAATGTTAAAAATATTAAAAAACCAAGCGGCCAACTTTTTTGTGGGCCGATTTTGATGAAACTGACTGACAGACAGACAAAAACATTGCGTGAAGCTAGAAACACATTTCGCTGGCGCAGTGCAGCGCAGCGCGATCGGTTTCATACATTTAGTATGGCTAGAAACACATTTCCCTGGCGCAGCGCAGCGTATCCGCTCGGCTCCAATTGCGCCAGGCCCCCCACCACTTTCTAGCATTGTATCGTCAGATGGCTCGGTAGCGGACTGCGCAGCGGAGCTCTGCATTTTGCTTTTTACTACTTATGTTCTCCGATTTCTCCGTCAATAATGGGCCAATTTAAAAAAGATTTTTTTTTTGTTTAGAAGAGTCACCAATTCATTATCATGTAGGGTTGTTAATTATACTGTTAAAACAGTATTAAAGTGTTTTTAGTACACTATACTTTTTAATTTTATAACAAAAATAATGTATAATTCTGATTTGAAAATAAATTACACTAAATATTTCTAAAATCGGTTTAATATTTTTTGAGTTTATCTATTACAAACAAACAAAGTATATTTATAGTATTAGTATAGATATAAATTGCATCTCGTCTTCATTCATCATCATATTATCATCGTAATCATCTTTTTTTTTGGATTTAATATGTTCAAGTAATAAGAACAGAAATTGTTTTCAAAATTAGAAGAAAACATAATGCAGATGTTAGCTCGGCAACGACTCGATTGACACTGATCAAAAATTTCGTCAGGAAACGCTGCGCCACGCTAGTAAAGTGTGCACACCCGGGTCGACGCTGCGCTGCGCGGCGCTGCGCTGGGCCAGCGAAATGTGTTTCTAGCTTTACTCTTTTCTTGTCAAAATAATACCAAAAACCGAGTTTCATTAAAATCGGCCCACAAACAAAAAAGTTGGCAGCCATCTTGATTTTTTATTTTTTTAACCTTGCGTTGCTGTTTTCTTGTCAAAATAGAACTAGAAATCAAGTTTCATAAAAATTGACCCACAAACAAAAAAGTTGGCCGCCATCTTGGATTTTTTAATATTTTTAGCAGTGCGTTGTTGTTTTCTTGTCAAAATAGTACTAGAAATAGAGTTTCATCAGAATCGGCCAACAAACAAAAAATTTGGCCGCCATCTTGGATTTTTATCATTTTTGACATTGTGTTGCTATTTTCCTGTCAAAATAGTACCAAAACCCGAGTTTGATAAAATTCAGCCCACAAACAAAAAAGTTGGCCGCCATCTTGGATTTTTTTATATTTTTAGCAGTGCGTTGTTGTTTTCTTTTCAAAATAGTACTAGAAATCGAGTTTTATCAAAATCGGCCAACAAACAAAAAAGTTGGCCGCCATCTTGGATTTTTTTATATTTTTAGCAGTGCGTTGTTGTTTTTTTGTCAAAATAGTACTAGAAATCGAGTTTCATCAAAATCGGCTTACTAACAAATAAGTTGGCCGCCATCTTGGATTTTTTAATATTTTTAACATTGCGTTGCTATTTTCCTGTCAAAATAGTACCAAAACCCGAGTTTCATCAAAATAAGCCCACAAACAAAAAAGTTGGCCGCCATCTTGGATTTTTTTATATCTTTAGCAGTGCGTTGGTGTTTTCTTGTCAAAATAGTACTAGAAATAGAGTTTCATCAGAATCGGCCAACAAACAAAAAATTTGGCCGCCATCTTGGATTTTTATCATTTTTGACATTGCGTTGCTATTTTCCTGTCAAAATAGTACCAAAACCCGAGTTTGATAAAAATCAGCCCACAAACAAAAAAGTTGGCCGCCATCTTGGATTTTTTAATATTTCTAGCAGTGCGTTGTTGTTTTCTCGTCAAAATAGTACTAGAAATAGAGTTTCATCAGAATCGGCCAACAAACAAAAAATTTGGCCGCCATCTTGGATTTTTATCATACCAAAACCCGAGTTTGATAAAAATCAGCCCACAAACAAAAAAGTTGGCCGCCATCTTGGATTTTTTTATATTTTTTGCAGTGCGTTGTTGTTTTCTTTTCAAAATAGTACTAGAAATCGAGTTTTATCAAAATCGGCCCACAAACAAAAAAGTTGGCCGCCATCTTGGATTTTTTTATATTTTTAGCAGTGCGTTGTTGTTTTCTTGTCAAAATAGTACTAGAAATAGAGTTTCATCAGAATCGGCCAACAAACAAAAAATTTGGCCGCCATCTTGGATTTTTATCATTTTTGACATTGCGTTGCTATTTTCCTGTCAAAATAGTACCAAAACCCGAGTTTGATAAAAATCAGCCCACAAACAAAAAAGTTGGCCGCCATCTTGGATTTTTTAATATTTTTAGCAGTGCGTTGTTGTTTTCTTGTCAAAATAGTACTAGAAATAGAGTTTCATCAGAATCGGCCAACAAACAAAAAAATTGGCCGCCATCTTGGATTTTTATCATTTTTGACATTGTGTTGCTATTTTCCTGTCAAAATAGTACCAAAACCCGAGTTTGATAAAAATCAGCCCACAAACAAAAAAGTTGGCCGCCATCTTGGATTTTTTTATATTTTTAGCAGTGCGTTGTTGTTTTCTTTTCAAAATAGTACTAGAAATCGAGTTTTATCAAAATCGGCCCACAAACAAAAAAGTTGGCCGCCATCTTGGATTTTTTTATATTTTTAGCAGTGCGTTGTTGTTTTTTTGTCAAAATAGTACTAGAAATCGAGTTTCATCAGAATCGGCCAACAAACGAAAAATTTGGCCGCCATCTTGGATTTTTATCATTTTTGACATTGCGTTGCTATTTAATAATAAAAAAAAAAAAAAAAAAGTCGTTAACGTGACAGGACATTCTTTCTCCAATATAACAAATAATATTTTATTCAGAGTTACAAAATTTCATTTAGACTGCAAGACCATAATTACTCAATATTACCATATTACAATACCAAAAAGAAATACCTGAAATATAGAAATTCTACTCACAAATTCACAATGAATATTCATATGACATTTGAATGTCATCACCAAAACCAAAACAATCAAAATTAGTAATGGAAAAGGATGAAGAAATAAAATATGTTGACGAGAAGCAGAGCAGCACGCTCAAGACCTCCGGACTCGTCACCTCGCTCCGCCTCGCAGTTGTCGGCAACTATATCAGTGCCGTGTGTCCAGCTGACATCTGCAGTTGCGTCGAGCGATAGTGACGAGTACTTCTCTCCGCCGTCGTCGCCACCACCTGTACGCCGGAGGAGGGGCCGGCCACCGAAGAGTTTGGGGCTTCTGGGGCAATCGGCTCCGGTCAGGGCCCCCGCTCCCGGTGGAGTGCAGCGCATGCGATGGACATTATCCATTAACGAAAATGTCATGCGCGCATATTTTGAGGCGACAGAGGCAGGAACTAATCTTACTGCGTATCGTGTTCGGATGCTTTCTCTGTTTCAGGCTCTTGAACCATCAATCAACGTTTCGGCTCAACGACTGTCGGATCAGGTGCGAGCCATTCAACGGGGTCACTTGTTGGATGACTCTGTACTTGATCGGCTCCGTACAGAGGTACAACGTAACCGTATCATTACTACTGCATCGCAGACGGCAACTCAAGCTTCTGCCGCGGCCACATTGCAAGCTGGCGTTGTTGATAGTGATGGTGGAGATGATATGGTTACTACTGTAAGTCCCCAATACAATGATATATTGAGGAGTACTCTTGAAGATGTAGTTCGGGAATTTCGATCGACTTCGGTTCACCTTAGACCTCGGCTTCCGCGTTTTCCCATGCACAAAAAAAATAGGGCACTGATGTGTGCTTTAGATTTGCTACTACCAAATTACTTTGATAGTAGTGAAGACCTGGCTGATACTCATTCGATCCTGTACTGTGCGGCTATTACAGCTTGTCGTGTTGCTCATGTCAAATTTCCAAATACTGACACAGCAACACGCCCTCGCCTGGCTGTACCAGCCTGGCAGTGTAGGATTGAGCGTCGTATCAGTGAGGCTAGGGTACTCATCGGTAAACTCAGCTGCTTTAGGGAGGGCAACATGCGCCCTAGGGTCATGCGCTTTGTGAAACGTGCATTTTTGGGAACTGGTATTAGTCCTCAAAATTATATTTCATGCGTCACAGAGCGCATCGACTTCCTGAAGCAGAAAATTTGTGCATGGGCTAATCGTATTCGAAGGTATAGGGTGCGAGTCGATCGCTTTACTCAGAACCGCATGTTCGAGAGAGATCAACGACGTGTTTATGCATCCTGGGAGCGATCGGATCAGAGTGATACTGATATGCATCGGCCGGATGATGATGCCATGATTTCTTTTTGGCACAACATCTGGTCCGTGCCTGTCACTCACTCTGAAGGTGCGTGGATGGAGGATGTTGAGCGTTCGTGTGAGCTTATACCTGATATGAATGAAGTAACCATTGACTACCAAGACGTAGTTTGTGCAGTTCGTTCCTTACCCAACTGGAAATCTCCAGGCCCGGACGGACTGCACAATTTCTGGTATAAATGGTTACCTAGCTCGCACGTTTGCTTAGCATCTCAATTTCAATGTGCTTTATTATCTCAGTCGCTTCCAGAATTTATGACAACAGGCATAACCCATCTGCTCCATAAATCTGGTAGTACTGCGGACCCCAAAAACTATAGACCTATCACCTGTCTGCCAACAATTTATAAAATTCTTACGTCCATTTTGAGATCGAAGATTAATAAACACATTGATCAAAATTCTATTATGATTGCCTCTCAAAATGGATGTAGGAATGGGGCCCGTGGTACTAAGGAGCTACTCCTCATTGACATGGCTATTAACCAACAGGTTCGTCGAAACCGAAAGAACCTGTCGACTTCCTGGATAGATTATAAGAAGGCATATGATTCCGTGCCGCATTCGTGGCTCATGAGGGTGCTGGAGTTGTATAAAATAAATACAACTCTACGCACTTTCTTGATATCGTGCATGCGAAAATGGAGAACGGTCCTTTTCTATCCAGGATCTCGACGGGTTCTAGGTCAGGGCGACCCTATAAAAATAGAGCGAGGTATCTTCCAGGGTGACGGTCTGAGTCCATTGTGGTTCTGTCTGGCCTTGAACCCTCTGAGTACACTTCTCGAGAGTTCAGGATTAGGCTACCGTTTACGGAGAAATGGTCAAGTAATATCACACCTGCTATACATGGATGACCTGAAACTATTTGCCCATAGCAGTTCTCATTTAACAGCGTTACTGAAGGTTACTGAAGCTTTCAGTAATGCCATTAAAATGGAATTTGGTGTGGACAAGTGTGCAGTCATGCATGTAAAGCGTGGTCAGATAATGGAATCCACGGGTATACAACTCTCGGATTCTATTAATCTTAGATCTCTCTCCGTTAACGAAACCTATAAATATTTAGGTATGTCACAGGCATTAGGCATCAACGATGCTGACATGAAACAGTCGTTGCGTGAGCGTTTCTTGGGGCGCCTCTCAAAAGTCCTTAAAAGTCTTTTGTCTGGCGGAAACAAGGTTCGCGCATACAATGGATGGGTCATGCCGGTACTGATGTATTCCTTTGGCATACTTAAATGGACTCAAACTGAACTGGATGCCCTGGATAGAAAAGTTCGTACATTGCTAGCAGCACACCGCATGCATCACCCACGTTCATCGACCATGAGATTGTATATCCCGCGGAAGTGCAGTGGTCGTGGCTTCTTAAATGCTAAGACATTGCATAACCGCGAGATATGCAATCTTAGGGAGTATTTTCTCCAAGTCGATATGGGGTCTCATAGAGATGTAGTTGCTGTTGACAATGGACTGACTCCTCTATTTTTAGCAAAAGAAAACTGGCGCAAACCTGTAGTACTTAGTACGTCCGACCGCAGCACTGTGTGGCAAAGCAAGGAGTTACATGGCAGATTCTACCGGGCTCTCCATGGGCCCGACGTAGATTTATTAGCCTCAGTATCCTGGCTCCGTTTCGGTGATCTTTTTGGTGAAACCGAAGGTTTTGTCTGTGCAATTATGGATGAGGTTGTGATGACGAATAACTACCGAAAGTATATCCTAAAGGATGGCACAGTGGATATTTGCCGAGCGTGCCATCGTCCGGGTGAATCCCTTAGGCATATAATCTCCGGTTGTTCTCGTCTCGCAAACGGCGAATATTTGCATAGACATAACCAAGTGGCCAGGATAATACACCAACAACTTGCTCTGAAACATAGTCTTGTGGCATCCGAGGTGCCGTACTACAGGTATGCACCAGAACAGGTCCTTGAAAATAGCCATGCCACATTATATTGGGATCGATCTATCATTACAGACAGGACTATTGTAGCTAATAAGCCTGATATTGTATTGATAGATCGACACGAACGCCGCGCAATAATTGTTGATGTCACTGTTCCCCATGATGACAACCTTGTGAAAGCTGAAAAAGATAAAGAAAACAAATATCTTGATTTAGCTCACGAGATTGTTGACATGTGGGACATTGATTCAGCAATTGTTGTTCCGATAGTCATATCTGCCCATGGGCTGATAGCCAAGAGCCTCGATAAACACCTTAAGAGGCTTGCGTTAGGTGGATGGATCGGGAGTCAGATGCAGAAGGCAGTACTTCTGGACACGGCCCGTATAGTGAGAAGGTTCCTGTCTCTGGATCCTTAACCATCGGTAGCCGGGACCCTGATCTTGCTGCCGTTGGGGAACTGCATTTTTGTATTTTTAAATGTTATATTTTTTAGTGTTATACATTGTAAAAATTTAATGTTTAGAAATATAATTTTGTAAGTATTTAAAATGTAATAAAGGGAATAATAATAATAATAAATAACTTCTTACATTCACACCAATTATCTAAGCCCATGTTAATTTCATTAAGAAACTGTATCATGGAAAACTTGATAACGGATAAATATATACTTAAATACTTTTTGTTTGTAAATACATACTTAATATACATAGTTAACACCCAGACCAAGACAAATAGACATGTTCATGCACACAAATATTTATCTTGTTCGGGAATCGAACCCGAGACCACTGGCGCAGAAGGTGGGTAGCCTACCCCTGCGCCAAATCGGTCGTCAAATTAAATTAATAATTAAATTTAATTTAATTTAATTAAATTAATCAATTTTCCTGTCAAAATAGTACCAAAACCCGAGTTTGATAAAAATCAGCCCACAAACAAAAAAGTTGGCAGCCACCTTGGATTTTTTATATTTTTAGCAGTGCGTTGTTGTTTTCTTTTCAAAATAGTACTAGAAATCGAGTTTTATCAAAATCGGCCCACAAACAAAAAAGTTGGCCGCCATCTTGGATTTTTTATTATTTTTAACATTGCGTTGCTGTTTTCTTGTCAAAGTAGTACTAGAAATCGAGTTTTATCGAAATCGGCCAACAAACAAAAAATTTGGCCGCCATCTTGGATTTTTTATTATTTTTTACATTGCGTTGCTATTTTTCTGTCAAAATAATACCAAAACCGAGTTTCATCAAAAACAGCCCACAAACAAAAAAGTTGGCCGCCATCTTGGATTTTTTTAAAATTTTTCGCAGTGCGTTGTTGTTTTCTTTTCAAAATACTACTAGAAATCGAGTTTTATCAAAATCGGCCCACAAACAAAAAAGTTGGCCGCCATCTTGTATTTTTTAATATTTTAACATTGCGTTGCTATTTTCCTGTCAAAATAGTACCAAAACCCGAATAGCAATAAAAAAATAAAATAAAAATAGTTTGTTATAAAACTTAAATAATTATATGATCTTTCTAATTATCACAAAAATAAGTTTTTTGTAAAAAAAACATTTTTGTGACAAGCTTTTTTGCTGGCCTTACTTTAATATTGTACTGTCATCCATACCAAACCTATATGCAAAATTTCAGCTCAATCGGACACTGGCAAGTGGGTCAAATTTAGCTCGTAAGATTTGACCCGAACGGACATACATACCTACATACATACACTGCAAGTTAAATAAAAGCTTGTAATAAAAAATCACATCCGCAATTAAAGTATCAATAATTTTACTCCGGCTAGTCTGCGCACAATACGCAGCAAACTTTTTGAAATTTAGATAATAAGATGGGAATTTGTGTAATAAATAAAATAACAAGCCTATGTTCCTCTCCAGGCTACAAAGTATCTAGATTCCAAATTTCAGCCAAATCCGTTCAGCTGTTTTGGCGTGATCGAGTAACAAACAACATCCAAACATCTAAACTTTCACATAATCAATTTAATTATTAACAGGAAGTAGGATGAATTGCCGCCACGCGGCAACGCGCCGCGTCTATCCATCCTTTTCACGCCCGATAACTCCGTCTCTCTCGCACACTGACTGGCCATGCGGACGCTCCGTCAAGGTCACGCGTAATTTGGATTTTGAATAAGTTATTTTATTACTTTGCGGTGATTGTGCATTTATTTATATTTTGAGGAATCTTTCTCATGTTATCAGGGGATTATGATTTTTTTATATATAAAATAAATATGTTAATGGAAATCTTACATAAAAACTGAAGTGACTTTAATGTATAACCGACTTAACGCAAAAAAACCACTTTTAACCAGGTTCCAAGAAAGTCACCTAGGTGAAAACTTAAAATAGGTTCGAGGTTTTTATTTATAGTGTATTAGTAGTAAAATCTCTGAAAGTGCGATTTTGTAAGTCTCATTTTTTACGTCGTGACTGAAAAAACGTTGTAATGTGCAGAATATTGTGCTCACGTCAGGGATTACTTGCCTAACATAATTTAAAGGGTATCCATAGATTATATTATAATATTCACCTAAAGTGCCTTTTTTGTCTAATTATAAACGGCCAAAACACAACTTTAGGTATTTCTCTCGAACGGACACCAGTATACCTACAAAATCACGATGAGTGCTCAAAATAAAGGCAATATTATTATATAAAAATAAAATTGTTAAAGGTGCCATTAATGTGACCCCAAACTTTATTTTGACTGGACTATAAAGGATCTATAGACGAACAAAAAATGTTAGATGATATTTGTCCTACAGCGTACAGGTTTCGAGATATTCCATCATGATAAAGATCCGGTTTCAAGGTAGTTTTAATTATACGGGATCTTTAACATGGAATATCTCGAAACCAGTACGTTTTAGGGCATGTCATAAGACATTTTTTGTTCTCATAAAGATCCTCTATCGATATACATTGGCTTCATGATGCGTCAGGTTTTTGGAAAATTCCATCGGAAAGTTTGGTTACCACTATGCCAAAATGTTCAAACCCCTTTGATCCATATCATATCCACTTGTCATATTTTTGATATTTCTAAAATCATTTTACGCAAATAAAAAAGTCAGTCCGATCCCCTATTGTTTCGTCAGTAGACGTGTTGTTGCTCTCTTCCAACATGCTGCAAGTCGGATCGGCCGTCCTATTATTCTGCAGATTGTAACAGCAAATTGTAACCGCGTTGTAACGTGAGCAGTGCGGTTGTAGCAATCTAGGCTAGTGTTGTCTGCCGCACTAGTAAGTATACGCATGCAGTAAGTAATTCATAAAAAACTCTGTATCCATTCTCAAAAATATTGTAAAATCGTCGGGTTCTAAATGAAACATTATATTCATACATGAGATTTTCTTTCTCAGCAGGAGCCATTTTTTTACCCAATATATTCTTTTTGCTTTGTTGCGTTGGTATAATTGATGAAGCGCGAAGTAAGAGATAGGCCAAAAAGAAGCTCTATTGCTACTGTTCTAGTTACCTAAATATTTCAGTAAATGCGAGACACAATATAATAAGTTTTTAGTAAAAATTTAATTTTTATGACAAGCTTTTGCTGACTGTACTTTAATATTGTATTGTCATCTAAACCAAACTTGTGTACAAAATTTCAGCTCCATCGGACACTGGGAGGGAAGTGAGTCAAATTAACCTTGCAAGATTTGTCCCCCACTTACTAACATACTAACTAACTAACATGGCAAAAAGCTTGTAAAAAAGAAAACATTCAATAAAATAAATCAACTGAGAAATCAGATCAAAGTAGATCTTTCATCATCATCATCAGGTCAGTAGATCTTTACCTGCTTATAATTGATATTAATGTCCTTGGACAGTTCCATGTCCTTGAACATGCCTTCCAGCTTGCAGGTGAACCCGCCGCCGCACTCCTGTTTCAACTTGCTGAGCATCGACTTCTCTGCGTCTACGGAGGCAGACTTGCCTACCAGAAGCCGTTTGGCCAAGTCCTTTTTGTAGAACGCCTCGAACACGTCCTTCCCGTGGATGAACCTAGATACATAAATTAATTTTATTTAAGACTAGCGGATCCTCGCGGTTTCACCCGCGCGGTACCCGTTCCCGTGGGAATATCGGTATAAAATATAGCCTATGTCACTCGGGAAGAATGTAGCTTTCTAATGGTAAAAGAATTTTTTAAATCTGTCTAGTCGTTTCGGAGCCTATTCGATGCAAACAAACAATCAAATCTTTCTTCTTTATAACATTAGTGATAAAAATTGGCCGTTTCGCGAATTAGTCCTTAAGAGAATTGGCCATTTCTCGAAAAGGTTCTTCTGAGAATTGGCCATTTTGCGAATAGGTCGTTTTAAGGATTAGCCATATCGCGAATCGGTCTTTTCCAAACTCGGGTGCCATTTCGCGAATTGGGCATTATCCGACGGTAATCCATATTACCACCACTTGGTTAGTGAAAAATTATTGGATCTCATTTTTGCTAGATTAAGGCTGTGCGTGCACTCGCAGCTGTGGATTCTTGTTGCGGATGAGCATCTAGTCGAAGCATTGTATGTTATAATGGCTGGTCAGGATTTTGTATACTTCGATCAAGTCCTCTCTTCGATCTTTTAAGCTAGTTAATCCTAGTGTCTTCAACCTTTCCTCAAATCAAGGCTCTTAAGACGTCTTGGAATTCTGGTGAATCTTCTTTTAAACTAAACCCTTAGATGGAACTATAACTATTAATGTTGTGAATATCATAAAAAAACATTACAATCATAAATGGCCGGCTTACCTGAACAGCACCATAATCTTGTCTAGTAGCCTTTCCAGCTCTTCCTCTGTGGCTTCCTTATTACCAGCGCGGAGTTTCACGTCCACGAATTTAGCTGTAAACAAATAATAGGTTAGAAGAACTCTAATACTCCGTTTTGGATTACATTAGCATATATTTTCGTTGAGTTCATGATTTTTGGGAATATAAAATAATGAAGTGTCTTTATTTTTCAATTTTTTGCATTCGCATGATGCAATTTTTAGTATGGAAATATTGAAAATGAAGTATTAGAAAAAATCGACCCGTCTCACAACCAGCTCCGATGGAATGGGACTCGAACTCACGACTTTTAACTGTCTGGGCGAATGCTCTTACCTCTGAGCTACGTAGTTGTTAAGTTACGTAAAATTTGTTGAAAGTAGTGCCCACTACATGGTCTCTTTCCAGCTGCTCTTTCTGCACTCAGCTGCTCGTAAATAAATACATGCTGTTTGAATGGAGTAGCTCATAATAAACAATGAATATTGCGCTGATTGATGAAGTGCTCGAAGGCTTCCCGCACGGAGTACGTGAACTTCTCGTTGCGCTGGAAGCAGGTGCCCACCACGTGGTCCGTTGCTCCTAAACATGTCACTAATATAGTTACCAATGAGCTCAGCGGGCTTGTTCTGCCTTTGATTGATGAAGTGCTCGAAGGCTTCCCGCACGGAATACGTAAACTTCTCGTTGCGCTGGAAGCAGGTGCCCACCACGTGGTCCGTTGCTCCTAAACATGTCACTAATATAGTTACCAATGAGCTCAGCGGGCTTGTTCTGCCTTTGGTTGATGAAGTGCTCGAAGGCTTCCCGCACGGAGTACGTGAACTTCTCGTTGCGCTGGAAGCAGGTGCCCACCACGTGGTCCGTTGCTCCTAAACATGTCACTAATATAGTTACCAATGAGCTCGGCGGGCTTGTTCTGCCTTTGGTTGATGAAGTGCTCGAAGGCTTCCCGCACGGAATACGTAAACTTCTCGTTGCGCTGGAAGCAGGTGCCCACCACGTGGTCCGTTGCTCCTAAACATGTCACTAATATAGTTACCAATGAGCTCGGCGGGCTTGTTCTGCCTTTGATTGATGAAGTGCTCGAAGGCTTCCCGCACGGAGTATGTGAACTTCTCGTTGCGCTGGAAGCAGGTGCCCACCACGTGGTCCAGCTGCTCCTTGAAGTCGAGCAGCTCGGCCACCATGCTCTTGTCGCGCTCCGGCTCTATTACTATCGTGCGGCCTTTTTTCTGTTTGGCCAAAAAAATATATGTTAAATACTGAAATTTTAATTTATTTTCATGTACCTATAGGAAAAAAATTGTGATGGTAAAACACCACGAGCCCTGTAAGTACTGAAAACTCCATTTAAGGCTCGTGGTTTTTTACTATCACAATTTTTTCTATGTTAAATCCTCTTACAAAATATAACAAACTAGCTGTAACAGGTTTGTAATGCCACGTAACATATAAATTAAATTCTTTTTGGCAGGTTGTCCCAATTCGCATTTTGGTCCGATTGTGAAAAACAGTCCGATTCGCGGTTTGTCTAATTCGTGGTTGTTCTAATTTGCAGCTGGTGCAATTTGCAGATTTTAGTTACATTCGAGTTATTGTTTTGCTGATTCAAACTTATTACGGCCGTCGGCGTACGAAGTCGACGAAGCGCAGTACGCATTTAGATCCTCCACTACGGGGTCCTCCACTACGCATAATATTCTTCTTGTCAGTTAAAAAAGTCTTGAATGGGCGGTAGGAAAATGTTGACAATTCACAAGTACATATTTACTATGCCTATGTGAATAAATAAATATTTGATTGATCATAGCGGCAGGGGGGGCTCACTCCGCAATTAATAATAATAATAATAATAAAAATTTATTTCAACAAAAACGATAACATTAATTCAATCGATTACGCGCTGTCTACCGCGAGGTAGAGAAATCACGGGTGTCACGCGCGCTCAGTTGTGCATGCGACGCCACGCGAGAAAGAAGTCACCTAAGTAGTTTACTTTCGCCACACTTTCGCGCCAAAACACAAGTGTGTTACCTTGTGGTTTTACCCATAGCAAAATGCGTAATATTAAACATTATTATTGCGCGGCCTTCGGTTGTCTTAACAACGACAGAAAGAGACCGGATTTAAAATTTCATAATCTTCTTAGAAAACCTGAAAGAAGTTTTTTTGTGTGACTATACTGTCTTATTCTATAAGTACTTATCTATAATACTTAATGATCCGAATATTTGATTTAAGGACCCCGCCCCACCTTAGCATAGGTAATTACGACGAAAATAAAAATCGACAAAGTGATTCTCGCTTTGCATCGTGACGCTAGCGCTCATCGCCCGTGGCAACCGTGCCGTGGCGCACGGAACTACGCGGACGCGCGCTGCGCCCGCTAGCTTGTTCTCACTTTACGATAGACGTTATCGAATATATCGGCCTGGCCTGGCCACGAAAATGCGCGGCGGCGACACGGCGCGCGACGCGAGCGAATTACGCAATCATTGCGCGCTCGCAACAGACGCCTAATGAAATAAGTCAATGAGACGCACCGACGGATGCGCAATTCGCTCGTCGCCGCCCGTCGCCGCCGGGCATGTTCGTTGCCAGGCCGTTAAGAGTATTCGCCCGGACAGTGAAAGGTCGTGGGTTTGAGTCCCATCGGGGCTACTTGTGAGACGGGTCGACTTTTTAGCGACTCCGTAGCTCAGTGGTGAGAGCATTTGCCCAGACAGTGAAAGGTCGTGGGTTCGAGTCCCATCGAAGCTAGTTGTGAGACGGTCGACTTTTTCTAATACCTACCTACTTCATTTTCAATTTTTTCAGTAAGTAAGAAACAAAAATTGAACTGTGAATGCAAAGAAGTAAAAATAAAAATTCTAAGCTTTCTGTATTTAAAAATCATTTGCGCTATTTGTTATTCCTTTTACTTACTTCGTCGTAACATTGCAGTCGAGTCGACCCTAGTGCGGCAACCAAGACCACCCAAAACCAATTTGGCTTAAGCGTTTCCGAGTAATAGAACCGTATTACGTACAGCTACGGTTCAATTTCGCTTGTAATGAACGGTAAATTAGTTAGGCAGGCGTGCGGGTGCAAATTATTTTAGACCTAATTTTCGCGTGGAAAAGATTGATAATTCATTGTAACAGTTTCGGAAGTGAGCCTTCTGCTACAAATATTATTCTGTGATAGCGGCTAACTTGACGACCGCCAGTAAGATCGAAGTCCAAAGCGAGTTCTACAGCCTCTAAATTCTCAAATTTACTACCTCTGTACCCATCCACCTTGTATTCTTACGAGACGCCTTGAAGAAGCAGAGTCTGCAGGAACAAAAAACGGAGCTAAAAACTGGACATTGGCGAAATCCAAAATCGCCACCGCATAAAAAGAAGAAGTTTGAAGTGCACTGTACCTTAATCTACGCATTGAAGTGATTGCACAGCTCTCAGCGCCTCCAGCCCCTTGCTCAGAATGCCGCAGGCTCATTACCGATCTTAAAGTGACAGTTGCAATCGCGACATTTAACAATTAATCGATCCCAAAACACATATTCGTATTACGGAACGTAGATCGCTACGATAGCGCCACAAGCGAGCGATTTGTGAACTAAAATTGCATGAAAGCGCTCGTACCGTACTGTACCGACTGCAAACCAACCGCAACTAGTAGCAGTCGCGTTGCAATTGTACAATTAGCAACTGGTTGCTTGTTTTGGTAATAAGCCTGCCGGAGAGGTGCTCGCCGAGCAGCTGACGGTCCATACCTTGATGTACGCGTTGAAGTGACTGCACAGCTCTACGAGGCCGTCCTTGACGCGGCTGAACAGGCCGTACAAGGTGGTGAGGTCCGCCAGCCGCGGCCCGTCCATCAGCGCCTCCAGCCCCTGGCTCAGGATGCCGGAGGTGCTCGCCGAGCAGCTGACGGTCCATACCTTGATGTACGCGTTGAAGTGACTGCACAGCTCTACGAGGCCGTCCTTGACGCGGCTGAACAGGCCGTACAAGGTGGTGAGGTCCGCCAGCCGCGGCCCGTCCATCAGCGCCTCCAGCCCCTGGCTCAGGATGCCGGAGGTGCTCGCCGAGCAGCTGACGGTCCATACCTTGATGTACGCGTTGAAGTGACTGCACAGCTCTACGAGGCCGTCCTTGACGCGGCTGAACAGGCCGTACAAGGTGGTGAGGTCCGCCAGCCGCGGCCCGTCCATCAGCGCCTCCAGCCCCTGGCTCAGGATGCCGGAGGTGCTCGCCGAGCAGCTGACGGTCCATACCTTGATGTACGCGTTGAAGTGACTGCACAGCTCTACGAGGCCGTCCTTGACGCGGCTGAACAGGCCGTACAAGGTGGTGAGGTCCGCCAGCCGCGGCCCGTCCATCAGCGCCTCCAGCCCCTGGCTCAGGATGCCGGAGGTGCTCGCCGAGCAGCTGACGGTCCATACCTTGATGTACGCGTTGAAGTGACTGCACAGCTCTACGAGGCCGTCCTTGACGCGGCTGAACAGGCCGTACAAGGTGGTGAGGTCCGCCAGCCGCGGCCCGTCCATCAGCGCCTCCAGCCCCTTGCTCAGGATGCCGGCGAGGTGCTCGCTGAGCAGCTGGCGTTCCACTGTGTGGATTAACTGCCATCTGCAACAACAATGTCGAAATATCTATCGAATCGATAATCTATAAGAATTAATTTATTTCTCCACATTTTTGTCTTTTTGATTATACTGATTACCATAACATTTTCATTTGATCTCGTTGTCTTAAATATCCGAGATGGTGGGAGCCTGATGTCCTGTGCTAACGGGTATTTTTTACCTATTTCAGGCATCAGTCTCACACAAATCTAGATAAGATTAGTATTTATAAGGCGTACACTAAGAGTTTGTGATGAGAAAATAAAGATTTTTATTTTTTATTTTATTATTATCTATGACTAGTTGTTTTTTTATACTATCTGCAATCAGTGTTCTACTTTAATCAGATTTGTTATCATGTTCGATTATTGACATTAAGAGCATGACTCCAGCGAGCCATCTACTCGAAGTTAATTAGGTTTGTTATTAATTGAAGCCAATTGGACTTATTTAATACTTACGTCTTTTCTTTTTAGGATTCCGGAAGAAGTGCACTTCCACCTTCAGCTTTATCATCACTTTAAATCAGGTGTGATGAAGGCTAAGTCGCCGTTGTGGATAAAAAAAAAGAAAAAGCTAGTGTATACGTTGTCACATAGTGCCACGCAACATTGGGAATCATGTCTCACTTGTAGAGTGGTCCAGGTAGTGAAGCAGCCGCTCGTTTTCCTCCCGCAGCCTCTTCTTCACGTGGGCCAGATACTGCGGCACCGGCAGCTCGCGCATCAGTCGCTATCACCAACACAAACCTGTGCCACGCAACATTGGACTCTATGTCTTACTTGGTAGAGTGGTCCAGGTAGTGGAGCAGCCGCTCGTTCTCCTCTCTCAACCTCTTCTCCACGTGGGCCAGGTACTGCGGCACCGGCAGCTCGCGCATCAGTCGCTATCACCAACACAAACCTGTGCCACGCAACATTGGGCTCTATGTCTTACTTGGTAGAGTGGTCCAGGTAGTGGAGCAGCCGCTCGTTCTCCTCTCTCAACCTCTTCTCCACGTAGGCCAGGTACTGCGGCACCGGCAGCTCGCGCATCAGCCGCTGGCACCAACACAAACCTAGTGTATACGTCGCCACATAGTGCCACGCAACATTGGACCTTATGTCTCACTTGGTAGAGTGGTCCAGGTAGTGAAACACCGGCAGCTCGCGCATCAGCTGCTGTCACCAACACAAACCTATGTTATACGTCGCCACATAGTGCACAACATTGGACCCTATGTCTCACTTGGTAGAGTGGTCCAGGTAGTGAAACACCGGCAGCTGGCGCATCAGCCGCTGGCACCAACACAAACCTATGTTATACGTCGCCACATAGTGCACAACATTGGACCCTATGTCTCACTTGGTAGAGTGGTCCAGGTAGTGAAACACCGGCAGCTGGCGCATCAGCCGCTGGCACCAACACAAACCTATGTTATACGTCGCCACATAGTGCACAACATTGGACCCTATGTCTCACTTGGTAGAGTGGTCCAGGTAGTGAAACACCGGCAGCTGGCGCATCAGCCGCTGGCACCAACACAAACCTATGTTATACGTCGCCACATAGTGCACAACATTGGACCCTATGTCTCACTTGGTAGAGTGGTCCAGGTAGTGAAACACCGGCAGCTGGCGCATCAGCCGCTGGCACCAACACAAACCTATGTTATACGTCGCCACATAGTGCACAACATTGGACCCTATGTCTCACTTGGTAGAGTGGTCCAGGTAGTGAAACACCGGCAGCTCGCGCATCAGCCGCTGGCACCAACACAAACCTAGTGTATACGCCGCCACATAGTGCCACGCAACATTGGGCCTTATGTCTCACTTGGTAGAGTGGTCCAGGTAGTGAAACACCGGCAGCTCGCGCATCAGCCGCTGTCACCAACACAAACCTAGTGTATACGCCGCCACATAGTGCCACGCAACATTGGGCCTTATGTCTCACTTGGTAGAGTGGTCCAGGTAGTGAAACACCGGCAGCTCGCGTATCAGCCGCTGGCACCAACACAAACCTGTGCCACGCAACATTGGGCTCTATGTCTTACTTGGTAGAGTGGTCCAGGTAGTGGAGCAGCCGCTCGTTCTCCTCTCTCAACCTCTTCTCCACGTGGGCCAGGTACTGCGGCACCGGCAGCTCGCGCATCAGCCGCTGGCCCTCCGCCGCGTACAGCCGCTCCGTCGCCAACAGAAACCTGCCGGAGTTTTAACCTTATTACTTTAAGGTCCGGTTGCTTGTGCATTACAGTAAAGTAAAAGTTAAAATTTCACTATTGTCAATTTTGAACTCGGTCAAAGAAAAATACGTTGGGTTAAAAGTGTTGTCTATACTATTACATTAACCTTCCCTTAATTACTAATGTCATAATTTAAACCACCCCCATGACTGCTCGTTGAAGTAACCGCTTCTTAAACAACGCTTTTTAAATTTGACCGCCGGTTAATTTTACTTTAACCATAATTTAGCCCTAAAGTTAACGTAACCAAGCTTCGAGCAACCGGACCTGAGTATCGACCCACATGTACCACAACCACAACACGTGGGCGGGACGCATTTTTTATTGGAAATAAATAGTACTGTAGTGTATTTGTACTCTGTGGGCAATTTAATAAGAAATGTTTATGCTGTGATATTTTATATAAGCCTGTTTGGAGGATATTGATTTCAAAACGCGAATAGAATGTATTTTTAAGAAAAAAGTTGTCTGTATGGTGTTTTGACAGAGTCTAGCTGAGGCCATCCTCAGGGCAGGATCCCGAGTTTTGATTACTATAGCTATGTAATATAAAGTATATCCAATTTTCTAAGAATAAATGTAATGAAAATCTACCTACGTTATAATTTCATACCTCAAGAGTTACCTGTGGAGTGACCGAACTCCACAGTACAATTGGCTATTTGACTGTTGTTGAAATGTAGACATTTAATTATGACATTTAGAAATATAACATTATTGAATAGCAAATGTGAAAAAAGAAATTCAATCTGTATTATAACAAGCTAATTATGAGCTACTTCATTGTGACTCTAACGCTCTTCCTAAAACGAAATTTTCTATGGCGAGAGTATGGCGCTATAGAAATGTGACGTCACATTTCGATAGTGCTCTCCTTGTCTAATTAGAAAGATTGATGCTCTATATCGCTGAAAGTATACAAGATATTTGAAAATAAATACCTATGTTGTGTTGCTACTAATGCAATAAACATTTTAAGTCAATAAAAAACCAATATGACTGCAAATTGTAGTACGTGTGAATACCCAATTCACACATACTACAATTTGCAGTCATTATCGACCGCGTGAGTGATACCAACCACAACGCAACCACCAGCGACGACGCTGCGAACTAGCGGTCGGCCACATCGCATACGAAGCAACCACATCACAACTACTAGCGACAACAACATTTTGTCGCACAACCACAACGCAACTCCAAAAAGCTGCATCGACACTTTTCACACGTAACCACATTTTGTCGCTGCGATGTGGTGTGGTTGTGTGGATCGACACTAATTTTAGAGGTCAGTTTCATCATCATTATCATCATGTCTGCCAAACGACGCCCACTGCTGGACATGCCTTCCCCAAGGATCTAAACAACGGTCGGCCATGCACTGCCCGCATCCAGCGGCTTCCCGCGACCTTAACTAGATCGTCGGTCCACCTTGTAGGGGGCCTGCCCGCGGAGCGTCGTTTCGGTATGCGATCGCCATACGAGAACCTTTCCGCCCCAACGGCCATCGGTTGTCCGCGTCAGTGTCAGCCAACAATAGCTCAGTTTAGATTAAAGTAAAAGAAGGTAATTTGTGAATAAAATAAATGAGTATAGTTGTTTGACAGATACTCTAAGCTTGCAAGAAGTGGTTTGCTTAGAATTAACAATAAAAAAGTGGTTTTCAAATGTGTTGATTAGTAGCATATAAGTACAGGTAACTTACTTCTGTTCAAAGGCGTCCTGATAGATCTGTAGGTCAGAGAGCATTCTGAGTAAGCTTTTGAGCAGCGAGATGTCGACAGCGTCTCCACCGCGCTCCTTCTCTATGAGTAGCAACAGCCCGTCAACTGTTCGCGTTTGCACAAGCGTATTCATTGCTATGTGATGCCGGAACAGGTCCAGACCCATATCCCTGTACAAGAAAAATATTGTTGGCAATCTGATTGAGATCAAGTGCTTATTTTATACTAATGTAATTAATAGTGGCACTGCATATAATATAATCAACATATTGTGTTAACTGTGTAATAAACTATATTTTTTATTGAAATAAAGAAAACATAACAATCAAAAAACGGACTCCAAAAAAATAACCACTAAAAAGGGAAAGTTGCAACTTGCAGTCCTTTTAAATTATCAAGTGTTTCACCAAGCGGTTTAATATAACTTGCAGTTTTGCAGATAGTTGTGCAAAACTTATACAATGGCGGACACATAATTAAAGCGCTTAGAGGATATTAATTATTTAAAATTTACCTGGACCCATTGAGTGCCGATAGGAATTACGTATATATTTTCTTTGCAGGACGCCGACTACGGATATGTACGTAAGACTTCTATGAGAGTTTATATGAAATATATGTTAGCTAGCCTCCTAAAGCGAACTTTAATTTGTAGATTGGCACCTCAAATAAAACAAGCAACCAACCAACCAACCAACTTTGGCTATATAATAATTTCGGCATTAAATGGGTTAACAAGGTTTCTAAGGTGACATAGTGAAAATAGCCTCAGCTTATTTAGCAGCAGCAGACTTACCATATAGAGTGTATACTAGGGTTTTGAAGAACATAGGTTCGGTCGAGGTAGAGAAAGATGCTCCTTATCATAATCATTTGACGGCAGTGTGCTCGCCAGCAGTCGTCCATACGCTTGAGGAACACTTGTCGGTCCATGCTCTCTGACAGGAACTGTTCAATATTTGCCTTCACATGGGCCTCTACCAGGTTAGTGAGGTTCACATATAACTGTGACGCCATCTATTATTCAAAATAATAATGTTTGAATTAATTGCAATACCTATTTATTTAAGCTCTGTACACATTGGGTGCTTGGAGAGCTTTAGCGTTACATTTTGCATGCAAATCTGTACAGCGCCTCAAGTGGATGGTAGCAGAACTACAGATCCTCATACAAAATGTCTCCTGTATGCTCACCAAACGCTCGCCGAGCGCCCAGTGTTTACAGGGGGTTAAGAATTTTCATTTTCCTGTTTAACAGCACACATAACCAGAGATCAGAATAGGTAGAGCTATTTAGGTTCACTAACTGTTAGGACATTCTACAAGATACCGACTACCTGCCGCACTCAGACACGTCAATTAAATTTAATTGGCATTATATTATCATTCCTACTCTATTCAATACTGGACATAGAGACTGACAAAAGAGACAGATAGAGATTTAAGGCGTCTCTGAGTGCCGTTTTTAGGGTTCCGTACCTCAAAAGGAAAAAATGGAACCCTTATAGGATCACTTTGTTGTCAGTCTGTCTATCAAGACCCTTTATCGCGAAAACGCGTGGAGGTATCGAGTTGAATTTAAAACCATACACTAAGGTCTACGGTCCCTTGAAGCTGTGAAAAAATGAAACTTCTGAGTTTACGTAAAGAAAAGATATGGGCGTTTATGCTGCAAAAAACGCATATTTCGACATTCTCAAGTGAATCAAAATTCATAGGGTACTTCCCTTTGACCTAGAACTTTGAAATTTGGCAAGTAATATCATCTTATACTACAAGTACAGGGAAAAATCTGAAAACTATACATTTGTAATTCATTAACTGTCTGTCTGTCCGCCTGTCTGTCAAGACCCTTTATCTTGGGAACGCTTGAAGGTATCGAGTTGAAATTAAAACTATATACTCAAGTTTACAGTCCCTTGAAGCTGTGAAAATATCAAACTTCTCGATAAACCAAACAAAAAGATACAGCTGTTTACGTCGCAAAAACGCATAGTTCGCCACTCTCAAGGGAATCAAAATTCATAGGGTTCTTCCTGTTGATCTAGAACTATGAAATTTGTTAAGTAATATCGTCATAGACTACAAGTACCTACAAGGAAAAATCTGTAACTATGCATTTGTAATTAAATCATAAAATATATAGTCATTAAAATACGCAATCAAAAACATCAATATGCACGGTCATAATTTAGCTTCTAATTGACCTAGAAACCTGAAATTTGGTGATAATGTTTATTATTGCGTATATTTTACCAACAAATCCCAATTAATTGATAATTCTGTTATTTTTTTCTTCTAAATTCCCTCATTTTCCTATTGCAAACCAGCTTAATTTTGCGGTCAAACGAGTAGCACCGATAATTTTGTAACATAATTAAACACAATCCTAAATAGGTATTTACCAACTTAAGTGTCTTGTGTACCTACCTAGTAGTATCATTATACAAACATTGAATAATGAATAAAATATAATAAATAAAACAAATACAGAGGTCACATTCAGTGGCGTGCCTGACTAGAGAATGTAGCCTCAAACAAAGCAAAGCTATTTTTTCACTAGCTCAATACAAGCAAAAAACAATTCATCTCACAATTATTTTTTCTCGATCTTAAATATAGTGTCTAATGTTCTATAGTTTAATATTGTATGTTATAAATAGTGTCTAATATTGTATAGATAATGGTACGGAACCCTTCATGCGCGAGTCCAACTCGCACTTGGCCGGTTTTTTTATGTATAAAAATCTTCAATTATATAAATATTGGGCGGCACTCCTCATACCCCACTGTGTCTATTTTCATTGTTGGCTTAACTGACGTGACACACATTTCTCATACAAACTTGCTAACTTTAGAGTCTAAAGGATCGCACACAGTGCCGGCGGCAGTACCGCCAGGTTTTGCCGAGCGGCTACGCGGCTCGTTTGTGCAGCGAGCCCGGCGGGTGGAATGAATACCCGACGGCAGTGCCAGCGGCCCTTCCGCCGGTGTTGCCGCCGGCATTGTGTGTAGCAGCCTTTATAGATAGGAAATTGGGATGGGATTTTTATATATATGGAGAGGCCTTCTAGCTTTGATAACAAATTGCAGAACTCTGGTTTTTTTAAATAAAATATCCATATTCATAAAAATTATGGCAAGTACACAAAATAGCTTTACCTATTCGGATCTCTGCACATAACAAACAAATTGTGTATGCTGTACAGTCACAAGGAATAATATGTCAACAACATAGGACTATGTCTATAATACAAGCGGGTATTACACTACACGGTATTCAGGGCTAGTTAGGTCCCTAATTCAGAATAAATTGCTTGTTTTGATTGCATCACTTGCTAAAAATAACTCAAATAAAGCAATGTATTCTGAATTAGGGCCTTAACTAGCACAGAATAACTTGTAGTGTAATACCTGCTACAATATTGAATGATATGTGGCACAGGTAGTTTTGTTTCGGCACGCTTCAATGTGACAGATTTCTATATTGTTTACATATTATTGCTCGTGACTGTACATGCAAAGTATAGTCTGTTAGTAACATTATTTCCTCATAAATCAAATAAGATTTTTTTAAGTAAATATAGACAAGTAGATGAGGTAATGAAGTATGTACTGTGCAGTAATCTTTTTTTACCTTATGACTACACATATTTTCTACAGCCTGGTAGAGCTCCTCCAAAGAGTAAGCAATAGCTTTTGAGGTTTGAATGGCTATCACAGCTTCTCGCAGCTTGCTCCATGTCGTTTCTTGGTAGTTTTCTGGAAGATTCGGTTTACCTGCAACGAACGAGTAGTAATTACCTTCTAGCTGACATTGAGGTTAGGTACGACATTACGAACGTAAATCGTAAACATACTTTTGAAATTCTTTATCACCAGCTTTTTGGCTGATGCACCGGGTTTACTCGTCATCATTACAGTCCCATTGGAATTAGGAGTTAACATTGAAAAATTTGATTTCTTCTCGTTGGCACTCATTTCGTCGGATTTCGATCTTTTATTATTGCACTGATCGTTCGTAGGAAGGGAACGTTTTCTACACTGATTACCACCCTCCTCAACCGACACTGGAGTTTTAACTACACCCGACATAAGAAAGCATGTTATGGCCGCAGCCACTGCATTAAAAAATTCAACTACCACTAATTAACAGTAAAATACAAATAATAATAGAATCAATCAGTCAATATACGCTTTTGGACACCACCATTACGGCATATAAAATTTTCTATGGCAGATGTCGTTTGTGTTGTGGTGTGTCACTTTAGCTGTCAAAAAATAAAGATTAAAAACCGGAAACAGTGTTACCAGGACTAAACAAATTACTTTTATGCTGCGGCTACATTAGCGGGCGATAATTCTCGACTGTCTCTTTCCATACGCCACTACCGGTTAGTTGGAAAGAGAAAGATATAATAGCCGCTACACACGCTCCTATCCGACCGCCGATTTGGTGCGGGCGAACTTCACTGCAGATCTGGGGGGCTACCCCTACCGGCTAAGAAATCTGGATATGGGTATGGGCTTCAACTGTCATTTGAATTCCTTATTCTGATAGATTTTTGCTCTTTTGTTATGTTGAACGTTGCTAGCTAGTTATCGTTATACCCGACGTCACAAAACAAGGAACAGGGGCCCTATCGCCCTATTTTGCAATAAGATCGATTTCATTACAACTCCATTTCAATCAGTTTACGATCGTGACATAAAAAGGTATCGCCCTAACGTTCACAAACGGATGGAAGACGGATTGCGATAGCATTGCGATCGTTTGGATCGGTGAATGAATGATACCAGTGATGTTACTTTTATGAATGTATCTTTTCAAAAATAGAGTGTCAAGTTGTCAATGTCAGTGTCATCCAACTGTCAAATACAAGGGATTTTTGGCGGTTGATTTTAGTGATGCGTTTTTCTCAAACATGTATTGGTTTTTCTGTTGAGGTGCAGGCTAGTTTTGAAATTCCAACTTTTACAATATTTTTTATTGGCGTTTACTTTGAATTATTTCGTAGTACTTTTCAAGTTTTAGCGCGCTTGGCTTGCGATCGTTGAGGTTAAGCAACTTTCGCAATGATCGGTCACGGGATGGGTGACCAAAAAACTTTTCATCTCAAGCTCCTCCGTGCTTCGGAAGGCACGTTAAGCCGTTGGTCCCGGCTGCACTTGCAGTCGTTAATGCCCACCAATCCGCACTGGGCCCGCGTGGTGGGTCATGGCCCAATCCCCTTATCCATCCATAAGGAAGGCCAGTGCCAGTCCAGATTTTTCAGGCGAGCAGCTCTTAAGTCTGTGTTCCACAGTTTATTGAAACGGAGGTTTCTCATGCAAAATTAAGTTACTTAAGCTAGTCCTACCTTACTAGAAGATAGTGTCCGTAATCCAGGGGGGCTGATCGCTGTCTCGCCGGCGCGCGCGCCTGACAAGTAGGTCTTCACCCAACCCCGATGGGAAACTCTTATAGCTAACACTCTTATAACTACACAATGCCCTAATAGACAGCTAAAACTTTCCCGGCGCTTTTCAAAGCGAACACACACGGGTCACAAGTCCGTACCCCGACCGGGCACTAGTAGGTGCAAAAACTCGCAATCTCGGTCACAATACGGGTAGGTAACTGAGCGCGATGTTGCGCGGACGGCTGTTGGCGGCGAACTGGCGAATGAATCCTACACTCGGGCCGGCCGAGCGCATTGTCTCGCGACCTTGACAATGACAACTGACTGCTCGCAGCGCGGCGCGAACATCCCCCCGTCCCGGACAGTAGCAAACTGTCCGCCAACTCAATCTAAGGGTAGGCGAGAGAGGGTAGCGATCGCTCGCTTCAAAACAGAGTCCCCCACCAGGACCTCGGCAAACCTGGGCACACCATCCGACCCCGGATGAAGCTGAACAATGCGTCCTAAACGCCAGCGGAGGGGCGGCAGGTTTGGATCCTTTACCAACACGAGGTCTCCGGTCTTGGGTGGGGTCGTCCTATCCGACCACTTAACGCGTTGCTGCAAAATGTGCAAATACTCCAGATGCCAACGGCGCCAAAAACTCTGCGTAAGCTGCTGGAGCAATTCAAATCGCGAGAGCCGTCCGGAGGGCACTTCGGAATAAGGATATTCCGGCAAGGCGTTAAGCGGTCTGCCAATCAAAAAATGGCCCGGCGTAAGGGCCTCTAAATCATTCGCGTCCGAAGACAACGGACACAACGGACGCGAGTTGAGGACCGCCTCAACCTTACAAAATACGGTCGCGAGTTCCTCAAACGTGAGGACCGTCTCCCCAATAACGCGACGAAGGTGAGTTTTAGCGGCCTTTACAGTTGCTTCAAAAATCCCTCCCCAGTGGGGGCAGGATGGCGGGGAGTACTGCCATCGTACCCCTCTGCGAGAGAGTGTGGATCCGATCTCAAAATTATTCCTATCCAAAAATTCACAAACTTCCTTTAAATACCTATCGGTGCCCTTGAAATTGGTTCCACAATCGGACCTGATTAACGACGGCATTCCGCGGCGAGACACAAAACGATTCAACGTGGCTACAAAGGCTTCTGTGGTGAGGGCACTAACCACCTCCAGGTGGACCGCTTTAGTGGCCAAACAAACAAATACACACAAGTAAGCCTTTTCCGTTCTAGCATTACGAAGCCGCGATGTCTTAACGGTAAATGGCCCCGCAAAATCCGTTCCAACTCCTGAGAAGGGCATCGATTCGTTCACTCGATCGGCAGGCAAATCACCCATCTGGGGCTGCATCGTATCGGCGCGCAAACGATAACACGGGAGACAACGAAAAATAACGGATCGGATTATTCTCCGCGCTGACAAAATCCAGAACTCTCGTTGGAGGAGCGCGGTCAAAGCATTACAACCGGCATGAGCATTCTTTACATGTCGGTCTGTAATCAACAGTCTAACTAACGGTCCATCCTTGGGGAGCAACAAAGGGTGGCGTGATCCGTACGGCAGGTTGGCATGTCTGAGCCTACCTCCGACACGCAGCAATCCGGTACTGTCCAAGAAGGGATTCAACCGCACCAAGGGTCCCTTCAACTTGGACTTACTTGAGCGCAGGGCTTTCAGCTCCGGTTCAAACTCTCGCTGTTGCGTCACTCGCAACCAATGCAACAGAGCGTCTTGCCGCTCTTGTGGGGCGAGGACCGGAGACAACGATTTCTCCTGAGGCTGGCAACAATTTCGCACAAAGCGCCTCATCCAAGCAGTCACGCCGAGCAACTTATCAAGAGAACTGTAGCGGTCTAACAAAAACTCCATCTGCGGAGCCGCCACCGTCTCCACGGTGTGAACACGCATGCCTAGGTCTGGGACTCTGGCCACAGCCGGGGTGGCAGGCCATGAGCGCTCAGGCCGTAACAACCATGATGGACTCCACCATAGGTGGTGGTCCACTAACTCAGGCGCCTCGCAGCCGCGGGAGGCACAATCTGCGGGGTTCAGTTCGCCCGGTACGTGGCGCCAAATCAACGGGGCCTTTGAAGTCTGAATTTGTGAGACCCGGTTGGCCACAAAAACCTCAAGGGTGTGGACTGAACTCTTCAGCCAACAAAGGACGACCTGGCTGTCAGACCACGCAAATATCGACCCCAAGTCGACACCGTTTCCCAAGGTGTCGGCAACATGATTGAGTAGCCATACTAAGAGAGTGGCGCCGGACAACTCCAACTTCGGAATGGTTAGCCTAGTCCGAAGGGGGGCGACCTTACTCTTGGCCGTAACTAAGTGTACGGCGACAACGCCTGCTGCATCCACCGTTCGGATGTAAACGGCTGCCGCGTATCCGCTTTCGGACGCGTCACAAAAGCCGTGCAGGGAGGCTTTAAACTTTCCCGAAGGCAGCATTTGCCTCGGTATACAAACCCGATTGACGTCGGGTAGGGATGACACGAACCTCACCCACTCTCGTAGGAGGCTACCAGAGAGGGGCTCATCCCATGACAATTCCGCAGCCCAGAGCTCCTGTAGGAAGCACTTCATCGAAAACACTACAGGGCTGAGCCAACCGTTCGGATCAAAGTTACGGGCTACAGTAGACAGCACCGTGCGTTTAGTCCAGACCTTTGGGTCTGGCAGTTCCAATCTATATGTGAACAAATCCGGGACTGGTCGATACTGGACTCCCAAAACAGACAGCATGTCTGGAGTCTCCGGATTTTCAAAGAGGAGCGGCTCTTGCTGGTGGTCCTTAGGCAAATCTGCCAATAGGTCCGGTGAGTTAGACAGCCACTTCCGCAACTCATAGCCACCAGCCCTCAAGAGCGCAATCAGCTCATCACGTAAGACGAGAGCCTCATCTAAGCTCGAGGCCCCCGTGCAGATATCGTCGACAAATAAGGCCCCCCCCTCAATAAGAGCAGATGCCCGGGGATAGCGTAGCCGTTCGCGCTCTGCGAGCTCCAAAAGCGAACGGATCGCCACAAAGGGGCTCGACCGCAAACCATAAGTGTTGGTGTTCAGCTCGTAAGCCAACATCGGATCCTGGGGATCCTCACGCCAAAGGATGAGCTGGTATCGTCTATCCTCCGGGTGAATCACGGTCTGTCTGAACATCATGCGGATATCGGCCACAAAGACGACAGCGTGCCGGCGGAAGTTGGTCAAAACATCACAGACATCGTGATGCAACTTCGGCCCCGCATGCAGACACTGATTCAACGACACTCCGGTTGACGTGGGCGCTGAACCATCAAAGACCACGCGGATCTTCCCATTGGAAGTCTTCAAAACAGCGTGGTGTGGCAGGAAGTAATGTTCCACATTACGCCAGTCCAACTGCGAGATGGACATGTGCCCAAGGTCCAAATACTCCCGCATGAAGTCTATATACTTCTCCTTGAATGCGGGATCCCTGGCCATCCTACGCTCCATGGACAACAATCTCTTCTCGGCCATCGGTCGGGAGCTCCCTAAAGGGGGGCGAACCGCCAAGAAGGGCAAGCGGGTAATCAAGCGACCCGAGAGGAGGCGCCCAGTGTTGTTCTGGTAGAACAATTCGCACTCCTCCGCTAACGGATCCAACCGCTTGGCAGTGGGAGGTTCCTCCACCTCCCAAAACTTTTGGAGAACGTCGGACAAAGTAGAACCGACAATGGTCTGGCGGTCTACCGACGGGGTCTCTGGTGTCTGTGGTACCTTTCCCATCACCACATGACCCAGCGACGAGGACAAGGCGACAAGATCGGCTGTCTGCAAAACTCGCTTGCTTCCACACAGTACACGACCGAGGACATCCGCACCAATCAACAAGTGTATTGGGCCCGGTCGGTGGAAGGAAGGATCAGCCAAAGCCAGTCCAGACGTCAGCTCAATCGTGGATGGCGGCACTCGCACTTGCGGGAGTGGTCCAACCACCTTATCAAAAACTATCGCCGAAGCACCGATCTTCGGCCTTGGCGCGAAGTGGGGGGAGAAGGAGAACTCAACTCGACCAATCGGATCAGGGATCCGCGAGTCTCCCACCCCCCGTACCGCTTCGTGATGCGGCACAAGCAAAAGACCCAGCTGTCGGACAAGCCACCTGGACATTATGCACCCCTGGGCACCTGAGTCCAAAAGGGCACTCACCGTTACAACATTGCCCTTAGGTCCCCAAACATTCACGGAGGCTGTTGGCAACAGCACAAGCTCCGGAGGGGTGGTTGGGTCCGACAGGGGCGCCATTAAAAATTTTGGTGGGGTACTTGTCCCCCTCGCGCCTGAGTCGGCGCGCCAAATGTGGGACGCTCGTACCGGGCGAGCGGGTCCCAATCGGGTACATACTGGCCCCGACCAACAGCACTCCTAGGTGCAGGGTAATACCCGTGTGGGGCGTGCCTCGGTACATAGTACCCCAATCGAGGCCTCTCCATTAGGGGGGGGGAGTAGCAAATAGGGCCCGTGCCCATCGCCACCGTGGCGTACTCTTGTGGTACCCCCCTACCCCCGCCCGTGGCGGGGGCGTCTCTCCTATAGTTCCCCCTCTCCGGGGGGGACTGAACGGGGGGGCTAAGCCCCGCCGAATCTCTAGGGGACCGGTTCCGGGCTGCCGGGCCCCCGCCCGTGCGCGAGGAATTCGAACCCCGGTCGCTCCCGGCGTCCTTGCGGTCCAAACAAAGGAGGGGGTGATGCCTCCCTCCGCAAAGACGACAATCCTCTGTCTGGGGACACGCCGACTGCATGTGTCCCCCCAAACACCTATAGCACCATTGGCGCTTTCTAGCAACGGCCCTCCGTCCCTCTGGGCGGAGGCCTCTAAATTTGGCACATTCGTGCACCACGTGCCTATCTCCCCTGCAATACCTGCACCGCTCACTCGGTGCGGGGGGAGGGGACTGCTGGAAGGCAGCATAGCGATTGGTCGGGCGACGGGGCTGTTCCCTCGCCGCCACCATACGACCAACACCTGGAACCGGGGCGGGCTCCAGGTGGTCCGTCACCCTACATTCGTCCTCCAAAAAACGAAGGAGGTCCGCGAAGGGCGGGAGATACGAGGCGCTGTCGCCTCCGTACCTCTGCTCGAAACGCCCCTTCATTTCAACGGGCAATTTGGCGAGGACTATGTGCAGCAGTACAAAGGACCACTGATCCACCGGCAGGTCCAATCGCCTTAGGGAGTTGACCGCTGACAGTAGCGGGTTCAGCAACTCCCTCCGTAACAGGTGTACCCGCGTGATTCGCGGGAGGGCCAAAATCGTGGCCACGTGGGTGTCCGCCAGTAACCGGACATTCTGGTACCTGCTAACCAGAAGCTGGCGAGCCACCTGGTAGTTGTCGTCGCTGATGAGCAGGTGCTGGATTACCGCGCTGGCCTCTCCTCGCAGGGAGGAGCGCAAATAGGCCAACTTCTCACTAGGGGATAAGTCCCGTCGTGAATCCACTAGGCTGTCAAACAGGTTAATGAAGCCCATCCAGGCTGACAGATCCCCATTAAAAGTGGGAATCTCCAGCGTAGGTAATCGGCCTAGCAACGCCGTCGGGGTAGGTTTGACCTCCCCGCTCAAAACCGGCTCCCCCTTCCGAACAGCCAGGGCCCTCTCAGCCGCCTCCGTGAACTGGTCAGCCAGCTCATAGGCCTGGGCTACATCCTGCTCCAGCTGTTCCGACACGGCATCATCAGCTGGGGGGTTCTCTAAATAATACGCGCGACACTCCATGGCGTGGCGCTCCAGGTCTTGCAGCCGAGCTGCCAGCCCGCCATACCGAGCTAGCAACGCGCCTACCCGGTCGGCTCGGTCTATTAATGTGACCGCACAAGCAAGCCAACGCAAAACTCCTTGGATGCCAGCCCTGGATACGGCGTGCGGATTCGTAGGAGCCATTTATAATCCGTTTAATAAACAAAGCAAACAAAGAAATAATATAAAAGTGGTAAACATCAACAAAAAAAACAATAGAAATAGGTCGCGTCACGATAATATAAAACACAATTAAAATTCGGACGACATACACGGACCCTACTATTTTCATAAATTATTAGCAACTTACCAATTTCAAGGGCTAACAATATAACGGTATAAACAAAACGGTATAGGATTAACGGTATGGCATACACGGCACGGCCAAGTCAACCTCGCAAATCAACTACTAAACCGTTGTCAACAAACAAAAACAAAACTATTTTTAATAATAATACTCGTAATTTAATACTACTAATAATTAAAACTAGTTCCACTTTTTTAACTAGGCAAGCGGACTCGGAACAAACACTAGTATGTGGTACTAATAAACAACACTTTCGAACGAAACTATTCGTCAAATAAATCCGGACACACAAAAAAATATACACATCTAGGCGAGTAAACTCGTATCAAATCACTAGTATGTGACAACAATTATATAAGTGTCTATCTATTATCGGATCCACCAAGTGAGAAACATTCGCTTCGAGAATTTACTAGAACAATTTCTTAGTACTTCAAATCGTCTCGGAATACCCTCGAGATTTTAACAAAAAAAAATAATTTTTAGGTACGCTTTTTAGGTACGCTCTGCTACCAAAACGTGATCACGCACAATTGTGGTGACCATCGACTGTGTTCCACAGTTTATTGAAACGGATGTTTCTCATGCAAAATTAAGTTACTTAAGCTAGTCCTACCTTACTAGAAGATACTGTCCGTAATCCAGGGGGGCTGATCGCTGTCTCGCCGGCGCGCGCGCCTGGCTAAGATCTTCACCCAACCCCCAATGGGAAACTCTTATAGCTAACACTCTTATAACTACACAATGCCCTAATAGACAGCTAAAACTTTCCCGGCGCTTTTCAAAGCGAACACACACGGGTCACAAGTCTGTAGGTTTCCTGGCGCGGCACGTCGCTACAGGAACACACAACCTAGCCTCACGGCGGCGTACGGCGAACTCGCGAATGAATCCTACACTCGGGCCGGCCGAGCGCATTGTCTCGACATTGACAATGACAACTGACCGCTCGCAGCGCGGCGCGAACAGTAAGTGTAATATAAGCGCATTTAGCATAGGGCGATAGGGCCCCTGAAAACAGCTATTTTCTTTATAAAATTGACTTAAAGTTCCCAAAAACGTATGAAGTTCATACCCATAAAGTTACGCGGTAGCCCCCCTGATCCGCGCCTACACACGTTCAAACCAAATCTGCCAGACCAAATCGGTCGGCGCTACACACGTTCCGATTTGGTCTGGCCGACCTCTAGCCGTTGTTGCAGTGTTGCCAGCCACTGCTAATCTCCCAATATTATTATTATCTATAAATACTGAAAACATCAATTTGCTTGCAATAAATAAATTAAAAAGAAAAATATTATCGGTTTTTAATGTTTTATTACTATAGAAAAACAATTTAATTATTTTTTAATTTTCTGTTCAATACGAAACATGCTAAATATTTACTAAAAGCAGCACTTATTGATAAGGTGTTATGCCCTTTTTATATATATTTAGTTTTACGACAAATTGCTAGTTTTTAAACAAAATATTCTAAAAAAACAAATAGATAAATAGAATCTTTTCATAAATGACCATATTTAAACCTTCCTACGTAAAACTCATGAACGAGCATTAAATTGAATCCTCTGAAAATCCCTTAAACGTAATTTACCTGCTTTAAATATTTCCGCTTTTACATATTTTCTCCCTAAATCTAGGGGAAAACCTCCAAAATTGTCAACACTGCCAAGTTGGTCCGGTCGGAAGCCTACACACGTTCCGATTTGGTAGGAAGTGAAGTTCGTGCGAACCAAATCCGGCCGACCGCGTCAAACACGAATAATAATAATTATGGTCGGACGACTACGCTACACACGTCCAGATTTGGTCTGGAGCAGACCAAATCGGCGGTCGGATCGGAACGTGTGTAGATGCTATGACAATACTTCGCCGTAGCCCGCGTTCACATTAAAAAAAATAAGCTACTCACCAATAGATGTCACTACCATACCATCACATTTTAAAAGTTTGAATCATGTGTCCAATAGATGGCGCTTGGAGTCCGAATTTTTGAATATCTTCAGATGTGAAACCTTTGTGAAACATACTGAAGATACAATAACTGAAGCAAGATGTTCACTCACAAACTTTATTATTCTAGAAGAGGGAGAAGATTGGGAATTCTGTGTTTGAATTATTGGGAAACAATAATAAGTTCAAACTAGAGCGATAGCGTTTTAGTAAGTAGGGGAAAGGTGTACTAAATGATCCCTCGAGGTAAAATGATTCCCTACAGTTTCAACGAAAATACTAGTGCCTTTGCGATTCGTTGGCTAACGTCTTCTGTACTCCACTCAGTAGCCCAATAAAGTGTCATGGCGGTGTGAGTACAGGTGCGTCAATTTATTGCAAAAATTTTTAAATATCTGTCTTCGGTCTAAGATTAGCCTGCAATCAAAGTTAAATTGTTAAAATTCTTTTGTAGATATAATGTGATGAAAGTTTTCCTGGCAGTTTTTATTGATATTCAGTAACATTTGAAACTCGTTTTGATCTCACCAAGATAATGTTTTGAGGCCATCTTCGACAACTTTTGTAAATTTAACATTCGGGGTAAATCGATCCCCTTTGGTGGGTATAAAACGATCCCAGGAATAACTTTACCATACTTGAAAAACAATTTAAAATTCATCATGTTTTTTTTGTATTCCTATCTAAGTATTTGTACTTTTTACAGATCATGCCACGTACATTATCAAAGAAAAACGTACCGGCAAAACTGGGAGTGAGTTTTCTGTACGACAAGACAGTTTTTTGTACCTGTAATGGTGCTAAAAACAAAAACGCAGTTGGTGCAGTTAAGACTTTGGGCAGTAAGCAAAAGGTGTTTACACCTAAGCATGACAGAGAACTCGTTGAGCACATAAAATATATTGAACCAAAAACGTATGGGTTAACCAAACAAGATAGTATGGGATCGTTTTAGACACCCAGGTGTACAAAATGATCCTTTAGTAGAGATTTAGAAAATCTCTAATAAATCTAAAGATATAACATCAAACTGCAATAATGACATGCCAGTATAACAACACTTAAATGACTTACCCAAAACTCTTTCAATGTTTGCTCTTACTATAATATTTTGGATAAGTACAGTAACCGATTTCCCTTAGGGGGATCATTTTGGACACCTTTCCCCTACATCATTTATATTATTACTAAATTAGTAATACTTATTTATGAACTACTAGCTGCTCCGCGCGGTTTTACCCGCATAGTACCCGTTCCCAAGGGAATATTAGGATAAAAAGTAGACTATGTGGTATTAGCTAAGCTAGATACCAATATTATTGTAAAGTTTCATTAAAATCCGTTCAGTAAGTACCTAAGTACCTAGTTTTAGCGTGAAAGTGTAACAAACATCCAAAGAAATTTCGCGCATATAATTTATGTAGGTAGTTTAGGGTTTGAAACATTGAAACTACACTAAATTAATAAATTTTTACTACTTATTATAAATGATTGAATCTTGTTTTTGCACCCATTCCCCTTTTCTCCTAGCTATTTATTTCTTCTTTCACCCAAGGTTGCCTGGAAGAGATTGCCATTAGGCAATAAGGCCGCCTATTGTCTGTTTTCTATATTTTATTTTGTCTTCTTGTAATTGTATTTCTTTCGTTGTGTGCAATAAAGCTTTTTTTATTTTTTTATTTTATTTATTAATGATTAATTATTAAAATACAAGCATCCGTTTTTTTCCGGATCGGTAAAATTCAGTGTAGTGCACAAATGCCCTTATGACTTAACGTTAGCAGGCTTGGTCGTGGGCCACACTCTGGAGCGACCGCGGGGCGCGGAGGTAAGGCTGTGGCGGAGGCGACCTGCGGATCCGCAGGACGCGCGAACACGTATATATACACGGTCGCGGCGGCAACCGCCCGCGCCGGACGCGCCAGTGTGGCCCCTCCCGTCCGTCTCAATATATCGATACCTCTGGGTTCAAAGGTCGTAAAGGACATTTTGGCGAAAATTAGTTTTTTACACAGTTTTACTCAGAATTAAATTCTCTATCGATCTGTGTAATTAGTTTCTCGAAATTCGCAAAAAAATATTAAAATTAAAATTATTTGTTTTTCCCGCTCAACGCGGACGCAAGACGCGCCGCTCCAGTGTGGCCCACGACTTGGTCTGCGGCTTGAAAAGAATTCCTTATCTGCAGTAAGTAGTTGGGTATACCGTATGTATGTATACCTTCAACTGTTGGCATCTTCAGCTTTTGAAACCAACTTATTATCGAACGTTATGTGATTGCTTACGTCAGGGATGTTTCATGAAATGAAAGTATGAACGGAAGTAACTTAACTTAATTAAATATTTATTAAAACCTTCATCTAAGTATTTATCGATCTAAATACACTTATTTTTAGTAGGTACTTAACCCAAAAATATTTGTGTCCATCAATACGACAACTTATTTATAGGGGGCAACAAATAAATCGCGAAAGAATCAGAAATGTTTTGGGTGGCTTATTATGTTATTTGACCGATTTTAGTTATTGCGTTATCTCGAAACGAATTATTTAACGTAATATATGATAAGTAATATTTTACCACCCTTTTCCCATTTGGTTCCTCCGTCCTCGCGGGCTCAACGGCTCAAAAAATCAGTTTCAAGCTTCTAGCTTCAAAAATGACGTAATTTTCATACAAACTTTCATCCCCTATTTCAACCCCTTACTTACAGCCCTTTATTCGCATTAAAAAGTAGCCTATCCTACCTTACCCCTACCCCTACGCTACCCCTACACTGCCCCTACCCTACCCCTACCCTTTTTTTGTTTATAGTGAGGGCAAATCCCTACCCCTACCCTACCCGATCTCTACAACTACCCTACCCCTACCTTTACCCTACCCTACTCTACCCCTTCCTTACCCCTATTTACCCCTTCTTCCCCTATTTTCTCACCGTTAAAACCTTCCTTGGACTTCCACGAACATTTCAAGACCAAAATTAGCCAAATCGGTCCTGCCGTTCACGCGTGATGTCGTGACCAAGGGAAATAGGGATTCATTTTTATATATATAGATTATATATTAAGTATATTATTATATTATATTATATAAGTAAGGAGTAAGGATTAGGTATGGATGTAATTGAACTAAAAAATATATAGGTAGGTAGGTACGCAGGATTTGTTCAATCGGGGTACTCTTATTTGTAATCTGACGTTATTTGTAGGTTCCCTTGGATTGGACTTGGACCCCTGCAAACACTCAATCAATGCTCTACCTACGGGTCGACAAATTCAATCATTTATTTGAGTAGGTGTTGAGTTTGTTTGTGGAAAATCTATTGAGAGCGTACCTACTTAGCTATTACTTTACATTGAGTTATAGTACGGTAACGGGTGCTTATTATATGACAATTATTCTTTAAAAGCTTTCCGCTGGCGGCTTTGCCCACTTTAGCCACGGGATATTTTGTAGTGGGGATGAGTGAGTTAGCCTATGTATACTATATACCTACCTATATAATACCTACCTATATAACCATACAATATTTATAGGAAAAATGTGATAGAGTAAAAACCACGAGCCCTATGAGCAGCTTTCAGGCGGGATTCGAAACCGAGCACGAGCTTATTACTATCACATTTTTGTGATAGTAAAAAAACCCGATACATAGGTACACAAACATAGGTACTTACAGAATTGCATTGTGAATGCATACAAATAAAATTAAAATCTCATACATTAATTTCCTAAAATTAAATTTGATTATTTCATGATATGATTGATAATTTCATGAAATGGTCAGTTTTTCATGATATGGCCAAACGTTGTTGAAAATATCATTAAACGTTGAACTTTTAACGATATTGTCAATTTAAAGTGGTCATTTCATGAAATACTTACGACAATTTCATGAAATGACCAGTTTTATGATCTGACCACGACATAAATATATATTTAAGCTATTCTAGACCATAATATTTAATTTACTCTGTGTCGAATTTCATCAAGATTCCGTTCTCCCGTTTCGCCGTGATTGAGTAACAAACATCCAATCCAAACAACTAAATTGGTATCCAAACAATTTTTTGGATGTTTAGTTAGCTGTGAACATCTAAACATTCGCATTTTTTAGGGTTGCTTATCCAAATGGCAAAAAACAGAACCTTTATAGATTCGTCATGTCTGTCTGTCTGTCCATCCGTACGTCACAGGCACTTTGTTCCAAAACTATTAAGACTACACAGTTGATAATTGTAGGTAGGTAGATGTATTCAGTAAACCGCTTTGCAATTTTTATACTATTTTATTTTATTTTTTATTTATTCACAACGTGGTAGCACTTAGCCTTCATCACACCTGATGATAAGTGGTGATAAGCCTGAAGGTGGAAGCGCACTACTCCCGGAATCCTCAATAACTGAGGAACTGGCTATCTTATCCTAACTGCCGGAACAATGCTGAAAACATCATTGTTATGGCGTCAGACTTACATAAGATGGTGGTAGCTAGCCAGGCGGACTAAGAACAAGTCCTACCACCAACCAAACCGAATACAATATGTACCCCCACTGGGAATCGAACCCGGGACCTCTGGGTCTGAAATCGGTGGTATGAACCACTAGACCACAGAGGCGGTTAAAATTTAATACGAATATAAAAAAAATATAAAAAATAAGGAGGGGGAGGGGGGCGAATAGGGGGCGAAAAATTTAGACCTACATTTTTCATCAAACCTATTTGGGTGGGGTGTTTTTATATACGTAGGTCTTTAATAGTAGATTGTACAACAAGTGCATAAAAGGTACCATTTTACCCGAGACGTATATATCCATCCGAGCCGTAGGCGAGGGTGGATAGTCAATTCGAGGGTAAAATGGGTTTTATGTACGAGTTATACACTCTGCTTTTCACTTCGAGTGTGAGGAAAATAAATAACAATATTGCAAAAACGAATAAATAAAGACTTCGCCATATTGGCGGGAAGACTTTCTTTTTCTTTTTTTTTATACGGGCATTGGCAGCACAGTGACTTTAGCATAGATCGTAGTTCATAATACTCTTGAAATACTTATTCCTTAGAAAACTCATTAATTTTGCCTAGTTTTATTAATTTAATAATTTATCATGGATTATGTACAAAATTTAAGAAACAGAATGAAATACGTTAGTTATTAATAAAGTTTATTTAACGAAGTTTAATTGCGTGTGTGACTGTTTACCTGACGACCTTTGTCTTAAAGTCTGAGACTTAGACGAAGATTTTACTTTATGCACTAGAGCATAAAAAGCGATTTTATGCCGCCTATACCCAACATAAACACGAACTTTACGAGCATGAGAAGTGAAAAAATAATATAAAGGTTCACTTAATAGTTTTTTCTCATAGTTTTCTCATAGTCAATATTTTGAAGGCTAGACACTTCCAAAGTGGTAAAATGTTAATTTTTTCTTTTTTTTTGGGAAGTGAGTTTTTGATAAATTGAAAATGAAGTATAATAAAGAAATGAAGACTCCGTAGCTCAGTGGTTAGAGCATTCGCCCGGGCAGTGAAAGGTCGTGGGATCGGAGCTAGTTGTGAGATGGGTCGACTTTTTCTAATACTTCATTTTCAATTTTTCAATAGTAAAAATTGCATTGTACCTAAATGAAAAAAACAAAATAAAAATAATTTGAAAGTGAAAACTTTTTGTTTGCAGTTTTAAGGCGGTTTAACTTTTTACCATAGGTATTTATTTACGTATTTAAACGTGGTGTATTGAAGACAAAGAGAATATAATAGTTGGTTAATGAATCTTTTTTATTTGCAACGGACGGACCCGCTGCGATTCTCCTAAACGCGAAACGTCGGCACTGAAAGTTTAACGACCGACATCAAAGCAGCCGTCAAATGCATTCATTTGGCACTTAAGTATATTTTTCAGAGCATCTAAAATGCACTCGCGCTGAAAAAGACGACGTTTCAAGAGATTCGAATGGAAGTAATTTTCCATTTTTATGGAAGAAAATAAGTTAATGGAAGATGGGAAAACTTGCTGTGGATATGGCTTGAAAAGTGTTGCAGAGATTGTGTAATAAATTGTTTTGATAAATAGGTACAAGTTAATTACCTACCTATTGAAAAGAAAAACTGGAGGTCTACCGGCTAAAAATTATGGGTGTGGGTGAACATGGGCATAAGGACATAATATGAAAAAGATTTTATTAGATTATTTTATTTTTTATGCCTCCGTCAACTTATGGGAAGATAAAATAGCTTACGGAAAAAAATGTTCGGCCTAGGCGTTTAATAATGGGCGGATTCAACCATTTGGCTGCGACATTCTATCATAATAAAGATAATATTTTTCATGTCTTGTCTTCTGCGAATAGTCGTAGTCGAAGTTCCTCGTAGGTACGTAGACAACGACTACGGAATAGTCCATCGTAGCTACGAGTGAGCTACGAAGAATAGATTCAGCACTCACCTCACCACATTTGTTTGTCGATCCGGAATCGTTTTTATGGCTGCCATTATTTTTTAGCCAGATGCAAATAACAAGCTATGCTATTGTCTGACGACCATCTTTTTAACGACAATGCAAAAATGCAATGCAATAATGTTTATCTAATTAAGTGGTATTGTGCGATAAAATTGATTACGCCCTCGCGAGTGCAGGTCCCGGGGGCGGCGGAGTAACAAGTGTCGGGACGGGAGCGCGGCCCCCGCGCGGCCCATTCACTCCCGTCCATTCACGCGCCAGCCGGCTCCCGGCTCACAGCCCGCTAGCTCATCGCCGCGCGTGGGTGGCTGTCCGTTACCGATCCCGCTGCCGAGTCGAACTTTCGCGCGCGTTTACGAAAAAAAACATGACAGTTTATTTTTTCTAAAAAGTTTTTTTTTTAATTTCCTAAAATGGGTGAGCAAACGTTCAACATTCCTGATGACAATTTGGAGCAACACATAATCACTTTGTTTGAAAAGTTGGAGTGTTTACGTAGTAATGCGAATGCGAACGGTGATGCGGTTCTGCCGGGCAGGGTGCCTGCTAGGATGGAAGTGAGGACTTTGTCTTTGTGGAAGGCCGTGGTGGCGGAGTGCGCGGCGTCGTTTTTGTACGTGTTCATAGTGTGCGGGGCAGCGGGCGGAGCGGGCGTTGGAGCCTCCGCCTCCGCTGTGCTGCTGGCCACGGCCTTAGCCTCAGGATGTGCCATTGCCACCTTGACTTTGTGCTTTGCTAAAATTTCCGGTAAGTTTGAATTCCCGTTTCATGCGTAGCTAAGTAGCGTATGAGGAGCAGTGATAACAAACCCGATGCTTCTTTACTTTTGTCAATCCTTTAAGAGCTCATGCACACCACCCACACTTGAAGCGCCCCTCGGAAAAAACACCGTGTTTAGGTACGGGGATAATAAATAAATAAAATAAAAAATAAAAAGCCTTTTATTTCCTCTTAGTAAGTTACATTACATACAAATTATAATAATCTTAAAACTACATTATAAAAAAGTTAACTTAATATAATCATACTTTAAATTAAGATTAATGCGCCACATTGCTATTATTTTTAGACTTTTAGTAAGTTAATGATTTTCAATAGTAGCGACTTGGTGGTAGGTACGGGGATAACAAGATAAAAAAAAGGGCTTCGAAGTTTCGTTACTTACTTGTTTTTCGTTTCACCATCCATATTATTACTTACATCTGTATGTATACTTAGTAGTCTGTAGTATAATATGTTGTGTTTAAAACACTGATTCAACACTTATAGTGCAAAATAAACTGCTGCAATTCTCAAATATCAACCAGAAACCGAACTGAAGTATAAACACATAACATAGCAGTTAGGTCGGGAAACGTCAACATTTTGATGTGAATATTTTAGCATACACATTATCACTACAAAACACAGAATAACATTTATGCACACTTCGATCAATACCAACCATTACAATCATAACACCCTACGAACTAAAACACAACACAAATATGGCTACAAATGACTTCTTTTTGAACGGAGAAAAATGTTACAAGTTTTACGATCTTAGGGCCCTCACGCACCTCACGCACGACGTTCTTTCTTACGCGCTGACTACGCGCGTATTTGATACGCGCATCCTCGGCGCGTTTTCATCGCGTTTTGGCAGATTTTACACGTTTTGTCGCAAATGAAACGCGCTGTAAGCACGCGTTTGTACCGATACAAACAAACGCGATACAAGCGAGCTTAATCCTTGTTCACGAGCGATGTCATCGCGATAGCGCATAAAAACGATAATACAAACGCGCGTTCTGGTTGCGTTCTTAAAAACTAGGTAAAAAGTGGCGTTTGTATCGATACTAAACGCAAGGATCGTAAAGTTAAAACTTGCTGGCTTCCTTGCGTTCGCTGAGCGTTCGACTTGCGTTAGTATCGATACAAACGCGCGCACGAAAAACGTCTTGTGGAAGGGCCCTTAGGTCAAAAATTACTAACTTACTAGGATGGCGCAGCAAGCGACCCAAAGTGAGTCTTGGCCTTCGACAATAAAGAGCTTCATTCTCTTCCTTCCTTCCTTCGTAAAGTTTTTAATGTCAAAAATAAAAAAAAAATTAGAGCGCACTTGAAGTGCGACTTATTCACTCATTCGCTCTTATTCGGTGGGTCGTTTTTGATACTCCAGACGGTTATCTAGTACCTAAGTTGTATGTTGATCGAAGGATGCACATCAGTATGCAAGTGCGTTGCGGAACGAGGAAAAAATATGATAATATTTCAAACAAGTTCTAGGTCTTAACTTGGAGACTGGTTTTGAGTAAAACAACAAAATAATACCGATCTTTCGTTCGATTCTGCAGTGTTCCCACGAGGTTCAACAGACAGGTTTGAAGTACTTACTCACGTCTCTGCAACATTGTAGAGATATAAATAACACGCTCAATAAGTATAATTAACCTTTTTATTACTTACGTTACGATACTTACGATACGCAGGCAGCTGTTAAAGTTATCATGAGCTCAAGTACTCTCTCTTTATTTAAATTTTTAGTTTTTTGCATTCACAATGCAATTTTTATAATAGAAAAATGGAAAATGAAGTATTTAGAAAAAATAGCGACTCCGTAGCTCAGTGGTTAGAGCAGTCGCCCGGAAAGCGAAAGGTCGTGGGTTCGAGTCCCATCGGAGCTAGTTGTGAGACGGGTCGATTTTTTCTAAATACTTCATTTTCTATTACTCTCTCTTTGTATAGGCTTAACTTAATGATAAGACTATAAGACTTAATCATGATATAATCCTTCCTACACACATAGAAAAAATATAAAAAATACAATCATAAAGCATAAGTAGTGCAATCATACTCCTACTAATATTATAAATATTAATGTGAAGTTTGGATGTTTAGATGTTCGGATGTTTGTTACTCAATTACGCCAAAACGGCTGAACGGATTTGGCTGAAATTTGGAACACAGATACTTTGTAGCCTGGAGTGGGAACAATAAGCTACTTTTTATCCCGGAAAAATGTCATATTCCCGCGGGATAACGTCGTGTAGTCAACGCGGACGAAGCCGCGTGAGGAAAGCTAATACTTTATAATGTCTTTGCGATGGATGATCAATTACTATGAACCAACGAGTGAGGGGTAGTTGGTTGGTTTTTCCCATGACTAGGGTGTTTTATCGGTTATTTATTTAGCTGAGTTGTTTCTCTACATTATTGCATAAGCCTTATAGCACACCTCCTCCGCCGCGAAAGTGTTTCGCGGCGGAGGTGTGCTGCCGGCATAATAAGCTTAATTTTCTAGATAAGATACTTTTGAAGATTAACACTTGAAGATACTTTAACAAATGGAACCAAACTAGCCTATCGTTCTTTCACTTAAAAGATCCAACTGCAATTGCAAGAACAGTTAAACACGTTGCACCTTGACGGACATTCCTACACGTATTGCTACCCCACACCCTGCTATGCCATGGCTATACCAGACTAGGTGCATTTTGAATGTTGTTATGCGGGACAGAGTTCATTACCTTGTCATTCATACTTACGCTGGGAATACACATCCGATATTTTACTCCGATAGTCTTGATTTTGCCTGTTTTTTTTTACATTTGGTTTTACATTTGGTTGTTCAAAATCAAGTCTGATCAGACTATCGGAGAGAAAAATCGGACGTGTATATCCAGCCGACATGCATGGCCTTCCCGCAGATTGAAATGTTAAAATGTTAAACCGATCTTAAAGTGACAGTTGCAATCGCGAAAATTAACAATTAATCGCTCCCAAAACACAAATTCGTATTACGTTCCACGTTCCGTAGATCGCTACGATAGCGCCACAAGCGAGCGATTTGTGAACTAAAATAGCATGAAAGGTACCGTACCGTACTGTACCGATTGCAAACCAACCGCAACTAGTAGCAGTCGCGTTGCAATTGTACAATTAGCAACTAGTTGCTTATTTTGGTAATAAGCCTGCCGTACGTACACCTTGTGAGTTTGTCAATGTGCAAATCACTATCGCGTTCGCTAAGAATTTTTCTATTACGATAAAGGTATCTCTCAAAAATTAAGTTAAACGCGATATTAACGTTTGTCATTTACTAAATTCCACTCAGCACTCAGTCTCAGACTAGGTGCATCCATCCGATTCCATCCACCTAGTCTGAGAGTTAGTTTAGCATAAACTAAACAAGTTAGAATCTAACCAACTCGATAATATACACAGTGTACAAGGTCTAACTAGAGTTAGATTTCGCATTCCTGCTTGATTCAATCTTAAAAACGTCTTCAGTTTAAATTTTTGCAGTAAAAAATATAACCTTAACCTACCTACTTACCGTAATTACCAAGAGGGGGTGGTCCGCAGAGCAAAATGTAGTAAAAAATTGATAAAAAAGAACATATTTTTCTACATTAAACTTAAATTTCCCATCGATCGATGTGCTAGGTACCTATCCTAGCTGTTTTACTGTTCCCCGAAAATAAACGAGAGTCGTAAAAAATTTACGCGCCGCCGACAGAAAACATTTTGTTTATTAAGCTTAATGAGGTGAACGTACCACGTCTGCTTGCAGTTAAGTGGCATTTTTTCGCGCAAAATTTAAATATTAAGGTGGCAAAACTGAATGAGTGAAATAAATTAAATGGTTAACTTAATGAACCTGAGATTGGGGCGCGGCGAGGAATGAGTAATTGCAGGTGTAGGTACTTGTTGGTACAAAATAATAAATTGGTCTCTTTTTAAGCCTGAGTTGTTTATTATAAACTTTAGCTAAAGACCCACTTCCCCACGGGGAATCGGACACGTCCGATTGACCTGAAATTTTGCATACTGGTTTGCTTTGGATGACAATACATTCAATTCAATTCACATTCAAAATTTCTTTAGGTTACGGTTACAACACTTATGAAAGTCAAAGAACTTGTAACGCCATATTGGTTCGGAAATCCTACGGCGGGCGGGAGACCATGCGAGAAGAACCGGCAAGAAACTCTTCAAGGGCAACATTTCAATCAAGCTATCATTATTAAAGTCAGCAAAAAAGCTTGTAATAAGAATTAAATTTTTTACAAAATAATATTTATAACAAGTAGGTAGGTACAAGTGTCTTATCTATTTAACACATTGGGTTGGGTTGAGACCGAAACATTATTGGTTCTCCAAGTAGATTTGTTTGTTTGGAACCAGATTTGGATCACTAGGTAATTTCAGATTTCTCGCTACATTGTCGCGTCTTCTATCCCATAAAATGATCTAACTAAAAGTGAAATTAATCTGCGTCTTTTAAAAAGGTTTTCAACAACATCCCTACGATTACCAAAGAATAAAGCATTTTGTCGAAAAAAAGTCTTACCTACGCGCAGTCGACCAGATTCTGACGGGTAGTAAATTTTCTTTTCAAAAGCTTGCCCTTGTCATGTAACGTAGGCATCTCGCTTTTGTCAACTATTGTCGAACTAAACGGCGTTTGCATTGTATTGTTGGATGGTCTTGGAGACGATAAGTAATGCGTTTCAATGGCATTTGGTAGTTTTGTTGTTGATACTTACTTTTCCCATGGCGGGTGAGAAATTGAATTGAAATTGAATGGCGAGTTAGAGGCTCTGACTTAGAGCGCGATTACCTAAAAAAGGTATCATGATAAAATTGCACAATGTTGTTGTAAAAGGTTTTGTCTTTCTACGAGTAACTACTACGAGGAAATTAAATAATAGGGTTGGAAACTTAAACTTCTATAAGTAATAAACTTATTTGCGTGTGTGTGTTGTACATGTGTGTGTTCATATAATCTTCCTAAGATTTTATCATAAAAGAAAGATAGAAAGTTACATAATTAATATGTCTATGTTGCAATCAATTGCAATAATTGACAAAAAAAATTACCTCCCAATAATTTACCTACTTACAACACATGTAAGTAGGTATAGTGTTACATTTTTATAAATATGAAAAATAATTACAAACACGTGGTTTTAGGAAAATTTTTTAATTATATACCACGCTTCATGAGCTCTCTCCGCTATCCTCCGAAAGGAGATAGCTAAGAGAGATCTCGTGGCACGCGGCCCTCATCCGCCGCAGACGGCTAGGGATGAGGACAAGAAGGCGACAGTTCGATCGCCTTATTTCCCCCTAGTGAAACCAGCTGGTAGCGGACCGTTCGTTCCATTGCCAGCATTGCACGGTTTGCACCACTGTAGAGAAAAATCTTTCTCTGTTCTGTGGTTTGCACCGTCTGGGGAGGTGGCCACATTTGCTCGGCCATTTCCCAGCCGCTAGATGGCTTGGATAGCTGGGCCGTCGGGTTTTAGGGGAGACTGCCACCCCAATCCCTCATGACCGATCCGCGGCGAGAGAGCAAATAGTGAGGGGTTTAGGGTATTCACCCCTTCCTGATCCCCCATCGAGTAGTACTAGTCGCTTGATGGGGGATCGGGAGGCGTCCTTAGACGAGTCCCACATAACCACCGTCCACACATCGCACGTGGATGGGGTGTGCGTAAACGCATTCCCCTCACTTAAAAAAAGGTAAGTTTAGATTCTTTTGAAAAACTGTAATCAACCACCCGTATCGTAGATACATAATCATTATATCCCACTATCTTAGGCCTAACCTGTCGTACCCCACCGCAAGGTGCGTGCGTGGCCGACCACAGACTAGCCCAATTAACCCTAGCCGCAGATAAAACAACCCTCTGGCAGCCATTCCGTAATTTATCTACACTCGGGATGAGTTACAGGCAGGCAGATGTTCACAATTATGGGTGCGTTTTAACGAGGGTCGCGGTCGGTCGGCGGCGAAAGTCTGCGTTTTTTAACGCTTCAAGTGCTCTGCGGTGGACGTGTTGCTTACGCTCTGATTTAGAGCTTTGTAGGCTTAGGAGCTTTTCAACACGTTGAGAAGTTACTCTTCGTTACTTTGCGATGCAAATTTTTGCAAAAGTAAATAGTTATTAAGTAATTTCCAAAATATTTTACACAAGGTACAAAAAATTGTGATTTGGGCTTATACAAAAAACTAAAAAGAATTTGTTTAAAAGAATGAATTCCAGGAAATACGTACTTAGTTACACTTGTTTTTTTTTTTTGTTTAAAAATGAGCTTGTTGTAAACCTACCATATTAAATTGTTGTAATCCGATTAAGAAGTTGCGAGTCGTCCCCGATACGACTAGGTATCTCTGATAACTCACTAGGAATGGGAAGTCTCGGTGTAGTGACTGAAAATTGATACTTACTAGAAATAAAGATAATTTTTTTGTTTCTATTTGATAGCCCATTCCGTGAGGATGTAGGCTTTTAACATCACGCTACGAACTACTTAGACGGTCTGTATATTTAGTTTCACCTTAACTCTATCACCGCGCTCAAGTTCAACATTTATAAAGAATCTCAGATATTAGGTACAGAGTTTGAAGTTAGCAAATATAGAACTGCACGTATAAATAAAATGCATTAAATCTATTATTCAGTGTTTATAAGTAGTGTGACATGTTCCGGCACATTAAACAGTAATGTTCAATGTATACCGACCACGTGCGGTCACCCCTTCCCGCGCATCAACAATGACATTTTAAATTATGAACTATCAAAAATGATGCGAGGTGTTGCCCTCTGCTTGACAATTGTACTAATTTTGACGACACTTGTGACATAATAGGGTGCATGTCCATCTTCTAAAGGCGGGAATTCTTGTTTAGAACTTACCTATCGATTTTTCTACTGCTTACTAATATGATTGTACCTACTGTTGTTTTATATTAACATTTTAAAACAATTTTTAAAAAGATGTTAAAGCACAGATTACTAAATAGTCACTTCTATAGATAAGTTAACTCACGTTTTGTCAGCAAATCAGTACTTAAATAAAAATAGGAAAATGCTAATATATTTTACAATTACCGTAATTTGTTGCAGTTTATAACAATAAATAATATAAATATAAAATAAAACTACTCTATATCAGCTCAATTTCGCTTGAGAAGATTTCTATTGGATTTGGATCACCGCTCTCTTGGGAAATAAGCTACTCTTTCACATAAAATTGTAGACAATAGAGTAGTCACAAAATATAACTACGGCGGCGATATGTTCCGGTGAAAATAAGGATTATCAGCTCCTGAAATATTTTGAATCTTGTCTTATACTTACTTATTTATGTATACCCAAGAAACGCTGGCAAGTTTAAAGCGCCTGTTCTTCTTGACAGTAAAAAAGTCTTGAACGATTGGACGATTTAAAAGTACATGTGTATCGAGTTTATTAGGATAAATAATTGTTTTGTCTTATCTTATCTTTATTAAGCACTAAGCGTTTTAAAATTAAAAAAATCCTTTAATTGGCTACAACCGGGTCTCCTACCCTACATATACTGCCTGACCACAAGCTCTCTAATGACAGGATACAAAGTCGTTGCCTAATGCGAGTTCAAGTTTTAAATATACAGGGTGTCCCAGAGTTATTGGGACATGAAGGTAAAGTGCTGTATGGTGGAGATAGCAAATTACACTGAAATTTCCTTGATTTTTTACAAGAAAACGGGGTGAATAGAACTGCTGGGGTGAATAGACACAAAAGTAAAACGCGTTTTTGAATACTATTTCCATTAACAATTTGTTTGAAAAATCTAAATCTTGCACTTTAAAACAAAGAAAACATGGTTAAATTTTTTAACAAATTTAATGTCTATGGAAATAGTATGAAAAACCCGTTTTAATTTTGTGTCTATTCACCCCAGCAGTTCTATTCACCTCGTTTTACCGATATCTAATGTTTGTAATGGTTTATAAGTAGGTACAAGCGGTTTGAATTATGTGTCTTTCTTACGCCCGAATAGTCGAATAGGTACTCAAACTGAACTTAACTTTAAGCTCTTGAAAATCATGGTGTATTTTTTAAGCAACATAATGATGATTTTCTAGCAGCAGTGTGGAGCAAAGCAACACCACATTAAACTTCTCAATAAACACCTCATGTAAACATAGACCATACTGCCTGACCACGAGTTCACCCTAATGTCACTATCACTAATGACTGGATACAAAGTTGACACCCCTAACGCGATTTGAAGTTTTAATGTATTCCTACGTTACTTATGTCAGTGTTATGTAGCGATGTAGCGTTTTCTACAAGTGGATTGAATTATATTTCTGAAACTTTATAATGGCAATCCTTTTTTTAAACTGTCTTGAAACCGTTTGAAAGTAGAACACCGTTGTGGTAGAACCATAAAGTTAATATACCTATCGGAATAGAGGAACAACCACGAGCTGCCAAACGAAACCAAAATTTGATCGCATTTGTGTGTGTAAAATTGTTTATGTATGCGTGTCAGTGATGTACGTCATGTCGCTTTTCAGATTAATATCGATATCGTTAATATTAAATAGAAGTAATAAATAAATATATATTGGACACGATCACATTCATTGTTCCAATACCAAGGTATAGTAGCTTAAGCACTAGTATTATGGAAATTGGAAATAACCACATACACCCAGACCCGAGGAAATATTGAAAAATTCATTTTCAACATTTACCCGACCTAGGGGGCTACCGGCTAAAAAATATGGATATGGACATGGGTTTCAACTGTCATTTGAATTTCTTATTTTGATAGATTTTTGCGGCTTTGTTCTGTTGAACGTTGCTAGCTAGCTATCGTTATACCCGAGGTCACTAAACAGGGAACTGAAAGCGGCTATTTGTTTTATAAAACTGATTTAAAGTTCCGAAAAACGTATGAAGTTCATCCTAACAAGCAAAGTAATCCTATAAGGATTGATTATAAGTCTGCCTCTACTAATAACGTTCTTGTAAAGGATTTGTTGTAGACTCTTTTACTTATAATATCATTTGACAAGTCGTAATATACTCAAGGGCAACAGTTTTTATATATCTATCTTATAGCTTGCTACAAGACTAAAGTTTAAAGCATTTATAGGACACTTTTACTAGTAATAGCATTTCACAAGCATAGATATTCTTAAGAGCTTTTGCTTTTATATCTCAGTCTTGTAGTTAGCTGCAAGAGTATCTTATAGGACACTTTTAAGAATAAGTCTCGTATAATTGTTTTTGGTAAGACTATATAGTCCTGAATAATATTTTGATCTAATAGTAGCATGTTGTAAGTAGAACAAGATTTATAACACACTTCTCTAAGATTACTATAAGTTTGATCTGCTATAGTTTGGATTGAGACTTTTTTAAATCTTATTATACTCAATAAGAACGTTATGAGATCAAAAAAGCTTACGAGCCACTAGATCAAGCACTTAACTAGTAAACATCTGCCATTTTGTTGATTTCTCCATCCTCTTGAGGAAATAAATTTAAATATAAATTTAAAATATTGGAAACGATTCAAAAGGAGTAGTGGTTACAAAAGAAAAGTGACAATAACGTATGATGAGTTAGTGAATAGGTGGCCATTTGGAGAATAAATCCGACAAGATCAGAAAGCAAATAAAGCTCTTCCAGTGCGAATTGAGGTGAACTGACAGAGGGTTCTGCATATTATTCTATTAGCTATATTTTTCTTCGTCATCTCACCACTCAGAAGGTGAAGAAGTTCAACATTGGAAAGAAGAACACTATTTCAAATGAATGAATTAATTCTAATAAATGAGTCCTAAAAAAGTGAATAAAACATTAGTGTAAGTAAATTGATTTCAGGGAACCCTAATTTGTTTCAAAATGGAGAAGAGTTATCTGGACTAAAACTCCTACAAGCAGTAATTTACCTATAATGGTTCTACAAAGTACTTAATGCAGAGCAATTTTAAAACATGGCGATTATACATAAGAATTTGATTAAATATTTTTTTTACAACATTGTACTATGTGCTTATTTTCGAGGGGCATTGGTGAAATTAACCAAATTACTGTACATATTTACAGTAAAAATGAGTTCCCCATCCTCCCATTCACATACTTAGTTACAAATACTTACTACAATGTATTCTTTTTTCTGTAATAAAAGCAAGTGTATTTACGTATACAATTTAACTTTAGTCACAAAATAACTAGGAACAATATTAACTTATAAAATTTGCTTCTAAATACATTAGCTAATTACATTATAAACAATATTGCATTGGTAAGATACTTGTCTAATATAATAATAAGAGCGTTTGTGCTTGTAATTGTTTAGTCTTAGATTATTATAGAAGCAATTGCTTTTTACAAACGCTTCCTCAAGTATGTTATAGAGCTTAGTGACATTCTTTAAGCTGGTTATAAGATAATTACAGAAATAACAGCTCCTATAACTGCGCCCAAATCCAGGTTAGTAGCATACTACAAGTTTCTTATTATAAGAGAGGTTAAAAGTAGTCTTGAAGATAGCTATAAGAACTGATATTGCTAGTTGGGATATCCATAAAGTTACGCGGTAGCCCTCCAGGGATCGAACCCGGGACCTCTAGAGATAGCGGCACCTTGAAACCGGCGCGTACATCACTCGGCCACGGAGGTCGTCTAATAATATATATATATTAACTAGCTTCCGCCCGCGACGCGGGCCTCGCACGAGGCTGCTTGCTTGGTGAGGGAGGACCCGCCTAATCACGTAAAAACGGCTGATCGGATTTTTATGAAATTAAAACAAAGAATACTTTTTATCCTGGTTATTGGTCCCCTAAGTATTTTCTCGAACGTCCACGCGGACGAAGTCGCGGGCGGAAGCTAGTAAATAATAAGTGTCTGTTTCACAATCAAAAAGTTAGTTCTGAGTAGCTTAGGTACCAAGAACTTGTTAGGTACCAAGAACTTTTAGGGTACTTAAGATGATTTAGATTTCTACATGGTGTTAGGGGCACCCTTGCAAAAATTTTAACCATGGCTTCAGACCTTCATGCTGAACAACGCACAGCAAGATTTTTTGTCGGAAATGAAAAAAAATATTTCGACTCTCCATACAAAATGTCCTGATAAGTTGCTAAATTTGTATGGAAAGTCAACTTTTTTTTTATTTCCGACAAAAATTCTTGCTGTGCGTTGTTCAGCATGAAGGTCTGAAGCCATGGTTAAAATTTTTGCAAGGGTGCCCCTAACACCATGTAGAAATCTAAATCATCTTAAGTACCCTAAAAGTTCTTGGTACCTAACAAGTTCTTGGTACCTAAGCTACTCAGAACTAACTTTTTGATTGTGAAACAGACACTTATTATTTACTAGCTTCCGCCCGCGACTTCGTCCGCGTGGACGTTCGAGAAAATACTTAGGGGACCAATAACCAGGATAAAAAGTATTCTTTGTTTTAATTTCATAAAAATCCGATCAGCCGTTTTTACGTGATTAGGCGGGTCCTTCTTGCTGTACGTTGTTCAGCATGATGGTCTGAAGCCATGGTTAAAGTTTTTGCAACGGTGCCCCTAACACCCTGTATACCCTATTTCATCATTTCAACCGTAAGACGCCCACTGCTGGGCATAGGCCTCCCCCAAGGATCTCCACAACGATCGGTCCTGCGCTGCCCGCATCCAGCGGCTTCCCGCGACCTTGACCAGATCGTCGGTCCACCTTGTAGGGGGCCTGCCCACGGAACGTCGTCCGGTTCGCGGTCGCCATTCGAGAACCTTTCCGCCCTAACGGCCATCGGTTCTCCGCGCTATGTGTCCCGCCCACTGCCACTTCAACTGAGCAATCCTTCGAGCGATGTCGGTCGTTTTAGTTCTCCTGCGGATCTCATCATTTCTGATTCGATCGAGCAGGGAAATACCAAGCATCGTTCTCTCCATTGCTCGCTGGGTAACCTTGAGCCTTCTTATGAGACCCATAGTAAAATACCACGTCTCGCTTCCATAAGTCATAACTGGCAACACACACTGGTCAAAGACCTTAGTCTTGAGACATTGAGGAATTTTGGACGTAAATATATATCGGAGCTTCCCAAATGCTGCCCATCCGAGCTGGATTCGACGAGAGATCTCTTTCTCGAAGTTGGACTTACCTAATTGGATTGCCTGTCCTAGGTAGACATAGTGGTCAACAACTTCGAGTGTAATGTTCCCAACATTAACTGGAGCGGATGCAACATGGGCATTGGACATGATTTTCGTCTTATCCATGTTCATCTTCAGACCCACTCTTTGGGAAGCATTGCTGAGATCTTCGAGCATTGTGTTCAGGTCTTCCAAGGTCTCAGCCATGAGAACTACATCATCGGCAAACCGCAGGTGTGTTAGGTACTCGCCATTGATGTTAATGCCGAATCCTTTCCAGTCCAGTAGCTTGAAAATATCCTCCAACGCAGCTGTGAATAGTTTCGGAGAAATGACGTCTCCCTGTCTCACACCTCGCTGTAGTTAGATAGGATTAGAGCTCTGGTTCTGTAGTCGGACTGACATGGTAGCGTTTTGGTATAAGTACCTCAGCACCGTGATGTACCTGTAGTCTATTTGGCACCTCTGGAGAGACTGCAGCACTGCCCAGGTCTCGATCGAATCAAAGGCTTTCTCATAGTCCACGAACGCCAAGCATAGTGGCAAGTTATACTCTTCGGTCTTCTGTATAACTTGCCGCAGCGTATGAATGTGGTCTATGGTACTATAACCTTTTCGGAACCCGGCTTGTTCGGGAGGTTGGAAGTCGTCGAACCTGCGAGCGAGACGATTCGTAATGACTCTCGAAAACAACTTGTAGATATGGCTCAGAAGCGAGATGGGTCGGTACGATACCCTATTTACCCCCTGGGTTTGATTTTTGGAAAATTACGAAATGGGTTGCCTATTTGTTTAAATAAGTAAGCCTACAAAGTTTCAAGTTGAAATGTCTATTTTACCCCCTGATTTTTCATTCAAAATTTCACCCCTATTTCAACTTTTTAGGTCTACGGAGCTTACATGTACGGGCTTAAAAAAGTTATTTGGTCCCCTTTTGACCATTTCTGAAAAGGACGGCCCAGTAACAGTTTTAGAGGATTCCTTGATACTAGTTTTCAGGTCTTGTAATTGCTGTGACAAATCACAACGATCTTTTAGAGTTTGGATGGCAGAGTTTGCTTTTACGAGCCTTATTTTCAGGGCCTGATAATGGTTTCCCATTGAAGAAGTTCCATTTCCTACTTTGCGGCACAAATTATGGATCCCCGGTGTTAAAAACCACAATAACTTACTTATAAATATAAAACAGGTGGTGTTATACTTATAATGCGATAAACATGCACAGCCATGTTCGATCGAAATAAGCTTCGCGTAATAATTTGATTTCTTTTTATTATGTCATTGTTGTTTTATTTCTTGGTGTTGTCTATATTTGATCTCATTAAAGCTTAAAATGTTTTTCAGATATTTTATGCATATTTTATTTTAAAATATCCTTATCGATTGCGACTAACTTTTATACGATGATCTGATCACATAGCTATCTACGGGTTTGAATCATTTTAGTTAACGTGATAATAGTCCCGAATTTTGTATTCGATGTAGACAACAACGAGGATTTCATCACATTCAAATATTTATTCATTATTTTGTTGAACGACATTTTATATGAATTGTTTACCATACCTAAACGATTCCGTAAATTACTTATTTTTTGTTTTATTAGCAAATATGTATGATGCATAACATTTATGCGTAACCACGTAATCTAGTTAATTGTGAAATATGTTTTGGCACATTTATCCACTTTCATGAATATAAATACCTATGTCCCTAAAATCTGCGTTTCAGACAAAATAATGAGCTTTTGGAAAGCCTTATCGAATAACTTCTTCTTCGTTTCATGGGTTCTTTTACATAAACGTATTTTTCAATTATTTATTTAATACTAGCGGCCGCCCGCGGTTTCACCCGCGTGGTTCCCGTTCCCGTGGGAATATCGGGATAAAAAGTACATATAAACCTTCCTCTTGAATCACTCTATCTATTAAAAAAAACGCATCAAAATCCGTTGCGTAGTTTCAAAGATTTAAGCATACAAAGGGACATAGGGACAGAGAAAGCGACTTTGTTTTATACTATGTAGTGATAAAAATACGAAAGTAGCTCCATGGTTCTGCTATCATGTCAAGTCTGCAAAACCCAAATTATTTTTACAGTGATGGACCCCATCCACCATTGGGGAAAGACCAGTTAATTTTTGTCCCAAAAACATTTTTTTTGTGGATGAAATTAACCTTTAATAAAAACTAGGTCGACCTATTCGGGGGTGGCCGTTTGTAAACACCATGACTACAGATTAACTAATAGTTCCTTAATCTCTTTATAGGTTAATGATGCACGTCAATGGCTCGACTACCGAAGTCATCAAATTATCTTAAGATGGGATTGTTGCAAGCAGTCTTTATGCAGCTGTCCAGTCTGCAGCTGCTCAGTCGCATTTGTCATCGCCGCCGCCGAGCTAACTGCCATGAAGCGCAGTCCGCGCGTTTAAATGAAGACGGTTCCTCCATCCGCTCTAATAACACCGCTTAAGTGAATAGTTTCGTCTCCCGTTTTGGAACGGAGAGAAACAAATTAGTTTTCTGAGAAGTACCAACCTAGTTCTGCTGTGTACCTCAACAAACATAGTTATTGGAATAAAATTTTACTCGTTTCTTGATGGAAAACTAAGAAGGATACACTTAATAATCTTCATCGTCTAAAAAAAAGTTTTAACGGTATAAAACTTATTTATCGATTTGCTGTCGCTCGGGACATCCACTATTTTTGGTCCTTATTTCTGAAAAAAAAAAGTTTGTCAAAGTATTAATGTCCTTTTACGTAGTGCAATCTATCTTTGTACAAAATTCATTAAGTTTAATGGACAACCTCACAGGTAGATAGTTTTTTTCCATTCATAATACTTAGTGTATCATTAAGAAGTGCAGTAAGAACTAGAATTTTATATGATACCCTTTAAGTCGAACCGAAGCTATCACCGTGCCTCGTAGACAAGGAGTAAAAGACCCTCTATTATCGGATTTCAGAGGCTTCCCGAACCCACCTCAGGCCCAATGTTTTCCAAGATAAGGGAAACAAGGGTTCCTCTACTGATTCGTGATCTCTAAGCCAAGGGGATAAAATTCATTTTCCGTCAGCCTGCCCGACCTCGTTGGGAGCTGTTGGCTATTTTTCTCCATGTGACATTTAGTTCGTATAAATAATTCTGCCTTTGATTAAGTTGCAAATGTTAATTCTTTTGCTGGGTCGCCTACGTCGCCTATTTGTGTTGATAGTTCTCATGTTATTGTCTTTGTCTGTTTTGGTATTTTAATTATATATCCATTAGGATCTGCAAAAAAGTTTTCACCTATGTCTCGAAGTGACAAAGAAAAAATAAAAAAATAACTACCTAAATAAGTATTTTCGTTTTGCATTAGAACTAACAAGAAGGTTGCATTGCATTCCAATGAGGTGAAGAGGTGTGAGTGTGAAACCTCTTTGCAAATATTTATCTTCGGAAATATGTATCACGATCGTCACTTGTCTGGTGAACTTACAAAACCAAAACACGCTAAAAATCTTTTGTTTATTTTCTTTTACGGAATATCGAATATTGTAAAATTTCGATCGAATATTGTAAATAAAATTTGTAAAAGAAAGCAATGAAAACAGGAAATAAAATTTAATGTTACTCTTCAAAGCTCATTATTGGAACTGGAATATAAAACGATTGAAAGCGTAAGAAATAATTTTATTTATGTAGTAAGTAAGTACATACCTACCTATTTTAAAGATTTTAGCACTTTACGCACACAATCACCGTCTCACAGCTTCGTCTCCCGACGATCATAAACGTGGGTAATAAAACGTAAGCCGATATTGCCACACGGCCAATAAAATTAATCACCGAAAATAAAACTTTTTTTTCCAATTTAGTGGTAATACTTGCACAATTCCCGTCACGGCAGAGCTGTTCGTACCGCATACTAAACCGGCTGGATTTGGGGAAGCGTTTGCTATTCCAATACCGCTCGTTGCTACCCCATTATGCCGCTACCTGATTTCTGATGAAAAACAACCCGCCTTTCAGAAACACGTAACAAAGGACTGCACCGGATGCTACTGTTGGGCCTCGAATTATTCGCCCACCTTTTGATACGAATCTTTTTTATATAAATTGATATGAGTTCCTATGTTGTGAATTGTATACTAGCTTCTTTTGGTTGAGGATTACTGCGTGCATGATGTGTGTGTAAAGTTGTAAAAGTTTGTGTAGGTATCATCAATAATAAATCAAATGTCAGCTTTTGTAATTAAAGTTCTGTATTTTTTTCGAATTAGGTAAGAAACGTTAGAGTATAGAAACAAGTGACAATTACAGAAAAAATAATGTGGCGTAATTCTGTAGCTGGTTGGTTTAAGACAACTGCCATCAAACTTTATCTACTCATATCGTTTACTTATAAGGTAGATGAAGTGCAGCTGTAAACCGATAAATACCTTCCTGTAACACTGTTAAGAACAATAACTGTAAATTGTTGATGCTGCACTGACAAACTAATGGTTTATCTGCACTTTCACCAATCACTCAATGCACACAGTGTCGCACACTTACACTTTCACTGGTCACTCAAAGCACGCACACAGTGCCGTACACTTACACTGATCACTCAATGCACGCATACAGTGTCGCACACTTACACTTTCACTGATCACTCAATGCACACAGTGCCGCACACTTACACTTTCACAGATCACTCAATGCACACAGTGTCGCAAACTTACACTTTCACTTATAACTGTACACGTTTTTCACTACATGAAGCATTCTCAATAGCTTTAAGACCGAGCACCGAATATAATATGTATTGTTTTGTGTGGCAGGTGCCCACGTGAGCCCCGGCGTGTCAGTGGCGCTGTGTATGCGCCGGCGCGTGACACCGCTGCGCACCGCGCTGTATGTAGCTGCGCAGTGCGGCGGGGCCATCGCCGGCGCCGCGGCGGTCTACGGGTAAGTTTATGTGATGAGAGGAGAATCTTGTGACAGCTTATTTTACCACCCCATTACGACCCGCTCCAACTTCGTTCGGGTCGGGTGCGACGTGTCATACCTTCGCCTTGAATCACTCAGTCTATCGACGAAAACTGCATTAAAATCCGTTGCGTTGTTCGAAACATCTAAGCTACAGACGGCGGCAAGCGACTTGGTTTTAAACCGATGTAGAGACTAGAGATAAACCTTTAAAAAGAAATCCATTATCTTATATATAAAAATGAATCGCAAAATGTGTTGGTAAGCGCATAACTCAACAACGCCTAGACCAATTTGGCCAATTTTTTTTTTAAATGTTCGTGGAAGTCCAAGGAAGGTTTTAGCGGTGAGAAAATAGGGGAAGGCCCTCCTTCTCCTCCTAAATAGGGGTAGAGTAGAAGTAGGGTAGGGTAAAGGTAGGGTAGGGTAGGGGTAGAGTACGGGTAGGGTAGGGTGGAGAAGGGGGTAGGGCCACGGGAACGAAGTCGCGCTGGTCAGCTAATTGGCGTTACGGCGAAAGCCCATTGTCGAAATATGCAACAAAAATATATTTCTACTGCAAAAATAAGAGCAATGCAAGATGCAACGCCCACAAAAATATGCAAATGCAAAAACATAGCGATACACTTGCAACTTTACACGTGTTTCGCCCCCACACTGAGCACCCCCAGGCACAATAGCCCCAGGGGTTGTTAAACCGTGCAATACCAAGCACCGACTTTACCGTGGTTTTGGTTTCCGCCAGGTGGCACCGGTTTTTGTTTCTATCAAATACCTACTTATGTTTCTTTTCTATATTGATTATCTATAAGCGCGTACACATACGCGTAAAAATACGCGGGTTTCCCCGCGTCCGACTAAACGACTAAATAAATACCGACTAAAGGACTAAATAAATATTCGACTAAATAACGAGTTTCCGTAAACAAATCATTATTCCAAATAAATCTTCATTCTCGTGAAAACGAGTAAACAAATGCGTAGAGGTATTTATTAATCATACAAGGCACCTTCATTTGTTAGTTCAGTTGTTTTGTATCAATTTTCACTGAAAACGAAGACCGAACAAAATAAATAAATAAATAAGAAATAAATAAATATTCTCTTACAATCACACCAATTATCTAAGCCCGTAGTTAATTTCTTAAGAAACTGTGTCTACGTGAACTTGATAACGGATAAATATATACTTAAATACTTTTTGTTTGTAAATACATACTTAATATACATAGAAAACACCCAGACCAAGACAAATAGACATGTTCATGCACACAAATATTTGTCTTGTTCGGGAATCGAACCCGAGACCTCTGGCGCAGAAGGCAAGTAGTTTACCCCTGCGCCAAATCGGTCGTCGTACAAATAAAAACACGCGTAAATTTAAGGTCGAGTCAACAAATAGACAGTTGGTTGAGTTTACTTAGCGCATCACTTTGTTAGAGCTAAGTGTGTTAACTAATCTAGTTTGTAACTTCGAGGCTAGATTCAATTTGCATGTTGGATGGTTCAAGCTTTTGTTAACACTTAGTGGACGCTTAATATAAGTAAGCAAGTAAAAATGAATCAGTGTCTCCTCTGCACAGATTTGAGGCAATAACGAGGTTGCTCGTAGAGCGAAGCTTTTGATTGAATAAAAAACTGTTGTTATTCAATATTCTGAGTTAACGATACGAGTATTATGTTACCCGGTTAGTTTGGAAGCTTCACGTCGAGCTGTGTATCGCGTACAGATGGTTGCCCAAGTTTAGTATGGTTATATTCTAATATAACTACCTACGGGTATAGTTGCAGTCGCAGCAACGCTATAAGCCTCTCTAAGCTGCTGCTCGGCTATTCATCAACTTACAAGCACTTCATGAAGTTGCTACCAGTTTGGAACTTTATGTGTATAATAGTGTCTGGTATCTAAGTAGTACTTACTGATAATACGCACTTATTAAACGTAGTAACTATTTAAGTAGTAGGTAATCTGTGCTTAAACTTTGAACTTTGAAACGTTTCTAAATTATTATAATCACCATGTAAAAGAAATTATCGAACCACATGCACAGTTAATACTTAAATATTTTGTGATAATAATATGAAACTTGATGTAACTACCCTAAAAAGTAAATGGCATGGGTTTTCTATAAAAAGTCCGTTATTTTAATATTATGAGTCAGCTCTTGTCTAAGCAATAGATAATTTTTAGCTATCAGTTACGAGCTATCAGTTGTACCTATTCCAAACCAAAAACAATTCTAAAATTGCTTCTTCAACGAAGGTATAGCTGCAATATGCACCATAGATAGGTTCGCTGCACTCACCCACAATAATTTTGATTGCGGCTGCATACTGCAAACAATTGCCTCGGGCTATGCTCTCTCACTTGGTTCCTCGCTCGCTGAAACAACACAATGAATATGCAACTCGTAGATCATTTATTTAATATCTCTACCCATTTAGTAAGACGACGAAGCCATGCTTACATGGTGAACTCATGAATGTATGAAGCTTTCTAATAGAGTAACACTACTCCAATACTCAATTTACTACATTACTTACATCATCGCTTTGATAGTGATTGATATTGAGGTGCTTTTACACAATCTGGCCTCCTCCTCGAGGCATTTAGAACGAGTATAAAAAGTAGTAGGTACTGCTTATTATTCTAGATGCCTCCATCCTTATGTTTAGGGGCTAAAATCTGGTCATACAATTTTAATTTATGTAGTACTAGTTTTCCGCCCGCGGCTTCGCCCGCGTGGACTACACGACGTTATCCCGCGGGAATCTGATGTTTTTCCGGGATAAAAAGTAGCCTATGTTCCTCTTCAGGCTACAAAGTATATGTGTCCCAAATTTCAGCCAAATCCGTTCAGCCGTTTTGGCGTGATTGAGTAACAAACATCCAAACATCTAAACTTTCACATTTATAATATACTAGTTTTCCGCCCGCGGCTTCGCCCGCGTGGACTACACGACGTTATCCCGCAGGAATGTGACATTTTTCCGGGATAAAAAGTAGCCTATGTTCCTCTCCAGGCTACAAAGTATCTGTGTTCCAAATTTCAGCCAAATCCGTTCAGCCGTTTTGGCGTGATTGAGTAACAAACATCCAAACATCCAAACATCCAAACATCCAAACTTTCACATTTATAATATTAGTAGGAAGTAGGATTCAAGCGATTTAGGCAAGAAAACACTAGCAAACTTTAAATGCCGTAATTCACGATTAAAGCGAAGACAGCCCTAATGAAATTAAATACGAGATGGGAAGGACTGAAACTTTCTTACTAAATTACTGTTGAACCGTATCTTTGCGGCAAAGAACCTACTGTCATCGCAAAGTTATTTCTGGTTTTCATTTTTGTACAAAAACTTCTGTAGCTTTGTTTGAAGAATTTTATACTCGAGTGAGAGGACTTAATTGGTATCGTTGAATTCTTCGGAACCCCCCGAGCCTAAATAAATTAATTAGCGAGGCTGCACCCGGGTAGGGTTACCATATCTCAGGATTTGGCCTGAGATCTCAGGATTTTTGGACTCATCTCAGGATTGCGGCCGGATTTTGCAAAACTCACGAAATCTCAGGATTTTTAGAATTTCCAATAAAATACAAAAGAAATAGTAAAATAAATGCTTAGATTAAATGATCTTTATAGATGTTTTAGAACAAACTAACTTCCTTTGGTAATAATTAATTAATAAGCACAAATTTATGTTAGTACATACATAACTTTTTAGGTCAGATTTTTTCTTTAATTATTGATTTATTGCACCCCCCCCCCCCCCCCGCTCTTAAACTCAGGCTTTTTCAATGGAAATCAGGCCTATTCTCAGGACTTTTGTTTTTTTCATCTGGTAACCCTACACCCGGGTGACCCGGGGCCGGACCATCAGTTTCGTGCACATTAATTAATTTGACGTCTCCCGAGAGAAAATTTAAAAAACAATGTTAACAGTTGTTAGATTAGCTTTTTCGAGTATTCCGAGATTATTTTGATATTTTATAACTACCTAGTTAGATGTTAGACAGTTAATTCAATTTGAAAATCTTGTTTAGAGAGTCACTTAAGGAGTTTCTTTTAAACAGTAGAACATATTTTGATTAATGTTTTATTGCTTAAATAGAGATTAATTATCCGATTCAGAAAAAAATATGAAGTTGTTGCCTCATGTTTATTCATTTAGGTACTTCTGGTTAATTAATTATGCTGAAAACAAAGTCAACACAAAAGTCCATAATATTTTCATAATTGATATCAGATAAGTATTTTGCACCGACTCACACAAAAACAGAACCTTAAAACAGGAAATTAACTGCGGGGAATAAAGCTTGATAATAGGAACTTTTATCTCTCCCCAAAAGTGCGTGAAAATTTTATGAATTGTAAACGTTCCATCGATCACCGTCCGCCGACGCACCTATACGTACTCGACGCAGCCTATCTATCAAATATTAATTTTGCTCCATTTCAGGGTACCTATTTGCATGAGAGAACACACTGTATTTTTTCATAAGAGGTCTCGGTGGCATTTTTGTTTTATTCCTATCTAAGTTGATCATTGTCAGTTTTATTTTGCAATACCTACGTATTTAGGCTACAATATTTTAATATTAAAATAATTACGTGTTACTAAAACATTGATTTCAAAAACATCTTCAACAAAAGTTCTTACAGAGTCTTGCATAACTAACTATCACTATCATATTTTTGTTTGATCTACACAAAGACGCTTTCGCATATAACTAGTATGAAGCGGTACTAATAACAGATCTTATTGAATTCTTCAAAGAAGCAGCTGGCAGCTGTCGGACGCGGCATGAGACGGCCAGTTGTCAATCACGCCAAAACATCTGCCTCCACAGACCCAATCATTATGTTCACAGTCTTAAGACTTGAATACGCAAATAAATTTAATTTAACATACAACGCGCGTATATACCTACGGCACTTCCACTGCGCGGGGACTATCTAAGTTAAGGCGGGCATTCCCCAAAATAGGGTATTTAAAATTATGGATTACTTGCAAACCACAAGTACTTAAAACTTGGAAAATATATATGTTATTTTACAGTTATTTATCTAGTTAGTGCTTCCGGCCGTATTTTTTCGATTGGTCATATTTTACTGTGTCAAATAAAATCCCAAACATCCGTCTAATCGTAATCCAAATATCGTATTACTTGCAGTATACTTGGTTTTAGTTAATGAAAAATATACGAAAATAATTGTCTTTGATTAGCCGAGGGATTCCGGCCGTCATAAGTGTAAAATTTTTATTATTTAATTTTTTATTGAATTTTAAGTGATTGTCGATTCGCGGGGCGCTCGCGAGTTCACAGTTCACGCGCGGCCGAGCAAGCGTTAGCATGCCTGTTTCGGTCGGGAATCGGGATTCATCGCCTTAAGACAACCGAGAATTTATGAAAGACACCCACCACCGTCCGCGGGGACAGACGGAAAAGTTTGAATGCCTATTTTCAACGAAAGCCGGTTTTTTTTCGGTAAGGAAGTGCTGCTTCCATTAATGTTGGAACGGGTTTTTGGTTAGTTGCTCTGTAAAATAATTATTTGAATTCCTAGAAATAGATGATTTATTTAATGTTAATTTAATAGTTTTACAAATAATTACTTACTTAAATATTTTTTATTTTTTATGAAGTCATGAAGTCATGATGTAGACTTTGTTAAATTAAATTATCCAAAATGTAACGCGCTTATGAATTTTAATTTAGGTATAAGGCGAACTAAAACATAAGTAAGTAAGTATATCGTGCTGGAAATAATAACACTTATAAAAAGTTTGCTACGTTCAATTAATACCAAACTAATGCTTTTTTAATAACTTTTCCGGGAAATTTTTTCCGACAATTTTTCATGCTACGTTTCATTTATTTAAAAAGAGACAAAAGAGTTTTATTTACATTTTCAGTTTCATATAATATTTCAATTAAACTTCACGCTCATTTCACAGCGTCATTTCGGTAAAGGTGTATTTTAATAAAATCACAAAGAAAAGCGTTATACCGTACTAATAAGCTCGAATACGGAATGGAAATCATTATCAAGATGAAATGCCGTAAGGCCGACTACATTATCATTTCACTTGCTTTTTAAAATGTACAAGTTCTTTTTGCTCTTATAAAAGGCCCTACTGAAAGTGTCCCCAGATTTAATAGCGGAATAATGGAATCGCGAGCTCTTCCCTTGTCGTTTAGGTAGGTATATGAATTAAACATTTTATGAGTAAATGAAACTGTTGGTATTATTGATGTTACATTAAATAGGTCACTGATTTATGTCACCTGTATTCGGCACTGTTCTACTTAGGTGGTCACTGAGAGAGAAGTACTTACCTACTAAAATATATATTTTAAGTTATTGTTAATTGCCACTGAAAAAAATATAGGAACTTACCTTCTTACTTAGTAATTCTTTTAACAATTGAATTTTTTGAATTTAAGTACTTACCTAATTCTAAAAATATTAAATAGTGGTTAGGATTTTATTAAACATATTCTTAAAAATAAAGTACCTATGTTTTAGAAAAAAATCGACCCGTCTCACAACTATGACGACCGATTTGGCGCAGGGGTAGGCTCCACCTTCTGCGCCAGTAGTCTCGGTTTCGATTCCCGAACAAGACAAATATTTGTGTGCATGAACATGTCTATTTGTCTTGGTCTGGGTGTTTTCTATGTATATTAAGTATGTATTTACAAACAAGAAGTATATATTTATCCGTTATCAAGTTTTCCATGATACAGTTTCGTAATGAAATTAAAATGGGCTTAGATAATTGGTGTGAATGTAAGAAGTTATTTATTTATTTATTAGTTATTTATATACACTTTAATATTATTATTATTTAAAAAAAAACTAGCTCCAATGGGACCTGAACGTCCTAAACCCACGACCTTTCACTGTCCGGTCGAATGCGGGAACATATTTTACTTAAAATATTTTTATAAAACAATCTACATAATCGTATTGTTCTAAATAATAAGAGCCCAAAGTCTTATCAGTTCGAAGATCATCTAAAAATGCATAGCTAAACAAACACGTGATAGGAAAAAAAACAACACCAAAGAAATACGCTGAGCGATGTCATTTCCTTTCAGCCCGACATTACCCTTGACAGCTGCACCGATGTACTTTCAACCTTATGCAAAAGGTTTTAAGGTTTATATTGGTGTCTAGCTAGTTTGATACACGTGCTGTGTCAGTCGGTGCACGTGTGCGATGCTCTTGCGCACCATCTGCTTGCGCGGGTTCACTGCACTGACACATGGCTGTTGAGAGCTCTATGAAAAACAAAAGCCTAAAATTGGTGCATTTTTGAACTACAACGTTTTGCTACCTACTAGAAAATATAAATAGGTATAAAGAAACTCACATACCTACTTACATACACACATAGATATACAGGGTAAATTTTTAATCAGTGCACAAATTTTTAAGATCGACTCAGAATCGGTAAGCGAACAACTTTCTCCTAGAAACATAGGTCGAAATATGACAAAAATTTTTTGACTCTTCATACAAATCGGACTGATCACGTGATCAATTTAGTATGGGGAGTCCAAAAATTTTCGTCGTATTTCGACCTATGTTTCTAGGAGAAAGTTGTTCGCTTACCGATTCCGAGTTGATCCTAAAAATTTGTGCACTGGTCAAAAATTTATCCTGTATACATTAACCCTAAACACAATACACTCCTTTTTTGGGCAATAGTGTCAAAATAGAACACAAACATGATTAATATAATTAATTTAGGTTATTTTATAAGTAACTAACTTTCCGCCCGCGGCTTCGCCCGCGTAGACTACACGACGTTATCCCGAGGAATGTGATATTTTTCGGCGATAAAAAAGTAGCCTATATTCCTCTCCAGGCTACAAAGTACCTGTGTCCCAAATTTCAACCAAATCCGTTCAGCCGTTTTCGCGTAATTGAGCAGCAAACATTCAAACATCTAAACTTTCACATTTATAATATACTAGCGGCCGCCCGCGGTTTCACCCGCGTGGTTCCCGTTCCCGTGGGAATATCGGGATAAAAAGTACATACAGGATTATTTTTTTATCAGTGCACAAATTTTTAGGATCGACTCAGAATCGGTAAGTGAACAACTTTCTCCTAGAAACATGGGTCGAAAAACGACAAAAATTTTTGGACTTCCCATACTAAATCGATCACGTGATCAGTCCGATTTGTATGAAGAGTCAAAAAAATTTTGCCATATTTCGACCTATGTTTCTAGGATAAAGTTGTTCACTTACCGATTCTGAGTCGATCCTAAAAATTTGTGCACTGATAAAAAAATTACCCTGTATAAACCTTCCTCTTGAATCACTCTATCTATTTAAAAAAACGCATCAAAATCCGTTGCGTAGTTTCAAAGATTTAAGCATACAAAGGGACATAGGGACAGAGAAAGCGACTTTGTTTTATACTATGTAGTGATTAGTTGGATAGGTACACTACTTTTTTGAAGTAAGTACCAGAGCGGTTATTTTTTTAGTAGCTTAATCTTTTTACAATACTTAGGTACAAGTATTCATATTAGCTACATATTTTCACAACTTGCATATATTCCAGTTTACAATTAAATTATAAAGAGTAACGGGACTCAACGCGACATTTTATTATGTAGTACATTATGTACTTACAGCCTTGAGTCTGCTTGTGACCACGGCTGTAGCAACATAGCCGAAACGTCAAGCTGTAAGTACATAATGTACTACATGTATAATAAAATGTCGCGTTGAGTCCCGTTACTCTTGTTTATAATCATAATGGAACGCGAAAGTTTAAAATCTAATACAATTAAATTGTCTCTTATTTCCTTTCATTGTGAAAAATAAATCTGAGATGAGAATACGTCATTATTAAGCTGATTACGTACAAAGATTTTCTAGATGCTTTGTCTATTTAAGAGGATTGTGTAGCAAACGGTCTCCGTACAAAAGGCGATAAGGTTTTCCACGCTCTAAACCTTAACATACAGCAATTAATTTTCTAGGGCTTCTTTTTTGTGTTATTCATTGTAGATTTGAAAATATTAAGCACTTTTTTGTTTTGTATGAAACCACTAAAATGCAAATATTTCATTCTGTATGTTAAGTAGTTAGTTAGTATAGTAATGACCTATGGAAGTGAGACGTGGTCTTTTACTATGGGTGATCACGCACAATTGTGATGACCACATCTACTGTGTTCCACAGTTTATTGAAACGAAGGTTTCTCATGCAAAATTAAGTAAATTAAACTAGTCCTACCTTACTAGAAAATAGTGTCCGTAATCCAGGGGGGCTGAACGTTGTCTCGCCGGCGCGCGCCGGGCAAAACGATCTCCACACAACCCCCGATGGGATACTCTTACAGCTAACACTCTTATACTACACAATGCCCTAATAGGCAGCTAAAACTTTCCCGGCGCTTTTCAAAGCGAACACACACGGGTCACAAGTCCGTACCCCGACCGGAGCCCTAGTAGGTGCAAAACGAAATCTCGGTCCCAATATGGGTAGGTAACTGGCGCGGCACGTCGCTACAGAAACACACGAACTTGCCTCAGGGCTGCTGACGGCCAACTGGTCGCGGGTTGCGCGGACGGCTGTTGGCGGCGAACCCACGAATCAACGTGAATGAATGAATCACGCGCGGCGTGAACATCCCCCCGTCCCGGACAGTAGCAAACTGTCCGCCAACTCAATCTAAGGGCAGGCGAGAGAGGGTAGCGATCGCTTGCTTCAAAACAGAGTCCCCCACCAGGACCTCGGCAAACCGGGGCACACCATCCGACCCCGGATGAAGCTGAACAATGCGTCCTAAACGCCAGCGGAGGGGCGGCAGGTTTGGATCCTTTACCAACACGAGGTCTCCGGTCTTGGGTGGGGTCGTCCTATCCGACCACTTAACGCGTTGCTGCAAAATGTGCAAATACTCCAGATGCCAACGGCGCCAAAAACTCTGCGTAAGCTGCTGGAGCAATTCAAATCGCGAGAGCCGTCCGGAGGGCACTTCGGAATAAGGATATTCCGGCAAGGCGTTAAGCGGTCTGCCAATCAAAAAATGGCCCGGCGTAAGGGCCTCTAAATCATTCGCGTCCGAAGACAACGGACACAACGGACGCGAGTTGAGGACCGCCTCAACCTTACAAAATACGGTCGCGAGTTCCTCAAACGTGAGGACCGTCTCCCCAATAACGCGACGAAGGTGAGTTTTAGCGGCCTTTACAGTTGCTTCAAAAATCCCTCCCCAGTGGGGGCAGGATGGCGGGGAGTACTGCCATCGTACCCCTCTGCGAGAGAGTGTGGATCCGATCTCAAAATTATTCCTATCCAAAAATTCACAAACTTCCTTTAAATACCTATCGGTGCCCTTGAAATTGGTTCCACAATCGGACCTTATTAACGACGGCATTCCGCGGCGAGACACAAAACGATTCAACGTGGCTACAAAGGCTTCTGTGGTGAGGGCACTAACCACCTCCAGGTGGACCGCTTTAGTGGCCAAACAAACAAATACACACAAGTAAGCCTTTTCCGTTCTAGCATTACGAAGCCGCGATGTCTTAACGGTAAATGGCCCCGCAAAATCCGTTCCAACTCCTGAGAAGGGCATCGATTCGTTCACTCGATCGGCAGGCAAATCACCCATCTGGGGCTGCATCGTATCGGCGCGCAAACGATAACACGGGAGACAACGAAAAATAACGGATCGGATTATTCTCCGCGCTGACAAAATCCAGAACTCTCGTTGGAGGAGCGCGGTCAAGGCATTACAACCGGCATGAGCATTCTTTACATGTCGGTCTGTAATCAACAGTCTAACTAACGGTCCATCCTTGGGGAGCAACAAAGGGTGGCGTGATCCGTACGGCAGGTTGGCATGTCTGAGCCTACCTCCGACACGCAGCAATCCGGTACTGTCCAAGAAGGGATTCAACCGCACCAAGGGTCCCTTCAACTTGGACTTACTTGAGCGCAGGGCTTTCAGCTCCGGTTCAAACTCTCGCTGTTGCGTCACTCGCTAAGAATGCAACAGGGCGTCTTGCCGCTCTTGTGGGGCGAGGACCGGAGACAACGATTTCTCCTGAGGCTGGCGACAATTTCGCACAAAGCGTCTCATCCAAGCAGTCACGCCGAGCAACTTATCAAGAGAACTGTAGCGGTCTAACAAAAACTCCATCTGCGGAGCCGCCACCGTCTCCACGGCGTGAACACGCATGCCTAGGTCTGGGACTCTGGCCACAGCCGGGGTGGCAGGCCATGAGCGCTCAGGCCGTAACAACCATGATGGACTCCACCATAGGTGGTGGTCCACTAACTCAGGCGCCTCGCAGCCGCGGGAGGCACAATCTGCGGGGTTCAATTCGCCCGGTACGTGGCGCCAAATCAACGGGGCCTTTGAAGTCTGAATTTGTGAGACCCGGTTGGCCACAAAAACCTCAAGGGTGTGGACTGAACTCTTCAGCCAACAAAGGACGACCTGGCTGTCAGACCACGCAAATATCGACTCCAGGTCGACACCGTTTCCCAAGGTGTCGGCAACATGATTGAGTAGCCGTACTAAGAGAGTGGCGCCGGACAACTCCAACTTCGGAATGGTTAGCCTAGTCCGAAGGGGGGCGACCTTACTCTTGGCCGTAACTAAGTGTACGGCGACAACGCCTGCTGCATCCACCGTTCGGATGTAAACGGCTGCCGCGTATCCGCTTTCGGACGCGTCACAAAAGCCGTGCAGGGAGGCTTTAAACTTTCCCGAAGGCAGCATTTGCCTCGGTATACAAACCCGATTGACGTCGGGTAGGGATGACACGAACCTCACCCACTCTCGTAGGAGGCTACCAGAGAGGGGCTCATCCCATGACAATTCCGCAGCCCAGAGCTCCTGTAGGAAGCACTTCATCGAAAACACTACAGGGCTGAGCCAACCGTTCGGATCAAAGGTACGGGCTACAGTAGACAGCACCGTGCGTTTAGTCCAGACCTTTGGGTCTGGCAGTTCTAATCTATATGTGAACAAATCCGGGACTGGTCGATACTGGACTCCCAAAACAGACAGCATGTCTGGAGTCTCCGGATTTTCAAAGAGGAGCGGCTCTTGCTGGTGGTCCTTAGGCAAATCTGCCAATAGGTCCGGTGAGTTAGACAGCCACTTCCGCAGCTCATAGCCACCAGCCCTCAAGAGCGCAATCAGCTCATCACGTAAGACGAGAGCCTCATCTAAGCTCATCTAATCTTTGACGACCGATTTGGCGCAGGGGTAGGCTACCTGCCTTCTGCGCCAGAGGTCTCGGGTTCGATTCCCGAACAAGACAAATATTTGTGTGCATGAACATGTCTATTTGTCTTGGTCTGGGTGTTTTCTATGTATATTAAGTATGTATTTACAAACAAAAAAGTATTTAAGTATATATTTATCCGTTATCAAGTTTTCCATGATACAGTTTCTTAATGAAATTAACATGGGCTTAGATAATTGGTGTGAATGTAAGAAGTTATTACATTATTATTATTATTAAGCTCGAGGCCCCCGTGCAGATATCGTCGACAAATAAGGCCCCCCCCTCAATAAGAGCAGATGCCCGGGGATAGCGTAGCCGTTCGCGCTCTGCGAGCTCCAAAAGCGAACGGATCGCCACAAAGGGGCTCGACCGCAAACCATAAGTGTTGGTGTTCAGCTCGTAAGCCAACATCGGATCCTGGGGATCCTCACGCCAAAGGATGATCTGGTATCGTCTATCCTCCGGGTGAATCACGGTCTGTCTGAACATCATGCGGATATCGGCCACAAAGACGACAGCGTGCCGGCGGAAGTTGGTCAAAACATCACAGACATCGTGATGCAACTTCGGCCCCGCATGCAGACACTGATTCAACGACACTCCGGTTGACGTGGGCGCTGAACCATCAAAGACCACGCGGATCTTCCCATTGGAAGTCTTCAAAACAGCGTGGTGTGGCAGGAAGTAATGTTCCACATTACGCCAGTCCAACTGCGAGATGGACATGTGCCCAAGGTCCAAATACTCCCGCATGAAGTCTATATACTTCTCCTTGAATGCGGGATCCCTGGCCATCCTACGCTCCATGGACAACAATCTCTTCTCGGCCATCGGTCGGGAGCTCCCTAAAGGGGGGCGAACCGCCAAGAAGGGCAAGCGGGTAATCAAGCGACCCGAGAGGAGGCGCCCAGTGTTGTTCTGGTAGAACAATTCGCACTCCTCCGCTAACGGATCCAACCGCTTGGCAGTGGGAGGTTCCTCCACCTCCCAAAACTTTTGGAGAACGTCGGACAAAGTAGAACCGACAATGGTCTGGCGGTCTACCGACGGGGTCTCTGGTGTCTGTGGTACCTTTCCCATCACCACATGACCCAGCGACGAGGACAAGGCGACAAGATCGGCTGTCTGCAAAACTCGCTTGCTTCCACACAGTACACGACCGAGGACATCCGCACCAATCAACAAGTGTATTGGGCCCGGTCGGTGGAAGGAAGGATCAGCCAAAGCCAGTCCAGACGTCAGCTCAATCGTGGATGGCGGCACTCGCACTTGCGGGAGTGGTCCAACCACCTTATCAAATACTATCGCCGAAGCACCGATCTTCGGCCTTGGCGCGAAGTGGGGGGAGAAGGAGAACTCAACTCGACCAATCGGATCAGGGATCCGCGAGTCTCCCACCCCCCGTACCGCTTCGTGATGCGGCACAAGCCAAAGACCCAGCTGTCGGACAAGCCACCTGGACATTATGCACCCCTGGGCACCTGAGTCCAAAAGGGCACGCACCGTGACAACATTGCCCTTAGGTCCCCAAACATTCACGGAGGCTGTTGGCAACAGCACAAGCTCCGGAGGGGTGGTTGGGTCCGACAGGGGCGCCATTAAAAATTTTGGGGGGGTACTTGTCCCCCTCGCGCCTGAGTCGGCGCGCCAAATGTGGGACGCTCGTACCGGGCGAGCGGGTCCCAATCGGGTACATACTGGCCCCGACCAACAGCACTCCTAGGTGCAGGGTAATACCCGTGTGGGGCGTGCCTCGGTACATAGTACCCCAATCGAGGCCTCTCCATTAGGGGGGGGGAGTAGCAAATAGGGCCCGTGCCCATCGCCACCGTGGCGTACTCTTGGGGTACCCCCCTACCCCCGCCCGTGGCGGGGGCGTCTCTCCTATAGTTCCCCCTCTCCGGGGGGGACTGAACGGGGGGGCTAAGCCCCGCCGAATCTCTAGGGGACCGGTTCCGGGCTGCCGGGCCCCCGCCCGTGCGCGAGAAATTCGAACCCCGGTCGCTCCCGGCGTCCTTGCGGTCCAAACAAAGGAGGGGGTGATGCCTCCCTCCGCAAAGACGACAATCCTCGGTCTGGGGACACGCCGACTGCATGTGTCCCCCCAAACACCTATAGCACCATTGGCGCTGTCTAGCAACGGCCCTCCGTCCCTCTGGGCGGAGGCCTCTAAATTTGGCACATTCGTGCACCACGTGCCTATCTCCCCTGCAATACCTGCACCGCTCACTCGGTGCGGGGGGAGGGGACTGCTGGAAGGCAGCATAGCGATTGGTCGGGCGACGGGGCTGTTCCCTCGCCGCCACCATACGACCAACACCTGGAACCGGGGCGGGCTCCAGGTGGTCCGTCACCCTACATTCGTCCTCCAAAAAACGAAGGAGGTCCGCGAAGGGCGGGAGATACGAGGCGCTGTCGCCTCCGTACCTCTGCTCGAAACGCCCCTTCATTTCCGCGGGCAATTTGGCGAGGACTATGTGCAGCAGTACAAAGGACCACTGATCCACCGGCAGGTCCAATCGCCTTAGGGAGTTGACCGCTGACAGAAGCGGGTTCAGCAACTCCCTCCGTAACAGGTGTACCCGCGTGATTCGCGGGAGGGCCAAAATCGTGGCCACGTGGGTGTCCGCCAGTAACCGGACATTCTGGTACCTGCTAACCAGAAGCTGGCGAGCCACCTGGTAGTTGTCGTCACTGATGAGCAGGTGCTGGATTACCGAGCTGGCCTCTCCTCGCAGGGAGGAGCGCAAATAGGCCAACTTCTCACTAGGGGATAAGTCCCGTCGTGAATCCACCAAACTGTCAAACAAATTAATGAAGCCCATCCAGGCTGACAGATCCCCATTAAAAGTGGGAATCTCCAAAGTAGGCAATCGGCCTAGCAACGCCGTCGGGGTAGGTTTGACCTCCCCGCTCAAAACCGGCTCCCCCTTCCGAACAGCCAGGGCCCTCTCAGCCGCCTCCGTGAACTGGTCAGCCAGCTCATAGGCCTGGGCTACATCCTGCTCCAGCTGTTCCGACACGGCATCATCAGCTGGGGGGTTCTCTAAATAATACGCGCGACACTCCATGGCGTGGCGCTCCAGGTCTTGCAGCCGAGCTGCCAGCCCGCCATACCGAGCTAGCAACGCGCCTACCCGGTCGGCTCGGTCTATTAATGTGACCGCACAAGCAAGCCAACGCAAAGCTCCTTGGATGCCAGCCCTGGATACGGCGGTCGGATTCGTAGGAGCCATTTATAATCCGTTTAATAAACAAAGCAAACAAAGAAATATAAAAGTGGTAAACATCAACAAAAAAAAACAATAGAAATAGGTCGCGTCACGATAATATAAACACAATTAAAATTCGGACGACATACACGGACCCTACTATTTTCATAAATTATTAGCAACTTACCAATTTCAAGGGCTAACAATATAACGGTATAAACAAAACGTATAGGATTAACGGTATGGCATACCTCGCAAATCAACTACTAAACCGTTATCAACAAACAAAAACAAAACTATTTTTAATAGTAATACTCGTAATTTAATACTACTAATAATTAAAACTAGTTCCACTTTTTTAACTAGGCAAGCGGACTCGGAACAAACACTAGTATGTGGTACTAATAAACAACACTTTCGAACGAAACTATTCGTCAAATAAATCCGGACACACAAAAAAAAATATACACATCTAGGCGAGTAAACTCGTATCAAATCACTAGTATGTGACAACAATTATATAAGTGTCTATCTATTATCGGATCCACCAAGTGAGAAACATTCGCTTCGAGAATTTACTAGAACAATTTCATAGTACCTACTTCAAATCGTCTCGGGATCTTCAAATACCCTCGAGATTTCAACAAAAAAAAAATAATTTTTAGGTACGCTTTTTAGGTACGCTTTTTATTTTTACTATGAAATTTTATGTAGTTAATTTTAATATGAAAATTAATTATATCAACTAAGCTCTGCTACCAAAAATATGATCACGCACAATTGTGATGACCACATCTACTGTGTTCCACAGTTTATTGAAACGAAGGTTTCTCATGCAAAATTAAGTAAATTAAACTAGTCCTACCTTACTAGAAAATAGTGTCCGTAATCCAGGGGGGCTGAACGTTGTCTCGCCGGCGCGCGCCGGGCAAAACGATCTCCACACAACCCCCGATGGGATACTCTTACAGCTAACACTCTTATACTACACAATGCCCTAATAGGCAGCTAAAACTTTCCCGGCGCTTTTCAAAGCGAACACACACGGGTCACAAGTCCGTACCCCGACCGGAGCCCTAGTAGGTGCAAAACGAAATCTCGGTCCCAATATGGGTAGGTAACTGGCGCGGCACGTCGCTACAGAAACACACGAACTTGCCTCAGGGCTGCTGACGGCCAACTGGTCGCGGGTTGCGCGGACGGCTGTTGGCGGCGAACCCACGAATCAACGTGAATGAATGAATCACGCGCGGCGTGAACAATGGGTCTCATAAGAAGGCTCAAAGTCACCCAGCGAGCAATGGAGAGAGCGATGCTTGGTATTTCCCTGCTCGATCGATTCAGAAATGATGAGATCCGCAGGAGAACTAAAACAACTTACATCGCTCGAAGGATTGCTCAGTTGAAGTGGCAGTGGGCGGGACACATAGCGCGGAGATCCGATGGCCGTTGGGGCGGAAAGGTTCTCGAATGGCGACCGCGAACCGGACGACGTTCCGTGGGCAGGCCCCCTACAAGGTGGACCGACGATCTGGTCAAGATCGCGGGAAGCCGCTGGATGCGGGCAGCGCAGGACCGATCGTTGTGGAGATCCTTGGGGGAGGCCTATGCCCAGCAGTGGGCGTCGTTCGGCTGACATGATGATGATGATGTATGTTAAGGTTTAGAGGGTGGAAAACGTTATCCGTTTGTATGGCGACTGTTTTCTAGACAACCCTCAAGGAATGCTTTAGAATCATAATGATCATAATATTACCTGCCCTATTCTATTTTTTTTTTTTATCCACAACTGGGTAGCACTTAGCCTTCATCACACCTGATGATAAGTGGTGATAAGGCTAAAGGTGGAAGCGCACTACTCCCGGAATCACTGAGAAACTGGCTATCTTATCTCTAACTGCCGGAACACAATAATAATGCTGAAAACATTATTGTTATTTGGTCAGACTTAGATAAGATGGTGGTAGCTAGCCAGGCGGACTAAGAACAAGTCAACCACCAACCAAACCGAATACAATATTAAATACCTATTTTAATTTTACATACATTTTATGTACCCCCACTGAGAATCGAACCAGGGACCTCTGGGTCTGAAATCGGTGGTATGAACCACTAGACCACAGAGGCGGTTCTTTTCTAAAGGCACATCTCGAAAAAATCTGCAAATTGATTTGCAAGGAAAATTATTTCTACGTATTCCAAGAACTCTCCGCTTCCCATTAATCTTAGTGAGCTAGCAGAATAACGTTTTTATAATCTCGATGAATAGGAAAAGTATTTTATTTATACCGTGGGTGACAAATGTATTCATAAACTAGCGGATCTTCGCGGTTTTACCCACGTGGTACCCGTTCCCGAGGGAATATCGGGATAAAATATAGCCTATGTCACTCGGGAAGAATGTAGCTTTCTAAATGGTCAAAGAATTTTCTAAATCGGTGCAGTAGTTTCGGAGCCTATATTCAATTCAAACAAACAATCAAGTTTTTATTTTAATATTAGTACTTATAGATATAAATATTATATATATATTATAATTATATACACTTTAATATTATTATTATTTAAAAAAAAACTAGCTCCAATGGGACCTGAACGTCCTAAACCCACGACCTTTCACTGTCCGGTCGAATGCGGGAACATATTTTACTTAAAATATTTTTATAAAACAATCTACATAATCGTATTGTTCTAAATAATAAGAGCCCAAAGTCTTATCAGTTCGAAGATCATCTAAAAATGCATAGCTAAACAAACACGTGATAGGAAAAAAAACAACACCAAAGAAATACGCTGAGCGATGTCATTTCCTTTCAGCCCGACATTACCCTTGACAGCTGCACCGATGTACTTTCAACCTTATGCAAAAGGTTTTAAGGTTTATATTGGTGTCTAGCTAGTTTGATACACGTGCTGTGTCAGTCGGTGCACGTGTGCGATGCTCTTGCGCACCATCTGCTTGCGCGGGTTCACTGCACTGACACATGGCTGTTGAGAGCTCTATGAAAAACAAAAGCCTAAAATTGGTGCATTTTTGAACTACAACGTTTTGCTACCTACTAGAAAATATAAATAGGTATAAAGAAACTCACATACCTACTTACATACACACATAGATATACAGGGTAAATTTTTAATCAGTGCACAAATTTTTAAGATCGACTCAGAATCGGTAAGCGAACAACTTTCTCCTAGAAACATAGGTCGAAATATGACAAAAATTTTTTGACTCTTCATACAAATCGGACTGATCACGTGATCAATTTAGTATGGGGAGTCCAAAAATTTTCGTCGTATTTCGACCTATGTTTCTAGGAGAAAGTTGTTCGCTTACCGATTCCGAGTTGATCCTAAAAATTTGTGCACTGGTCAAAAATTTATCCTGTATACATTAACCCTAAACACAATACACTCCTTTTTTGGGCAATAGTGTCAAAATAGAACACAAACATGATTAATATAATTAATTTAGGTTATTTTATAAGTAACTAACTTTCCGCCCGCGGCTTCGCCCGCGTAGACTACACGACGTTATCCCGAGGAATGTGATATTTTTCGGCGATAAAAAAGTAGCCTATATTCCTCTCCAGGCTACAAAGTACCTGTGTCCCAAATTTCAACCAAATCCGTTCAGCCGTTTTCGCGTAATTGAGCAGCAAACATTCAAACATCTAAACTTTCACATTTATAATATACTAGCGGCCGCCCGCGGTTTCACCCGCGTGGTTCCCGTTCCCGTGGGAATATCGGGATAAAAAGTACATACAGGATTATTTTTTTATCAGTGCACAAATTTTTAGGATCGACTCAGAATCGGTAAGTGAACAACTTTCTCCTAGAAACATGGGTCGAAAAACGACAAAAATTTTTGGACTTCCCATACTAAATCGATCACGTGATCAGTCCGATTTGTATGAAGAGTCAAAAAAATTTTGCCATATTTCGACCTATGTTTCTAGGATAAAGTTGTTCACTTACCGATTCTGAGTCGATCCTAAAAATTTGTGCACTGATAAAAAAATTACCCTGTATAAACCTTCCTCTTGAATCACTCTATCTATTTAAAAAAACGCATCAAAATCCGTTGCGTAGTTTCAAAGATTTAAGCATACAAAGGGACATAGGGACAGAGAAAGCGACTTTGTTTTATACTATGTAGTGATTAGTTGGATAGGTACACTACTTTTTTGAAGTAAGTACCAGAGCGGTTATTTTTTTAGTAGCTTAATCTTTTTACAATACTTAGGTACAAGTATTCATATTAGCTACATATTTTCACAACTTGCATATATTCCAGTTTACAATTAAATTATAAAGAGTAACGGGACTCAACGCGACATTTTATTATGTAGTACATTATGTACTTACAGCCTTGAGTCTGCTTGTGACCACGGCTGTAGCAACATAGCCGAAACGTCAAGCTGTAAGTACATAATGTACTACATGTATAATAAAATGTCGCGTTGAGTCCCGTTACTCTTGTTTATAATCATAATGGAACGCGAAAGTTTAAAATCTAATACAATTAAATTGTCTCTTATTTCCTTTCATTGTGAAAAATAAATCTGAGATGAGAATACGTCATTATTAAGCTGATTACGTACAAAGATTTTCTAGATGCTTTGTCTATTTAAGAGGATTGTGTAGCAAACGGTCTCCGTACAAAAGGCGATAAGGTTTTCCACGCTCTAAACCTTAACATACAGCAATTAATTTTCTAGGGCTTCTTTTTTGTGTTATTCATTGTAGATTTGAAAATATTAAGCACTTTTTTGTTTTGTATGAAATCACTAAAATGCAAATATTTCATTCTGTATGTTAAGTAGTTAGTTAGTATAGTAATGACCTATGGAAGTGAGACGTGGTCTTTTACTATGGGTCTCATAAGAAGGCTCAAGGTAGCACTTAGCCTTCATCACACCTGATGATAAGTGGTGATAAGGCTAAAGGTGGAAGCGCACTACTCCCGGAATCACTGAGAAACTGGCTATCTTATCTCTAACTGCCGGAACACAATAATAATGCTGAAAACATTATTTTTATTTGGTCAGACTTAGATAAGATGGTGGTAGCTAGCCAGGCGGACTAAGAACAAGTCAACCACCAACCAAACCGAATACAATATTAAATACCTATTTTAATTTTACATACATTTTATGTACCCCCACTGAGAATCGAACCAGGGACCTCTGGGTCTGAAATCGGTGGTATGAACCACTAGACCACAGAGGCGGTTCTTTTCTAAAGGCACATCTCGAAAAAATCTGCAAATTGATTTGCAAGGAAAATTATTTCTACGTATTCCAAGAACTCTCCGCTTCCCATTAATCTTAGTGAGCTAGCAGAATAACGTTTTTATAATCTCGATGAATAGGAAAAGTATTTTATTTATACCGTGGGTGACAAATGTATTCATAAACTAGCGGATCTTCGCGGTTTTACCCACGTGGTACCCGTTCCCGAGGGAATATCGGGATAAAATATAGCCTATGTCACTCGGGAAGAATGTAGCTTTCTAAATGGTCAAAGAATTTTCTAAATCGGTGCAGTAGTTTCGGAGCCTATATTCAATTCAAACAAACAATCAAGTTTTTATTTTAATATTAGTACTTATAGATATTATAGGCCTATGCCCAGCAGTGGGCGTCGTTCGGCTGACATGATGATGATGATGATGATGATAGATATTTATTAATTTTCCATTTGAAGTTTTTAAGAAACAACAATAACAAATTATAAGGTTTCACTATCGATGCGTTTCAGTGAGATATAAGTGAGTACTTACCTTTAACCGATAAATTAAAAAATAATCTTGACATCTTCTATAGGAGTGAGATGTTTTCAAATATAAAAATAGCCTAGCCTAGATATATGTATAATTATATATTACTCTCTCTACAATACATTCCATTCCTCTATCTTAGTCCTACAAAAAATAACACCGATTTATCTGGCACGACAAGACACAACAAACAAACAAATAAATCTCATTTATGATTACGGTATACAGGTAGTACACCGGTACCTACATACCTACCTAACTTACCATATTACCCACCTCGTGGTCTTTACATAAATTGTAAATTTGATGTTTCAGACAATTAATCTAATAAAAACAGCATTACTAATAATTTCAAATAATTTCCATAAGACTGACTTGTTAAAGGCTAAGGGTACAGACAGAATGCTCAACCTGGGATCAAAAGACGTTATACTAATGCTTTTGAAGTTAAAAGTATGTTAATTCGCTTCACATTCTCGCCATTCGTCACTTCGCCATCGTATTCATTCATTAAAAAGCCGCTTCAGTTGCTGACAGCTTGATCCCAAAGCGGAGCCTTTCGCCGAAAGCTGGCGATAAGGTTTCCATCTGTACTGTATATCGAGATGCTATCTGACGGATAAATGGTGGAATTATTTCGCCTTTTCACTGTGATATAAATGTATCTTTTGGGTATCCTCGAAAGTTGGGGAAAGAAGTTAAAAAAAACGTGCGATGTAAAAGAAGTTTTGTTTTAGTATCTAAATTATGTAGCTTGTGTAATTTACGACATTGTATAATACCTAACTATACTTACTGCATGCATTATTTTGTGCGATTTCGCATTGAAGGGTTTTGAAAAATAAACACAAGGAAAAAGCATAGTCACACAAACTGGATGTAACAGTAAACTAAGATTGTGTTATCTAGTCCAACCAGAATTACTAATTATTAATTTCACTATTAGGTAGGTAGGTTATTTCACTACATAGTATAAAACAAAGTCGCTTTCTCTGTCCCTATGTCCCTTTGTATGCTTAAATCTTTGAAACTACGCAACGGATTTTGATGCGTTTTTTTTAATAGATAGAGTGATTCAAGAGGAAGGTTTATATGTACTTTTTATCCCGATATTCCCACGGGAACGGGAACCACGCGGGTGAAACCACGGGCGGCCGCTAGTTTTCTTATAAGTTAAAAAGCTTTGTGTAAAAGTTCGTCTCACCAAAATTTAATTATACCTATAACATATCTATACCCCTATATGATAAGAAGTAAATCATTTCATACATTCATAACAAAATAGTATCACTATAATACTTATATTTTAGAGTAGTTCTTTGTCGTACGTTTGGAGCGAAACCGTTTTATCGTAATTTCGAGCACGTTTGACCCTCATCATATTGACGGAAAGCCAACATTTTCCGTCTGAAATGATACCAATATTATATCTGGTAAAATAGGGTACACGTTATTTATTTAAGTTGACAGAGGCCAAATGTAATATCATTGAGTTTTTAACCTTAACGTGTAAGCAGTTTTTTTTTCTGGATAAGTAAATGTACCTATAGCGTCTACGCGTTGTTTTCCTTTTCTTTAATTTTAAGTACATCCAGAGAATTGACGGTCTATTATATAATATCTGCGATATTATATCGAATTTAACAACTAATCGGGACATTTCGTATGGAGAGTCGAAATATTTTTTTCATTTCCGACAAAAGATCTTGCTGTGCGTTGTTCAGCATGATGGCCGAAGCCATGGTTAAGGCGCCCATTCCCCAAAATAGGGTATTTTAAACTATGGATTACTCGCAAATCACAAGTACTTAAAATTTGGCAAAAATATATGTTATTTTACAGTTATTATCTAGTGCTTTCGGCCGTTTTTTTTCGATTGCTGATATTTTACTGTGTCAAATAAAATCCCAAACATCCGTCTAATAATAATTCAAATATCATATTACTTGCAGTATAATTGGTTTTAGTTAATGAAAAACATATGAAAATAATTGTCTTTGAATAGCCGAGGGATTCCGGCCGTCATAATTAAATTTTCTTATTATTTAATTTTAAATTGAATTTTAAGTGATTTTTGATTCGCGGGGCGCTCGCGAGTTCACAGTTCACTGCCGGCTGCCGCTGGCACAGAATAATTTGTCCGCTGGGTCCGCGCGAAGTGTAAGTATAGAGCGCGGCCGAGCAAGCGTTAGGGCGTTTGTGCACTACACTGAATTTTACCGATCCGGGAAAAAACGGATGCTTGTATTTTAATAATTAATTAATATAAATAAATTTTTACGATTAAAAATGATTAAATTATTAAAATACAAGCATCCGTTTTTTCCCGGATCGGTAAAATTCAGTGTAGTGCACAAACGCCCTTTGGCCGTTTGGCTTTGGACTTCAATTATTTTCACTTGAAGCGAACTGAACCTAGATCAATTTTGTAATAGTTTCATTTAAAGCCGTTAAGTTTATTGGTGTTTTAACAAAGTCAGAAATTATTTGTGAAAAAGTCGAAACTTTACGGGCAATACGCGTATTGTAGTAATACTCCATTTTTCACCTTACATAACGTTGTCATTCGTCTAGCAAAGTTCTAGTTGAAGAGCCGGTGTTTCAACGAAATGCAAGAAAATAAACACATCTTAGATTTCTGCGCGAACTGTTCATAATAAAACACTTTCACGGATTTTTCACGCAATTTATTTAACAACTTGGTTATATTTTAGTTGTTTTCAGAGGTTTTTTTGGTTTATCCGACGTTTCGGCCTCTAAAAACAACTAAAATATTTAACCAAGTTGTTAAATAAATTACGTGAAAAATCCGTGAAAGTGTTTTATTTATATGAAAGGCAAGAAAGTAACAAAATCCTTAGTTTCAGTTCTTCGTAAACAATTTCCTTGTGTACACAGGCTAACAACTCTAAAAAGTGTGCCACTTGAAAACCCGGCGCGCCGCGCTAAGGCGAGAAAAGAGGTAACATTTCAAAAGTACGCCGCCAGTACCACTCGGCAGGCGTAGGACAGCTTGGCTTTTCATTATGTTTCTTTTGTGTTAATAAAAAAAATCGGCCAAGTGCGAGTTGGACTCGCCCATTTAGGGGTAAACCTAGCCAAAATTCTACTATAATTTTTCGTCAGCAAAATATTCCTTTGTTTTTCATAGAGTTTGTATGAATGAATGACCAAGTTACATTTGCGGTTTTTGAAAATGTGTTATATCTCAAAAAGTACATACTATATCTCGTTCAAACCAATTTTTGTTGAGAGTTTTTATTAAGATCTACAACATAAATTTTTTTCTAGATTTTTCACTCTTTTATTTTAAAAGTTAGAGGGGGGGGGGGGGGGGGGGACACACATTTTACCATTTTGGAAGTGTATATCTTATAAAATATTGACTTTGATAAAAAATTATTAAAGAAACCTAAATATCATTTTTAAATACCTATCTAAAGACACCCCACACTAATATGTATTATGAAAATATTTTTTTTCAGTTTCAGTTCCATGTATGGGGAGCCCCCCTTAATTTTTTATTTTTTTTATTTTTCTATAAAAATCCTAAAGCGGTATTTTAAGTTAAGTTTCAAGTTTGTAGTTTTTATAGTTTTGGAATAAAGAGGCTGTGACATACGGACGGACGGACGGACGGACAGACAGACAGACAGACAGACATGACGAATCTAAAGGGTTCCGTTTTTGCCTTTTGGCTACGGAACCCTAAAAAACAAACTGTCCTTATCACACCAATGTTTTTGTGAGGAAATATTTAACCCGAAACACTGAAATAAGCATCACAGCGCTTTTGACACTAAATAAATGTTACCGAGCTACCCAATATAAAAAGAAATCATTGTAATAAAATATTCTTCGTGAGCTTCACCCTTGTCGTATTATATGGAACATTTTTTCATACGTGTGCCTCCAGCGTTATTGTAACAATAGCCGGGATACCTGCCGGCACATTTTGTTCGCCTGGCTCTTTGTACATCAATACTGCACGTTACACAGAACCACGACACATTGTTGATTGTAAAAGAATTTCACACAAATTTCGATTCCCACTATTGCACTAAAATTTTACCTGAATGCGGCATAAAAAAAAAAGAACCGCACGCAATGCGCAGGTGTTGACTGTCAAAGGGCTATTTTTAACTACGAACTAAACTAATTTCAAGATGCCGTGTTTTCTGTCGTCTGGCCTTAGAGGCCTTATTTGGTTTCGGTAGAGTACCCTAACAGAATTTAATAAACTGACAAGAAGGATAGGGGAAATTGACACAAGAAATAGTACCTAGTAAGTAAGTGTATATATTCTTTGCCTAGGCTGAAATTACATATTGAGTGGGAGTAATAATATCAGAATATGAAAGCAATACCTATCAGATTAAAAATATAAAACTTAATGAAAGTAGGGCAGGCGTACCGGTTTTGGCCACTTTAAGGATTTTTTCACTTTTAACCGCTTAGTGCTTAATGATCTTACGTATTTTAGAGAAAATTTATAATGTAGAGTTATAGATAATTTATCGACCTTTAAGGGTACAGTCTACATAGTAAAAAAAAAATAGTATTTTTTTATTTAGAACAAATTCTGCGGAGGGTGCCAAATACACCGTTTGCATTGGTTTTGGCCACTTTAATCAAATTACTATATTTATAAGTTGAGTTTATGCTTAATTGATGTCTTATTAGAGTTCTGGACTAAAACACTACATGAAATAGTATTTTAATCACAGCTAGCTCCTTACTACAATTTTATAAGTATACCTTTATCACTTGAATAAAAGAAAATTAGCGGATTGGGGCTAGTGTAGGCTAGTGCCTACACTAGCCTCAATCCGCTTATTTTCTAGTACGTTAGCTAACAAAAGTGAGTTGTGAGTCTTTTAAAATAAATGAACTTTATGATAGGTTGGAAACTTTCTACTAATGCCAAAGTGGCCAAAGGTGGCACAATGCTAAAATTTCTAGCCCCACTTTTGGCCACTTATTGTTTCCCAACTTTTTGTACGAACAGTGAAAAAACAACACTTAATCCATCTAGAAGAAACATATTCAAATATGATATAAAATATTAAATAACCATAAAATAATTTTATTGTAGAAAATAAATGATTTTACAAAACCTTTACCCTTAACATTTTGATTAAGAATTTTACATAATGTTAACTTTGAAACATAACACGTGTTTATTTCTAAAATATCGCACTACATAAAAAAAGCTAAGTGCTGTAATTATTAACTAAAAGTCCAATCTTTTATTCGCCATTAATAAATATAAGCAATAATTATTTAATTCCTATTTATATAACTTTAAAGTGAAAAGTGACCAAAACCGGTACAGTGGCCAAAACCGGTACGCCTGCCCTACGAAAATCCTTACTTATATTATAAATGCGTCTCTGTCTGTCTGTGTGTTACACAATCACACCTAAACTACTGAACCGATTTGAATGAATTTTGGTACAGAGATAGTCTAGAGCCTGAGAAAGGACATAGGCTACTTTTTATTCCTGAAAAATATCACCTTCCCGCGGGATAACGTCGTGTAGTACACGCGGGCGAAGCCGCGGGCGGAAGGCTAGTTCTTAATAAACTAGTCGCTGATATTTTTATACGTGGATTTTATCTAAAACTGATCTTTGTATTATAATTTAATCACACAATGTGAACGAAAATTTATTCATACGAGCCAAATTTCACGTATTTCATTTATGAGTGCTTTTCAGACGAGCTACTTAAATTATGTGTCAGGCGACTGTAGCAGTCCGCACTTTCTGTTGTTTACACGAATAATCTTAAAGGAACACATTAACTTATCCATAAAGCTTAGGGGAATAGAGAGCAGAGAATATTATCAAAGTTATCACAACTTCAAAGATAGGTATCGCATGCAAGTCAAACACGAATTGTTTGTAGACGTAGCCAGATAAATCCTCTCAACATCTCCTAATCAAAGCATTTTCCTATCATTTAACAAATATGCCACAGTCGCAGTGTTTGTGCAAGCACTCGCGATCGAATGTCTGTTATTCGTTCGTTCGTGTCGATACGATCGTCAGTTTATTATGATTCTGTGCGCGAACAAAAATGGGCGATTTTTTCAGTTTCAGTGAGCATGTAGAACAGCTTTTTATGGTTTTATTGTTTGTCAAAGCATAGTTAATTGTTATGTGGCTTTGTTTTGGACCGCATATCGTACAATCGAGAAATAATACGTAACTCGTAACGGTAATTTCAATTTTATTAGGATGATAGTAATCTTTTTAGGATCATACTTACAAACTGTTGTGATGTGAAATAAAAACTAAACATTTTTATCTGCATAGAATAATCATCAAAGTGAATTTACTCATATTCACTGTAACGTGGTTGTAATCTGTTATAAAAGCAAAGGACAAGTCTCAGAGGCAATCGGATCAAATTGGTTGTAAATGAACATGTCTCCTTGGATATTTTGGACAGAAAATAAGTATTAACTTAGCTTATTTACAATGAAATTGTTTTTAAAATAATTGTGTCATATTTAAACCTTTTTGCGATCGTCATTACATGTAACGTAAATGTCGAAAGACAAACAATAACGATTTATAGTCCATGCTGGGAAAACTAAAAAAGCTTAGACAAAGACTATTTTCCAAAGTAAATATTACTACAAATTACAAGAATACAACCAAGGGGTAAAGTAATTCCGTGAGATATCAACAGGGAACTATTGCTAGCAATTATTTGCGTTGTTTAGGCGTCGGCAATTTGCGTGAGGTCGCGAGCTCGTTCGTTTCACGATAATTGCGGGCGGCTTAATACACCCGCCTACAATACTGGGAGATGCCAAATTAAAAGCAATTACAAGTCAAACAGCTTTCATTATGAAAGAAGAGAATAAGAATTTTGTCTAAAATAACGGAAGGTTCGACGTTGAACTAAAGAACGTAATTGCAAATAATATTTTCAATTTTGATCAGCGCCAGGATATTTCAGGTTCTAGTTTTGCCATTGTTTTTTAACCTATGCACACGGCTAATGAAAAGATCGAATTAAATACATTTCATAAATATAAATTATTTTTTTTCCTTGTAAATAATGTATAATGTAGTTATGATAAAACCAACTGGACTCTTTTTCACATATCCGGCGACCATCCGTTGGCTGCCGAATAAGGACCTAACACATTCTGATGTGACCTTTAGCCGAAAAAGCCTCGAAATTCGGCATAAAATCCTATAAAAGTAGAGAGCAATTTACATCAAACCCCTTTTTGAATATCCGGGATCCTATGCTCCAATCATAAAACGGAACATTCTCATATCCCGGTAGCAAACTGTCTCTTCAAAATAGAATTTACGTAATAGAGTAGAATATGATTCAAAGATAAGTTCACGTAACCGAGTGTGCGTACAACTCCGTACATTATTTCATTTTATTCGTATCGAATAGCAAGTCATCATTGTGTAAAGCCAAGGGTCAGATAATATTTGGTAACAACCTTATTTATCTACAAATCCATATTTCAAAAACTTATACGCGTCTAAGAAGGGGGTATATGGGAAAATACATGTAATTACCTATGTTAAATAAGTTTCTAGTAAAAAATTCATTTTTATGACAAGCTTTTTTGCTGACTGTACTTTAATATTGTATTGTCATCTAAACCAAAGTTGCATACAAAATTTCAGCTTCATCGGACACTGGGAAGTGGGTCAAATTCAGCTTGCAAGATTTGTCCCTCACTAAGTAACCTATTGGTGAAGATTTGTAAATGGCATTGTTTTAAACTACTGATTGTAATAATAATATATATTTGTCTGTAAATCTTCCAAAGAATAATTAATTTTATATAAATAAATAAATAACTAACTAACATGGCAAGTTCATAAAAATCTTGTAAAATATACAGTATTCGGTCACATTTTAATAAATAAATAAAATAAATAAATAAATATTTTTTTTTACAGTTCCGTAGTAAAACGGAAGTATAGCAGGGATATTAAAAGGCAACGTAAAACAACCAGCAGAGTATTCGGTATTCGCGCTTCCAGCGGTTTTTTTTCGAACGAGCGCAGGCAGTCATTTAGCATTCACGGTCCTTACGCTCTCTCGTTACCGTTTCATAAAGCCCGGAAAACGCTCCGAATATTTCAATATACATAATATTATATTAACTAAGGTACGACTACTAAATGCTAGTTTTATATTTTTCCTTTTTCTGCGAGTTAAGGCTTCCGTTAATTACTCGAGCACTTGTTACATTATGAACGGAAAAGTTTAAGCTTCTAAATGCCGTTTTATTTTGCTCCAAATATATATAAAGACGTTGAGAGCCCGGTGATTTTATTTTTTGGTACCCTAAATAAAAAAATCAAAATAATTTTATAAACATTGGCTAATGAAAAGCAATCGTGAATGTAAAAGAAGCGACGGACAGGAGCCGTATACCGACTGGCCATTTTCCGTTTAGGAAAACCTGTGTTCTTTCTGTAATAATATTAGGAAGCTGGTGATAGATAAAGTGACGTATCGTTATTAAATTGGCAGCATTACTAAGGATTTATATTTATGTGTATTGTAGTTTTATGATTTCTCATCTCATTTTTGCGAAAAAGAAATTTTAGTTGAAATTTAGATTTCTTCAATAGAGATCGTTGTTTTAATTTATGTGACAGTCAAATCTTATAACTGATAAAAAAAAAATTTTGATCGATACTTACCTATGTTCTTGTTGTGCTGTACATAACAAAATTTTTATAAATGAAAACATGATATTGACTGTCAAATACGTTTAAACAGCAGTTCTCTTATTATCGGAAATTGCACATAAAACTCTCATACAAAAACAGTTTAGCTTGTTGCTTCAGTCATCAACAGTGATATCAGATTCCAAATATTCCAAACATACCTAGCTTCACTGGGAGTTCATCAGGCGGTATTAGCGTGTCAAACGCAACAGAGTTAACGCCATCATTCCTGAGAGATAGTTATTAAAGCCTAAGCTTAATGCAAATAGTTAGTAGGTATATAGGAGAATTAATAGCCAACGTAGAGTTTGTAAGAGTTTAGTTTAGAAAATAATGATAGTTTTGCTTCTAACATTTATTATACTATGAAAACCCTAGGTATGTTGTACTAGTAACCAAGACTTAACTTATCTCGTTGAGGCATGATAAAATATAGTACTTATTTAAGTATCATAATATATTTTTAGTGAAACAAAGAGCTAGAGTCCTAGCGAATCCAGCGATATCGTTAGATGTCCCTATGAAATTGAACTAAAATAAGTAACAAAAAAATTACTAAATAACCGACTAAAAAACCTACAATCATACGTGTGATGACAGGCAGTCACCACAGCCTATGCTGGCATCACCTTACTATAGTTTTTACTTATTTTACGTTTCAATTCTATTCTTCAAGCGCTGCTGACATTACCTAGTTTTAACTTATTTCTACGTTATTTGGATTCGCAATCCAATTTTTATAAAAATCGACGCGTTCCAAAACTAGCTCCGATAGGACGACTAGTTGTGAGATGGTTTTAACTTGCCATTGCCTTTTTAGCCAGATAGAATAGAGGTTCTTTTAAAAACCTCCCTGCTTAATATTCGGGGAGCACGCCTGATGTGATTCATGTGGGTTACCCGAGATAACTGATTACCGCTAAACCAGATCTATATTCCCGTTTCCAGCAACTGCGGATCATCCTTTCTTCAGTAGCAATTGTGTGAGCTGAAAGTTAATAAGTCAGTTAACTGGGGGGCTACCGGCTAAAAAATATGGATATGGACATGGGCTTCATTTGACATTTGAAGCCCATATTATGCACATCTTTGAATACAAAATTTGGGCTTCAAATGTCAAATGAAGCTCATGTCCATATCCATATTTTTAGCCGGTACAGGGGTTGAACGTAACGTATAATGGTTGACGTTTAAACCTTATCGACTATGTGTAGTTTAGTATAAAAAATATGCAATAAGCGCTTGCTTTATTGAGCGCTTTTTCTTATTGCGAGTAGCGACTTTCGTGTTTGGTATTTTTGTCTATTAGTAAGAATAGTAGATTTCATTACAAGTGCGGAAAGCCTGTCATTGCAAAGAGTTCCGACAAATGTCTACCCGAGCCGAGGCGCAGCCGAAGGTGAGGGTTGACAGTCGGAACAAGTTGCAATGACGGTTCCGCACGTGTACTGAACAACTATTTTTAATACAGTTGCGAAAAAATTAAGCAATTTAATAAAATAATAAAACACAATAAACTCAACTAAATAATCGTAAAAGAATATAAGCAGAGACTTTTTTTTGTTTTCTTCACCCATTCTGGGTTGGCAAAGGAAACTATGATCATACAGCCAAGGCTTCAGTAGATTTTTTTTATTGATATGAAATGAAAATTAAATTAAATGAGATGAAATGAAATGAAACCTAACAAAAGCAATCCGAATCCTACAGGAGCGCCTTTCCTTATTCACACACACACACACCACATCGTTTTCCATTAAAGCCACATTATTGAACTAATTCCACCATACTAAGTAACTACCACAATAAAAACCTAATTTAGAAAATTAAGAAATAAGGTCCCTCATTTTCTTTTCACTTACTTGCGCAAACTACTATAAGCAGATACTATGGTAAATAGTGCACGTCATACCATATTTAGTAATCTGTGGTCATACAGCCAATTTTATGTTTTTTTTATATTCATAAATTTAATTTGGCCGATACTAATATTAATTTAATGTATAATTAAAATTACTTTTAAATCTGATATTGAAACAAATTAGTAGCTTCTTTTTAGAAATGCATGAATCATAAAAACTTCTATGATTTTTTTTTGTAAAAACTTCGTGGTTGGTTTTTTCTTTTTAATAGACAATATTTTGACAGTTGGGAAAGAAAACGCACGAGTTCGGGAAAGGTAAAGAAAAAGTTCGAGTGTTTAATAGCCCACATCCCGAACGCTATACGTCCCTGCAATACGCCACTTTTTGAGCAACTGTATTAAAAATAGCATTTATTTACAAAATTCAAAAACCGAATTATATAATTATAGCAAAAAATAAAAAATATTATTTTTTATTTTTTGCTAAAGACAACATTTAAAATCTTTTTAACAAGACGTGCACATTTTACGTGCTTTGCAAGATCACCGAATATAAATCGGCATCCAACTCGTACAAGTGATTTAATCTATAGAGTTACGAGTTTGCAATAGTGAGTTAAGTACACAAATTGGGAGCTTCGCCTATGACACTCTGTGGTCGGCACTAGAATGGCGGAAGCGGAAGAAAGGCGGAAGCGCTCAGCACAGGATTGGATTATGAAGGTTTATGCGTCTGTTTGTGTGGGGCCAACGACATTAATATCCCGAACTTGGCTATGATAACATGCTCGTTTCTAGAACTATAATCTACCCACTACTACCCGAATTAAATTAAATAATTTTATCGTGCGATTTGGAATGCTTGAAACTGTGAGAAAAAAAACCAGTAAGTAGGTAGTTTTATTTAATTTAGCATTTGTGAAACGATATCGACGCTTACGAACCAAGACCATCTGATTCTATCTACAAAAAGTCGACTTAAACAAGAGACGAAAAAAAGTTTAATTTTCTTCCTTCAAACAATTTTATTATTTTTATGTCTGAACATTTACTGGATTGGCATGGGAAATAAGGTGTTTACATGAATTTGAAGAAAGCTTCATTAGTTTTAAAATTACTGTAGATAGCTGGTATTAGTTACATACCTAAACTGATGATGATGTAGCTATACTTAGGTGGTATTTCCAACATCACGTAACTTAGGTGGTATTGGTATTTTCTCTAACTGCTTGAGTTACTGACTAATTTAGTTAGTAAGTAGTACTAAGTTACTTAACGAATTTGAGGTTACTGATTAAAGGAAGCGATGTGTAAATTAAGTATAAAAAGAACTAAATTAAAAAGTGAAAATTGCCAAAAGTGTAGATAGATGGTCTGGGTTCTTAAGCGTCAATATACATATCACATTTTACAAATTGTCACATTATCACATTTTACAAACACATTTAAATATTTGAGTTAGAGTAGGCGTATGTATGTATTGTGTTGTGATGCTTTGTCAAAGTCGTATATAGGCGCAATTAGGGCTTGCCTACATTGGCAGCAAGGCCACACAGGCCGTAGTCGCGTCGGCAGAATCAGAAAAGCAGTCTTTTTGTTGTAGATTGCAGTCACCCAGATTTCAGAAGCCGAGTCGAGTCGAAAGAGAAACTCACTGCTTTAATCATCATACTTACTGTAAATTTTTTTACTTCTGCTCTTTGTCGTTCAATAATCCTTTACCTTGCCGCCAGTTAGTGCAGGCCCTGGGTGTTTCCACAGAAGCGGAGCTGAGCTGTGTTTTCATACATTTGACACAACAGGCGATGTTAGTTAACCTCATCTGTCAAATAAATAAATATTGGACACCATCACATCATAGTCCAAATTAAAACTATACTTAGGTTGAGCACTAGCATTATGGAAATTGGAAACAATCCAGACCCGAGGAAATATTGAAAAGTTCGTTTTCAATATTTAGCCGAACGGGAATCGTACCCGGGACCTCTAGAGATAGCGGTACCTTGGAAACTGGTGCGTTCACCACTGGCCATGGAGGCCGTCAAAATGTATAGTAAAGTAACACTGCTCAGCTCCACTTTTGTAGAAACGCATCCATATACGAAGCTTTGTGTATAATATTGTGATCGGCACTAAAACAACAGCGGCAGCATAACGAACGAGATTTCTATGGCTGCAGGTTTTTTTTTCCTTATTTACTTTGTTGCCCGAATGTGGAAAATTTAATAAGAGTCTTTATAAGATTTGTTTATTGGATTACGAAGGTTTAATACCCATCTTGGTAATTGGAAACAACCCAGACCTGAGGCAATATTTTTCAATATTTACCCGAACGGGAATTAAACCCGGGACCTCTAGAGATAGCGGTACCTTGGAAACTGGTGCGTTCACCACTGGCCACGGTGGCCGTCAAAATGTATAGTAACACTGCTCAGCTCCACTTTTGTAGAAACGCATCCTTATACCAAGCTTTGTGTATAATATTGTGGTCGGCACTAAAACAGCGGCAGCATAACGAACGAGATTTCCATGGCTGCAGGTTTTTTTTTATTTACTTTGTTGCCCGAATGTGGAAAATTTAATAAGAGTCTTTATAAGATTTGTTTATTGGATAACGAAGGTTTAATACCCATAATGGTAATTGGATACAACCCAGACCTGAGGAAATATTTTTCAATATTTACCCGAACGGGAATTGAACCCGGGACATCTGGAGATAGCGGCACCTTGGAAACTGGTGCGTTCACCACTGGCCACGGTGGTCGTCAAAATGTATAGTAACACTGCTCAGCTCCACTTTTGTAGAAACGCATCCTTATACCAAGCTTTGTGTATAATATTGTGGTCGGCACTAAAACACCGGCAGCATAACGAACGAGATTTCCATGGCTGCAGGTTTTTTATTATTTACTTTGTTGCCCGAGTGTAGGACAACTTTTAGTAGGAAGTAGGATTAGTATGGATTCATTCCATCCATAGGTTTCTAGGAGTACCTAGTTGAGATTAATTATTACAGAATAATGAGTTACTAACTTTTACCACCAACACCGTACCGATCGAGCGAGCGAGGCGGCATTAGTGTGCGTGATGACGCACACACAGGTGGAATGCTCCGCTAATACCTAATCTTTGCCCGCGTTAAAAGGTCGACGCAGTCTTAATAAGAGTCTTTATAAGATTTGTTTATTGGATTACGAAGGTTTAATACCCATAATGGTCATTGGAAACAACCCAGACCTGAGGAAATATTTTTCAATATTTACCCGAACGGGAATTGAACCCGGGACATCTGGAGATAGCGGCACCAAAGAATACTATAATATTACTAACGTAAAGAAGCGACACTCACCTCCCCCCGCCAATTCATTTCCCCCGCATTGAAGTAGTAAACCAAGGGGTAAACGTCACACGGTAGTCGGTTGTCTTGTCAGTCACTCAGTCAATTAGAATGTAACCAAGTCAACGATGTCATTATATTTCGTAAGCAAACTTCGATTTGAGGATCGTGCGATATAACCTTGCAGTGGCGTTCGTATATGCAGTTGAATCGTAGATGATTGATATCAAATTTAATATTAACAGAAAACAAATATTCCAATACAATTTGTTTGACCAAATAATAAATGTTATGATACGATTAAATTCTATGAAATTAGAGGATTTTTTATTGATTTGATTTAACTTTCATTAGGTGCAAGTATTGGATTAAAGAAATTGGTCGAATGGACTTAAGGCGCTACTCGGAAAAAGTATGGACTTTTTTATTTAAAACTATAGGACGGTTAGAGTTGTTACAAATCTGGTAATAAGATATATATTTCTTCATACCTTTATCTATTCTCATACGATTTTATGATTTTGTCTCGACGCTTTTTCTTTTCGAAAAGACCTCTAAAAATACGAAAATTCAAGATTATTTAAGAAAATTCAAGATATTAAATAGGGTTACTTACACTATTGGAAATTGGTTTAATTAGTGAACACCAATAATATTTAGGATCGTATAGAAGCATTTTTTTTAATCGCTGTAGTTTTTTAATACGAAGTGATTTTGTTTTTTTTGCCTAATCTGCATAATCGGTCTCGATCCCGCGCGCGTTTTCTTCGTTTTCTTCGTTTTCTCATTGCTATCTCGCTTCAGCACAATTTTTCCGAGTATCGTCTTAAACCAAAAAAGCGTGGAGACACTTCATACTAGTTATTTTGTTTGCGAACTTCATTTCCCTAATTATGACCGCGCAAAAAGAGTTTCAAAGAAAAATGCAGCCCCTACCCTATTATTACTGCAGCCAGAAGACTCATCTGTTACTCGTATTTACATCAAAATTTACTCAAACTGTTAATAGCCTCTTAGAGTACTTGCAAATCTCAAACATCAACAGAAATTCCAAGTACAAGTACTTCACAGGTGTCACACTCAGTGCAGACAATACAGATTTTAAGTGAAAATTCACCCCGGAAAAGGAAGTTGCGGCTTGACTTTAAATCAGAGGCTAAGAAACGAAGATTATTGGAATCGTCGGTAATAGGAAACCCCAAGGAGGCTGATATGTCACCTCTGCTAAAAAAAAATATTGATGCTCAAAAAGTATTTAAAACGAAAGTTTCAGGGAAACAGATATGACCAAGAGTATATAATGTTTGCATTAAATATATATTTTACCAGCCCGGTTGCTTACCGATTTACAATTTCCTTTTGCGTGGTGTGTTGGCTGACAAAGGACATTGTCCACGATGTATAGGCGGTTTGGCTTAACATGCACATTTTTTAAGCAATAAAACTATATAAGTTTGGAAGTTAACACTACGAAGAAATTATTTATCATTTTTGTTTTGTGTCAATATAAAAAATAATTTTAGAGAAACACTCGAAAAACAGTTTTCACAATGCGCAAAACACAAAGCAAATAAGTCGCACAACAAATGTCAGAACATAAAGAGTAAAATAATTATGTCAGAACGACACTATACAGCAGGTAGATAGATCTATAGGAGTGAGTGACAGTGACATTTAGAATGAGCTTTTTTTCAACAATTGATAAAATATCGATTAAACTCAATTTATTTAGTGTATAAGTTGTTTGTTTTTTTAGTTTTACGTAAGGCAAACATATGAAATAACTACAATGATTTGGAAAACGATCGCAGAAACGATTTTATTAAAAAATTAAAATGTATGCAAATTATTTTTAAATCCATTTTAATCGGATGCAACTGTAATACAATGACAGCACCGGAATTGAAATAGAAACCATTGACGGTAGCAATGAGAAATATTATTACCCTTAAGACTTTGTTTTATGATAAGGAAATTTGATAAACTTTATACAACTATTAGGTTAGGTCACAGAAATTAGTCTAAAAATAAATAAGACTATTATAGTTAAATTGTTTTTTTACTGAGCACCTTGTTTTATGACACTGCCCTTTTTTGAAGTTCGAGTACAGGAATCGGTATTTTCAATTAAAGCTTACAAACAGACAGACAGAAGTGGAGAGTGACTTTGTTTTATACTATGTAGTGATAGCATGATGATGATTAAAGACAATTTTATTTATTGGATTGATTAAATTTTTTATAAAATTAGTTAGTACCGTACGACAGGTGACATCGGTTAAGTTCTCGTTTCTGAAGATTTCAATACAAAGTACATTGTGCCACTCACACGGCCTTTTGACAATCGCTTTTGTGCTGAAAAATGATTGCTTTCGAACTTACCCGACATAATATAAACATACGTAAATAATAAATTGGGACGCTCTTGCAAAGTTATTTCGTGACACACGCGGCACGCGCCATCTAGTCGATATATTTTGTACCACTAGCTCCGGAGTGCGCTACGGCGGATGTCATCCCTGCATCGTTGACGCACACATTTGGCGCGTGTACACACGTTATGTCAGTTACGTAGTAGTAGAAGGTTATTAAGCGGGGGTCGTAGTATGGAGTGTCGTAGGTGTGGCGGCACCTTGGAAACTGGTGCGTTCACCACTGGCCACGGAGTGTATAATAGTAACACTGCTCAGCTCCACTTTTGTAGAAACGCATCCTTATACCAAGCTTTGTGTATAATATTGTGGTCGCCACTAAAACAGCGGCAGCATAACATAACGAGATTTCCATGGCTGCAGGATTGGATTACGAAGGTTTATGCGTCTGTTTGTTGGCGGCAACGACATTATCTCGCAGTTCGCTGATATCACGCTTGTGACGACATTTTAATTAGTGCGTACACCCGAACCGGCTGGTTGGACGTATAGCAATTGGGTATTTGACTGTTGTTGAAATGTAGATATTTAATTATGACATGCAGAAATATAACATTATTGAATAACCAATGTGAAAAAAAAATCAATCTGTATTATAACAAGCGAATTATGAACTACTTAATTGTGACTTTAGCTATCTTTCTAAAACGAAATTTTCTATGGCGAGTGTATGGCACTATAGAAACGTGACGTCACATTTCTATAGCGCTCTCCTTGTCTAATTAGAAAGTTTGATGCTCTATGTCGCTGAAAATATGCAAGATAGGTATTTGAAAATAAATACCTATGTTGTGTTGCTACCAATTCAATGAACATTTTAAGTCAATAAAAAAAATTCAGTGAAATACCCAATTCAATTATATACCTAGATATTACCAGAAACTACCACCACATAGTGACGATTGTTCGAAGTCAAACATAATTTTGTAACGATGCGGTATAAAAGTACTTTCAATAGAAATTTCGGTAGGAGCAGTGTAATAATAATTAGGTATTTCATAGAGAAATGAAGCTCAGTAATTAAGATTAATTGATTTTTTAAAAGAGAATAAAAATTGGAAGTTCACAACAAACTGCAACGTAATATTAACAATCAACAGTCGTAGCCGCTTTTAAATATGTATGTGTCGCAGTAAGATAGATAAAGCCGTGATATAATTATATCCCTAGGGATCCCTAATCCCTAGGGATATAATTATGTGCCGTAAGATAGTAATAAATCGCTTTCGTATAACTACGTTACTAGGAATATAATTATAATACGTTTGAAGTTTAGTGATATAGATAATATTACTAGATTTGTTTCATGAAACAATTTGTAGGAGTGTAGTCCTGTAGAACACGTGAAAGGTTAGAAATTTAAGGCGATTGATTCGCTGCGCTTCGCGATCGCCTTAAATTTCGTGGTTATTTTTTTTTCATACCACAGCACTCTTGTTGTTTTCGTATATCATATAGCTATATTACGGCTTTATCTATATACCTAGATATTACCTGCGACATATGTATTTACTAATGACTATTGTTTATCGTAGCATTCGTAGCACGTAGCACAGATAAAATAGCATTTCTCGTAGCACACAAAACCGCAGATGACTTCGACCGAGACGATCCGACGACCGTAGCGCTGGAAATGAAACACTGAAAGCAAAAACAATAACGGCCGCTCTGTATTGAATTCAACGTTGTGGAACTAATAATGGGTCGTGATAATACAGTTGCTTGCACCCAAATAATGGTTAATGCATCATTTGCACACTAAACAATGAGATTATAACATTACTGCTGTGCCCCGCGGTTCCTGCTGCGTGTTTCCCGTTTACGGGGATATATCGGGATAAAAAGTAGCATAAGCGCTTTTTATACTAAACTAGCGGCCGCCCGCGGTTTCACCCGCGTGGTTTTCGTTCCCGTGGGAATATCGGGATAAAAAGTAGCCTAAGTTACGTTACTCCTTATTACATGAGCTACCTGCCAGTGAAAGTCCCGTCAAAATCGGTCCAGCCGTTTCAGAGATTAGCCGGAACAAACAGACAGACAGACAGACAAAAATTGTAAAACATGTCATTTTGGTATGTGTATCGTTTATATAATCATATGTAATGTAGTAAAAAGCGGTTATTTTAATGTTACAAACAGACACTCTAATTTTATTTATTTGTATAGATAATCTAAATATCTACTTCTGTAGTACCTACCAAATTTAATTCAGATCCTATCTGTCGTTCTGACGTTGACGTGTATGATTGTGTAACAAATAACCATCCTACCATCCAAACTTTCGCATTATTAAACGATATTAGTAGGATTATTTTTGTGAGCTACAATGTTTCAATAGAATTTTATTTCTAGAATAAAAGTGAGAATAAGTTACAATATAGAATGTAAGCATAGTCGTGATACTCGTGATCGTAATACGTGTGGCAACCTTTTGTTATTGTCGCTGAAAAGACGCGGCGAGCGAGAAAATCTTGGTAATAGTTTGAAAATAGCAATCTTCAATAGAAGAATCGCTCTGTATCTTTCGATACTACAAATATTAATATTTTATATGGTATTGAAAATATTTGTCATTTATTTTAAACTGGTGGCCGCACGCGGTTGCTCCTGCGTCGTTCGGGAATCGGGATCCCTTAGATAAATTGAGGCAAACTGCAACCTCTGACATCTGTACATAACATTTCATCCAAATCTGTTGAGTTGCCATTTTTAATTATAGATTGCGCATTTTGGTTGGAGCAACAAAGACTTTGAATCTTGTTTATACAGGGTGTTAGAGGCACCGTTGCAAAAACTTTAACTATGGCTTCAGGCCATCATGCTGAACAACGCACAGCAAGATTTTTTGTCGGACATGAAAAAAATATTTTGACTCTCCATACAAAATGTCCCGATAAGTTGCTAAATTTGTTTAAAATTAATTTAAATGAGGTCACATCACAACATAATCCATGGGATCCACAACCAATATTGTGAATTCGAATCCACCTCTAAGGCACTTTGGGGGCTAGTTGTTTTTTCTCCTATTACAAATTTAGCAATGTTGAATGATTCATAAATCGTGAGCATCAGGATGGCGGGTGTACTTCTCAGATTAGCTTAAATTTATTGCAGATATTTGGTACCTTCTGTGTACCTTTACGTACCTCTTTTAAAAATCTGTGTACCTCCGTATTTACTAAGATATTCAATTCGCTAGGTACACCCGCGGACCTGACGTCAGGTCCGCGGGTGTATTTGAAACCAATGAGTGTATGGTAATGAGTTTGTGTATAGATTTTGGTACCTTCTGTGTACATATAATAATATTACAACGTTAATATCTAAAACGGTGCGAGTGCAGTGTGCAACTAGTCGAGGCGGGGGTGAATCGATACAGCATTCCAGTGAAGCCTGTGAATGTTGGGATTTCTCCATGTAGGTTACACGCGCCCGCCCGCCCCCGGCCGCTGCCCGCCAGAACAGATTTTGATGATTTATTTTATAATTTATTTTTAAATCGTGAATTAGACATTTTTTAATTGCATTGAAGCCTGTAAATCTAGAGCATAGAGAAACTGCTAAAACTACCCGCGCCCGCTGCTAACACCGATTTTGATGATTTACTGCGTTACATCTAATTCAAAAAATGTTCTACGTTACTTACACGCCGCTGTCCGCTGCGCTAGTCCAACACCGAAATTATTTTTTGTTATTTTGTTGTTACATAATTTCGTGTGAGTGATGTGTGTTTATTTAAAACTTTGGCATTCACAATGTTATTTTCTTTACAAAGTCTTATTGCCTGTTTTAATTAAAATTCTTGTCTAACGCAAAACCATTTATAACCGACCAAACTCAACCACAATGAGCGATTTTCTGAGAGGCCATTTAAAAAAAAAAAAGCTTCCAATAGCTTCACTAGATGGCGTTGAATAAGTATGTACATGTCTATGGTTTAATTTGGTATGAAACAAATTTAAATTAATTACTTTTTAAAAACCCAAAGGAAACTAATAATATAATAAATAAGTACTACTGTGAGGAACAGAAACGAAATAGGTAAATTTAAAGATTTAGGTAAATAAATAACATCTGTCTGACGTTCCGTTTTACGTAAAAAAGTCGCGTCAAGGTAAAATTTATAACGTTCCGTTCCTTCTAACTGCATAGGTGGGACAGCGCCATCTAGTGACTGAGCTTTCAGAAAATCGCCCATTGCGATAAGACGTTCCCGTATACCGATTTGTCCAAAATTAGTACGAAGAGAACAATCAAATTGTACTTTAATTGGTCTCGAACTGTGCGATAATTGATAATATTCAATATTCCGGCGACGACGCTTAACTTGATTTATCGCCGGTACGACTCGATCGCTCCGTCATACGATATTTCATCACATTTCCAATTTTCACTCGGAAAAAGATGCTCATTTCCTCTCGTTAAGTAGGTACTGATATTTACCAACTTTCTCTTTTAACGTTTCATTAAATACGTATAGTAAGTAATAAAAACGAGAGAATATGATAGTGAATTTGCTATTGGAAAAAGTGATACGAAGTGAATTATTTAGATTAATTGGATTCATATTCTTCTTTGATGTTTAAATATTAAAGTACTACTTAGGTGCCTTTATTGTGAATAGCTGGCTGACCAGCCCCCTTACAGGCTAAGCACCGTCGGGTTGAAGCCGATTACGACGCATCGTGCCATCCTTGTCATACCATACCAAATGTAATGTGTATGCGGCTCACTGGCATAGTATATTCACTGGTCTACAATAATTACATTTTTCAATGAGGAATAATTTTACGTCTTTCAGATTTCAGATTTTAAGTAGTCCACTTTATCCTGCTTTCTATTCTAGGTAACTACTCTCTAACGTCTTCAATTTAGTAAACACTAAAAAAGCTAAAACTCTGCCCTTATATTAAAAGCACTACTTCTATGTTATTTAGGCAAGCCTACTTTACATTCCCTTTTGCTCTTAAGCTAAAAGAAAAAGCCGCCTTGTCTTACTCTACGGTAAGATAAACAACTTACAATGTTTACAAAATACCGTTTATACGTTACTTTTTATTTATGCGTCGTTTCTTTGTACTTACTCTTTATGCTTTCGTTCAACGGCTTGAAGAAGGGAGTTTTATGTCTGAATTCTTATCTACAGGTAACTACCTACTTCGATTTTAGAAAAGCTACTTATATGTTGATTATCTTTAACATTTTCTTTCAGAGAATTTTAATGATGATTCATTTTATTATATTTTATAATTTGGTCTGAGTTTATTCTATGTATATTAAGTATGTATCTATTAACGAACAGAACAATAGTAATTTTTGTGACTGTCGCATAATACCGAGTTATGTGCAGTCTCATACACTACTTTATCTACACTCATTACTTACATTTATTATATATTTCAAAAATAAAGCAAATCAATATTAATTATAAAATGTGAATTGGTGCCAAACCCCACTCATAGGAGTCTATACGGTCTATTCCTTCTAAATTCAAAATTCTAATTTTAAAAAAGTTTCTGATTGATACCGGCTAAAGAAGGGTTTGAAAGAGTTGGAAGTCAGGGCCGGTGAATCCTACGATTGCCATGGACACTGTAAAATTAAGAAATATAAGTGTTTTATAATGAGCTACAGCTGTATCCGGTTGTTTCATAATGACCATTATGAAACAGTTTTATTTTTTTATGTTGACTATGACATAAAGTGTATCATTATACGTTCAGGCATGAGATCACAATGCAATTTTTGTGAAAAATTTAAATGAAGTATTTAGAAAAAATCGACCCGTCGCACTACCAGCTCTAATGGGACTCGAACCCACGCTAAACGCTAGCTAATTAACGCTGGCTATACCTACAGCGCGTAAGAAGTATTGGATAAATTAGTTAGTAACGACTCCGTAGCTCAGCGGTCACAGCAGTCGCCCGAATAGCGAAAGGTCCGTGAGTCCCATCGGAGCTGGTTGTGAGACGGGTCGATTTTTTCTAAATACTTCATTTTCAATATTTCAAGAGTAGAAATACAGTTCTGGTACTATTATTGAGGTCTTGGGCGGTAGAAGCACAGAGTAAAAAAATTACTACGTATAACAGAGAATTTACTTCATAGAACGGTGCGAACTGATTACACTACTAAAAGCATGATGCGCATGTGTGCAGTGTGCGTGTCCACTGGCTGCTTGTCACTGGCGTGTCACGTACACGGCGGCGTGACTGGCAAAAACCGGTTTAGGACAGCTCAGCCAGTGGACAAGCTCAGGGTCAACGCGAAGCACGTATAAGCAGTTTTCATTTCAGGCTATGCTTTTGCATTAACTCTCCAGATTATCAAGAAGAAATATAATAACGCATATAATGTTAATGACTTGCCAATATATTATAAATCTCAAACGCGTAATTTCCCAAAAATGAAGCAATCTATTATTTCATGCCACACATTACTGTTTCTCAAATTTTAGGTCTATGTAATAAAACTACTTAAGTAGGTAACGAACTTTATGGAAATTATGAATGTCATCGAACTGTCAACTGAAAACTGCTCATTGTTTTCTTCTTGTGAATTGAGTAGGTATTTTTATAATTCAAGTAAATAAAAATGGTGAATTATTGTACTGTGTGCATGAACAATAATAGAAAAAATATAAATAAATCATATTTTAACTATCCCAAGGACAACAATATGTAAGTAATTATTTGATTACTTACAGGTAAGTAAATGTACCTTATTTTCTTGTATGATGAATGATGGGGGAAGGGACACCCCCCAAAGGGAGGGGGGTGCGGAAATTCGTAGTTTTATTTTTATTTTGAGCATTAAGAAATTACACGAGCGTCTCACGACAGTAAGCACACGGCTGCGATGACATTTCAGAGATTTTTTTGAAAATCAATCCTTAAGTTTTGTTTCACAAAAATAAAATTAACCACGAAATTTAAGGCGATCGCCTTAAATTTCTAACCTATCACGTGTTCCACAGGACTTCCGAGGCAAACTTGCTCATACTTGTCACCTGTTAATTGTACAATTTGGTTTTTTAATAATACCGCCTGATAATTTAATCGCATTTGTTTAGTTGCTCGAGCACAAGTTTCGTGAATATTTCGATCTTGAAGAAAATATTGAAAATGATGGCAATGAAATACTAAAACGCATTCAAGACTGTAAATTTGATAGGACATGTGAGTGTTTTCCTTTAGATTATTAAAAAAAACTGTATGTTAGGTTCAGAATTTACCACACAATTAATAGTATATTATGATACAAGTGAGCTTAGGTTGCTCATTATACACGAGGCTGTGGGTTGCAGCCCGAGCCGCAGGCGAGGGCGTAAATCAGCCGAGTGTCTAGTGAGTAAGTTGCTCACGAGTTTCATACGCACTTTTTCAACACACTTGCGAGGAAAAATAAACATTTATTGCATACATATTGTATTAACCTAATATAACTAAGGGAAAAAGCGCGCAAGTTTTTTTTTTGCACGCGCCAAATGTGAGGTGATTGATTACATACAGCCATACAGCCTACTTCAAAATAATCAAGTATAATAATAGTGATAAAATGCAAATGTTTTATAACAAATTATTGTGAAATATAAATAATTTGATAATAATATGCTTATTTATGTTTTTTGTCTTAATTAGGGACACATTTATTTATTCTAAAAACGTAAATGGATTTTCAGCCGTATAAAACCTCTTTGTTGTTACAAAAAAAGAACTGTGTCTATTACCCGCTGAAATTGAAAATGCTCTGTTGACTCGTATATAACTTGCACTTAGGTACTAACTTAACTTTGTAGGGATACTGTATTACCCGGTTAAATTGAAAAGTCTCTGTTTACTCGCATATAATTTGCAGTTAGGTACTTACTTAACTTTGTAGGGATAATTCTATTACGCAACTAGTACTGTAATATTATTATGCACGCGTGGGTTATAGTTCGGTTTATGGCCCTAAGATCGATGTAATAAGGCTCACTTTATGAGCAAGTGTGTTGAAAAAGATATAATATGTTATGAAAAAATAAAAATTATAAAAAGAAACTTAGTAGAGTACTTAAGTAATTTGTAAATAAATATTTCATAAGCTATACTAATATTATAAATGTGAAAGTTTGTATGTTTGTTTGTCTATCATTCACGTCAAAACGGAGCAACTGATCGTCGTTATTTTTGGTATGGGGATAGGTAGTTTGGAAGCTGGAGAGTAGCATAGGCTCCTTTTTATTACGGAAAAACTATAAAATAAAAATAGTATTTTGGTATGGAAAATGGTTTCGACTGTTCGTACTTATTCGTATTCTTCGTACCTATAAAACTTCTTTGTGATTATTTATTTTCATTTGTTTAATATTGGTAGTATTGGTGATACGAAGTAGGTACTATATTAAAGTAGGTATACTTTAATTTAAATGGCAAAACAACGTTAACACGCCGGGTCAGCTAGTACCCAATAAAAAAACTAACAAACATTTGTTTTGTTTAATTCCTATGTATGTCATTAATTTATCTTTATTTTATTTTTTCGTGATTTCTTAATGTTGTTGTTGTCAATGTTAAATTATGGGTGTAATTTACCTAAAAATAAATGATATGCTTATCTATTTTTAATTTATTTTAACTTCTTGTGACAACCCTACCAAAATTTTCCACGCTCTATGACAGTCGTCTCTCTGATCCTCTGTGGTAGAAGCAAGAAATTTGTATGTTGTATGGGTAGAAGTGCCGAAAACTTGACGGTTTCATATTTGTCACGTACGAAAACAAAAGAGTCTCAATTAGCAATTATTTTGCGTAGAGAGAGATTACATCAGTGTAAGTGTATAGGGCTGCGTCCCCTGGGATTTCTCGAGGGTCATCTCCCGTACGATCCGTTCCCACGCTCCTGGCTCGCCTTCAGCCCTGAACAAACTAAACGCTGTCTCATTTAACGCCCTTTTGACACTCAATAGATCTTTATGGTTAAGGTATACCTATATACATAACTAAACAAAGTACGGATTGCTATCAGTTTTAGAACGTATTATTTTAAATTCTTAGGTATATATGTACCTACCTTTACCTACCCAGGACAATATTTGAGAAACTTATAGATTTATCCATATAAATTATTACTAGGTAGGTACTACATACTTTTAATTTCAAAACTTTTTCTAGATCTCTTATACAAATTACTTCTTAATTTAATATCGCCATGTAAAGTTATTTTCGCAAATATTAGCTTCCCCATGGCTTTATTCAAATGCCGACTGGTAGCACCCGAGATACGAGCCAAACAAACAAACTCTTCATAACATAAAATGACGGATTCACCGTCTAATGAAAACACATGAAGAGCAATAAAACCATTAGAATCACTTTCTTTGATGTATTATAACTTCAAGCGCCAGCTAATACCGGTATTATGATGTTGGAGCGTACTCCTACGCACATAGAGGGTCGCCCACCTGCTTACGACGATGTTCTCACGGCTCAAACGAAGCCGGGTAAACACCGACACCCGAGTCAGCTGCCCACTAATAAATAAATACGGATAAGCCAATTGCATACGCTGCTGTTTGTAAATATGTTGGGTGGCTAAGCTAACGAACCTACGCAGCGCAGTGTTTTCCAACTAATATTCCCACTTCTTAGGAATAAGAAAAGTTCGGGATGTTTTGCGAGATTCATATGTTCTTTAATTAATAGGCTTATTATGAGTTAGCTACTTCGATCAATGATCGAAGGTTAGCTGGCGCTGATGGAGCTACTACTACCTACGTTTAATAAATTGAAACTTTGTAGGTACTTGGTTTGATTAAAAAAAAAGAATCATTTAATTTCATTTACAAATATGAAATGAAATGATTTGAAACGGTTGAAGTCTCATTTTATATTTACTGTAATGAGATCGATATCAATTTCGTTAAGATTTGTGGTAAATAAATAGTCACAATGTCCTCATATTTCTGTATCAGACTCACTTTATTCGCGGAATGGAGAGCTATAGTAGGTAAGTTATCTTCGGACTTGGTATATACGTGACCGGACTGAAAATTTATCCCTTAATGTAGGTACTCTACATGTCCACTTGAAAAAGTTCAATTAAAGAATCTAAAGTAAGAGAATGTCTGAAAACATTACATTTTTCTTATTTTACCAAAAATTTAGGTATTACATACTTACTTACATATTATTATGTAGGTACTAATAGGTACTTTTACAGAATAAATTATACTAAAAAAAAACAACACGAGTAGATTTTCGAATGGGACACTACTGTACTTACCGTTCTTTTTGTTATTGTTTTATAATTTATCTTAAAAATAAAATGTTTCTGAATGCAAGCTGGCTTAAGCTGGCTTGTTGGTAGCTAAGACCTAACTGGAGACTAAAATGAATAAGGCTCAGTTACAAGATGTGTCTAACATTATTTTTGTTTGTTAACAAGTCAGAAATGGCCCCGAGTCACGTAGCCAGCCTAATAACCTCAGCTATAACTCTTAGTTAGGGCTGGCTCCAGTCTAATAACCGAGTAATGGACCAGAAGCGAGATTACTGGACGAAACGTTTTATTCGGTATCTAAAATGAGGTCTTAATGAGTAATTAAGTATTTTAAGAAGGATGCTACATTAATAAGACTTTTTACGTTTATTAAATTATTAAACTAGTCATCGGTCAAATGTCAAAAGCATTTATTTGGGTATTAGTCAATTTGGGAGAGGCTTTCTTAAAGTATTTACTAGTATACTTTGGACGAGTATTTCAAAATCCTGCAAAGTTGACGTCGTTGCACTCCTTGGCAGTAGTAATGTCTGAGTGCATCCAGAGTCTTCCTAACACGAAACCGTGCTCGTCGCTTCAAGATGTTACCGGTGGACCTTCTTAGTAGACCTCGCGCGAGGCTACTCGATTGGGGGTATGTATGGATCTTATGAGTAAGGTATTGTGCAGTCTATATTGCCCGGAGAGAGCTCAAACACAGAATAAATAATAGTACAAGTGCTAGAATGCCCAATACCATACTACTCGTGGCTCGGCTATTTAATGAGTATTAATTTAGAGGCTTTACTGTCACTGAGCCCACGCGCCAGACTGTACGGGCTGACGTTGTTTCGCGATTAAGTTTAATTCTGGCGAGTTGTAATTAGGTTACACAAAGTGGAAGTGGAATGGAGTGCGCCAAAATAAACACATTAGAAGCGACACACACCACCTATTTTACTTGGCCTCTATTGTTGGCCTAATCAACAGCCAGTTCACGCCGTTCAAAATGGACATGTTTTGAGTTGTCTAACTATACTTACCTACTTCTAAACGTAGGAGTTCTCGTTATAAAGATAAAAAGGAGACAGAGATATTAAAAGATAGCGCTCTAGGGGCCTTGGGATTATATTCTTTAAGAGATCTTGTACGTTTGTACCTACCTAATGAACATTTATTCGCTAGTTAGGAATATATTTATATACCTATGCTATGTATTGTTCATCTTATATTCTATTCATTATTCAGTCCTCATATACGAGTTCAAACATTACTTTGTGTGAATAAAAGCTACTAAACTTTTGATGTTGTTTCTTCAAAATACATATGAATAACTAAGTTGCAATGAGAGAAGTACCTAGTTGTTTTTATTATTGTATTTTTAGTATTCAAATCATAAAACCACTTTTAGCTTGTACAAGATCCAGTATTAAAATGAGCTGGCTTTAATTAAAGTTTCTTGAATGTAACTAGGTAAGTATAACATTTTTTATTCCGTTCACCAATTTGTTATCCTTTCTCTAGGTACTGAACCAAGAATTCTCTACTTATAAATTCGAAAGTTTCTGAGTATGGATATATGGATGTTTGTTACTCTTTCACGCAAAAAACTACTAAACGGATTTAGTTGAAATTTGCCACACAGATAGGAGATAGTCTGGATTAAAATATAGGATACTTTTTATCCTGATATTCCTACAGGAACGGGAACCACACGGGTGAAACGGTGGGCGGCCGCTAGTAGTAGTTTAGCAGTATACAAACGTTATGTACTAACAGAATGAAATGGCAAAGGTAAAGGAACCAGGATATTTTAGGTGGGCAAGTACCCTCCAATCTTAAATCTTTGCTAATTAGCCCTTTAATTAACATAATTAATTGACCAATTTACAAATTCCCTAATTACTGGGCAATTTATTTAATTTACAGACTACTAGCGATAAATTGGCGAAGGTTACTCATAAACCTAGGCTTCTTTTTACAAGCTTTTTATTAACTTGCCATGTTAGTTAGTTTGTTAGTTAGTGTGGGGGACAAATCTTGCAAGCTTAATTTGACCCACTTCCCTCTCAGTGTCCGATGGAGCTGAAATTTTGTATACAGACAGGACGTTAGTACTATTATATATTATGTGATACAGGTCCGGTTTAGATGACAATACAAAACTTGTCACAAAAAAGTTTTTTGCCTATCTTATTGATATCAAATCATAATAATGGCATAAGTAATTGGAAAATCGACTGTTTCACAAAGAAAAAAAATATGTAAGTAAATACAATTATTTTAAAAGCTTTTTAAAAGTCGACCTTATTGTAGCAGAAGATCAAGATCGTTGTTAAATGGTTGACAGCGAAAGACACATCTTTCAAGTTGGCAGCCATCCCAATTTTATCTCGTACTCTGGCGTACTACCATTATGGGCCCAATTACGGATGCTATTTCAAGTAATAGTCAATTTGAATGAGCAGTTTCACTAAGTAATAACATTTTATTAAAAGAGCAAGAAGAACGAAGAAATGTAGGTATATTTAACAAAAAGTAAATTCATCGTAGGAACAAAAGGAAGAGAATACAACAGAAATAAATTCGCATTAAAATGTTTCTTTATGTACCTACTTAACTATTCTCTCAAACCAACAGCAGTTACGAGTTTCAAAATACTTTTGTACCATATGATATGATATGACCAAGGTGTTTCAGATTTCATTTTCATTATTTGGTACTTTTGGTACCAACCTTGTTGCTGATCTGACACTAATACCAAAAAACACAATCTCAAAAAATGGTCGCTCTCCATCCCTATTAATTAGGTCAAGGTTTTTGTTCTCGTGGCATCCCGTATGAATGCTACTTTTAAACCCTCAGATCATATAATACTAAGTTTAAACCCGTATCGATTTTACGGGGTAAAGGTGTTGAAAACCGTTAAAAGAGTTTCCCAAATTACTTTCCGTGCATTCACAGAACGTCGAATTGGTTATTTTTTCTGCCGAAGTGGAACCTCAGGAATAATTGGATTTTCATGAGGAACTAACTTACTTTTTATTCACATTGACTATCCTTCGACTATTTCAATTCTAGAGACGAGGGAGATATATTTAGCTCATTATGATTTTGACATAAAGACCTAGTAGCCAAATAACAGTCTATCAGATTGTTTTGTAACAACTTTTGTACGATCCATATCATCTTGGTGATAGATAAGTTTCTTCATCGAAAAGCGGAAAGCGAAAGGTCGTGGGTTCGAGTCCCATCGGAGCTAGTTGTGAGACGGGTAGATTTTTTCTAAAATACTTCATTTTCCATTTTTCATGTTTCTTCATGTTACATATTCATTATGTATTATGCACATGTAATAATAAATGGGAATATCGACTCTTATTTTTAGGGTAAGCTATTAAAAAATTGCTACACACATGTTTATGATGTTATAAAACTGTAATACTTACCGCTCTCTTAAACACAAGACCACATTTTTACTTAACCAGTTAACGTAACGTAAACAAACATTTTTTTGTGTAGTTCCTTCCATCCAACGTTTACAGTAAGAAAGAACCTACATAACACAAAGTCATTAGTAAGTACCTACGCTTTTTTGCATTTTGAGACAGTCAATGTCTTCTATAAAAAAAAAGTAAAAAAAAAATTACCACTAGCTTTCCGCCTGCTGTTGTGCCCGCGTGAACTACAGAATTCTCCCGATTTTCCCGAGAGAATGAGACATTTTGCCAAAGTTAAAATAGCCTATACTTATACTATTCTAAATAATGAATCTATCTCCATGTCAAATTTCATCCAGATCGGTTCAGCCATTCCGCCGCTGTTCCGCCGCCGCCGTGATTGGGTAGGTACCTAACAAACAAACATCCAAACTTCATAATACATATCAGTAAGATGTTTTCTGTTTTTTATACTTATCAATTACTTAGTAGTTACGAGAATTTAAAAAAATCTTTATAATAAGTACTTGTAGTAGGTATCATCTATACTAATATTATAAAGAGGAAAGATTTGTATTTTTGTATGTAACGAATAAACTCAAAAAGTACTGGACCGATTTAGAAAATTCTTTCACCGTTAGAAAGCTACTGTCTTCCCGAGTGACATAGGCTATATTTTATCCCGATATTCCCACGGGAACGAGTACCACGTGGGTGAAACCGCGGGCGGCCGCTAGTGAATGTATATTATTGACTTTGGCTACATTCAAATGGTACAGGGTTAAAACCCGTGAGCGCAGACGCTCCGATTCCGAAGTCCAAGCGGTGTGATGGGTGATGTTTGCTTACACAGTCGATAACTAAAACAAATTGTGCCGTCTCGTAGCTGCCGATTGCCGACCGTGGGAAAGTCCGCGCCGCCGCGCCCGCCGCCCATGGCTGCATGTATTCCCATGTTTCACCTACCGAGTCATTATGTCCTCATTACTACGCTGTTTGAACTAGACATGCGCAAAATACTTCACTGAAGTGTAAAGAATGATATAGTTCAATTGGACTAGATGAAGTATATCACACATTTAGTTCATTTTGTTCATCTTGTTCACTTGGCTCAGTACTTCAGTAGTCCATTTGAGTCACTGTGTCGTTCTGTTCAATTCATTCGTTTAGTTCCTTCTGTTCTGTAGTTCTAAATTTATTCAAGTAAAACTAAGCTTTATATATGCGCAATAGGGATTGTTTTTGCTTCAACGCCGTGCAACTGTCTCACTTCCGCACGCGGTGTTAGTAATCTATCCGTCCGCTTTACTCTCCTTCAGTGAAGAGTGAACTAATGAAGTACTGAACTAATTGGGACCCGAATGAACTAATGAAGGAGATATAATTGCTAGGTGAACTAGTCCAATTATAGGATTCATTCACGAACTACACAACTCTAGTTTGAACCTCGCGAGAATTTCGGGGCATAACGTACGTAGGCGTACGCACCTCCATAATTAATTTAACCTAATAGAAAAGCGACTATATCGGCACGAAAATTCACTTACTAAAGTCATAACTGGAATATTAATTAAATTTCTCTACCCTATATCGAAAAGCTTTACGTTTATTAAACTTTGGTGAACTCAATTTAATGTTTGCAATATCACGTCATGTTGGGAAATGTCAAATATATAGTATGTGGTCGCGCCGATTAAGTTGATTTTTGTAGGAATATCAATATCGAATATATACATATTTTAGTTGCTGTTATTTCAGTTATTTAGGAACTCCACGTAACGTAGATACATAAAAACGTATAGTATTGCTTCTTGTTCACATGATTTCTCATCGCCCGCCCTTAGGTACAATTTTCATTTCGTCATTTGTTAATTAGGGGCAGGATCTTCCAAAAACTCTGTGTCTTTTTCTTTATGTGTGAAGGAAGAGTAATGAAAATAACCTCACTTTTTAATTTTTTCAGTGTTATGTTGTTATTTTGAGCATAAATTCACTTTTTGAAAAGTAGCCTGAGAATAATCCTAACTTCCTACTAATATTATAAATGTGAAAGTTTAAAGATGTTTGGATGTTTGTATGTTTGTTACTCAATCACGCCAAAACGGCTATACGGATTTGGCTGAAATTTGGGACATAGATACTTTGTAGCCGATACTTTGTATTCGTGTATATCGTGTTTCTAGCCACAAAATAATCAAGATCGTTTATGAAACTACAACATACTCGTATATTTTATCTGCTCAAAATAAAGGATATTTGATTGTTTACTTTTGAATCAAAATTGGTTAATTTCGAGGAACCAGTGAAACCCGAATATAATCTAACCGAATGTAAATATCACAAGAATAGTAGATTGTACAACAAGTGCATAAAACGTACCATTTTACCCGAGACGTAAATATCCATCCGAGCCGTAGGCGAGGGTGGATAGTCAATTCGAGGGTAAAATGGGTTTTATCTACGAGTTATACACTCTGCTTTTCACTTCGAGTGTGAGGAAAATAAATAACAATATTGCAAAAAAGAAAAAATAAAGATTTCGCCATATTGGCGGGAAGACTTTCTTTTTTTTTATACGTGGCAGTGGCAGCACAGTGACTTTAGCATAGATCGTAGTCCATAATGCTCTTGAAATACTTATTTCTTACAAAACTCATTAATTTTGCATAGTTTTATTAATTTAGTAAGTAATTTAAAATGAATTGTGTACAAAATTAAAGAAACAGAATGAAATAACAAGTTTATTTAACGAAGTTTAATTGCGTGTGTGACTGTTTACCTGACGACCTTTGTCTTAGAGTCTGAGACTTAGACGAAGATTTTACTTTATGCACTAGTGCATAAAAAGCGATTTTATGCAGCCTATACCCAACATAAACACGAACTTTACGAGCATGAGAAGTGAAAAAAAATTTTTGTCCGTGTTCTGTGGTAAATATCTTTGCAAACTTTATAAATAGTAACTTGTTTGTTTCTTTAAATAATTAAATGCGCCAAGTTTCTCGTCCAAAGTCGTCAAATAAATGGCACAAAGTCGAAGTTTAGTGCACGCGTAGTACATCCGATATATTTCATTTTATCTGCGGCTCGTTTGCTGTCAAAACTTCAGGAACTCGCAAAGTTAGAAAGGAATTTTACTGTCTTTTGGAGATCAAAGGCAACCGACAGACGCGGACGTAGAGCTCTTTACATTACTCAATTTCAACTTTATTTTGATAAGTAAATTTTCTACTAATAAAGTAAAATTGATAGATGAATAATCCTGCGTTTTAAAGTTATAATATTAATAAAAATACATGATTAATATATAATGCGGGACCTATTTTTCTGGTCTTTACCAGAAAAGTAAGTCATAGTCTTTACTAGAAAAATTAAATCTAATACGAACTAAAAAACTCTGTAGGTATCTAAGTTAACGATTTGCGTAGGTACAAACATACGGACACAAATTCCGGAAATCCGGAAATCTGGAACATATGTCGGTATTTTTGCACTCTCTGCTACCAGTCGTGAATTACGGTACCGACAACCGAACTTAAAGCAAATTCTAAAAAACTAATTCTAACTAGGTACACTTAACACTTAGGTACTGTTTATCTGGGTATTTGTCCTTCGTGCGGGACACGCGACCCCGCGTGCGAAATACCGCGGTCGGCACGACGAGCTGTATTTGTCACTTTTCTTAAACGCACCTATGAGCTACCCCCGGTGTGGTATCACAACAAGCCCCTTGCGAAATACGACTTAGCACGACACTGGTAATTGACCGCACACTAAGTATGTACCTATTTTCTGAATAGCTGTATATTCCGAGCGCTGCATGCAAACATAATAAAACACAATTTTTATTGCATCACAAAACTCCAATGGATTTAATGCTACATTACATCATACAGGTGGTATTTAAATACCATAAGCATGTCGCGACCTGTCCTCCAGAGGCGCAGGTGCGAGGTGCATATAATGCGCTCAATAAAATAATTTAAAACAGGTTTAATCGAAGTTATCACTACCCCTACTAAGGAGCTGCCAATAACAAGAGAATATAATTAATTGCACCACAAAAAATACTAAGCTGCACACCTAAAATACTTAAAACTGCGTTTTGGTGCGTATTTCAGTATTTTAGGTGTGCATTTCAGTATTTTTGTAGGTTAGGTTAGGTTAGATTGGTGATCAGTTAAATACTAGCCAATAACAAGTAGAGGCAAGAAAACCAATATACTTACCTACTCAATATAAAATGTACTACTTACTTAATAATATTGTTCTGTTAAAGCTGATGAGTTTTTTTCGCCTGTTTTTCTTGTCAGTTAAAAGATGTCCATAACAGGTGGTAGGTAAAAAAATATTGGACGATTCATAAGCATTAATTTTATTTAATCTATATGAATAAAAAAATTATGACTATGACTATGACTATTGCTGTTTCTTTTTCGACATCCTGGCTTACAGCTTTTGTACTTGAAGAATTACCTACTTCTTTTGATTTGGTCCTAGCGGTACACCCCGAAATTCAGTTAAATGCTGCAAATGGTGTTAAAGGAATGAAAATCGGAACGATTGATCTGTAGGCCTTAAAAATCAATTTGACCAGTAGCACGAAAAAAAAAACGAAAATATATGTACTTAAGTATGTTTTGAAAATGATTTTTATTTTAATTTAAAACAAGTGACTGATATATAATGATTTGATAAGTACATTTTTAGAATCGGCTTAGTAAGCCCTTTCATTTACAAATAAAAGATGACGTCATACTTAACTCCTCTCCTTTTTCGTTTTTTTTTTCGTGCTACGGATCAAATTGATTATTATGGCCTAAAGATCAATCGTTCCGATTTACATACCTTTAACACCATTTGCAGCATTTTTTGGCGTTACGCTAGGACTAGGACTAATTTTATTACAATTTTATAGCTTGCGGATTTTCGAAAAATGGATCAGTTTCTTTAATGAATATACCCCTGTAGGTATCATACTAATTTTAGTTCTAATTAAGAAATGTTATAATATAAATGGTACGTATAATTTTGCTAAAAAGTTTCGAAATGGCAATTAAACCAGTGGTATGTATTATATTTGATACGGTAAGTGGAAAGGTTTAATTTTTTTTTCACATTTTACTGCTTTATAATGTTATATGTCGAATGAGAGTTTTTTCTGTAAGATGTCTGTGTAAGACAGTAACTGTGTATCTGTAAGATATATTTTTAAATAAGCTCATTTAGTTTACTTTAAATTGTTCGATTTATTTAGAATTTATTCAGCATTTTGTCTTAAATATTGTCGCTTTATGTAATTGAAAATAAACATCGTGTAAGATTAAAATAAGTAGGTTTCTAAATTTTCCTTTACCTTACCTTAGCAAAACAAAAAACTCGAAAGTCTAAATTACATACCTACAGCTGCTAAAAGCTTTAAACCGAGACTTAAAAGAAGGGTAAGAGGAGTTTTAATCCGATTGGAGATCGAGTGAAACTCCTTGAAACACGATTTTAAGCCAGTGTCAAACTGTGGCACGTTAAATCTCATGTAATTACTGGGCTTGAGAAAGGATTTAACGATTGAAGTCGGGAAGTTTCGATAACGAGGAGCCCCGGGCGAGGCGGTGATCTCTACTTTGATGTTCACAAAACCATTCAGTTGCCTAGGCCTTATTGTCTGTCGATAAAGGTAATTTCAGCATGCGAATGAAGAACAATTGAAGTTCATTATTTTTGAACAAAGAAGACCTACTACTACTTACTTATCATTGGCCCTGAAGACTATATTAAACAGAACAGACATTTGATTCAAATTATAATGAGAAAGGATAGACGAATAGAAAACATTTCATCAGTTTTAATAATATCACACTTTTATTTCAAATTAATTTTATGCATTCACAATACAATTTATGTAAGCAGGTTCCTATAGGAAAAATTGTCATAGAAAAAAATCATTACAATTTCCTTTATTATCACACAACTTCTAGATACGAGTGGTGTCAGAAGAAATATACCCAAAACTAAACATGCTGTATTTTAGCTTGGGTTAGGTAGGATAGATAATTTCGGTGCCGTTGATAAAGTATTCCGTTTGATCCCACCGGTATTAACACCTGGGCAGGACCTAGTCGGTTATAGTGCCGGGTGAAGGCTTACTTGCTGACCTGTTTTACTTCAAGATTACACGAAAAAAAGGGTAGCGTATCAAGCGGAAAAATATGAAGCAAAGTCTTTTTTACATACTTGATATATAGAATAACATAAAAATTTAATTAAGTCTTTTTACAAAGGGAAAAAAGTAAGTCACAAGAGAATCTAGGACAGGACACGTCGGCGTCGCAGGGCCCTACAGAGTCTTTTCACATTTTGCTCGCATTCATCTCGCCTGAACACACCCCGTCTCGGACCAACTGACATTTTGTGTACAGCAGACAACATACTTAAAACATCTTGTAGATAAGCAATTTAATATCCAAAATTATATTATGGTATTTTCTTTTCAGTTCTTATACGAATTAATTATACGAACATCTAATGGCATTTTTTGTTTACTGATTTTCCAAGAATTTCCAGCCGTTTTGCGAGCGCCCCGTCTCCGTTTTCATTCAAAAACAGTAGGTAATTAGATTTTATTTATCATTCAGGTTAATATTAAATTATAATCAGTAAATTGATACTTACCACTAATACTATTACTATACTAGATCCGAAAGATTTAGACGAGGGCTTATTACACTTGGCTAAATTCAGCATCATAGCATTCAACAACGTGATTACCATCAGAAGTGTCTCGAGCAGGGTAGCGTACCTGATACTCAGATTATCGAAACGATATTCGCTGAATGTTATCCAGGTCTACGCTCCGACCTCGAAACACGACATACGAGGCTATGTATGAGGAGATCTCTAAAGCCATGCATAGCTATAAAACCCACTACACGGTTGTGATGGGGGATTTCAATGCAAAGTTGGGGCAACGTTGCGGTGATGAGCCGAGAGTGGGGCAATTTGGATTTGGGCAACGGAACGATAGAGGCCAGATGCTGGCAGACTTCATAGAGAGGGAGAACCTCTATATGATGAACTCCTTCTTTAGGAAGCCCGTAAGCCGCAAATGGACCTGGATCAGTCCGGACGGTAAAGTCAAAAACGAGATCGATTTCATCATGTCGACGAAGAAGCACATATTCAATTATGTCAGTGTGATCAACGCTGTTAAGACAGGAAGCGATCACCGTATGGTGAGAGGCACATTGAGTATCGATCTCAAGCTCGAAAGATCGCGACTGATAAAATCCACGCTCCGACCAATACCAGCTCAAATTCAAAACCCCGAGTGCTTTCAGCTCGAGCTTCAAAATCGCTTCGAAGCCCTTGAGAACAGCATAGACGTGGACGATCTATACAACATGGTGGTGGATACTGTCTGCACGGTAGGGTCTAAGTACTATAAAACCCGCCGTCCCAAATTGAAGAAACTCTCCAGTCAGACTCTCCTACTCATGTATCAGAGACACGAAATGAAGCTGCAGAACTCAGCGGAAAGAAGCCATTGAGCGGAACAAAGGCTCCAAAGTGTTCGCGAGAGATCTGTCTATCGGGCAAAGTCAATTGACGAGGCTGAAAGCTGAGGAAGGTAGCATCATTTCGTCAACACCTGAAATCCTGAGGGAGATTGAGTTTCTATGGACAGCTATATTCCACACAAACACCTGTTGAAAGCAAGGCTACAGACCCTAGAGCCAAGCTTACCCGACACCACACCGAAGATATCCCGGACGTCAGCCTGTACGAGATTAGAATGGCTCTCAAGCAGCTTAAAAACAACAAGGCGGCGGGCGATGACGGAATCACAACAGAGCTTCTGAGAGCGGGCGGTAAGCCGATACTTAAAGTCCTCCAGAAGCTTTTCAATTCAGTCATCCTTGAGGGCAAAACGCCAAAGGCATGGGGCAGAAGCGATGTGATGCTGTTTTTCAAGAAGGGTGATATAACTCTCTTGAAGAACTATAGACCCATCTCGCTTCTGAGCCATATCTATAAGTTGTTTTCGAGAGTCATTACGGATCGTCTCGTTCGCAGGTTCGATGACTTCCAACCTCCCGAACAAGCCGGGTTCCGGAAAGGCTACAGTACCATAGACCACATTCATACGCTGCGGCAAGTTATACAGAAGACCGAAGAGTATAACTTGCCACTTTGCTTGGCGTTCGTGGACTATGAGAAAGCCTTTGATTCGATTGAGACTTGGGCGGTGCTGCAGTCTCTCCAGAGGTGCCAAATAGACCACAGGTACATCGAGGTGCTGAGGTACTTATACCAATACGCCACCATGTCGGTCCGATTACAGAACCAGAGCTCTAATCCTATCCAACTACAGCGAGGTGTGAGATAGGGAGATGTCATCTCTCCCAAACTGTTCACAGCTGCGTTGGAGGATATTTTTAAGCTGCTGGACTGGAAAGGATACGGCATCAACATCAATAGCGAGTACCTAACACACCTACGGTTTGCCGATCATGTAGTTCTTATGGCTGAGACCTTGGAAGACCTGAACACAATGCTCGAAGATCTCGGTAATGCTTCGCAAAGAGTGGGTCTTAAGATGAACATGGACAAGATCAATGCCCATGTTGCACCCGCTCCAGTTAATGTTGGGAACAGTACACTCGAAGTTGTTGACCACTATGTTTACCTAGGACAGACGGTCCAGTTAGGTAAGTCCAACTTTGAGAAAGAGATCTCTCGTCGAATCCAGCTCGGATGGGCAGCGTTTGGGAAGCTCCGACATATATTCGCGTCCGAAATACCTCAATGTCTCAAGACGAAAGTCTTTGACCAGTGTGTGTTGCCAGTAATGACCTATGGAAGTGAGACGTGGTCTTTTACTATGGGTCTCATAAGAAGGCTCAAAGTCACCCAGCGAGCAATGGAGAGAGCGATGCTTGGTATTTCCCTGCTCGATCGAATCAGAAATGATGAGATCCGCAGGAGAACTAAAACAACCGACATAGCTCGAAGGATTGCATCATTGAAGTGGCAGTGGGCGGGACACATAGCGCGGAGAACCGATGGCCGTTGGGGCGGAAACGTTCTCGAATGGCGACCGCGTACCGGACGACGTTCCGTGGGCAGGCCCCCTACAAGGTGGACCGACGATCTGGTCAAGATCGCGGGAAGCCGTTGGATGCGGGCAGCGCAGGACCGATCGTTGTGGAGATCCTTGGGGGAGGCCTATGCCCAGCAGTGGGCGTCGTTCGGCTGACATGATGATGATGATGAAATTCAGCATCTAATTTAGCATACATTGCTTTCTTTGACCTCATTTGTAGCAAGTGATGCAATCAAAACAAGCAATGTATGCCTAATTAGATGCTGAATTTAGCCAAATGTAATAAGCCCTTAATTAATACTATATTAGGTATAGTAAATTTTAAAATTATTTCTATGCATTCACAATGCTAAAGGCGGGATCCCGCCTGAAAGCTACATACCTACAGGGCTGGTGGTTTTATTCTATCACATTTTTTTCTATAATGTGAAAGATGTTAGCTGTTCATAAGAATCTGAATCTCAACGACAACGTTTTTTGTTCCGATGATAATCTTTGAAACTAAAACAGTTTTCATACGACAGTCCATTTTGACAGCTAATTTCGTATTGCAAGTGGCTCCCCTCCTCTGTCACGGATGTCACCGGAACAGACTAAGGTTCGACGTTGGAAAAGAGTGTCGCTAAAATAGTTCGACACGAAAAGCAAAAATTTATATGGAGGTCAGTGGGTAGTAAATTAAAATCCTTGTCAAAAAGGTCACAGGCGCACGCAGTATTTTATTATCCTTACCATTACGTACAAATAGTCTACAGTCGTAACAGAGAAGTCAATATGAATACTTTTATATGCGCCTGCCACAGATAGCGACAATAGAGGAGCAAATTGGCCAATTTATCAACACTTTTATATCTTCCAGACGCCTCACGTGTAAGGCAAGGCAATTTCGATCAACCAGCTACTTCTACTAACATACATATACAATTCGTCTATCTAGTCGTAGCCTAGCATCATTTTGATGGATAAGAAATATTGCTCAATATATTTTGAAGGAACCGAGGCCAATAGAAACATCATCTATATTACTGAAACACACTCAACATAAATATGCCTATTTTCATATTCCTGTTGTTAACTTAGCTGAAATAAGTAATACAAAACGAGATAAATATGGAAATTTTTAAAACATGGGTTCTGAAAATCGACATGGGACACGTAAACAAGAATGCACAATAAGCAGTATTTATTTTCCGCCCATTTATTTACTTACTCCGTTACTGCAAGCACCTTTATACCGGGGATACTCCAACTGTCATCTTTCATTTCAGTTTGTTTTCATTTAATTTTTTTGTGTGCCCCATTGCGCGAAGTGGTATTAAGGCTACTCTCTCGACTGAGCCAGTACTCCAGCCAGTAGAGGTCGTGTCGTGTGTCCGATCCTTATCCGAGACACAAATTGAGTATGAATGACGATGAACATTTCTGATCGTGCCGGGTCTCGGTGTTGGCTTGTGATATATCTATTTTTAATATTCATATTTTTAAGTAGTTTCATGTATGTATTGTACTCTCAGCTGTATACCTATTAATTTTATTTATGCTTTCTATCTATTTTATTTCTAGCACTTTATGTTTATTTTAACTTCTATATTTTACTGTAGGTACTTTTATAATTTATTTTTACGTTATAGTGTTGTCCGTGCTGATGGCTCAAGGACCTGTCAGAATAACGCTTCTGGGTCATTCTGACCATCTACGAATGACCCAGGAGACTTTTTGTGCCCAGGCAAGGCCCTTTAGATGTTAGCTGCATACTTTAAATAATAATAATAATAAAAAAAAAGCTTTATTGCACACAAAGAAAGAAACAATAACACAAAGAGACATAGTTATGAGAAAACAGACAACAGGCGGCCTTATTGCTAAATAGCAATCTCTTCCAGGCAACCTTACTTTGTACCTACCTACTTGGTTTTTTATATTTCTCTTTCTTTTGGTTGAGTGTTATTGTAAGGTCTGTGTTTTCTAATACCTAAATGTTTTTTTCTGTCTTTCTGCAAATACCAATAGATAAAGACCATACAATTAATTACTTCATTTTATACAATTATAGTATATTATGATACAAGTGAGCTTAGGTTGCTCATTATACACGAGGCTGTGGGTTGCAGCCCGAGCCGCAGGCGAGGGCGTAAATCAGCCGAGTGTCTAGTGAGTAAGTTGCTCACGAGTTTCATACGCACTTTTTCAACACACTTGAGAGGAAAAACAAACATTTATTGCATACATATTGTAATAACTTAATATTAACTAAGGGAAAAAGCGCGCAAGTTTTTTTTTTGCACACGCCAAATGTGAGGTGATTGATTACATACAGCCATACAGCCTACTTCAAAATAATTAAGTATGATAATGGTGATAAAATGCAAATGTTTTATAACAAATTATTGTGAATTATAAATAACTAGCGGCCGCCCGCGGTTTCACCCGCGTGGTTCCCGTTCCCGTGGGAATATCGGGATAAAAAGTACATATAAACCTTCCTCTCGAATCACTCTATCTATTAAAAAAAATCGCATCAAAATCCGTTGCGTAGTTTCAAAGATTTAAGCATACAAAGGGACATAGGGACAGAGAAAGCGACTTTGTTTTATACTATGTAGTGATTTGATAATAATATACTTAATTATGTTAGGGACACATTTATTTATTCTCAAAACGTAAATGGATTTTCAGCCGTATAAAACCTCTTTGTTGTTACAAAAAAAGAACTGTATCTATTACCCGCTGAAATTGAAAATGCTCTGTTAACTCGCATATAACTTGCAGTTAGGTACTAACTTAACTTTGTAGGGATACTGTATTACCCGGTTAAATTGAAAAGTCTCTGTTTACTCGCATATAATTTGCAGTTAGGTACTTACTTAACTTTGTAGAGATAATTCTATTACGCAACTAGTACTGTAATATTATTATGCACGCGTGGGTTATAGTTCGGTTTATGGCCCTAAGATCGATGTAATAAGGCTCACTTTATGAGCAAGTGTGTTGAAAATTAATTTAAAATACAAGTAGGTAATAGTAACAGGGTACATTTGTTTAATGCTTTATTTTAAAGGCTGCTATACTAGAGGGCAACAGTAAACACTTTTCATTTCCTCCTGCCACGACACAAAGTAGCAATTTATAACAAAAATAAACGTCCCTCCAAACGTAACCGTAAAGTCAGAAGTTACACCGTTTAGGACATAAGTTATTCAGGAATGGGCCGGGCCCCGGGCCCAGCTGGCGCGGGACGTATGGGCCCATCGAACTTAAATAAATCAGCACCCAGTGTTTATTACGTCCAAACTTACTCACTTACTTTACTTCAACTTACTGATTTGGACCAAGTAACACATCTACCGGGACCGCTGCACTAACTTTGTTGTAAGTAAAAAACTTATGCCAATTTCGCAGTCGAAGTAATAGAGACTCCAATGGATACATTATTATTTCATTACGCAGACACGTAGTGAAATAGATATAATGTCAGTGTCGTAGCAAACTATCTGAATCAGCCGTTAAATTAATTACCTAGCCGTTTCATTCACTAAACAATTGCGTCGTCGTAAAATCAACTTTCAGATTGACACTAATATCCATTACGCAACAAGGTAGGACGAAACACGATAGCAACGATACATTGGATATATAGTTTTTTTATCTTGCACTGACAGCCGAGCTATTAATATGGTGCTGATAAACGAAAACATTTTCGATGTTTTTCCCTCACCGACCTTCCTTAATGGATGGATCAGAAGAATGGACGAAAACTTCTAACGCCAAGCCCAACCCAATACCCTTGGTACTATTATATATTCTGTGCCAATACAATAGAAAATAATCGGTATTAAAGACTGTTAGTACCTAGATCCAAAACCAATTGCTTATAACAACCCTTGTGAAGCACTAGGGAGCTCGAAATAAAACGTTTTAGGTCACCCATCACATGACCTACCATATTGTGTCACAGCCAAGAACGCGCTAAGTGTCTACATTCCACGAGATACAGCATAAATCACTGTAAATATCAGTTGACATTACTAGGTAGTTACAGGAATTGGAGTAGCCGTCGTAACGCGTAACATGAATCCCTTTCTTTATTCCCGGTTCGCAGTATTCTCTGATTAGGGTGGGAACCGCTGTCGCTACCAATCGTGTCACTCGGCCTGAGTGAAGAGAGAACGCGTTTTATACAATGTCCTTGGTGAATCCATTCTATAATATTATTCAGTAAAATACAGTGTTAGGTAAGTGTAGTACTAAAAATTATTCGTGATACTGAACAGTTGAAGAAATGCTTGTTTTTTCGCTAGCAAAGAATCTTTAGAAACTTTGCCATATTAGACTTTTTTTCCTATTTTGAAAGGAAGGTTCCAATCTACATTACTCTGACGTAAATTCATTTAATTGAGTTCTAGAAATACTTACGCTCTTGCTACTTTTGCTCGAATCGCGCTGTAACAAGATTTGTTTGTGCCAAATTTAAACTCTCTAGCTAAGTAATACACTTTAACTTAACACTATGTGCTGGAAACAAACACATCCGACGAAGACAAGTGTTTCTGTGTTTGTCATAAGTCGTACAAACAGGAAGTAAGGAACTTTGCTGAAATAAAAGAAAGAAGAGCACCTTTTTGAAATACTTTACCGTATTTGCCTAGAAAACAAACAGGGTGCTTACCATCAACTCTTATTACGGTTTTGTTTAGGAACCTAAACTGATCTGCTTCGCTTATTCGTACCACGACAGCTTAATATCAATGACAGCGATTCAGTGATCGATCAATGACATTTCACAGCCGCTAAGCTGTCAGAAACTCTTATTTGACTTATAACCCGGTCGATTTAACATGTCACCTGCAGGTTATACCCGTCCCTCTCACTCTCCGGGCATGACAGAATCGAGTGAAAGAGACGGGTAGAAGAAAAAGGACACAAATCGTTCGGTCATTAACATTTAGCAATTCATTTGCGATCCAGTTTTTAGAAGGTCAGAGTACGAAAGAAAGCGATTCATTTTAGGAACCTATTCTGAATCGCGCTATTTTTGAATCGCTGTCATAAAGTTGATGGTAGGCACCCTGGTCTTATTTAACGAGTCAGCAAAGTAGGTAATCTAATATATAATATTATGAAAAAATCTAATTTTTGCCTTTCATTTTATGTTTAGTATTTTCTCGTTGCTAAGTTGAGTGTAATCCCTAAAGCCGTAAAAGATTTATCTTCTACTAGCGGCCGCCCGCGGTTTCACCCGCGTGGTTCCCGTTCCCGTGGGAATATCGGGATAAAAAGTACATATAAACCTTCCTCTTGAATCACTCTATCTATTAAAAAAAACGCATCAAAATCCGTTGCGTAGTTTCAAAGATTTAAGCATACAAAGGGACATAGGGAAAGAGAAAGCGACTTTGTTTTATACTATGTAGTGATCAAGAAGACTGACAAAGTACTGAAGTACTTAGTTATTTATAAAAGTAGGTTAGTAATAGAAAATAATATAATTTTATGTAATAATTCAATACGTATTCTAAAGTTAGACTTTGGTTTAAAACGGGAACTGTCACTGTTATTCGCTAAAGGTAGACTTCTGGTTACTGAGCCACGGTATTGTCTGGTGTCTTATCGACAACCCTACAACACGCGCCTTTCAGATATCACTCGCGACATCCAACAAATTTCAAAATTTTACGCCCAAATCCTACTAGCGTACCTACATGTTAAATTACACAGTAGTTCCAGTTACGCCTATAAGTATCTTTATACTACACGGATAAAGTAAACCGGACCGAGACGGACGCGACCGTGGTATCGTCCGGGCGCATCTCGTGATCTTGACAACCCTGCAGCACAGAGCGAGCCTTTCACACATCACTCGCGACATTCAACAGATAGATAGCTGAGCTCTCGGCGTCATTTTATGCCGAAATTTTACTAGCGTATATGTTAAATTACACAATAGATCCAGTTACGGCTTTATCACTACAACTAAACGGATAAAGTAAACTGGACCGTGGTATCGTCCTCGCGATCTTGACAACCCTGCAGCGCTAGCCTTTCAGACATCACTCGCGGCATTTCAACCGATAGCACTCGACGGCATTTCAAGCCCGCATCCTAATACCGAAGCGTTATATTTAAGTAAGTTGCAATTCCGAGTATGGCGAGTTTTGAAATTAAGATTAAAACTGGTTAAATTGTTTGAAAACTATTGTTTGTTAAAATACTGGAAGCTATTTTGATTTTTTTTAATGAAGCACCTTATAGGCAAGATAAAAGACGATGGGACAAAACGTCCCCCCAAAACCCATTTCCGACCAACAGATTTGAAATGTATCTCAGGTGAAAGATATTAATATAGTGACAACTTTTTACTATTGCGACATCTCTCAATGTGTGGGAATTCTGGAAAAATATTATTTTAATATTGTTATTTATTACAAAAGTAACACTAAGCTAAAGGTGCTAAGCTAAATCTTTCTTCTACAAAATACAGATTGTACTTAATTTCGGTTCTAGATTAACGTTAAATTAAACTGAGTGTAGGTACTACCTATCGAGCAAAATTTCGATCACGAATCACAAATGCTAACGAACTGGTGAACATAATTCCGAAACCGCATACATATTCAAGCGGTAAATCGTAATTTCCGTTCATTGCAGGTCTCGATAATGGCTTCTCTTCCGCCCCGTACGGTTAGGGGCTTCCAAATCAAGCCACATAACAGTTTTTTGCCATCGTTTCTCTAAAATTAGTTATACTTTGGAATTCCAAAAAATGCCTGCTGCGACCGATGCGCCGAAAAAAAGAAAGAGGGTGCTTAATACCCCGTTATAATCGGGTTGAAAAGAAAAAGACCGACGTATATTGTAATTCAAGAGTATGGTACCGGGATGCCAACTTAAATTGGAGGAAATACTGATGACGATGAACGACTAGGTGCTCTGTCAAATAACCAAAAAAACCGACCAAGTGCGTGTCGGGCCACGCGCAGTGTAGGGTTCCGTAGCCCATCTCAATAGGGGGGAAAGAGGGACACAATTACCTTTGTACCTATATTTTTAAATGGTTCATATACATAAATGTAGATACTACCGGTTTCACACACCTCACAACGTTATTTAAGTAGTTCCCAATGAGGAATTTGTACTGCGCCAAGTACCTACATTTTATAAGTTGGTCGACTGTTACTCGAAAACTTGTAAAGCCTACTTAGCTGTGATAGTTTTTCTTTTAACTTCACAACCATTTGGCTGGCTTGACTTCAATAAAATTTTGCACTTTAAAGCTTAATAATACGGATGCCCCAATCAAAAAATTGGTGGTGCAAACTCGCAACATTTTTGAAATTGCTTTCTAACGACATCCCACACTATGGGTTAGACAAGAAAAAACATTACATCGCATCCCCACTTCACGTGTAAGGGAGGTAACATTCAAAAGTTTACTTCACTACTTTGTCGGCGTGATTAATATGTATATTCATGCCTAACTAGAGCTTGTTAGTACTAAGAGTCTATGAGCTAGGCTGGGGACGGACATGGCGAAACTATAAGGGTTCCTTGTTGACTACGGAACCCTAAAAATGGGACTCTGTTTTACCTGTTTTACCTGTTTTTGCATTGTAAGATATATGAGTAAGTATACTATATTACTCGTAATAGCTAAGTTATTAACTTTTCATGGAAACTGAAATTCAATGAAAAAGCTGCTTCCATTCCAGACGCCTGCATAAACTTACAACTTACTTGTTAATAGGACAATGGCAAAGTTTATCATCTCACTTTTCTCGTAGCGCCTTTTTCTCTAGAATTTCGTCCACATTTGGGAGCTTCTCCACATTGTTAATGTAAAAACTTGGCACCAGGCCCAGGTGCTTGTAAAATATGAACGCAAAAAGTTTGATCGCGACGCGCGCTACCTGTCCCTGGAACCCGCCCACGCTCCTTAATTAAAAATTACGTAAGAATATATATGTTACAGGCAAATCTCCTAACCGGTCAAAACCACTTTTGTCTGAAAAAATCAGGCAAAAGTGGTTTTGACCGATGCCTTTAGTCGAAAACAGTTTGACTACAAAAATCAGTTAACGAGCTTCTCGCGACAGTAAGCTCATGGCTGCATGCAGGTGACAAGTATGAGCGAGTTTTGCCTCGCAAGTCCTGTAGAACACGTGTTTGGTTAGAAATTTAAGGTTATTTTTTTGTAAAACCTTAAATTTCTAACCTATCACGTGTTCTACAAGGCAAACTCTCTCTTCTGAAATGTCAACGCAGCCGTGAGCTTACTGTCGCGAGACGCTCGTTAACTAATTTTTGAAGTCAAAACTATTTTTGACTACGGGCATCATCGGTCAAAACCACTTTTGACTGCAAAAATCAGTCAAAACCGTTTTTGACTAAGGGCATCGGTCAAAACCACTTCTGCCTGATTTTTGCAGCCAACATTGGTTAAGTTAAGACCGGTTATGAGTTTTGACTGTAGCATATATCTCTAGAGACTTTACTAGCAATATTAAACGAGCAAATTTCAAAGAGACTACTAAGAAACAATAAAGATCTGCAAGATTATATTTAATAATTTTGCAGAATAGAATTGCTTTGAACGGTTTGCACGATAAACTGGGACTTATATGAAGAAACTAGTTCTAAATTCGTAACCTTTAAACTCAGCATGCAGAAACAGTAGAAGCAATTGTAATAAGTAAAAAATTGCGCTAACTATTTCAATAAACAGCGCTGGAAACAACACGTATGAACTATAAACTTCGGAACAGCTCATAACAACGTTAGCCAGGTCGCCCCAGAAACGTCAGTGGAACTAAGCCTCGGCTCAGAATTGGCTAACAACTTGACTGAGCCGAAACAATACACCCATTACCGGTCTGCAGCGCCGATGAATAACTTTAACTACCACAATTTATTACCGAACTTCGCTATTTCTGAGTAAATAAACGTTGGAGTATTTGCTTTGGAGTAGATGGATGCGGCGTAACAAGAGATTTCTTGCCGCACACATTAATCTTGCGCGTCATTCGCAGGGCCGCGAGCGCTTTGCGAAGACACTGTGACAAAATATTTTGAATTTGAAATTAAATTCCCTCTTAGATGTGAAAATAGCTCCGCCGTTTACGACCAAAAAACGTTTGAAAATGTTTTATGGGCTTCGCGGAAAATAATTATGGTAGGTAAGGCCATCTTTCTTTTGATACTTTATACTTTATTAGATCACCATGGACAGTCATCAATCACGGTCAAAATGCGTAAAAACTTTGGAACACACGCAGCATTATTCAACCTTCTACATCAAGCTTACATAAATTAATGAGTTGAAAACAGTGATTAGTTAGTCCCTAAACTTTCCTTTATTTAGCTTTATGTACTTAAAAGGTAGTTTAGTGAAGGGCATCCTGAACCAATGTCAATCTCTTTATTTAAGTGACTTCCCTCATTGTTTGTGACTAAAAAGGTAACAAGTTCTTTATAACTTTATACTTTCACTAAAACACCGACCGACAATCATTCAAACTCTAAACCATTAATGGCAAGCTTCCTAATTTATAATTTACTGTAGAATCGGAAACAGTTTGTCAAATTAAAGCTATCATGTTATTAAGTTACACAATAAAAGCGAACGCGCACTTAGGATTTTTGATCGGGCGATAGTTTGATCGTTCTCGGATTCAGTATAGAGTTATATGGCAGTGCGCGCACTGACAATTAAACTATCGACCGATCAAACTATCGAAAATGACTGGCCGATAGTTGTACGATCAAACTATGGCACAACTATCGGCCGGGCGGTAATGTGCATGAAGGACTATGTGAGCGCGCGCACTGCATTCAACTAAACTATCGCCCAAATGGTTTTAGAGTTTACAGGATTTAAAGGAATGGTGTTTTAGTAAAAGCACAGAATACTTACTACTTAATTACCTAATACTAATTAATATTATCGTGTATTACTTCAAACAACCGTAAGTACCGGGGAAAATGCGAGTTAGGAGATGTTTCCTTCCACTCTTGAAAGATGTCTGAAAACTTGGGCTTAGAGCCAACGCGCATTTGTGATTTTTAATCGGGCGATAGTTTAGTCGGAATCGTAAGACGATCGTGGTCAAACTGTCTACCGATATATCGGTAGACTGCGCATTTAGTATCGAACTATCGAAAATGACTAGCCAAAGTTGTACAGCTATCGGACAACTATCGCACAACTATTGGACAACTATCGCACAACTATCGGCCTGTGCATGAAGGACTATGTGAGCGCGCGCCCGGATTAAACTAAACTATCGACCAACTATCGGTCGACAAGTGAGCGCAGGCTCTCAAAACCAAACTATCGGCTGACAGTTTGACCACGATCGTCTTACGATTCCGACTAAACTATCGCCCGATTAAAAATCACAAATGCGCGTTGGCTCTAAGCCCAAGTTTTCAGACATCTTTCAAGAGTAGAAGGAAACATCCCTTATCTCGCATTTTCCCCGGTACTTACGGTTGTTTGAAGTAATACACGATAATATTAATTAAAGTACGTTTTATAATTCGGTGCAAAAAAAAAGAATGTCACTTTCACATTTGAGTTTGGCAACAGGGTATCGTAAACCTTTTTCTTCATGTCTTTTTTAAACCAAATTTATTGTGAGGTTTTGGTTTTACAGATTTTGTTAAAATCTACTTCTAAAAACTATATCTTGGGTTAAAGCGCATAAGATAATGCAAAATGGGTTATATAGTAATAGCACAGACACAATAGTAACAAGTAACAACGGTTCAAACTTAACAATAAACAAAAACAATAACAGAAACAACAAGAAATCTACGAAATAATGTAAAAGAAGCACTGTACGCGAAGCAGATAGGAGCCCACGTAAAGTAAACAAAATACAAATCAAAATCAATCAAATAATCACACACATGTTAAAGTAGGTTTGTCACCCCTGCGTCACAAATATTTTGTGCCTGCGTGTTGCCAGTACGTGAAAAAAATATCCATCTAACATCCCTTCGAAAAATTATTTTGTTGTTTACGTAAGAGTAATTTCCATTTTTTTACTTTTATTATTAATGTTAAACAAATATCTATCCAGTCAAAGCATGTTTTGAATTAACGGCAATGTCGTTCACAAATAAAGAATTCTACAGAATGTGAATATAGATTTTTAATATGGTAATACTGTTTTCTTTTTTTTTGCACCGAATTAAAAAACGTACTTTAGTATTAGGTAATTAATTAGTAAGTATTCTGTGCTTTTACTAAAACACCATTCCTTTAAATCCTGTAAACTCTAAAACCATGGCAAGCTTCCTAATTATGTAACTGTAGAATCGGAAACAGTTTGTCAAATTAAAGCTATCAAGTTATTAAGAACACAATAAGCCCAAGTTTTCAGACATCTTTCAAGAGTGGAAACATCTCATAGCTCGCATTTTCCCCGGTACGGTTGTTTGAAGTAAACACAATAATATCTTTATGAACGTCAATCGCGTTGTTTACGGCGAATTCGGCTGTAAAGTGGCCAACTTTGTTTCGCGGAGCTCTTTGAGGGCCGTTTTGAACGACTTTGGGGGAGGTTCTACAGCTTGATAATTTGGAAAACAGGTTGACATATCAGATATTTAAAAAAAAACTAAGTCCCACATACAGACTATTAATAAGTATCGTAGTTGTCGTTTGGCGTGCAATGATACTGGATAGCACTCAATAGCACTGGATACAAATGATAAGAATGTAGGGCAGAGGTACCCTTTGTAGCACTTTAAGGATTTTTTGACTTTTAAGCACTAAGTACTAATTGGTCTTAGATATTTAAGACACGAATTATATCTTAAATTATAGATAATTTATCTACCTTTTAAGGTACATTTTTCAAATTTATAAAAGTAAGTATAATAGTTTTTTATATATTACACACAATGTGTAAGGGGTGCCAAATGTACCGGTTTTGGCCACTTACTGATAGTTAAACTTTTGTAAGTATTGCGAAAAATAAAAACCAAACCCAGGTAAAATCAATATATTCTAATGCGCTAGAAACCAGTCAATTGCAAAACAACAATTGAATTGTAAAAAAACAAAGGTTTATAAAGTATTTCATCCAAAACAAATTTCTTAAAATTTTCATACAAAACATTTTTTCAAACAGAAAATAGAATTTATTGAAAAAAAATCTTATGACAAGGAATTCTAACGGTTGTTATTATTACCTTAAAATACCTTATTTTAATTGCCTTTATCGAAAATGGCTAAAAGTTGTTTAGAAAACTTTTAAAGCAAAAAGTGGCCAAAACCGGTACGCCTGCCCTACATAAAATTAAGGATGACCTTGAATTGAAACCCTTTATTTTTATGTAACTTACAAAACCTTTAGTAGCCTAATCATAATGGCTTATAGCTGTTTAGTAGAATAGCTTACTCAAAAAACGTAGATTATATTAAATATCTTGGAAAAGTTATGGTTAATAAAATCTGGATGTTGATTATTTTATGTACGTACTCGATTTTCTTGAACATTTTCCAGGAAAAATTGAACGTCTTTCGAGACAAAAGCTGGAGTTATGGTCCGTGATATTTATTCAGTGGACGGGAGCACACACGTATGTACCAGGGAATGCTTTTACCTCATAAAACGTTGACTTGAAAAATACTTTGCTTTATTTGAAAAAAAAAACAAGGAAAAAGAAAAGTTGGTAACCGAACTAACTAATTTTGTTAAAAGTTTTTAAGACATTGGGTAGGTAATTTCTCTTAAGACTGACGTCAATTTTAGAAATATGTTATTATTAGGCTATTTTTGTGAGTTAAGTAATTAACTTCGTATACCTACTTATTTAACAATTGCATAGTAACTTACCTACATTTTTCATATTTTTTACATTGGTACAACTTATCTTTTCGTATAGAGTACTTAGGTACTACATAAACTACTGATTTACTCTTAGAACTAGTAAAATGAATGTCCTTAAAAAGTTTTAATACTACTTACCAGTTTTTTATGGTTAAGTATGTCAAAGATAACAGTAGGTAAGTACTGTCGTGTCGCCTAATCTTGGTTATCAGCTATGGGAGCTAATTAAAAGATGTAGCTTCGTTGTGATCTTTTATTATGTTACACTTGCCAGTATGACTTAGCTTATTCAAATTCTTGGAACCATCTCTCGCCTATCGAGGCATAGTTCTGACCAGTTCTGACTGTGTCAAATCCAATCGTTTCTTTTTTAAATAAAATTCCCAAAGATTGATTTGAAATACATGACATGCAAAGTAGTCGCGATGCATTTAAAAATTTAAGCGCGCCACAGCCTACAATGCTATCTCTCGGCTGCGCACAGTATAAACACTCTACAGCACCTATATATTTGAGATTGACTGCATACGCAACAGTTGGGCGGCAATAATACACTCGAAATAGAGTCGTCAATATTTTTGCGACATTAATCTAGCATAATCTTTTTTACCACAAACTGTGCAGTTACAGCCCAGCGGGTGGCCGCCCTCTGCCCTTTGTTCTGGGCCCATAAAGAAAACATGCGCCAACCCTTAGTTAACCCTTTGCGACACATGTTATCAACGCACCCAGAGGTCGCGGCACCAATAAACAAACTATTAACTATTTCCTCATTAAAGTTCCACTCGATATTCAACTTTATGCTTAGGGTTAGATAGACGTTCAGATAATAAAAAAAATGTGCTGCTATTGTGTTCGAGATGCGGTTTTTATTAGGGATGTCGCCACGGCATTAGTCGGATTGTTAGCCGAGATGTTCGGGCATATGGTGTTATGAGCTTGTATGATTTCGTGGGCGGGAGCATATGAGCGTAGTTCTGACATTCTATTAGCCCGGGATTTCTATTCGTTGGTATACCTGGCCGAGTATAATAAAGTAATGAGAAATTCGCTCTGTCTAAGAGGAAAACGGGCAAATATAGATCAATATCTAACTTATTTATTAAACAAATAACAACCAGTTATCGCTAGCTTACATCGGAACACTCAATTTATTACTAACTATCTTCCACCCGCGGCTTCGCCCGCGTGGACAACACGACGTTATCCCGCGGGAATGTGATATTTTCCGGGTTAAAAAGTACCCTAAGTTCCTCTCCAGGCTACAAAGTATCTGTGTCCCAAGTTTCAGCCAAATCCGTTCAGCCGTTTTGGCGTGATTGAGTACTTAGTAACAAACATCTAAACTTTCACATTTATAATATTAGTAGGATTAGTAGGATATTAGATACGGTTATTGTGCTACTCGTATTTTAACGACAAAACTATCCTTAACAAAACACCATAAAGAGAAAGTTTCAGTATCATAGAATTAATGCAAAACGTGCATGTGTAGTTTTCAGGGATAACTAGTATTACCTCATTCCCGTATTCACAGGACGGTAATTTATACCAAACTTAATCCATTTGTTTACATGCCTCGAGGAAACTAAGTTTCTTGATGTAGGAACAACGTTTGCTATCTGACACAGTAAACAGTTGCTCTGTTTTTCTTTCTTAACTTTCATATATTATTGCTTTTTTTATCACACGCTTTCTAACGTAACAACAAAAAGTCGGAGAGTTTTGTTTGTATAATATCGCTATCTCCTTAAGACACACTGAATTTTCTGTAAGCATTTTCATCGAGGAGATTGCTTTAGCGAAGTTTTTTAGATACGAACCGAACCAATATCTTTATTTAATCAAATCCACATTTTCAGTTACTTTTCCTCAATTTCTTAACAAATTCACAAGATAAATCACCGCATCAATAACGCCATTTGAAATTGGTGACGGAAATTGGACTTTTGACATAGGTAAGTAAGTACTTTTTGGAGAGTCGGTAACCAAATCAAGCATTTTTTTATATAATGGGCTTAGGTAAATTCTTGGTTAGATATAAACAGTTTTAATATCCACAAAATTAATTTTCTATTTATTCAATCTCTTCCCATTTTTTTATCTTCAGGATGATGTATTTTTCATAAAAAACCACGATTTTCTTGAATTAAAATACTTAGGTAGGTATCTACTCTTTGTAAGCATTAAGGTTAATATTCCGTGCTATCAGTTTGGTTTTAAGCTTTTCGGACCTCCCAACGTTTTAACGTTGTTAAGTTGTCACAAGATTTCGCTTAGCTCTTATGTAATAGAAATAATAGCACTAAAATTATGATTTTACGCATTAGTTTGATATTGAGAAGGGTAGAAAGGGTTAAAGTGACACAGCGTCTAACACGCTCGTGGGTGATTGATTGCTCATCGCGTCATCGCGTGTCATCTGACGCGAATTCAATCTACACGCCACCGTGATCACACTATTCATCGCGAAATCATTTCCTCAACTAATTTTTATGATACCTCTTTTGTTTTCTTTTAGGATTGATCTCTTCGTATAGAAGCTGTAATATAAAATTATATCCCGATCTGATGAGTCTGTACCTACCTTAAAAAACAGTTTAATATAAAATCTTTTGAGTTTGAGCGAACATTATGACCGTGAGAACACAACAAAGATTAAGGAAGAGGTTGTCTGGCTTGTACGGGGGAGTTCTCGTAATGGATTGTGCGGCCCGAACGGATATTTCAATTACGAATGTTTTAATGTTTCATTGCTCATTAAGCGATGCGGGTCGCAGGCGGTCAGCAGAGCTTGCTAATCTCGCTATCAAATTAAGATTAATGGGCTAACATTTAAAAAGGGAATTTTAAAAGTTTCAAAGTGGGAGATACTGCAGCAATCAATTAAACGAAGTTAAATAAATTGCTTTCAATATTTGATCTTGTGAATATTTTGCACAAAAGATATGAAATATGTTGCGACTTAACATGTTCTTGAAACTTACCAATGAATGAAAATAAATATTTTCAGGAAAATATTCCCCCTACGCATTTCCAAGTATCTTCTAAATCATTTTTGTCAGAGTTCTTTCCAGAGCTTTTTAATGTAAAAACAAACTTTATCTAAATGGATTCGCTGTTAAAGGCACCATTAAACAAGAGTTTGTAAAGGCACGTTAGCTAAATGACATCAAAGAAAAGCTCTCAATTGTTGTTGACTATAATTGGAAAGTTCCAGCGCGTCCGGCCGACGCTGAATCCGAGTCGAACTTTAATTAAACTACCTGAAAGGCGAACTTCTAAGAACGATGCGCTTGCATTGCGAGATCAACTATTCCTTATTTGCATTCGCAGGTGCAAGAAAACTATTAAAGTACAGGTACCAGCTATAACAAAGAAGCACTGGAAGTAATTTCTCATTTAGGTGAGTCCGCAACCGTTCTCCGAAGACCGATTCGCCGATGGACTGTTCGTCGACAGGACGATTCATTTATGTCCAATTTTCCGACAGACTATTTTACCTACGGTCATTTCGCCGACAGAACCTTTCACATATGTCAATTTCAACGACAGTCTTATTCAGCTACATAATGTTTCACCGATACGACGATAAATCTATGACTCTTTTAACTACATACCTTTCTACCGACGGAGGATTCGCCGACAATCTTAGAACAAGCGATATTACAAAACATACACATAATATCTACATTTTTATGTGTTTTTACTAAGAAATTAAGGCAGACTTGCCCTACCTATAAAACTTATTGATGTTTTCTTTATTTTATTTTATTTTTATTTATTGAGAAAACCAACAGTGTAACAGGTATGTACATAATTGGCAAATGTAAAAACTAAATTAAGAACAGTTACAGGTTTTCTAGAGTGTTTAAGTTACAGGATTTCTAAAGTGTGTGTAAAAAAGTTTTCGCAGTGAGATAGTTAAAGCCGTAATATAGCTATATCCCTAGGGATATAATTATATAGGTACCGCAAAATAGTTATAAGAAAGCGATTCATTACTATCTTACGAGTAATAAATATAATTAAAATTCGGCTCAAGTTTAGTGATATAATTATATCACTGTTTTATGAAGTAATTAGGAGTGTAGTCCTGTAGAATACGTGATAGGTTAGAATTTTAAATTTCGTGGTTATTTTTTTTTCACATCACAGAACTTGTTGCTTTCGTATACTTAACTATTTTACGGTATATAATTATATCCATATATTTCGGCTTTATCTATCTCACTGCGACATATAGACCCACACGTACCCCACACGAATTCGGCTACGGAACCCTAAAAAATTTACCTTAAATTTTGTTATTCTTTTTCTAAGTAGGGTTTTCACAATTCAGGCAGGACAGGACTTCATTTGGAACTAAGGAGTAGTGCGTGCACCAAATTCATATTATTCTCACTGGCAAATTTTTCGACGTTTAAATATTTATCTAATATGAAAACCGTAGCGCAATATTTACAAAGATCATTTCCGGCGTAAAAGTTAGTAAATATAAAGGTAAATGTTGCAGCTGCAGTACACATTTTATTATTGTCATACGTCATACATAACTAATAAAACATTAATAAGTTTTATAGGTAGGGCAAGTCTGCCTTAATTTCTTAGTAAAAACACATAAAAATGTAGATATTATGTGTATGTTTTGTAATATCGCTTGTTCTAAGATTGTCGGCGAATCCTCCGTCGGTAGAAAGGTATGTAGTTAAAAGAGTCATAGATTTATCGTCGTATCGGTGAAACATTATGTAGGTAATGACCGTAGGTAAAATAGTCTGTCGGAAAATTGGACATAAATGAATCGTCCTGTCGACGAACAGTCCATCAGCGAATCGGTCTTCGGAGAACGGTTGCGGACTCTCACAGCATAAGCACAACTTTAACGGTAAACTAACGCTCGTTTCATTATCACCTTTGTATGTATTATATTAAAGTGTATTTTTTAGGTATTTTGTTGAAAAAACCGTAAAACCTAAATGAAACGCGCATTAGTTATCCGTTAAAGTTATTTTATTTCGAGTTCTCAGCATTTAAGACGAGTTAGACCGTCGAGTACGGAGTACCTAGAGTATTGTTAAAACTTGCCGAGTATGCTAATTACCGAGTAGTAAACTAGTATGTAATCGGCTCAACGCATCTATGGATATTCGAATACGAAAGAAAATAAATAATTTCAATCATTTTACCATTTTTTTAACTTGATTGAAAAAAACCGAAAAAACTACTAACAAAACTACGGGTACTCGGTTGTCTTCCTCGAAAAAACCCCGGTATTTTTATTTCCCAAATACCCAGTTTTTTATATGCCCTACTGTAAGTAATAAACCCTACATTCGTTTAAACAACACAACATTAATGAATAGTCTCAATTTGACTGCAATGCGTCCACTACTTTAGATAATTTCATTCAAATAGAGCTATAAGTTCAGTGTAACAATAATGTTTCACTAATTTTCCACAATTTTATTAAATGTTCTGTAGATAAACGAAGATTTAATACATTATTTAAGCGTAAAGTGCTTATCGGTGAATAGCGAATCAACTGAACATTAAAATTTAATGCAGCACTTGTTCCCTTTATTTTGCCGTAGTACACCCTGCATGGAAAATAAGCTTTATAGTGAACGAAATAAGGTTTACTCGTGTAGAAAAGAAATATTATAATATTTCTAAGCCACAGTGTACGAGTGGCACTTTAGTACAATTGAATTTTGAAAAACAGTCATTGATACCCTCTCGTACGCGTTTTTTAACAAATGTCGCGGTGGTTTAGAGTAATGAAAAGATACGAGTTTGATTCGTAGGGGTTGGACGGGGCCATATTGGGACACTTTAAAAAACGCATCCGTAAATTAAATGTAATTGTTCGCTTGTTAACAATGGAGGGGCAGGATTATCCGCGTAGTTAAGCATTTTTTTACAATTTTCAAATGATCACATCGAATTAGGGAATAAATATAGAGAGATTTGGATCAGCAAAAAAAAATTGTCTATTAAATATTTTATTATTTCTTTACCGTTACGAATTCGATTTTTTAAAAATTTGTTTGGTTTTTTGTTGTCTTATCTTTCGGCACGGCAAGTTTCATTACTAACATTAGAAATAGCGAGTGAAACCCTAATTACGTACGCATTCGCACCTCTATACTTCAGAGAAAACATCATTTTCAATCACTATTTTGATATTTCTTGAAAATGTTATAAATACCATTTTAATATATTTGGTGTCTTTTCCTTAAAAATTATCACAGCAAATAAAATATTCCAAGATAAATAAAGACTATATTTTTTACTCATTAATCCTACTCGTGTGTCTAAACCCTCGCTTTGGGTCCAACTAATACAAGTATTGTTCTCTCGTGATAAGCAAATATCCCTAATCTGACAATGGGCGCAAAAAGTGCGGTCATCACGCCATAAGGTGCGAATGTTCCCAATTTGGTCGGCATTCAGGCCGCGCGCGCTTGTCGCGAGTGTCCCGATTATGCCCACTTGACCCCCGGCCACGCATAAATTATGCATAATCATTGGCCGTCGATGCGGGGCGGAATATTATATTATAAGAGGGTGCAATCTATATGCACATTCGCACTTATGTTCATGTACAACATGAATTATTTATAAGTTAGTTGACCGAAAGTGTTAGCTATCCAGTAAATCCAACTTGATTTAATTTTAATATAAAATATGTGCATTTGATTCTTCCGTGTAACTAATGGTTATCCCTGCTAATTTACTTACTATTACGAGGCCCTTTTATTTTGCCAAACTCGCGGCTCAGCTATCGTGTTTAGAATCTCTTATTTGAGTGAGTAATTTCCCCAAATCGTAAAAAACAGATCCTTTAGTGAGTTTATCTCGAAATCTAATTTGGTTCATGCGTTTATTCAAATGTTGCCAAACATATTCGGGGTAGTACTAATCGTATTACGATGAGCGTTAGAACCGATGTTAGATTTTCAATTGGCTATTTGCATTTCGTCTCTTCTCAGGTGCACCGGCTCAGCAGGATTGTTATCTGTATATTTGCCGAATTCACTAATAAAAGGGCACATTAGCATTATCTCTAATTAGATAACTAACAAATGTTTCATCAAATCAATCGTTATTCGCATAAACTTTATATTTTTAAATAACTTTATTTTTCATGTTTTGTTAGTACGAATTTTGTCAGATGTCACAGTGCAGTAGGTCCCAAACCTGCTGCTTATACCGGAATCACTGTCACACCGTTTTGTCACACTGGTGTGACTACGAAGATTTTTTTTCCTATTTTTCACACTGGTGTGACTACGAAGAATTTTTTTCTCATTTTCCACACTGGTGTGACTACGAAGAATTTTTTTCCTAATAGTCACACCATTTTCAAAAAGTCATACTTGACGTAAATCACTTGATAATTTGATACCACTTTGATACAATATTTAGTGCAATAAATACTCAAAATTAAATTGTTAAAGCTTTTTTGTTGATACTAAAGTGTATTCTAAGGTTTTTTGGTTACCATCGAAGATTTGTTGTGCCCGAAACCAAGTCGCCCTTGGATTACGAAAGATTCTAGGTTCGGATCCCAGCTGTTGCTGTTTTTTACGTAGTTATTAATACACAGGTAAAGATTTTTTTTCTAATCAGTCGCAACTCTACTTACCTCCTCCATAGCTATGTTATCCTGGTACTTTAGAATCCAAACGTTCGCAAATAAACCGTTACTAGAATGCCAAGTCCATATTAAATTTATCCTAAGGTTGTTATAGCTTGTAGCCGACTGTACATAAATAAATGTGCTGACTGTACGTAAAATCGGAAGGTGCCAACTCGCGCGCTCTCACGAGTTTCACACTCGCGAGTTGACGAATAAGTCAGTTTGCAATCCATGTTATAAAATATGTACATACAGGGTATTTAATTTCCCCGCACTAGTAGTGTGACAACAAGTCTCATGTTTTGGTAGCTTACTAATATTCACACCAAACAGTGTGACTACGAAGAAAAAAATGCTTCGTAGTCACACCAGTGTGACAAAACGGTGTGACAGCGAGTCCGTTGGGCTTATACTGAGTTGGGCACATTTATGACATCACACGACATTTCGTTATTGTCTTTAGTTTCTTAATTATTTTGTGTATTTTCTTTAGTTTGTAATAAGTCTTTTTGTGGTCGTGTGATCTATACATATAATAAAACAGAAACGGACAAAAAGTCTGTACATGAAAGATAAAAATAAAAAATACTGCTATGTGATGTGTACAGGATATAGACCCCAAAACGATAGATATTAAAATTTTTGTCTGTTTGTCTGTTTGTCTGTTTGTCTGTTTGTCTGTTTGTATGTTCGCTTTTCACGCAAAAACTACTGGACGGATTTTTACCAAATTTTGTGTAGTAATAGCTTATAACCCGGGTCAACATATAGGGTACCTTTTATTGCGGGAAATTTAATTATTCCTACGGGAAAATACAAAAACTGATTCTTACTAAAATAGATGGCGCCACATGATTATGAAAATACGTTATATTTAATCGCTGTCTCAATTAATAATGAATCATGTTATTTTTTTTACCTGCTTCAAAACATAATATAAATTAAAACCCATCCAGGCTCATATAAAATCATAAAAATAATTTCATGTTATTTACGTCATTATATCTACTAAGCAATAGATGGCGCAGGAAGTCAGTAAGATTACGATATACCTCTCACAAAAGAACAGTCGAAGGATTATATTAATTAGGGTGAAAGCCCCCTCTGTTGCCACTTTAAGATGTTTTTCACTTCTTTTGCATCATAACTACTAAGCAATAGATGGCGCGGGAAGTCAGTAAGATTACGATATACCTTTCACAAAAGTACATCCGAATGATTATCTATATTAAGTAGGGTGAAAGTTGCCACTTTAATTTTTTTTCACTTCTTTCGCCTATGGTCTTAAGTAGGTATCTAAAATTGTCAAGAATGTATCTTATACTTTTCTTTAAATTTTTAATTTACAATACAAAAAACTACTTAAAAAATTTAACCGATTATAATTAAGGTACCTCTTTGAGGTCGGTGCCAGTCAGTTTATTTTTTTAAATTACTATTTATTTCCTAAGTTTTAGTGTATATTGTACAATAACATACCCACGAAAACTACTAAACCGATTTTGATGAATCTTAGACTGTTCCCAAAGTTAGAATACACCTAATTTAAATCAAATAGAATCATCTCGATATGCCTTTAGATTTCGAGAAATTCGTGGACTAGGTATATAGTAAAAACATATAAGTAACTAAGTATTCATATACTTACGAAATTTAGTTTTATTTTAGTCAATTAAAAACCTATTTTTTAAACTTAAAATGTGCGAAGGGTGCCGATTGATGTGTTTTTTGTCAATCAAATTTTAAAAGATACATCGAGAAATCAATACTTAACTAACTTAGATAAAATAAAAGAAACATCTAATTCGATGTAAACTGAAAAGCGTTTATTGAATAATATTCCTATGTCATAAAGAATTATTACTATTGTTATTATGACTTAAAAGTCATAGATAAAAAGTATATTATCAAGCAAAAGTTATTAACGAAATGTTTAAAGCTAAGTAAGCACTCGGGGCAGTGGCCAAAACTAAAGTTCTTACCCTATTGATGTAAAATTTATATTTCGCATTTCCACTCGACGCTAGATGTCGCTACAGTAAGTATAGTGCCACAAATATATCTGAACCGGTGACAGTGGTCCTGGAGGAGCCACTAGCAATACAAAATTAACTGTCAAAATGGACTGCCGGCAGTCAACAGTATATTTAGTACCAAAAAATAACCACTGTGTGAAATAAGTTTGTCGCAATGTAGACAAAATGTCACCAATGTAATTTTGAAAAATTTGCTCATAAACGCTAAGTGGCCAGTACGTAGATACCGACACCTACCTACCATTTTTTATGTCATTTAACCGGCTCTGGCTACTTAGGCCTTCAGCCGTAGGTACCATCCAATAAAATAAAGGAATATTAAAAATAGTTTTCTATCTAACTTATTTATTCATTTATTTACTAGGAAAGCTTACATAAGTGATGATTGATAAAAATTAAATAATTAAATGGTATATCATTACATTTTATACCTGTTACTTAAAGAAGAAATGTCTCCATATCAAAATACTAGCCTTCCGCCCGCGACTTTGCCCGCTCGGACTAAACGACGACGTTATCCCACGGGAATGTGATATTTTTCAGGGATAAAAAGTAGCCAAAGGCAGCCATCACATCCAGATCGCGATCACTGATCGTGATCTTGATCGCGATCGAGATTTACTTTGTAGATATTTTGCGATCAAGATCGCGAACCGTCAATCACCTTCGTACACAGTCAATCTGCATCGCGATCATTGATCATTGATCATTGATCCAGATTGACTTTCTAATGGCTGCCTAAGTATGTCACTTTTCAGCTGCCAAACTATTCCCATTCCAAAAGTCACGTCGATCCGTTGCACCAATTTTGACGTGAAAGACGGACAAACAAACAAACCCACTTTCACATTTATAATATTAGTATGGATACACACAATCTCTTTTACATTTTATAGTAAAAATATGATTGGCCTGATATTATGCATTACTAAGTAAGAACTTCTGTTTGAATCGTGAAAGCGCGCATATGCGCAAAACGATAATACGCGCTCTAATCGCGCGCGGCAGGAGTGCGCTTCACCACTGGAGCTCCATAGTAGTGGTCGGAGTGGACGTGCCTCGTGCGATCCAAGAGCACCAAGAGAACAAATTAGATTCACGATCCATGATCCCCAATCTTAGATCGTGGTTGGCCAATCCAAGATGGATCGTTTGGTGTGGTTCAGTCTTATGAACCTCGCGTAGAATAGATCCATTGCCCGCTAGCAAGCAACGTCGAAGAACGAAGAACGGCTGTTCAAAATAATCGTTATCATTATACACAATTTAACAAGTAGCTAAATGGGATTTAAAAGAAAATCGAGATCCAAGTGGCCCTTTTGAGTTATGAAGAAGAGAAGAGATGTTTGTTTTTTTTGTCGCCTCTAAGGGATTGCAGACTTCAGTATTTAATTTGACATACATTTTAGCTTGATACCTCCCACGCATACTTGAGAAAAAGTTTCTTGACAGACGGACAGATCTTTGAATGAGGGCTCAACTATGTTCATGCAGCATATGATAACAACATACCATGTTCATACCCTAGCCTGCATATTCGATATTCTTTAAACCCTTTTAGTAGAGAATAGGACTTCAAGAAGAGCGTAATGAAATCTGAGCAACAAACACACATAAACTAAACTAACACAAAAGTCACTACACCGCGCGTACGAAGTCGCGGGCAACAGCTAGTTACAGAATAAATGATTTTTCTTTCTTTCTTTTCTTTCTAAACTTACAAAATGAGTCGGTTTAGATTTGTGAAAAAGACTTCTAAATATTTTCACGTCAGTTCTTCCTGATAAAACTAGTTGTGTTGCTTTTACGGAACCTTCCATCCAACTAAGTAATATTATAAATTCGGTATGTCTCTCATAATGAGAAGGAAGCGCATTGTAAGAGTTTGTGGGCTGTATTGTGAAGCCGTCTCCGCTATCGCCTTCGTAACTCAATAGATATTGTGAACTGGGACACTTGTGTAGGTACTATTTACTACAGTCTACACAAACTACATAACCAGACGCAATTACATGTTGATATTGACTAACTTCGCGTTGGAAACCTAAATGCGCTGCAAGTTTCTCAAATTGATGAAAAGTTTAACAAATAAACGAGCCTGAAATATTTAAAACATTGTTTTACAACTCCAGGAAATTGTATCATTTTCAATATTGTAGGACATTATTATCTTAAAATCATAACTGACATTATAGTACTTTCATTGTACACAGAAATATCAAAATACAACTTACGGGAAACGGGAAACCGCTAAATACTCAAAAAACAAAACAGTATTAGCCGAAACATAATAAAGCAGTTCTCGTATTTATTTAGGCTGATCTCATTATCATTGAGTGAAAAGAGCTGCGGTTCGCCGCGAGACGCACAATACCGCGTCTTTAATTATTTTTATCAATGAGTTAAAAGAGCCCAGCCTCCTCTTTCTATAGGAGTGAATACTCCGCAGGAAATGAGGTACCAACTCCTGTTTTATCGTTTAATCCGAAGATTAATCTTCACGGATACGTGAAACTTTATGCCAGAAGGTCACTTTGTTGTGAATATGAGTTGGAGTAGGCATACCTTTGTCGGATGATAAAAATAACATCGAAAAATTGAAAATGAAGTAGGTATTTAGAAAAAATCGACCCGTCTCACCGATGAGCACGTCTCACGACCGTCAACCACTGAGCTACGGAGTTTGTTAGAGCAGTCGCCCGGATAGCGAAAGATCGTGGGTTCGAGTCCCATCGGAGCTGGTTGTGAGACGGGTAGATTTTTTCTTAATACTTACTTCATTTTCAATAATAAAAATTGCATTGTGAATTGAAAAAAGTAAAAATTTTAAATAAAAATAACATTGCTTAAGGAGCGCAAAGGTTATTAAATGTCCTTTTTAATTATTTTTTTAATCAGTACCTATTTAATTAATTTTTTGCACCAATCATTGCATTATCGTAGGGTTGAATGGTGTGACAACGTATCTATATAAGTTTAAACAGCAGCAATAATGGGATGAATTAGTGTGACAAAGTCTTTATAAACCCCAAATTGACTGATCGTTACCTTGGTTTCGTCATTCAATTACGATGAAAATATTCAATCTAATAAAGTGGCAAACTGTGCCGCCTGACGGTTATTGAGTTTCCAAATATTCAACCACGAAAGCAAATGCTAATCGGAAAACTTGATCGTCGGCCGATGCTAATGCCGAGACGTCATTTACACTCTTCTTGCAACTTTAGCCAAATTCTGAGAAGCCGCAGCTGACACGCTTAACTTTAAAAAAAAATCTTTACATTTTTATTTAAGTATGATTGAATAACTTAAGTACTTAAAAAAAAATTCAACTGATTTTGTATGGGACCGGGACTTTTTTCGGGACCGAGAAATTTTCAAAAACGGAATTTTATAAAATTGAGAATATATCGTAAACGGTGAGTCGTAGCTAAAATCTAACAAAATTTTCAACCCCCCTACGGCATCCCCGGAGATATTTATAAGAAATCTGATGGACATATATTTTTTATTTTTTTTTATTTCAAAACTCAATTTTTTTTTCTTGTCCGACTAGCGCTATGATGTATCCGAACGACAAAGAAAGGTAGGTAGTTTGAGTTGTCTTTACTGCTTATCTTATAGAGGGGGATGAAAAGCAGAGTGTATTACTCGGCCGCAAAATTATTTTCACCTCGGGCGGCGTATATTGAATCCCTCGCTGCGTTCAGGATTCTACTTTAGAATCCCTCGCTGCGCTCGAGATTCTACTCTAGAATCCTTCACTGCACTCTGGATTCAAAATAGCGCCCTCGCCGTAAATATATTATTTTGCTCCCTTGTAATACAATCTACTATTATACCGTCTTGTCATAACAGGTAAAAAATGAATCGTTTTGGACCCTGTTATTAGATAAACAATCATCGCTTTTCGAATCGATGGGATGAAAATGTATTTATTTACTGGTTATACTTATACGTAAGTTTTCTTATCATCAATGAGGATACTATTAATTATTAAAAAAATGTGAGCTCTGAATGGTTTGTTTATCGTTGGGTGTCCACGTGTTTGCATATGCAACTGCACATTAACATACGTGCAATTATAAATACTCATGCACAAAAACTTGTTACAAAATCCGTATTTTGTCTTTTACACTTATTTATCTAAGAGGTAATTTAAGCGTCTAATAAATAGATAGAGTCTGCAGAGGTAAAACTCAGATGTCCACAAGCAGAATATTGACCGGCACGCAAATATCCTTGGACGGTGGCCGGCAAACGCCTAAAAATAGCGGAAAAACGGGTCCCAATGCCTGCGGGTAGGAACTTATTCGTTGCACTGCGGACGTGAAGCCTCAATCGCGGAGTACTTTAAGTGACTACTGGTTTGACTGCGCTTTCAAAATGTGGCATATGCAAACTGCTTACAATTCTTAATCGGGGATGTCGACGTACTTATAGTTCCGAATCGTATCGTTAATACGCGCTGATGAATCAGTGTCGTGATGGGTGGTGAACCATATCGCCCCATTTTACTTTTGAATTATTTTGGTAAAAAGCATAACCTACTTTTATGTATCCCTATATGACAATATTTACTTGTTTTCCAGAGTGACCGTGCCCGGGTACGCAGGCAGCCTGTCGGCCGCGCTGCCTGGTGGCGGTGCTGCTTGGGAGCGGCTGGGAGCGGAGCTGGTGCTGTCAGCGTTGCTCACTGGATCTTACTTCGCTGCTATGGAGCGGCGGTGGACGGGCGCCGCACCCGCGCTGCTGGGCGCTGCCTACTGCGCTGCTAGCCTCGTCGCGGTGAGTTGAGTGGATAATGTAGCTTTGTGGAGGCTAGGTACCGGAGCTATGATGTCGGCCTAGTTAGCAACTCTGACAGGGTCTGTCTGAGTTTGCTAACTGGGGCCATGGGGCTTTCTTCGCGGCCATGGGGCGACACTGCTAAGCTCTGCTTACTGCATGCACTGCTGGCTAGGCTCGTAACGGAAGGCAGTACCTACTATTAGTTATTCTGTGGTAACGGTAAGTAGCTGTAGTCACCGCCACAAACACATTTTGGTATTTTTTTCTGGTTACTTATACTTACACATTTTACCCTATGACTCAACACTTCATGAGTTAGTGGCTTATTCCGTTTAGCCACCCTAAAACAGCCACCCTAAGGAGGATACTCGGAGACGCGTGTCCATCTATCCACCCTGAACGGGGTGGATAATCGGAACTCACATAATATCTTACTTCCTTTTCTCTCCCCCCACTTGTGTACAGTCATTTTATAGAAACACTAGCTGATCCTCGCGGTTTCACCCGCGTGGCACCCGTTCCCGTGGGAATATCGGGATAAAATATAGCCTATGTTCCTCGGGAAGAATGTAGCTTTCTAATGGTCAAAGAATTTTCTAAATGGGTCCAGTAGTTTCGGAGCCTATTCGATGCAAACAAACAAACAATCAATCAAATCTTTCCTCTTTATAATTTTAGTATAGATAGATACACAAACCCGGCCCAAGATAGGGAAATACCTCCTTAGAAATACATGCAGGATGCAAGTTTTATTTAATAGATTAATTTATGGAGTTATTTTCGTAACAAAAGATAATCTACCTAGGTACGTTTATAAATAAATAAATGTCAGGTGGTCGCTCCATTGCATGGTCGCTCCTATAATAGATTTGATATTTTCTGTTTTTGTTTTTGTTACTCCTACAGAATTACTTTCTCATTCATAATTTATTTATAACGACTTTTACTTGATAGCCATTAAAAATCTTATCAAATTAATGCATCCCCGAACAATATACAGTGCTATAACTATAATGAACACTATAATCTAAGTTCACGGCTAGCGGCTCCAATTTAATTGCACCTTTCTAATGAAGACGGAACTATACACCCTGAACACGAGATCGTAGAGATACGAACGAAGCAGGTAGTCCTGCTAGTTATTATACCTGGCCATTGTGGGCCGATCTGAGAGCAGCTGGTGCATTTTTTGTATGTAAACATCTGTCCTGCGAACAAAAGTGAGGATCGCAACGAGAGTGCCCGACAGGATCGCAATGTCTATTGAGATACTTTTGAAATATTGCTCTGTCCTGAGATTTGTGAGATATTTTGTTGTTTGATATAGGTATGTGGAATGTGACTTTATCGGTATGACAAAGGACATTATGTTATGTAATTTCTTACGTTACTGCACATAGGTATTAACTACCACAAGAAGGCACTCAGAAACGATAAAGGTTTGTGTTTACAGGCTGTGTTAGTATCAGAGCAAAATTAATGAAACGCAACGAAATAAGAATTTAAGGATTTAGCAATTCTTCTTATAAGTAGAATGTAAAGTTCTCGTTGTGGTAGAGTTTACAACGAGATTTCCTAAGTAGATTATTTTAAAAAATGCATTTACCATGCAATTCCGAGGAAGGTCCTGCAGTTATAACTATGCAGTAATTTTCAAGCGGGCTACTTGTAGAGGTGGTGGTTATTTTTTATCACATCTTTAGGGTTCCGTACCAAAATGGTAAAAAGGAACCCTGGTGGGACCAGTCTGTCTGTCACAGCTGGATATCTCGAGGACTACTAATGCTATCAACTTGAAATTTGGAATAGTTTTAGATGACGTTTGCCCAACTATTTTGCAAAGAGAGAAAAATCTGAAATTATTTTATGTGATAGAAGTGTATGTCAAAATTACAGGAAAAATAAAACAATGTCTCTAATAAGAGCGTTTACACACTGGGCGCTAGCGTTGGCGTTGGCGTTGCATTTCGTATGCAAATCTGTACAGCGCCTCTAGTGGGCAGTAGCAGAACTACAGATTTTCATACAAAAATGTAACGCTAAGAGCTGGTACACACTGGGCGTTAGCGTTAGCGTTGGCGTTGCATTTTGTATGCAAATCTGTACAGCGCCTCTAGCGGGCAGTAGCATAACTACAGATTCTCATACAAAATATCTCGCGTACGCTCACCAAACGCTCGCCGAGCGCCCAGTGTGTACAGGGGGTAACGCTCGCCGAGCGCCCAGTGTGTACCTACGTAGTAAATAGTAAACGTTTTCACATTGTTGATCGAACACTTTTCTGAAAAATCATCAACAAACATTACATTAGTTCCGCTATCGGTCAAGAGATGGCGCTGACCTAAAACTACATCGCAAATTCTCTGAAGAATATTCCTCGCCGATGAACACATTTATTTTTCACGTTTTATTTAGGTATTTATATAATTATGACGATGGTACGGAACCCTCGGTGCGCGAGTCTCTTGACCGGTTTTTTTCCTATAGGTATACCTACAACATTAGTTTGATCAGATAAAATATCGTACAGATCCAAGCGGGTAGTAGATAGATCTAGTGGCTCTAGCTCCAGACATATTTGGTATGCAGCAGAATATTGAAATCGAATAGGTACCTCTTGTGTGTTATCGACAAATTGCGTACAATAGGCCGAGAGCAGGTAGCAGTCGCAGCATTGTGGAGTAATTGCGCGACCGTGCGACGGCGACAGGCGGGTTTTGTCTGCAGCCAGTGCCAGTCCAAGCCCGATGCGAATGCGGCCGATTCCGGCTCAATGGGGATTGTGGATGCGCTTTGTGATGCATAGTTCGATAGTTGAAAAGTAATTTGTTACGCCGTGGGTGGAATTGGCGCAAGTTTTGATATAACTAAAACGTTCTTTGGAAAGATAGCACACTTAAGTAAGTACTTAGGTAGGAATATCGTTATGTCTTACGATATAAATGATTTGGCGTAGCTCATCACTGATTGAGGTAAAAATATGAAGTTGTGTCTATTCCCATTTCAAGTTCACACTTTTTATCGAGATGCATACTTTCTAACCCTGGGCGACGGGTTAGGCGAAAGTGGCGCCGAGGTGAATTTTATTTAATATTGTAATTCTAATACACTAACATGGAATTATCAGGGTCCATACGATAGTCTAGTATTTTTAGACGGTACCTATCATTACATTCTCTCGTAGTCACTGCTAGAAGTAGATAGCAAGACTCCTAAAAGTGGCCGTTTTTGACATATTTGCTATCTACTTCTGCGAATGACTATGAGAATGTAGCGATACCTTCTAAAAATACTAGACTATGGGCCTTAAAAAATCCATGTAAAGTTTTAATAAAACCCTTTTGTATTAGCAAATTATTAAATAAAAATCTCTGACGGCGCCACTTTCGCCTAACCTATGGCCTTATCCTTCAAGTCCGGGAAAATGAGACACAATAGATTTTCTATTGTTGTGTGGCTCTATTCGGCCGGGCGGGCGTCAAAGCGCTACAAAAACTGCTCTTATTTCGACTTTACTATTTTAATAATAATAATGATTGTTCCAGATGCCATCCCTGAACCCGGCACGTGCCCTCGGGCCGGCATTCGTGCTGTCCCGGTGGGAGGGCCACTGGGTGAGCTGGGTGGGCGCGCTGGGCGGCGGCGTGTGCAGCGCGCTGCTGCACGAGTGGGGCGCGCGCCGCCCGCCCGCGCCCTCGCGCGCCTCCTCGCCCAGGGACCTCGACGAGCTGGACAAGCCCTTCCACTACCGCCATGCTCCTACATACTGCGCCGCCGCAGCGCCACGACCAGATACTTCGGAACCGCTGTACTCTGGGACTAAGTCGCTGTACTGCCGCTCACCTCCGCCTGCAAGGCATACGCTTCATAGGTAAGTCCATGTGGAACCGTCTCCTGCACGTTGCTCGCTGCTCAAGCACTGTGAATGGACACCCACTTCAGAACCCCTCTACTCGGGCACCAAGTTGCTGTAGGTAGGTACCCTTCCACTACCGCCTTGTTCCTTCATACTGCGCCGCCGCAGCGCCACGACCAGATACTTCGGAACCCCTGTACTCGGGAACTAAGTCGCTGTACTGCCGCTCACCTCCGCCTGCAAGGCATACGCTTCATAGGTAAGTCCATGTGGAACCGTCTCCTGCACGTTGCTCGCCTTGGGCTACTACCATCCATCCTCATACGTATGTACTGCGCTACTCAAGCACTGTGAATATAGACACCTACTTCAGAACCCCTCTACTCGGGCACCAAGTTGCTTACTGCAGCTCGCTTGAACTGATCTATGAAGATTTGAAGATCAGTTTATACTTATGTGCTTACTCTTGTTTTGCATGTTTTTATCGCGCCGCGGAAAAGGAATTTTAGACTGAACTATAGTGTTGGCTTGGCACTCTTGCTACAACCTAGGTATTTTAATCCCCATTTATCAGCATGAAATACTATTACCGGATTAAATACCTAGGTATCTGTACTTTTAAGTAGGTAGGTAAAAGAATTAAAGATCCAATTTAGCGAATAAAAAAATAAATTAAACAAAACTTAATACTTATACCTTTTTTTATATTTTTCATATATTTGAAACAGTGTAGACAAATCTATAACTTTGTGCATGTTTGTAACACCTCTATTGTCATCATAGTAGGTAGTTTACGAATAGTCGAATAACAAAGCCCTGCAACTCCAGGTCGCAGTCTGTGTACAGCAAGGGCAGCTCTGCGGCGGGCGCGGGCTCGCTGGTGGCGGCGCAGTCGCTGCTGCTGCGGCCGCACGCCATCGCGCACGGCACACACGGCACACACGGCACACACGGCACGCTCGGCACGCTCGGCACACACGCCGCGCACGGCACGCACCCCGCCCACGCCGTGCACAACGCACACACCGCGCACACCGTGCATAACGCACATAATCAGAACGCGCATAATGCACAAAGGGAGCCTACTTATGGAACCACACCCAATGGTATCCGGCCTGGACCTACTGGTAAGTGTTTATACTTAGATATTTTTTTTATGACTGAGATGAATTTGTGTTGTGTAATTTAGTCATTTTATATCCTAGCTGCTGGGATCTGTCCAATTTAATTCGCTAGGTTCTGCTTTATCGCTTTAAAATGGACGAACTTTTATTTTTCACTACTTATCTCTTCATTTTAACAAACCTAAGTATTTACGTATCTAAGTAATGGGATTCCAAGTGAGGGAAAGAGTAGCGGAGCAGCGCTGTATTTCCGTATATATTTGGCAGTAGAGTAACTCAGACTGCCTCAGAATCTCAAATACCTTCGCTCCTTTCCTTCACGGTAGAGATACCACTGAAACGTAGTAGGGAACCTCTAAAAGAAGATGTCGATAAGGCAGTGACAGACATTATATACCCACCCATAATGCAGTCTTCGCTTAATAGGCCAGCCGGCCTAGCATGAGCGGCTTATAACGCGCGATATGATATGGTATGGCATGCCGTCTTGCTTACACCTTAGTGGGGTAAGCAAGACAACTTGACGTACCATATCATATCGCGCGTTATAAGCCGCTCATGCTAGGCCGGCAGACATCTAAAACATTCTAGCTCGCAAAAAATCGCCAGGGGTTGATATTTTGGGATGTTGTAGGATAGATATCAATAGTGTAAAACCAAATTTGCAACCTGTGCTAGCTTGGATTCTGGTGGAATTTATTCATGTGGTTTTAACCCTGCAGGTGCAGCGGTGTCAGAGCGTCGCGAGTCCGTGTACAGCGCGAGCGGGTCGTCGGGCGCGCGGCGCGGCACGCTGCCGTCCGAGGACAGCGCGTACGGCAGCGCCTACCGCGGGTACCGGCCGCACCACCACCCGCACACGCCGCCCGACCACTACTAGCGACGCGCCTCGCAGCACAACATTGCGCTGCTATTCGACGTCTAAGTGTACCCTTAAGTGCCCGCGCTCGCTCGGCTACCTACCTGAGGGCCTACTCTGAAACAAAAACCCGAAACTTCGGTATACCCCTCCCTCTCTCTACTCGGGGCGGGGCTAACCGAAGTTTCGGATTTACGTTTCAGAGTACGGTACGGTCCCTGCGTCTAGCCCTGTCGATGTGAACGGTCCGTGTCTAGTTTGTGCTCTCCCCTGAATACTTTAGGAAGGGGCAGTGGAAGCATCGAAATGATTAGGAGTTCCCATGTGCCAAAGTGAAACTTTACCTTTATGCTGATAGTCTGACGCTACGCTGTTCTAAAAAACGAGTGCAATTAAAAGCGGTATTAAACTTCAAATAACAAGAAAAACTGCGACGTGATAAACCTGTTCCCTTTGCGTTGCTCGCTACGCTCGCTCTTCTCCCAAATTCGGTGTGCCCACAAAGGTGACAATTCCAGAAAAGTTTCAAAATTTTACATCTGTAGCTTTAATTTTAAAAAAGACTCGATAAACGATTTGCTGAAGATAGTATACATATAACAAAAATAGGTAGGGTACCATTTAATAAAAAATCTTGACTTTAAATTTAGGTAGGTACATGTAAGCGTTTTAGGTAAGTATACTAATTTCAAATGTTGTTATTAATAAACTTTCATTCATATATATTTCAATGAATGCTCAAAATAACAACATTTATCTACTCTACTAAAGTACCTTACTCTAACCGTATCATCATTATAAATATTACTATGTAATTAATAAAAAGTAATTACTCTTTCGCATTTAAAAGATTGAAAAGACAAAATTATTATACATATTATGGCGTATTTTATCTTTAAGATCTCTACAATAAAAGACTGTAAATATAGAATTCAATGTAATCATTTGATTATTTTTAAGCGATAATTTAATGGCGTTTTAATTATCTTTTAACATTATAAACTTTTTGTAAGTGGACCAAATAAAATAGTAGCCAAAATATAACGAAACAGAAATTATTGTACCTGTTTGTTGATTGTACTTCGCGTAGTGGCGTTGCACTAGATTTAAGACTAAACTTAGTGCCATAATTAAGGTATCCTAGAACTTCAACAGTATTTTATTACTTAAGTAGCAGTATCATTTTGTATCGTTGTTTATCGTTGATTTCTATTTTATTTTATTTTTTTGTAAACTCGTTGAATAAATATTTTGATTGTATTTCTCAATAAATAGGAAAAAGAAGTTCTATGGTAACCGCATTAATAAATATAAGACTTCCAATTTAAGTATTTTAAATGTAGGTATGTGAATGTAAATTATTAAATTGAAAAACTACTTTTTACTGCAAATACTTATTATTAAATATTGTTATGAATGTTATTCCAACATACCGTAAAGAAAAGAATTCTTCATTACAAATTAATTATGAATCTGCGAATAATTACTAAAATAAATTAAGACGAAAATGCAGTCAAAGTAAGCGGATTTATAATTCTTGATATTGCCAAATATTCATTATCATCGATATCATAGATTATAATAAACAATAATAAAACACCTTTTTTGGAATAACATAGTAAGCACATAATCTACTCGACCATAGATGGCGCTGACTTTGTTATAACTTCAAAATCCAAAATTTATAATCTAGGTAGCTACTTGACAAGGATGTTTTGTATTATAAAAGTCTTCGATCAACAGTAACACATAAAAATATAGAAATTCGATAAAATCATACAAAATGGAAAATAAAGTATTTAGAAAAAATCGACCCGACTCACAACCAGCTCCGATGGGACCATCTTTACTTTATTTTCCATTTTTCTATGATAAAAATTGCATTGTGAATGCATAAAAGTATAAATTTAAATAAAATCATACAAGCAAAAAGGTGTTCAAATCATGCTATGTTTGAAGATTGAATAGATTAATTAAACTATGGAAAGGACAAACAGCTTATTGTGTTATGTACCCGAATAGAATCCCCTGCGGAATACATGGGTCATAGAAAACTCTGAAATAATGTAACATACTATAAAAAAATAAAAATACAAATGTTCAAACATTGATTACGTTGTTTTAATATTATGTTTACCCGTACTTGCGTTTATATTTGATATAGAGTGGAAGAACACTTGTATTTCAAGTAAAGCTCAATCATATACCATCTATGCCGTAACTCCACTACTGAAGAACCCATAATATCATAATTTTATCAAACAATAGGACAGTTGATATCGTATCGCCATTTGCTAGTTTTTTGGGAAGCTTCAGCTTGCTTGAAGGTTTTTATCGAGTTTTTGTAGGAATTTTGAACCAACACAGCTAGAATTTGTTTATGTACTCTACACGAGAAAAGAATTAGGAGTTCACGCTTCTTTTAAAATAGACAGGAACTATTTTAATAACAAGTAAAATACAAACGTATTTAATAAAGTTTTATTTCAAACAAACATTTCCACTATTGCTAGCAGTTGTATGAATTAAAAGTAAAAGCATGGCTCATTGACTTTACACGTACACAATGTCACTGAAATAAATTATTCACTAATTTTGCTTAATAATTACAATTATGCAGATCTGCGTATAAATTCATATTAAATAGCTATTTTACATCAAGTCTTATAACACGTCTCAAACGCGCCCCTGATTCCAGCTCAAATACTGTAAATCTAGACTTAAATGATAATAATTACAAATAAATTTAATACTTAAGCAATCGTAACGATCTCCCATATGGTATAAAACGTGTGTACGATTCGCCTAGTATTTTATGAGTTCGAAAATGTGCGTAAGTTATGTATCAGAGAACAGTTAGGTACATTTCTTAATATTATTTTATTCGTTATAAAAATCGTAATTTACTAAGTAACTGCGAAAGATGAAAATGTGAACTCCGAAAGGAAGCAGGCATCACTTCCGTACCGTCTCATCACAATACCTTGATACAATCCAAAATATTTTGGTTTTAAAAAACTACAGAAAAAATACTATGATTTAAGGAATTCTAGCTGAAAGAATGGCTGAAAGTGTCCATTTCTAACAGTTTAATTAGTATGAGGCCAAGATAAAAACATATTATAAAATACTACTCGATTCTAATTTGCTTGGAAACAAAAGGTGGAAATATGTTAGGTTTTCTTCAATACATCGAAATATGAGATCGTCTGAACGAAAAATAATATGGAATTTTTCACATGTCACTCAACTCATTGGGAAGACGTTAACTTATACTATATACACAAGAAGCAGGCACTACAACCCATGCCTCTAACCACCCTCGACCTATCTAGCCCTCTTATCTTCTTGCCACATCATACTACATTATCCTAAACACGCAAAATGTATCATGTCGAACATATAAAACATTTTTAACACCTCAGTCACAACATTAGCAAATAAAAAACCATTTCAATGAAACGCAAATGGGGAGAAATAAAATATTGGTAGGATTCTATCTACCAGCCTTTGCTTCTAAGCCCTACCGCCATACAAAATATTGATGGCATTTCGAGCATCGCTTATTTAAAATATACTGTGGGTTTAACCACTGTTGTGTTGCAATCTACAAAAGAGGGTACAAAATCATGTCAAAATATTTATGTTTAAACTATTTTTACATTGAGGTGTAAGGTGAAATAGTTGGTACATAACATGTACCGCCAATTACAAAAGTAAATAATTGGTGAATTCTCTAAATGACGACATAAATAAGATCATATCTCCGATATTATGCAGTCACACAATATGTATTAAATAAGTATATAATATTATTTTTAAATATATGTATAAACTCTGTTATTCTTTGGCGACACTCTGTAGTTGCCTTTGAGACATATTGGTTGATAATTTAGAATTAAAAGAATTTATTATTTACAATTTTATAAAACATAAAACAATAATTTCACTTTTTGATAAAATTGACCATTCCTTTGCCGTCGGCAATGGCATTATTATAAGCATTACCCAAACAGGGTGAGTCTTGCTTTTATACCTTGCTCCCGAATTTACAAAAAAGACATCTAAAATTGTATGCACTGGATTTACACGAAGTACCAGCATTAAGGTACAAAAATGTATAAATTATAGTAGAGATTACTTTGGATCTATTTATGCTCTGCGTGTTGATATGCCGCCATCCATTACAAATTAACAATACATAGGCGAGAGATAATAGTCTTACATATTTCCAAAGTCGATGTGAAAATGCTTATAAATATTCGCTGCTTTATAAATTATAACGCACAATAATTTGTAGTTGATTGATAGTTCAGATCAAATTTTATTACATTTAACTTATAAACGCCATACATTTTTATATAAAGTATATAAATAAGATTTAATCCAAATTGTTTTTAAATGTAAAAGCATGACATTTCAAGCAACAACTTAATTTGCCATTTCATTACACAATATTATTTTCATGGATCATATTTTTTATGCCTGGGTAAGGGTGATATTCCATTTATCAAAGATCTTTGTCCAAGAAATTGGACGTCGAATGTATGAAATTGGACGTCAAAGTCGTCCAATATGCATCCAATTTCTTGGATCAAATGCATATTGGACAAAGATCTTTGTTTAATGGAATACCACCCTTACTCACTAATAATTATAAAATGTTGATTATAGTTTCTTCTCAGCACTTTAAGCACCTCATTTAATTCTTCATATTATCGTTTAATCAGTGTATATTGTATGAGTTTAATATAATGCGCAACAGAAACGTAGACTTCTATTACAGAATAAGTAAGCTGCCAATCTGGTAAATAGTGAGGACAGAAATTAAACTTAGGAGTTTTATAAAATGGCAGTGTTGCTTCGTGCACTGGAATTAGAATCGTCATTACGCGATTGCTAAATAGTTTACCAACATTCAATCTTATAATCGTAAATATTAAAACATTATTAAAACTAACTTCAATAATTAATAAATTACAGGATAAGTCTATTTCGCTTTTCCGCGCTGTAGGATCAAAGAGAGACACAATAAAAATAATAACTGAAACATACATTATACAATAAACGCTGTAGGATCAAAGAGAGACACAATAAAAATAATAACTGAAACATACATTATACAATAAACGCTGTAGGATCAAAGAGAGACACAATAAAAATAATAACTGAAACATTCGTAATACAATAAAATATACGACATCAACTAGTCTTGAAATAATGCCAGACTTTATTGCTCCCGCTTCAGACCACAACACGTGTAACTCTCACACACAAAGTGCAATAATCAGCAATGCACTATTTTTATTCAATACAGTTCCTCACAAAAAGATGTTTTTAACTGACCAACATTTAAGATAGGCTAAGCTAAAATTAATTGCAATACCAATGCCTAACAGCAGGATAGTTGACCAGCGGTTTAAATTCTATTACGAGTATAATTTATCAATAAAGTGTACTACAATCACCTATTTAAAATAGTTTTATGCAAAAATGGGCTGAGAAAGGTGACATCATAATTGCTCGCATAATAAAGAGACGAAATAAACCTTCGCTGCAATCCTTTTTCTGCATGAATCAAGATTCCATGAGACAACTACCCTCCTGTTTTTGATGAAACACTTTGAAATTTTTGAAAATAACAATTTGCAATCGCGATGGAAGCGCGGTTTCCTTACATTTTGCCACAAGCCTTAGCCTAACATTACGTTGCGTTCGTAACAATATAAGTCGTACGGTCGATACCTGTGTGATGAGGAGTATTGCTGGCGGTTGGTGCGTGGGGGGGGGGGAGGTGCTCAGCAGACGCAGCCGCTCTCGTTGCCGTCCTGCTCGCCGCCCATCGGAGACTGCGTCTGAAGGTCCACGGCTGCATCATTGAGTTAAGGTACCGACTATGCATACGAACGAGGCTCCATACAATCCATGGAATTGAGAGCTACGCTCATTGCGTTTCCAAGGCACACGCATTGCTAAATACAGAAATGAACTACGCCAGCGAATATGTTGAACAAGCTGATGGATCCAACGAGCCAACGAGCGTTGCTGTTTTCTTGTCAAAATAGTACAAAAAACTCGAGTTTCATCGAAATCGGCCCACAAACAATATAGTTAGCCGCCATCTTGGATTTTTAATATGCGTTCATCACCATCATTTCAGCCTTACGACGCCCACTGCTGGGCATAGGCCTCCTTATGCGTTGCGTTCAGCCATACACACGCACAGAAGAAATATATATTTAAAGATTGCCTAGTATGCCGAGCGAGAAAATTTCCATTGTTCTAACGAGTCACACTCGAAAGAGTTACACTGTTTCTGGGAACAAAAATAATATTTTGTCATCCATCATCCACGACAGAACATGTTGCCGTCTCGCTTATCTTACTGATATGGGAATATAGATCCGTTTGATGAGGGTCGATTAAATTTTTTCGTGTTGCGCTTGCTGGCTGGCTTTATCACAAAAGTTAGGAAAAACAAGTTCTAATAGAAAGGGATGCAACAATATAAAACCGAGTTAGTGTTTTAATTTTTATTCCAAATGATATCAGCGTGATATTTACAAATTATAATAACGTCGCAATAAAAAAACATAAGTTAAAACATTATCATATTATCAGTTTAAAATTGCATGTAAAGGCACCAATAAAATTACACCGTTTTACGACACATGCTCAAACTTGGAAATCATGTCTTATTTCTTAAAACATAGCGATCAAAGTGGCCTGAAACCAAGACCACCGATGGCGACCTATATATGCTATTCATAATACAAAACTGCTAAGTATATAAGAAATGCCACTACTACTGTGTAAAAAAGTTATTGTACAAAGTGAAAAATCGATCACAAACAATCTTAGAATACAAGCTGCTTTGTCATCCCAGAAGCGAAAACCTCATATCATGGAATAAAACTTTTAATTAACCTTAAATTTTATAAAAAAATAATTTATTTAAATAAGCATTACTTTATTAATAATTTCTCGAATATCAACTACAATGTCAGTAAAAATCATAAATAAATTGCTTTTATACATAATCGGACACCGTTTTGTTGTGTACAAAGCTAATAGGAATGATTATTTTTTGTAAATATGTGTTGAATGCTTTTATAACACTATAGTAAAGATTGCTTCAAATATAAACAAACTATAAGTTGGAACTGCAGTCGAGTCGTTACGTCAGTTATTTAAATATGGATATGCCATTAAAGCGTGAACAGACAACAAATCCAATGCGTAAACTTGGCTAGTGCTATATATTCAGGTCGGGGTTGACTCTGGACATTATGGCATAGGTATTAACTGCATAGGCAAAGTGCCTTTTGTTCTCAAAATTGAAATACTATAAGTACCGAATTTAATACTAACAAGTATTCTTTAAAGTTAAACTGTGTAAAATCGGACTCTGCACTAATTGTCTATCTGAAATTGCATATAAAACGCATTCAAGCACTATTTGAAACTAAATCCAGATATGGGCATGCACACGTATACCAGCGCTAAGCGCAGGTATTCAGTGTGCCCCGTCCTTAACTACATATTATTTTATAACTTATATCGTAAGCAGTGAAGAGATCTCACTAACAATTCTGTAACATAAGTAACGATTATAAAATTCATTCTTAAGCCCTAAAGTAAATAAATAATACTAATGTACAAAGACCTCGGAGCGGCTCTGGGGACAAGATATCAACGCAGATATTATCAGTAATTTTATTAATAACAAGCAACAAGTAGAAGTAAATTGAAATATATCATTTCGTTATGTTGTAAAGTATATCTGCGCTGATTTAGGCTTTGAAACAGTAGAGGATAAGGGCAATCTAACTTTATATAACCACTAATGAATGGAATTGTAATTACAACTTAAATAACATTTACAAACAATAAAAAATTTGATATTTTGTTGTCTAAGCTAAAAAAGATAGAGATATGTATTTGAAAATATCTACAGCTACTGTTTACAAGCTATGTCCCACATTAATATCATAAAATGCACCGCGGTTGCTTGCTATTTTCAACTCGGAGCTCTCAGTACTCGCGCTGCACTCGTCACAGCCCATACGATTACAGATGTTTTATCTCACGAGCGCGGGTGAGTCACGATTGTGTGTAAATGTACATGCAAACTGTCTTTTCCTGCGTAAGCTCGGGAGCGCTCAGTTTTGGCCGAGTCGCCGGCCGACGCACACAGGAGCGCGTGTCTATACGCATTACAACTACAAGAATGGCTCACCCCCGCTCGTGAGATAAAACAATTGTACTACATTGTTCATTCCTATCGGACCTTTTGCAATAGTATTATCATTTGTCATAAGAAAAAACGTACACTGTGACAGGACATATATAAAACATACATACAGTATGCCAATATCTGAAAAACTCAATGTTTTATCTATAAAGACCTGTCTTCACATAAATGACAATAAGAAATGACACTATTAAGATGTTATAAATTATACAAAATTAATATTATGGCCGTTACAATTGGCAAAGTAATAAGTATTACTTATATGAAAAAAAAAACTGAGCACTTCATTTGAAACTATATTCCAGCGGTTCAAACTAAGTTTAAGATTAAAATACCTGGTGATTTGAGTTCATCCCCAAAATTACCTGATCACGGCAGAAAGCATCTTGCGAAGTTCAGTCTTTGAAAAAGTACATAAACCTCGATTCGATATATTATATATATTACAAGTCTGAAATTGGGGTCTAACACAACTGGAACGCAATTGCATTGGACAATTCTTGTTAAATCAAAAGTCAGGACTTTGTTGCAAGGCGGTAAGGCTCACAGATCTAATGCTTGACATTAACTTATTGCAAATTAGTTCCAGAATATCTGTCCCTATAAGCGTGTTGTAATCGTGGTTTTGTGTAGACACGCTCTGTGACTATTGATCTATAAAATGTGACTTCACTCCACGGCGTAATCGATGCTCAAGCCGAGGGAACTATTGCCGAATTGCTTTCAAACTTAGTGTAAACTAATCAGAACTACATGGATTTACTCTAATATCACTATAGAGATACACAAAAGCAGATTAGCACAAGACTGACATCTCGGACGCTCGCGATGTGGCACTGTACTAAACAGAGGACGGTCGTTCAAAAAGACATAGTTTAATTGAAGATTCATACATAGATATATCGCGTACTCCGACAGCGTTCGGCTCGATCGAGAACGATCCCGCACAAAACACCGGGACGACAATAAATTAAGGTGATTTATCGTCGACTACGGTTTTTCACAAGTTCTTTTTAACTAAAATAGCAACGAAAGACCAATACGAGTCCGTACGACCAGTCACGACATCAGCCGAGTTGACACTCTTTCGCAACTTATGAATCAAACGAGAAACCGCAAGGAGACCTCAGCATAACCCAAAACGGCTAGTCTAGAATCAGTCAATCAGAAGAAACATTCCAAAACGTCCTGAAATGCTTTAAGATATCCCATATTAATTTCAAGCACCTCGTATTCAAGCGGTAGAGAACCACTCGGGGAGGGCTCGGTTTCTGAAACATAGAGTTCCATAGAGTTCAGGTCGACAAACGGAACTTCCAGTCAGGTGATGTTGCAGGGTTCAGAAGCCGAGTTCGGCCTCGGCCCTACGCTATCGAGTAGGGTCGTACAGTGGGCGGGCGCAGTCGGGTCGCTCGCCGAGTGGGGGCAGGGGTGGGGGGTGGACGTATATTAGCAGGCGCAGCCGGCGTCGGGCTCCTTGTTGTCGCCGGGCGCCTGCCGCAGGATCACTTCGTGCACTGCGCCGCATTAAGGAAACGAATGCGACTCCACTGAGGGGGGACACGTCCGATACTTTCGTCTTCTTCGCGAATACTAGGAGGCGAGAGGCTTTGTGTTACTAGATATTAATGTACGTACGCGAGTACGTCGTGCTCGGTCGACAGCGACGTGACCCGATTCGGATTGTCAATATTTTTGAAACGATTCCGAATAACAAGAGATTCCGGCTCGAATCCTATTAGAGAAAATTTACGGTTTCGGAAAGCCAGGCCCGCATTTGACCGGGTCCATCGTGCGTATCTTCGATCTGGATTATCGAATTCTCCAGCGATGATTGGCTTTATTTTATATCCAAATCAAAAATTTTAACTAAAACAGAAAAGGATTTGGAACTGTAACTCGAGACAAAAATATAAATAAAGACGTCAGCGAAAGTATTAGACGTGTGACCCATAAAAGAATATTTAGCTTAAATAATACCAAAAAAGCCACATACACTAAAACTAGATAATAAAGCTCTTTAGATGGGAATGTTGTGTTAAAGCAATGTCACCCAAAACCAACACTACAAATACATACAATTTTGTGTATTATTAAAGTTATGGAAATAAAAAACAAACTGTTTAATGATTGCAACAAATATTATCATTCAAAAATTATATTAATGTTGTATCAATAGTATTAATACACAAAATATCGTCGTTAAAATAACTACGACGGAAGCAAACGCAACGCAGCAGATATCACATTTTTGTAGAAACTGAATGCTGGAAACCTTTTTATGAGACAACTAATGCAATATTGTCTTTTACAATACTTCAGGCTACATGACGCCAAAATATCGTATAGGAAAACATGCATTTGAATGACCTGTCAAACCACAGACATTCTGCGTACTGACACGTAGAGTCCGCACCACATAACTTGGCAAATGAAGGAGAGCGCTGATCGTCGTTATCGGTCGGAACAACAATCCTTATACCCATGTCATAATTTTAGTTCCAGATCTTGACACGCGCCAAGTTATGTGGCGCGTACTCTAGTTCCGTCGTGTAGGTTCCGTGGCAGGATTTCCGCGTTATGTTGCGCTAAGTACTGTAGGTACAGGCAATAACCACAGAAGAAGAATAAAAATTTATTCGCTAGATCCTGATAATTTTGCCAGCTGTAATACTTTACTTGAAAAGTATATACTTTGTACAATCTAGCACGGTTCCTATGACAGCACATTCGTGGAAAGCAAAAAGTTCTTTATGCTTTTGGAATAAAACTTAAGAAAAACAGCATTAGACATTTTTTTATGTAGCTTATGCCAGAAAATGAGACCCTATTCCTTGTGTAGAAGCAACATTATGCTTTGCACGAAAATGAGCTGACGTAGGAATAGGACCCATGCTACATCGTAGAGTCAGTGTCAGATAACTCTGCGCACGGATGGTGAGTATTTCTCGCTAGTTACAGTACATTTTTTGGTCTAAGATGACCGTAAATGATTAGTTTTCGATTTCGACCGCGCGCAGACTTATCTGGCGTGCACTCTACTAAGTATAACTTAGGTATTTGTCAAGTAGGATGTATCTGCTGCGCTGCAGTAGCAATCGGCCGAGCAAGCGCAACATGAGTAAGGTAACGTTACTTACTACACACACCGCCACCGCCGCCGACCCCCACGGCGGACGACTACGTTACATTATAGTATTGAACTTGTTTAAACAAGTCTGGTATAAGACTTATAAATCAAGCTAATTTGAACCTTAAAACTTACGACGTAAGGCATTCATACAAACTTGCAAATCAATCAGCCCCTACTCTTGAATGAAAATACATTGGGATTGGATTGAGTTTATGTCAAATGCGAGGCGATAAGGATTTAGGCCCGAACTCTACAGGGTTATTTTGAAACCACTGGCCAAATTTTTAAGTTCGACTCAGAATCGGTAAGTGAACAACTTACTCCTAGAAACATGGGTCGAAATATGACAATTCTTTTTGTTACTTTTCATACAAATCATACTGATCACGTGATCGATTTAGTATGGAAAGTCCAAAAACTTCTGTCATATTTCAACCCATGTTTCTAGGAGAAAGTTTTTCACTTACCGATTATGAGTTGAACTTAAACATTTGGCCAGTGGTTTCAAAATAACCCTGTATTCAACACTCAAGTGGAGATCTCTTTTCAAGTACAATTAGAAAGGGATGCAAATACATGCAGCAAATACATTCATCCCTTGCTAACTATACTTGAGAAGAGATCTCCACTTGAGTGTCGTTCTATAATACGGGCCTTAATGTTTGGCATTTACTCAATAATTGGAGTTTGTGTGTTTGTTGCAAGAGTAAGAGGGCAGATCTTTGAACTGCCGAGTGATTTTGTAACTTGCAACCGTTGATTCTCAATTGCTTGCTTTCATGTTACTATGATAGTTAACTGAAAATGAATGATTGCATCAGCCGATTCTAGAGAAAATTAGGTAGTAGAGATCTAACATACAATGTAACGTAGTCAATTCCGCACATTAGGGCGTAGCCAAATGACGTTAAACATAGCTGTTAATCCCACGAACACTTGAACCACCGGGCAATCTCCAAACGAACGAACTAGCGATGTAGAGCGTGTTAATAAAACATGTGACGAAAACGGACACGATCGTACAAAACAATTACCAATGTCGAATATTTAAATATTTGGTTTAGTAAACAATCTTCATACTTCTAGAATATTGCTAATTTATTTTTTGATAAACACCCAATACCTTTTAGTTATTTTGCAATGCAATATAATTAACCTTTAACTTTTGACTGTCATAAAATCCATTATAAGTTGGATTAGGATTTATTTATTGCCGAATCGAAATAACAATGATTTTGCAAGTCAATATGCAATCGACAATGGTAAGGACGAATAATGTGTTAATATCTTGTGCGTGTTTTGATCATTATGCGTAAACAAATATGTGTTACTGCGTGTGTTAATATGTTGCGGATTAATTCAAGCAAAATGCAACGAAACATTTGTGTTAAATTTTGTGGTGAAATGATTTGAATAAAATATACTTATGTGTGTTTAAATTACGAACATTTAAGTAATAATGTGTCGTTCAGATAATAACTCAATACCAACATTGTTTAAAGCAATGAGGATGTGAGTGTTAACATTTATGGTAGTAACATTTGTAACAAAATGGCGATTAGTACGGTCATACAATGCGAGTGTTTAGATGGTCATGCATGATAATGTTGCCAGTAAAAAAAAACTGTTTGAACACAGTAGAAATAATTGATTCAAAACTTTTTCGAACAGTCTTTTAAATGTTACAGTTAAATAAATAGATAAATTCTTCACCCCCCGGCATCATAATAATCTGACCATCCAGTACTGCCATCTAGCGGTAAGTGTAGTGATACAGGACGTTCCAATGGCTGTTATGTATAAAAGGATACTGTCTTCAGGGGGCTTGCTCTCGGCCGAGTCCATGCCGGGCAGCGCGGCCGCCACCCGCCGGAACAACTGGAAGACATAGCAAAACAGATATTATACAGCTATGAACTATGTAAAATCATGAAGTAAATTCATAGGGGCTATTATGCCAGCGCCAGACATAGACAAATATTTGAACAAAGACTTTGAAGACTTTGCCTTCTAACATTGCAAAGTACTGTAGTTTTTTATCAAAGGTTTGAACAAATACTCAAATACCCGTGCTACACATGTGTCCAAACATTTGTTGAAATATTTTTTCAAATGTTAGCGCCGGCTTTATAATAAGCCTTTACCGAACCACTGATAAGCGAACCACTGATTTAAATTATTTTAATCTTTCAATTTATGAATATGACTGACGTTGTTACATTGTTACTAGCTTGGAAGCAGACCCCTATGTTTATGATGTTGAGAGTTCCTTGGTTTAATAAGCCTTAGTCCGTGAGAGATCTGTCTTAGGCTCAACTCATATTGACGCAGAGTCGAAGCCTCAATCTGGAATTCCTCATAGCAAATTCATCCTTATCTCCATAACGTAATGCACATATTTCTTCTGAAAAAAAAACACACTGCGAATGCGCTCAGTTCAAATATGTACAATACATTGTGGAGATTTGGATGAATTTGTTACGTGAAACCTCACGACATGTGAGATTGAACGCTTCGACTGTGCGCCAGTGTGAGTTGAGCCTAAAAAGGCTCAACTCCTAATAAGCCACAAAATTGGTGATCACTTTAGAACTACATTAAACACTCAAAGAGATCTGTCTTCGATGAGCAATTACTGACCTGTTTGACCACCAGTCTCTATGGACGTCACGTTGTGCTACTTGGCCTTGGAGCCACAGTCCACAGTTCCTGGGCGCAATATCCTATTTCTTTTTACCCTGGTAATGACATCAGAGTAGCATTGTCGTTCTAATAGGCCAGTGTCTGTGGGCCACTGACCCGGGGGGCTACCGCCTAAGCACCGTCGGCTTGATTACGATTACGACGCATCGTGCCATCCTTGCCATGTCGTAACACATTTGGTATGGCAGGAAAAGGATGGCACGATGCGTCTTATCGGCTTCAAACCGACGGTGCTTAGGCGGTAGGGGGGCTGTTTGTCGTTATAGCCGGCCTTAGCGCTGGTCTCTACAGTGGGACAACTACGCGGTGTCACGGTTGCGGCGCTAGAGAGGGCAGTGCAGAGCACACCCTACATTATACAGGGTATACACCCTGCCTGGGGCCGTACCGGGCGGCGAAAATGCTCCTAATTTCGGAAATCTGCCGGGCTTCAAATTAAAACAGATAAATCGAGCCCCAATCAGCCCCAGCCAGCCTTGTAGCTGTCGCCAGGATTGAACGGTCCCATCCGTATGGTCCGGCCGTCGGATCGTAGGGGACCATACCACAACGATCCCCCGATTACGAAGAAACGACGCCAGAGTGGAAAAAACCGCTGGTCTCTATGAACACGACGTTGATCTCCTTGGCCTTGCGGTCCCCATCCTCGGTGGAAACCTGCCGCTTGTCCGAGAGGTCCGGTCTGTTGCCACAGCATGATGACACACTTCAGCAGACCAGTGTCTGTGCGCCACTGACCTGTTTGACGTTGTAGCCGGCTTTGGCGCTGGTCTCTATGAACATGACGTTGAGCTCCTTGGCCTTGCGGTCCCCATCCTCGGTGGAAACCTGCCGCTTGTCCGAGAGGTCCGTCTTGTTGCCAACCAGCATTATGATGACGTCGGAGCCGCGCTCCGTGCGCACGTCGTCAATCCATTTGGAGGTCTGGTGGAATGAGTTTGCATCTGGAAAAATAAAGCAGGTTTTGTTAGCAATGCAATCTTCTTTTGCAATAAATAAAGCATATTCTACTAGATACGGAAAAATTCAAGACGCAAATGAAAACAGTACCCTTATTTAAATTTTTTGTATCACATCACAATGCAATTTTTATTATAGAAAAATGGAAAATGAAGTATTTAGAAAAAATCGACCCATCTCACAACCAGCTCCGAAGGTCGTGGGTTCGAGTCCCATCGGAGCTGGTTGTGAGACGGGTAGATTTTTTCTAAACACTTCATTTTCCATTTTTCAACAGTAGGTACCCTTATTAATTCTGTAAGGAAACGTACAATTTCACATAAGCAAGGAAACCTTCAAAAAGGCCAGGAGGCTACAGGCTAAAACCTATGTTTTAGTAGTCCTTATATGGGCATAATATGGTCTTCAAATGTCAAATGAAGCCCATGTTCGTTCATATCCATATTTTTTTGCCGGTAGCCCCCTGCTCTGTCCGGATACCTAAATAAATCTTGTGGAAAAGTATGTTTGAAAGGAAATAAAGTCGCTTAACTTTAAAGAGAATTGATAAAATTTAAATAATAGACAATTGAATCACAAACATTATTAAAACCTTGAAAGATGTAAACACGATTAATATAAAAGTATGCATTTTATACTTAATCAGATTGTGAATTTGCGATTTATCTTTTTTATTTGTTGAGTTTTATGAGCAATTATTTCTCTTTATCATCTTATCTTGGTGATAACGGGAACGCTCAATATTAAAATGTGTTTACTGTTTCGGAAAACGACGCGACAGTGGGAGCTTTTCTGAAGTTTAATCAAGTCAGGACTTGAAACTTTTAAGCATTCATCGAATTCCTTTATCGTTATTACAATTTATTGTTTAATGACACCTAACTGCCGCACTCAGAGACGCTACTTAAATTTAATTGGCATTAAACTATCGTTCCTACTTTATTCAATAGTGGACATAAAAAAGAGACAGATAAAGATTTAATTGTCAATTAAAGTTATTTGGCGTCTCTGAGTGCGGCAGTAAGTCACCAAACTAATTTCGTTAACTTGTTCGGTACATAATATTAAAATAGTTAAAATATTTACGGTTTCACAAATAAAATTTGTTAGAAACAATTTACAGTAAATGGTTGCAAGATATTCAATGAAAACAATGTTTTCTGCAATCCACTACTCAAAACATACGACCAAAACAGTTGCAGTAAAGACTGGAATCAAAATGTCTCTTGATTAAAAACTCCTCGATGTATATACTAACCAACCTACTTCGTATCGATTTGACGTAAAACGAGAGGTCTTAAAGTACGGACGGCGTATAAAATTATGAGCATGCCTTACAGCGACGTGAAACTACTTCAAAACAAAGTAATTTTGTTCGTTTAGACATAGTTTCTTTGTAATTATCACAAATAAGTAAATTGTTGCGACGTCTATATTCTATGAAAATATAAACATCATACTAACAAAACAACATAATGCTACGATCCTTCGCTTCATTCACATCCATCTATCTTTTCATACATGCCCGGCGATGTTTGTCACTGCGTACACCAGCTTTTTTTTATTAAAACCCCTATTTGGTCCGTGTAGGTTTTTCTAGGACGCCCTTGCGCAGTTGGAGTTATTCCTCTTTCCGAATATCCATACTATTATACTAATATTATAAATGCAAAAGTTTGTGAGTATGGATGTATGGATGTTTTTTTTTTTATTTGTTACTCTTTCACGCAAAAACTACTAAACGGATTTGGATGAAATTTGGCACCCAGATAGTAGGTAGCCTGGATTAAAACTTAGGATAATTTTATCCCGATATGCCCACGGGAACGGGAATCAAGCGGGTCAAACCGCGGGCGGCCGCTAGTAATACAATAAATGTGAAAGAGTGTTTGTTTATTTGTTTGTCCGTCTTTCACGTCAAAACGGGGCAACGGATTGACGTGATTATTGGTATAGGGATAGTTTGGGAGCTGGAGAGTGACATGATGGCTACTTTTTATCCCGGTAAAATATCACAATCACAGTCCACGCGGGCGAAGCCGCGGGCCGAAGTCTAATTCTTAATATTTCCACAAAAGAAGAGCATAATTTATTCAAACGGGTAAAGTTTTACGAAAATATACTCATCAAAGAAAGCTTCGAATTTAATAAAGACAAAGTTGCCTTAAAAATGCTGATTAAGTCTTATGAAAGATGCCGAGAAGATTCCGCGGAGCGCCCAGCGAGCGCAATTTGGTATTTTTTGTCATACTATGTTCGTTACTAAATTCTGATTGCTTCGTAAAGCAAAACAATAGTTGGGGGTGACACGTGTCAAGCAAATATTTGCTCGAGTCGTGGTGGAGGCCATTCGGCACAAACAGACCGACCACAGACAGGCTAGGTTTGCGCTTACAATGAATAAACAACTCGCCCGATACTAATTTAATCTCAATGGAACTTATTAGCAACCAAATTAATTTAACGCTTAATTAAATTGACAGCAAAAATGTTGAAGTACTTCGGTGCTTGTAACGTTTTTTTTAACTAGCTGCCCTGCGCGGTGTTACCTGTTTCCATGCGTATACATATAGGGGTAAATAATACTCTTTTTTTATCGGTTCGTTACATGTATTTTTTTAAACAAAAAATCAAGTGAAAAATCAAATCTTTCCTCTTTAAAATCCATCCTAATATTGTAAGTGAGCTTGTTTGTCCGTCTTTCACGTCAAAGCGGAGCAACGGATCGACGTGATTTTTGGTATGGGGATAGTTTAGGAGCTGGAGAATGATATAGATTCTACTTTTTATTCCGGAAAATTATAAAATAAAAATGGTTATTTTGTATGAAAAATTGTTTCTGTCGTCGTGCGTACTATACAAAACTGCCATTTCTTCAATGGCCTCTTGCAAAGAGAATTATTCTATGTAATCACTGACGTTTTAGTCGCTTTGGATTATCCCCTTTTAATAAGTAACATTCAGTGGCAGGCAGTGTATAAAACTTCTTCGCGATTATTTATTTTTATCTGTCTATCTTTATTAAATATTGGTGAAACGAAGTACACCGGGTCCACTATAATTTATATGGCAAAACAACGTTTGCCGGGTCAGCTAGTATTAATTTCGATGAGTACGTATGAGCATAGATATTATGAAGTAGGTGTAGAAAACTTGACACTAAACCCATGTGTGCCACAAAGTGAATTTATCTATCTATCTAAAACCCCGTTTTAAAAATGAAACAAGTAATAAATGCACAGACAGACAAGTCAATACTACTCCAACGCGTCCTAGAACGAGTGGCATCTAAAATGATGTAACTGTTTGAAATAAATTCTACCTACAAAACCAAATGTAAGCGGCGCGTTCTAAAAGTTAGGCAAATGATTCAACTAGTACTGTTTTAATTAAGTGCTGAATTTAATAACTCGACGAACGCCAGCGACCTGACGTCAATACGAAAGGATTTAACGAAGCATTTGTCAAACCACCTATTTTTTTTCAGTTGTTTAACTGCGTCGCCGTTACCGGCCCGCGAACCACAGCTTGTTGAATTATAATCTACACTATAATATTATAAAAAGGTAAAGTTTGTTTGGATCTTTGAGGTAATTACTGGATGTAACTACTGGTTGATTAAAATTCAAAAACTTTTATTAAAATAGATTAAATAAAATAATGCTTATGAATCGTCTAACATTTTTTACTTACCCCTGGGACATCTTTTAACTCTTTTAACAAGAAAAACGGGCGAAAAATACTCATCCATCAAGAAATTATTTTATTAGTAGCGCTACATTATTCCTGAGTGAAATTGGTTATATATATTTTATCCCGATGTTATGAGTACCACGAATATAAGAAAACAATTTTAATAAATAAAATGTTATTATTTTATCAAACACCCGGTTTCGCCAAACAATTCGGACTCGGCATAACAACGCGCCACAGGCGTTGCACTATTTCAGACGCAATATCGACTTTCACTAGCGTTTTTGTTTGTCGTCTGTTTCTTTTGTATTCATTTACCACACTCCAGAGGTGTTGGAGACAAGAATTTAATAAAATTTGACGTTTTACGTTAGAACGGACGCAGAGCTTATATCAAATATCCGGTAGTTCCGTTTCAGGTAAGACTGATCTGGAACAACTCCGTCAAGCAAGATACAAACGAAGCAAACCCTATCAATAACTAATTTAATTAATTCAAATATCATAATTTAATTGCATTACCCTGTTTCTTATTTCATAACCCAGGACCTCACTAGAAAGAGATGAAAACGTAGATGTATATCTGTGAGTAGCACGTTATCGATTTGAAGAATTTAGCAATTTCATTTCTGCAACCTTGTCCTCGATCGTAAAGGACATTATACATAATAAGCTAGGACTTATCGCCAATTACTCCTACTACTTTCTTCATCATCGTGACTTCCGTTACGTGGTTACGAAAATTTCCGTCTGTGTCTGAGTCACGATTACAGGAGATGACAGGTTGCGAGCGAACAATGGATATCTCGTTACACATCGCGAGAATAAAGTTACTCGATACTAGTGCCGTGACCTTCGCGATGGCCAGCGAGGCCGTTGGCACACTTTCAGCTCTTCAGCCGATGCAACCGATCATGCTGCAACTGGTTGCATCTTTCCTGGTAAATTTAATTTCTTTATCTTTATTTTTTCTTTAAAAATCTATTAATTTTTCTGAAGTCTGAAGAAAATTGTATCACGTTGCATGCTATGAATTCGCGAAGTCTTATCGGAAACTGAAGTAAATCCTTAGTTATTGATATCGGTTAGCAACACTAACAATTCGTATATAAAGCCTTCAATAAGTATAATAAACCAAAGTATTACGGTATATTTTTGTTCAAAAGAGAAGCTACTGAAAAAAGGTTCAAGTACGTAAAGTAGCCAAATATAAAGTCACTAGCTTTCCGCCCGCGGCTTCGCCCGCGTGGACTTCACGACGTTATCCCGTGGGAATGTGATATTTTTCCGGGATAAAAAGTAGCCTATGTTCCTCTCCAGGCTACAAAGTATCTTTGTCCCAAATTTCAGCCAAATCCATTCAGCCGTTTTGGCGTGATTGAGTAACAAACATCCAAACATCTAAACTTTCACATTTATAATACTAGCCTTCCGCCCGCGGCTTCGCCCGCGTGTACTACACGACGTTATCCCGCGGGAAGGTGATATTTTTCAGGAATAAAAAGTAGCCTATGTCCTTTCTCAGGCTCTAGACTATCTCTGTACCAAAATTCATTCAAATCGGTTCAGTAGTTTAGGTGTGATTGTGTAACACACAGACAGACAGAGACGCATTTATAATATAAAGTAAGGATAAGGATTATAAGTAGGATTATAGTCATGTTGTTTTAAGTAGACACAACTGATAATGATTATACTTTACAACCTTTAATCGACATATTTTACAGCTTTTAATCTAGAATAATCTATGGCAACGTGTGCTTATAAATATTTGGTAGTTTATCTATTCTTCCCAAAAGGGTACAAGGTTATTCCGCGAATGAATAATAGAGCCGCAGCGGTCGTCGACCCGGCGATGGATCTATGACCTGATTTCATTAAAACTTCATGGAAACATGGAGGAACTAGTTTTTTTTTATACACAACGTGGTGGAACTTAGTCTTCATCGCACCTGATGTTAAGTGAAGATAAGGCTGAAGGTGGAAGCGCACTACTCCCGGAATATTCCATTTCTGAGGAACTGGCTATCATATCTCTAACTGCCGGAACACAATAATGCTGAAAGAAAACATCATTGTTATGGCGTCAGACTTAGATAAGATGGTGGTAGCTAGCCAGGCGGACTAAGAACAAGTCCTTCCACCAACCAAACCGAATACAATATGAACCCTCACTGGGAATCGAACCCGGGACCTCTGGGTCCGACTGAAATTGGTGGTGTGAACCACTAGACCACAGAGGCGGTTAAAGAGGAAGCGCACTTCTTACTCCCGGAATCCTCAACCACTGACGAACTGGCTATCTTTTCTCTAACTGCCGGAACACAACAATGCTGGAAACATCGTTGTTATGGCGTCAGTCTTAGATAAGGCGGTGGTGGCTAGCCAGGCGGACTTTGAACAAGCCCTACCACCAAATAAGCTGAATACAATATGTACCCTACTAGGAATCGAACCCAGGGCTTCTGGGTCTGATATCGGTGGTGAAACTTAAATAAATTAAAAATCTATTTATTCACTTAAACATAATAAATATGTTCTTATGAATGGTCACAACATTTTCCTATTCAAGACTAGAGCAGGCGAAATAAACTTGCCAGCGTTTCTTAGGTAGCGACCACACTTGACTAGAGGCGGTTTTTGTTTGTATGAAATATCTTTCGTGGCTAGCGAAAGTGTCGCGCGACGCTGGATCGCACAACCGTAGATCCTCCCTCCGACGCGCGTCGCCGGAATACGGGACGGATACGTGTGTGACGGAGTCATGACTTCGAGCACAACCGCAGACGACAGGTCTGCGGTTGAAGAGAATAATCTAGCTTTAAGTATGTACTCTGCTATAGGATTGCGTAAGCTAATCGTATTCATTTGACAGTTCATATTGTATGTCATTAGTGTCAAATTCCATACAAATTGCAGCCGATTGAATACGATATGAACTGTCAAATGAATACGATTGACTTTACGCAATTGGGGGGCAGGGAGGCAATTGCGTAAGGTAATCGTATTAATTTGACAGTTCATATCGTATTCAATCGGCTGCAATTTGTATGGAATGACATTTATTATGATACAGTATGAACTGTCAAATGAATACGATGGACTTTACGCAATTGGGGGGCTGATCTGCTGTAAGACAGTTTACTCACTGGTGATGTCGTACACTACGACGGCGACGGTGGAGTCCCGGATGTACGAGGGGATGAGCGAGCGGAACCGCTCCTGGCCGGCCGTGTCCCACAGCTGCAGCCGCACCGTGCGGTCCTCCAGGTACATGGTCTTCGAGAGGAAGTCGATGCCGATTGTGGCCTGCGGACGTAGGGTTAAGGTTATACAACCTGTTAATACTTTAACGGCCAGAATTAATAACCTATCCACAGATAGGGATAGGTGCGATCCAGATTAGTTGCTAGGCAACACCTAGCAACACCCTGGCAACTGTCGTTCATTCTATGTTAATATCAAGCGTTGCATAGCAACTAATCTGGATCGCACCTATCCCTATCTGTGGATAGGTTATTAATTCTGGCCGTAAGGCGGTACCCTGACCGAAAGTGGCGCCCACCGCGGAGAATTTTATCGAATTAGCAATTTTAATAAAAATTTACATGGAATTTTTAAGGCCCATGGTCTAGTATTTTTAGAAGGTATCGCTACATTCCCTCATTATCATTCGTAGAAATAGATAGCAAATGTGACAAAAACGGCCACTTTTAGCACTTTTGCTTAGTACTATTATATATTCTGTGCTTTTGCTATCTTCTAAAAATACTAGACTATGGGCTCTAAAAATTCTATGTAAAGTTTTATTAAAATCCTTTTCTATTACCAACTTATTAAATAAAAACCTCTGAGGGCGCCACTGTCGGTCAGGGTACCGCCTTAGCCGAAAGTGAGGAAATACCCAGTTTGTTAGAAATACAATCGATTCCACACATTTTTGTAAGGATTTAAATTTTTCAAAAAAATTGATTTAATTTTTTGCCCCATCTAAATGTTTGTGTCTACTGCCTATTCATTTAATACGCGCGCGACCTGGCACGTGCTCTCTTACGTCATAGTAGGGCTTAAAATTTGTCATAAAGTCACGGAGACCTAATGGACGAATATTTAGAAGTGTGATAAAAATTTTTTTTTTAATAGAATTCAATTTAATATAAAACAAATTAGTTGGGGTGTATTGATCGAAGGGGTGTACGGGCGTTTCGATACTGCATTAACACGTTGTATACGTATAAATTGGGAACTAGGTATTTCATTATAATAAAAAGTTGCGTTTAAGGCCAGAATCAGAACCCACAGAGGCTTGAAAAGGTTTCACGGTTTCAGCCGGATTCATGTTCAATTATTGAATCAGTTCGAGCACATCAATCAAACACGAATCGCTATCGGATCGCGATCGCGCCTTTTCCACTTCTATGGATTCCAACCTCAAAAGTATTTTGATTAGAATTATTAGGCAAATTCATCCGAACCATTCCTGCTTTTGAGCTTTACAATAAATTAAGCTTACTACGGTGGTGGCGTGTGAGGCGGGTCGTTACGTTCCCTAAAATATGGTTGAGCGAAGCGATGGCTGGTTCATGAGTCATGCTCGTGAACGGGTGCTGCCAGTGGGAATGGGTCTGTTTTTATCTGCTTGCCTTAAAATGTGTTTTCTTAAAATGTGTTTTCTTTTGTTTTTATTCATTTTATTAAGAATTACATATGAAACATGTATGGCGCAACTTGCAGTATATAGTAGAATTGTCTTTTGTTTTTAACTAATATTAAAGCTTTAAGTAGAGTTCCTAAGTAATTGAAAATTGTTCACCGCTATGATCATTAGTTCGCCTATACTTAACTGTATTTATCATAACCCATTGTGTAATTGTGATGGAAACTGACCTTGGTCATACCATGTTAAGGTCATTTTTCAATTTGACGACTCTGTATAAAATAAAACAGGGAGAAAAAAACAACCCTTGGAGTTTCTTGCCGGTTCTTCTCCAAGGTCTCCCGCTGTAGGGTTTGCGAACCGATGGCGTAGCTTCTATGACGTTCACAAGTATTGTAAATAACAATCTTAATTGAATAAACAAATTTGAATCTTTGAATCTATGTTCTGAAAATTCATCACCCAAAGGAGTGTCACTATTTTTATTACATGACCGTTGCATTTGTATTTACATAATTGCAGGCGGGCGGACGGCATCTGCATCTTGCATGTCATATTTTTGCGAAAGAACAATGCTACAAATATTTTAATTTCAGTAAGCAAGCATCTTAAATTTTTAAGTACCTTCTCCCTTCTTTTTACAATTATAACATTCTTAATTACGTTTATGACTCACTTTACGAACAAAAGTTATATAATTCTTACATGAAATAATCACCTGCTTATAGCTGTATCATAAAACCCACTTAATTTCATTGCAATATTGCAATAGTGTTTTTCAAATACTGTGCCTTATAAAGACACTTAACCCCCTTTTATCGTATTAAGAAATTGACGTCACATTTTCAATTCTAACAACAAACTAAAGCGAAGTCCCCGAAGCAAGATTCCAGGTTCCCGAGCCGCCCAAGATCCCAATTTATGACCGGGAGGCGCGAGGCGGCGCGCTGCGGCATATTGAGGTGAAGTCACTTGCGACACATACATATATTTTCTAGTAAGTACCTACTTCGAAAAATTAAATTTATTGACCTTATATATTTCCATCACACTGCTTTTTGGTGTTTGTACTTTGATGTCAGGAAGTTCACAAGTTCTTCCTGATTTGTTCGAATTTTTGAAATGTGACAAGGAAAAAACAGCGATATCACAGATGATGTTAAAATTAATATATTATTATATTGTTTCCATAAATGTATATGTATACACTTATAGATTTATAGAAAAAATTTAAATGAAGTATTTTAGAAAAAATCTACCCGTCTCACAACACAGTTTACAATAATAAGGTGCAATTTATTTTCGTTGGCCGACACTTTTACTTTTTTGGTCCAACATGTATGAAGCGTTACTGATTCAGATCATAAAATATAAAGATATTATGATCTGAGGTGACTGATCTCCTTTCAACCAAATCCGTTTAGTAGTTTTTGCGTTAAGGCGAGGAATCCCGACCGAAATAGGCACGCTAACGCTTGCTCGACCGCGCTCTACAGGGTAAATTTTTAATCAGTACACAAATTATTAAGATCGACTCAGAAGCGGTAATTGAACAACTTTCTCCTACAAACATAGGTCGAAATATGACAAAAATTTTTTGACTCTTCATACAAATCGGACTGATCACGTGATCGATTTAGTATGGGAAGTCCAAAAATTTTTGTCGTATTCCAACCCATGTTTCTAGGAGAAAGTTGTTCACTTACCGATTCTGAGTTGATCCTAAAAATTTGTGCACTGGTCAAAAATTTATCCTGTATACACTTCGCGTGTACCCAGCGGCAGCCGGCAGTGAACTGTTAACTCGCTAGCGCCCCGCGAATCGAAAATCACTTAAAATTCAATTAAAAATTAAATAATGAAAAAAATTAAATTTATGACGGCCGGAATCCCTCGGCTATTCAAAGACAATTATTTTCATTAACTAAAACCGAGTATACTGCAAGTAATATGATATTTGAATTATTATTAGACGGATGTTTGGGATTTTATTAGACACAGTAAAATATCACCAATAAAAAAAAAATGGCCGGAAGCACTAGATAAATAACTGTAAAATAACATATATTTTTTCCAAATTTTAAGTACTTGTGATTTGCGAGTAATCCATAATTTAAAATACCCTATTTTGGGGAATCGGCGCCTTAAAGAGTAACAAACATCCATACAGCCATCCATACCAGGGGGGTGTCACTCCGCAGTTAAGGTACGTTCGGCCGGCGCGCCTGCCGGGCAGGCGAATGGCAGAAGGATGCCGCTCGGCTCGTACGCTCCACGTTCGCGCGTAAAACGATCGATCATTTCTGTGATTTTTGTGCACCGAACAATGACTACTAAACGTCCTTATACTCCGTATATAAGATACTGTTGTGTTTACGGGTGTCTAAATAAAAGAAAGAACAAAAGAAACAACAAAACCGAACTCGCAAGTCGCTCGCAACCCTAACCAGCAAGCGAGCTGTTTGAGGCATTCATAGAAATAGATACGCTCGCGCGTAGCTATTGGGTACAGTTTTGCTTGCATGCGCGAACTCTAGGTTATTATAACAGTAGGCAAGCGATGACAAAGCAACCGGAATTGGACTTTATTTCCACGCAGAAAGATTTATTTTTATTTGAATGAGCTTGCAGAGTGAGTCTTCTGTGCCTTAGCACTATTATTTATTCTGTGTCCATACTTACAAACTCTCACATTTATAATATTACTAGGATAAGTTAACCAATCATTGTAAGCATTTTTTATTAAATAGAGGTAGAGTAATTATTAGTAAGTAAGTTAATAAGAGTAATTATTAGTACTTAAGTAAGTTAATAAGAGTAATTATTGAATTAGTAAGGGGTGAGTAAATCAATACTTCTTCTGTTACTAGGAATTAATTAAAGAGTCTTGAATTATAATAATATTTATAAAATCATGATAACTTTACTGGAATGTACTCTATGCAGATGACACCACATGCCACTTGTATTTTAATCAATAAATTTCAGTTCCATCAATGTGAAAAGGCTCTGCTCATAATAGATCCTACTAATATTATAAATGCAAATTTGTGAGTAACTATAGATGTATGGATGTTTGTTACTCTTTCACGCAAAAACTACTTAACGGATTTGGTTGAAGTTTAGCACAAAGTTGGTAGATAGCCTGGATTAAAACATAGGATACTTTGTCCTCATGTTCAAACGGGAACGGGAACCACGAGGGTGAAACTACGGGCAACTACTAGTGATGAATAATGCTATAAGAGAAAATAAAAGCAGTAAAATTGACGTCATTCATGTCATATGCATATTAAATTATGAATATTTACACAAATAAATTTAATGCTTTTATAAAAGCCAAACATAAGAGTTTATGTGACAATTTAATTGGTAGAAATAAATTCTACATTACATTTTCTTCCTCTACTTACCTAACTGCACACTCAAGAGACGTCAATTAAATTTAATTGGCATGAATTATCATCCCTACTTTATTCAATACTGCACATAAAAAAGAGACAGAGATTTAATTATCAATTAAAGTTAATTTGTGTCTCTGAGTGCGGCAGTAAGAGTTATAATACTGATATTTATGAGATACTAATGTCATATGAGAGAACAGTGAATTATGTTAAGGCATGGTCAGTATTACAAATCAATTACATAAAAATCTTAAATACAACAAAAAGTAACTCTCTTATACCCTTTATTCATGCTTAATATAGAGGGATTGGCTTATGGGAAAATTCATACTTTAGCTATTAAAGTTAGTAAAGAAATAGGAAATGCGTGATAGTGTAGGGCACTGAGAAATGTACAAAGTGAGAAAATGCGAAAAGTATGGGAGATTAAATAAATATAAAAACACCTAACATTAGAATAAAAACTTTTCATTAGAATAACACTTTTTTTAAGCTAAAGAAAACAAGTACCTAGTGAATAAATAGGTATTTAAAAAGTGTATGTTGTTACTGAGTGCAACAGTGTAGTTAGGGTACAAAAGCAAAACTTAACTGTCTTTTGTACTACTTTTTATACTAGCAAACATAACTTACATTTGTATGTACTGTATTTAGCTTCCTAATTTCCTAATTACTGCATCTATTACAGTTCTTTTTATACATATTAATTTGATAATGTCAGAGACACATTTTCATTCTAGAAGTAGTTGTGATAGATGTTAAGAGCAGGGGGCCAAGTCTGCTAACATTAAGTCCTAATTGTGTCTAAGTCATGTTTCAACTGTAGTTCAATTGCAGCGCTTTTTTAGAAACTACACTAGTTACAAGAAATGTGTAGGTACTTTTTCCACAATACTACTGATGGTCACACCCCACACTACATTCACATCACATCATACTGTCATTTAAAATACACTACAATTGAACTACAATTGAAACACAATTAAGACACTATTATGACTTAATGTTAGCAGACTGGCCCCCAGATTGTGGGCTTTGTAAGCACCAAGTAGAAAGAAATTTTCAATATTTAATAGTTTTATAGTTAATAACTTTACTGAAAAGATTTGTTGATAAAAGTTTAAAGCATCAACAGATAAGATCTGAGGGAACCATGTTATGTATGTTAATGACCTGATGACTAATAGTGAGCTCATAGTGCTACTCTTACAGTATTGTGCAGGTTATGACAGTATATTAACTTTTACCAAATTAATGTAGGTGACTCACCTGATAAGTGTTGTCAAAACTATCATACATGAACCTAGTGATGAGTGAAGTCTTTCCAACTGAAAAAAAGTAACATGTCAGTGAACCCCTTAGCTGTAAATGTTCAATAAAAAACGATTCGATTAATAACGGGCATAGCATTGAATGATGCGTGAGAACAGTTTAGAGACGGTACCACGCTCATATTGTTCTTGGAGAACGTAACCTACATCACAAGTAAAAGAATTCCGAAGTAGTAGGACTTATTGGTCCTGAGCAAAAAGAACTTAAACCGAGCAATAAATCGACAAGTTACGACTCCCGGGCTTATGTAGGTCAGTAATTCGATAAAGTCTAGACGAATCTATACTTACGTACGTAAATTCGAAACTATATATTAAAAATGTACGACATTGGAGCAATAATTCGCAGTAGCTTACCGCTCTGTTCTCCAAGGAACACAAGCTTGAATTTACGTAACGGGTTACCAAATTCACCAGATGCAGACATTGTGGTATTGTAAATTAATTCTCTTAACTATAATTTCACAGTAAAAATCCTTATCACAGAAACTACATGAACAATGACAGCTCAAAGCCACTCCTGCCTGCGGCACACACACGAGCGTAGCGCCGCCACGTTACGGCAGACTGACGGCACGACGCGCAAGCCAACTCAGCAAAATTATAAATTATATTCAGAGTATTATCACTTAAATTCTAAAATTTGTGCAAGATAGTTACTAAATTGAAGTAAGAATATCGTAAAGATTTTGTAGGAAGTGAAGTTAAACCAAAATAATTACAAACTGTTTTGGATTTTGACAGTTACTACTTTTGGTGATTTCTGAACGCAGCCGCCAGTGTTGCCAGAAACAATTTTTTTACTACCGTGTTTGATTAGGAAAATTGCCGTGTTTTCATTTTTCAAGGAAAGGCTATATTCGGCTGCCGTAGCAAATAAATAAAATAAAATATGTTTATTTTACAATTGTAAAGACAAGTAAATTGCTTAAAACATTAAAATTTAAAATTTGAAAAACCCCCGACAAAAAAAACTCAAAAAAGCCAGAAAATAAATTTTCTCTCTCGGTCGGGGGACCCCCAACGTATAATATACCCAGTTATTTTAGTACTTCCCATTTTGTGGTCTCATTGTGTGTTTAAAATTTTATTTTATTTCATCCTTTTTAAATTACATATAAAATTAAAAAAACCGCATTGAAATCGCTAATTTCAGCCAAACAAATCGGAGCAACTTAATTTTGGGCGGCCATTTTGTTTTTTTATACACTATTTTAGTCAAAGCACCGGTACGTATCTTTTTCCGTTTCGGCAGGCAGTTGACCATCTACATAAATGGCCGGATGGATTTTCATCAAACATGGCTAAAGCTAGAAACACATTTCGCTGACGCAGCGCAGCGCAGCGCGATCGGTTTCATACATTTAGTATGGCTAGAAACACATTTCCCTGGCGCAGCGCAGCGCAGCGCAGCGCAGCGTTTCCAACAAAAATAATGTATAATTCTGATTTGAAAATAAATTACACTAAATATTTCTATAATCGGTTCAGTAATTTTTGAGTTTATCTATTACAAACAAACAAAGTGTATTTATAGTATTAGTATAGATATAAATTGCATCTCGTCTTCATTCATCATCATATTATCATCGTAATCATCAACATATTTTTTTTCGATTTAATATGTTCAAGTAAGAACAGAAATTGTTTTCAAAATTAGAAGAAAACATAATACAGATGTTAGCTCGGCAACGACTCGATTGACACTGATCAAAAATTTCGTCAGGAAACGCTGCGCCACGCTAGTAAAGTGTGCACACCCGGGTCGACGCTGCGCTGCGCTGCGCTGCGCCAGCGAAATGTGTTTCTAGCTTTAGAAACATCTCGATTAATATAGGTTTCAATAAAAAAAACCGCAATTAAATCACCAGGACTGCGTTCCGTCGTTTTGTGCGTGGTTGTTTGGTTAAAATTTCACCCGTTTGAGTTGCAACCGAGCGACGGAACGATTGAGTTGTTTTTTTATAACCTCAAAATTTTTGACGACGCTTGTGTTGGAAATTATTTACTTTTGCTCGAGTTTTATAGCTATTTCTGAAGATGAGATAGCCACTCAATGGTTCCTTGCCTCCCAGAGGCAAGTAATTTTACCCGCCCCAATGGTTTCTTGCCTCCTGGAGGCAAGCTGACAGCTAATTAAAATACTTTAATTAATTATGTCAAATCACTCTCTGTTCCTATCCAACTTATATCAATCTTAATCTAGACACCTTATTTTAATCGTAGAACAAGAAATTGGTCCAATTTAATAAAAATTTGGCGGATTATATTCGATTGAAGTTCGTCGACTTGCTTGCCTCCAGGAGGCAAGGAACCATTGCGTGATTTAGGCAATGTTAGCTAAGTATGGAAAAATAAAATATAAAAATATAATTAAATATATTGTACTAAATATGTTGTAATACATTAATATATACTAGTTATGCCCTCAATACACATAAAAAGTATATATTTAAAATTTATCTACTTACAAAAAAGAAGTCGATACGAAATCGATCCATACTTTTGTAGCCCGTAAGGGTGATTCTTTACTTACATTTTTATAGCTTTAATTAAACAATATTTTTCTAGTGGAGAGTTATCTTTTTTTTACTTTTATCTAATAACAGCATTGTAAACTATTATTTAAACACAAATTGGTCTGTAATAATTGTTTATTTATTAGTATTTATTGCATGTTTTAAAAAGAAATTGGTAAAACATTTCCTTTTCTGCATCTTCAACTCGCTGTTTCTAATTAAATCGTAATAAAAATCCATCTACAAATCATATAATCTTATTGCGAATTTAACTAGCATTATAAATCAATAATTAATTTTTATTAACAACACACTACCCTAGCCCGGAAAGGAATGACGTATCATCAGTCTTCCTTCACAGTTGCATCTACCCTCCTGCGGCTAAAAATCCTTCTAGTTTTTGAGTAAAACTTAATTTAAAGCCGAGCGAGCGAAGCGGAGCGGAGCGGAGCTGTGCTGAGGAACCATTGCCCCGTAAGCATATTTAAGCGTGCGTAACCATTGAGTGGATAGACGAAGTAATTACGGCGATAAAGTAAACATTTTTTGAGACGTCATCAAACTTTGACACTTTTCATTGTTCAAACGTCAAATAGCTGTCAGAGTGAAAAACTCTGAGCCACTGGTGAAACTACACTCTGACAGCTGTCAGAGTAAAATTTCACCGAGCCACGGAACGGCTAGAGCGCGCCCCGGAGTGCGCTCGAGTGCACTCGATCGAAGCGACGGAACGCACGCCTGGGGGGCTACCGCGTAACTTTATGGGTATGAACTTCATAAGTTTTTGGGAACTTTAAGTCAATTTTATAAAGAAAATAGCCGCTATCAGTTCCTTGCTTTTTGACGTCGGGTATAACGATAACTAGCTAGCAACGTCCAAAAGAACAAAGAAGCAAAAATCTATAAGATAAGGAATTCAAATGACAGTTGAAGTCCATACCCATATCCATATTTCTTAGCCGGTAGCCCCCCTGGAGGGCTACCGGCCCTACAACCCCACCTAAATTTTAGCACAAACCCCGTTTGCGCGCCCGCTCGCAGGCGCAGCTGGGCCCAGTGTTGGCATTAATCGATTACTTTTTCAATCGATTCGTTAGTTTGATTGATTTAATCGAGATTGAATTAAAGTACCTACGTTTTTTAATTCGGTGCAAAAAAAAAAGTCACTTTCACATTTGAGTTTGGCAACAGGGTGTCGTAAACCTTTTTCTTCGTGTCTCTTTTAAACTAAATTTATTGTGAGGTTTTGATTTTACAGATTTTGTTAAAATCTACTTATAAAAATTATATCTTGGGTTAAAGCGCATAAGATAATGCAAAATAGGTTAGATAGTAATAGTACAGACACAATATTGACAAGTAACAACGGTTCAAACTTAACAATAAACAAGAACAATAACAGAAACAACAAGAAATCTATGAAATAATGTAAAAGAAGCACTGTACGCAGCAGCAGATACAAATCAAAATCAATCAAATAATCACACACATATTAAAGTAGGTTTGTTACCCCTGCGTCACAAATATTTTGTGCCTGCGTGTTGTCAGTACGTGAAAAAAATATCCATCTAAATCCCTTCGAAAAAATATTTTGTTGTTTACGTAACAGAAATTTCCATTTTTTTACTTTTATTAATAATGTTAAACAAATATCTATCCAGTCAAAGCATGTTTTGAATTAACGGCAATGTCGTTCACAAATAAAGAATTCTACAGAATGTAAATATCGAATTTTAATATGGTAATACTGTTTTCTTTTTTTTTAACATTGAATAAGAGATTTTCTGCCAGCAAATTAAAAAAAAATATTTATTAGCTCGATAGATGGCGCTGACCAGACATGTATCCTCTGAGTACTGAATCCTATGGAGATGGCATACCTACGAAAAATTGAAGCATACACACACACACAAGCACACATACCGAGAAACCAAAATGGCCCCTTTCCGTAGTGCTGCCCTATTTGTACATCGATATATTTATTGATGAAGTTATAGATAGGTACAAGTATTTTTGTGACTACCTACCTATATCACCCTATATTTTATAAAAGCAGTTTCGTAATCACCTCGATAATTTAAAACGGAATTATAGTGTATAATTATATACCTAGTTTTTTAGAATAATAAAACTTAATAATGTGCTTAAATTATACCTACATTTGCACATAATTAAGTTCTTTATGACAATGACACAATGTGTATGTGTTTGTGCATGTACGCACACAATCATTGGCCCGACCGCGCGCGTGAGACGCAACAACTGTAAAGCCCCCAGTACAGGATGGCCGATCATGTTGGCCGACCATGATGGGCCATCGTGTACAGGGGCGGTTTGCGTGTGATTGCCGTCTGCGAGTAACGCAAACTGGCCCGCGTGTGATCTTATTTGTGAGCGAGCAATAAATTTGATTGAGGGCGCCCTACTTACTTGTCGGCTCTACTCGCCTTTACTTAGAAACTGCAATTTTATGATCAAATTTTTTATGTTTTCCGAGTCACGCGTCTATACACATGCGAGACCTCCATAGAATTCCAGATCAAAGGTCGCGAGAACCAGTTTAAGTAAAAAAAGATAATGAAATAAAACAAAAAGCTCCATATTGTAAAAACCTATTACGTTTATACAACAAGGATTGTTTTTTTTACATAACACACATTACAATATGAATCACAAAGGAGAATGCCTACTAGGTACCGACCTACTATAGAAAAAAAGAAATGTCTAAAAAAAACAAGCATTATTAAGTAATAAAATAATAAACAGTTTGAATCGAGATCTTTACTAGCAAGCATATTTTTTTATATATTTAGAATATAGCGAAGCGACATCTAGTGGTAAAAAAATATACTTACTTTTAATGTGCTAGAGTGAATGTAAGTTGGACAACAACTTTACAGCAAAATGACATTAAAAAAACACGTTATATATAAGTATCCAGTTTTTGGCAACCGGAACAGAAAACGTTGTCGCACTATAATTTTTATTATGCCAGTGGCCTAATTAACGTCTTTTTCAAAACTTAAACCGTCGTTGACGTTTGAAACTGTTCTTCAAAATGAAAAGAGCACATAAAAATAGTTTTCGTAGGTACGAGTCTTTAAATTTTCCTTTCGCATTGTATCCAGCCATATTTTTCTTTTTTTGTAATTTTTAGGCAACCTAAAACAATAAAAACAGTTTAAAATTAATACACTCAATTTACACTTGAAATTTGAAAACATCGATAATTCGATAAGAAAAATGCTATAAGGGCAACTCTAGCGCAAAACAAACAGATTTATATTTTCTTGAAATATACCAACAAAACTCACCAAAATAAGTAGTAAGCTACATTTGGTATGAATTCTAAGTAAACTATTCACAGGAAAACCAAAACACAAGGCATTTATTGTATTGTTTTGGTGTTTTTGCAAAATAAATAGTACGTACCGGTGTAATGTAATGTTTGGACGATTTTCACTTTTTTTGATGCCACAAACTACCACACTGCAATTAGACATGTTCCTTGTTGCTTTCTCTCACTTATTAATACCTTTAATTCACATGAAAGTCTCAAATAAAAGACTTTTATCACAAAACACTGCAAATACAACTCGCGTTGACAGGTCACATACCGAGAAACCTAAATGGCGACCGGCTTCAATACTGCATTACGATGACGTCACGTTTCAATGTTGCCAAAAAATAGGTCGAATAAATATATTGCTGTCTCTTTTTACATGAAGTATTGGAGGTAAGATAGAACAAGATGGCTACAGGTTTATGAGTACAATGTCGATTTAGCTCATATTTGTATAACCGATAGTTCATATAGAACAATATGCCATCTCCATAGGATTCAGTACTCAGAGCATGTATCCAAGGAATTTATAAGTACTACGTACAACAGGAAGGTGCACTCCATATTTTTGTGTATTTAAAAATACACTTTAAAGTTAAGAGATAAGGTTTATATTTCAATAAAAAATGTCAACGGTCCAGCTGAGACCGCAAGAACGAGGTGAGGGTGTCTCTTTCTCTGAAATTGCCAGCACTCTTAAATAACAGGTTTAGTAGATTTATGGTTCACAACTTGCGTTATAAAAATTAAATTTCGTAAAATTTCCGCTTCGTATTACTTTTAGTCAATAGAAAACATCGCATATTAATTTAGGTATTACCGTATTAAGCATAAAAATGTATCAGGTCGTTTAAGTTTTTTATGGCTTATCCTAGAAAAGAATTTGTATGATAGATTTCAGAATGTTAAAGTAGCAACATTACAAGCCGAATGACGTTTTCTGACGTTTTCCGTTTTCGTTGTGTCAAGTTCGCAAGTCGTTCGTCGCCGCCCGCCGCCCGTCGCGCATGTTCGTGGCCGCCGTAATGGGATGGAGTGAGATAAACTGACCTCGTTCTTACTATCTCATTAGGACCGTTTTTTAGCAGCAGTGCACCTTCCTGTTGTATTATAAATTCCTTGCATGTATCCAAAGATATTATAATATCATGTAGCACTGTATCTCATCTGATCTGACCTACACTTGTATTTCAAAGTTGTGCAAGAATGTGCAAGGCCAAAAAAAAATTGACGTTGACGGAAGAAAAGAAATGCCAAATAATTCTATTCCTCTTGTTTTGCGTTGCAATACCATACCGACCATACCGCGAGTTGTAGATAAGCCTTTTCAGTCCTGCAAATGTTTTTCTCCATATGCAAGTATTTTTTTTTAAATTGACCGACTCCTTGCCAGCAAATAAAAAAAAGCAGACCCATGTCTGATGAACGCCATCTGTTGAGTTTTTTGGAACTAACTTTATTAAAACTTATGACAGGCCAATATGGTTCCGACTATGGCCGTAAAGCTAAGAAAAAAAAAAAAAAAAATGGAACTAACTTTTTTCTTTTTTAATCATCTGTCAGAAAATCCCTCACTAATAAACGTACAGTGCCACAACCATAGATGTATTATTCCTGTAGATGGAGCATAAAAATATGAACGATTCCTTCTATAATCGACTCTCGTCTCTCAAATGGCGACATTTCGTGTGTTAAAAAGAGATAACAATAGCCTAACGTGTGTGTCTTAATGAGCCGCGCGCCACTTAAAAGTGAACGTCATATTTGTTTGTTAACCAGCTGGTTACAAATGCTTCAGAAAGAAAATCTTTTTTTGTAGTAAAATATAGAAAGATTTGATGGTGTGGTGCGGTAAATCTGTTGTTTGTTAAGAATGGCCTGTACTGTTCCCGGTTATTCAAGCAGAGTGAGTGTTTTCAAAGAGAATAATGAACACATATCATTTCAGAGGTAAGTCACAATCATTGTTTTGTGTTTTTGCGAACACATTTTTATAGCTTACTGGTCCGTATTTGCAAAAACTAAATTGCTGTACGTGTATACACAGTTTAACATTGACTTGGTTGAAGAAAATCGGGTGTTTTTAGGCTAAAAATATATAATTTAAAGCCAATTGGGATTTTTTGACATTTGACCAACCTGATAGTGTTGTAGTCCGATTTTATTATGTAATATCGATAAAAAATTGTATTGTTGTATTTCAACTAAATTTTTCTCAATTTTAAACAGATTTCCCACCGCCCGCCGCCGTCGATGTGAAGGAAACGTGAATAAGAAACGTAAAAAAGGCGACGATTGGAGACCTTCGCAACAAACAAGAATATGCTCGATGCACTTACTAAAGCAAATTGTGGATTTATACTAAAAAAATTGAATACATTAAGAGTATAAAAATTTGCGTGAAATCTGTATTTTTTTACTTGATTACATTCAGCAGATTATTTAATTTAATAAATTGATTAGAAATCTCGTTCAGTTTTACGACTACACCTCCTAGTATAAATAGTATAATTATCATCATTATCATATTAATGTCCTCACTGCTGGGCTATATGCCTCCCCTGTGAATGAAAACACCACAGGTAGAACGGGCCATAAGTGCCATAAACCATCACGCGAAGCCAATGCGGATTGGTGGGTGACTGCTAATGCAACCGGGACCAACGGCTTAACGTGCTTTCCGAAGCACAGCGGAGACCAAGATAATAAAGTTTTGGGTCACCATTCAGATGTCCAACCGCAACGAATGTTGCTTAACATCAACCACCGGATGCAGAATGCGCGTACCAATGAGCCATCGATCTCCTCAAGTATAATTATAGTACCTACTTCATATTAAGCACTTATTCAAAATTAAAGGGCTTGCTTAGACCAAGAAACTGAGCCACTTTCTCTTCGGTGCATAGCATACGTCGAAATATAAAAAAAAATATTGTGCCACACTAGATCGATCAGCTGAGCGTGCGCTTTTGTCTGGAGGGATTTTTTTTTGCCATATTTCGACCTAAGTGTGCCGAAGTTTCATAGCATAAACAAAATTCTAAGGCCGTGAGCACTTTGGACACGATTATGACTAAAAACTGACAGAAAAGCGGATTATAAACCGCCCAATTACATTAAGTCTCTAGCCGCATTGAAAAGCGCGAAGCGCTTTATTCAATGCGGCGTAGTTTCCATCAGCCGTATTGAATACGGCGTATCTTGAATCCGCCGCATTACAATGCGGTGCTGTTTTCCAATACAGCTAGTTGCTATCTAATACGGTGAAATATACAATACGCCTGCGATATATACATATGTATTGTAATTTTATGTATCGCATTGCATTTAAATTATTTTTAATTTTTTTATCGATAACTTGTTATAAAAAAAACCACAGCACTATCATTGCATCATCATCATCTAGCATTGCATAGTCAAAATGGAGACATTCACTAATTACGACGCAACAGATTAACATGTATGTCTCTTTCTATCTTATGACAATTTTATAGTGTTAGAAGGGGTAAAGGATGGGTGAGTTATAGCTTATTTTTGTGATCCATCTACAGGAATAATACATCTATGGCCACAACCTTTTCTGTTCCGGTGACAGCGGCGCTACGTACGGTTTTCTTTTTTTTGTAATAATTTAACCAGCCCTGACTTCTAAGAACTTCAGCCGCTAGCAACGCTATGGTTGGACATCAACTTGACAGCAAAATGACATTAAAAAAAATACGCTAGTTTCACATTTTGGCCACCGGCACAGCAAAGTTTGTGGCACTGTTCTTTAGTCATGCATGACTAAAATATTGGTCGATTAAAATATTAATCGTAATCGCGACTAATGAGTGATTTTCTGAGGCCATTTAAAAAAAAATGCTTCCAATTGCTTCACTAGATGGCGTTGAATAAGTATGTACATGTCTATGGTATATTTTGGTATGAAACAAATTTAAATTAATTACTTTTTAAAAACCCAAAGGAAACTAATAATATAATAAATAAGTACTACTGTGAGGAATAGAAACGAAATAGGTAAATTTAAAGATTTAGGTAAATAAATAACATCTGTCTGACGTTCCGTTTTACGTAAAAAAGTCGCGTGAAGGTAAAATTTATAACGTTCCGTTCCTTCTAACTGCATAGGTGGGACAGCGCCATCTAGTGACTGAGCTTTCAGAAAATCGCCCATTAAAGCCCCCAGTACACGATGGCCGATCATGGTCGGCGACCATGACCAATACATCGTACATTGACACTTTTGATAGAACCTTTTTAAACTTGTTCGTTCAAAAGTGTCAATGTACGATGTATTGGTCATGGTCGCCGACCATGATCGGCCATCGTGTACAGGTGGCCTACCACAAGCTCTTAAAGCAGTTATTTTTAAGTTGAGAGAGTGAGACGCCGCTCTACACGCCGTATAGCGGCGTCTCACTCTCTCAACTTAAAAATAACTGCTATAAGAGCTTGTGGTAGGCCACCTGGGGGCTTAAGGATTTTTGAGGGACAGAAAAAAAAGAAAAAAAATAGTTTTAATAATGAAACGAGATGGCGCTGACAAATAGCGAAGTCGGTGTGACCAGAAATAAACGCAAATCACGAGTTGATAACATATTGATTTGTTTTCAAATTCGTAGGTAGCAAGTTGGTAGCACTGTCTAATATTTAAACAGTAAAATAACAACAAAGTAACAAATATATCAGTGAGAACGCAACGTAAATCTACTAGTTGAAGCATAAGCAATCAAAAAGTGTGTAAAATCCCCGCACTCGACTGACATGACATGACAAGCATAGCCTGGCAACGTCGTGCGTGCGTGTTTTTTACCTAACTTCTAATCTTTTAGATTACTTTTGATCATTTCGTTATTTGCGAGCGCCATCTGTTGCCACTTTAAATCAACTTTTTTTTCCGTTATAGCTGTCAGAAAAATCCCCATTACGTTTGTTTTTAATCGTTAATCGTAACCGTGACTAATTAGCTCAACCGATTAATGCACTTTTTATATGTTGCAAAAATATATGAGTTATTTATTAAATAAGTAAATTAGTATATGCATAAGTAGTGTTGTAAGAAACTCGACGAGTCTTGGAGTCTTATTTAATAAGACTTGAGCTCTTTTTTGAAGACTCGAGTCTTTTAAATAACACTTAAAACTCAAGTCCTTCAGAATTTGGAGTCTTTTGTAAAAAGAGAGCCTCCGCACGTAGGGCCATAGGATGGGGCAAGTTGCGCCCAGGGCCATGGGACTGAGCAAGTTGCCCCCAGAGCATGTGGTTGGGCAAGTTGACCCCAAGGCCAGGGGGTGAAGCAACTTGCCCCCAGGGCCATGAGGATGGGGCAACGTGCCCCTTCGCCCGTAGGGATGGCAACTTGCCGCCCTCAGGGCCAAGGGGTTGCGCAGGTTGCCCTCAGGGCATGTGATGGGGTAAATTGCCCCCAGGTCATGTGGTGGGGCAAAATGCCTCCAGGGTCATGTGGTGGGGCAAGTTCCCTTCCGGGCATGTGGTGGAACAAGTTTCCGACAGGGCCATTAGTTATTTTAAACTTACCTCTACAACTGTGATGTTAACTCAATTTACAAAAAATGATAAATTTATGTGCATTTTTGTTAATAACTCCCTTCGTGGGTTGAATTTGTAGAATCCCTTGGAGCCAATCGACTGGATTTTTGACGCCAATTCGTTTGAGCCCAATCTCCGGTCTCTACGGCCAATATTGGTGAAGTTAGGCTCCGGAGGGGTGAAGTACCAAAAATCGGGGGGGGTCGCGGAAAGGCGTTTAGGAGGAGGGCTAGGAGTGCTTCGCGGGGAGGTGTTTGGGTTGGGGGTTTAACGGGGAGGCATTTGAGAGGGGGCCTATGGGGATTTTGCGGGGAGACGTTTGGGAAGGGTAGCTAGGGGGTTTCGCGGGAAATCGTATGGGGTGGACTGCAGGGGGGGTTCAGGGGCCTCCTCTGGGGGGGGGGGGGGGGCCTGGTCTACTACCTTTGGTGAAGGGTCCAAAACTAGGTCATTCCTGGTTTAGGAGTTTAAATTTAATTTAACTAATAAATAAGTATTATAAGAAAATAAATATAAGTAGGGAAACATAAGTATATATAAAAAAGTATATAAGCATACAAGTACATAAGTAAGTATATGTATAAGTCTACAAGAGTAAAAATATATATGCATATAAGTACTAGGGAATATCTTAATACTGTGTAAGTACATAAGTATATACGTTTTTATGCATAAAAATAGACAAGTAGTTGGGAAGTAAGAAAATACATACTTACATAATAAATAAAGTAATACAAAAATAATCCACTAGAAAGAAAGCATAATTCCTGAGTGACATAGGCTATATTGGACCCCCATATTCCTACGGAAACGGGTAAAACCACGCGAAGCAGCTAGTCAATGTTAATCGTAATCATGACTAACGACAAACGATTACGATTGATAATCGTAATCATCAAAACTATGATTACGACTAATTAGTTTTTAATCGTTACTCACGAGTCGACTAACTTTTTAATCGTTAATCAGATTAACATTTTGCCAATACTGCCCAAAGGGGTCTCACCCGGCTGGCTGACCTCGCTGAGGGCTGCAAACATCCGGTGGGGAATACCACCCGTCCCTAGGACGGCCGCGCAAAGCGGCTCCTAACACCGTGGGGCAGTAGCCTCACGAAATGAAGCCCATGTCCATATTCATATTTTTAGCCGGTAGCCCCCCAGAATCGTACGGAGCGCCTTACTTTATTTCTCAGTTTTACTTCATTGTTCTTCATTAATGGCACATTATTGCACTAATTCTACCACACTAACACGATAAAAGCCCTAAAAAAATAATTTTGAAAATGATGAAATGAAGCCTTCGATCATATAAACCCTAGATACAGAATTCCATACTAAATGCGCTTGAAAAAGTGATTCCAACACCGCTGTCATTAGAAGTTATACTTATAGATATTTTATATTTTTATCAATTATATTTTTAATTCCGAATACTGACATTTGATATTCGACCCTAATAGTGTTGCCGATCGATAGTCCACTATCGATAGCATTTCGATAGTCTATCGATAGTTTAAGCAAAAACAATAGTACCGATAGTTTTCGATAGTATCGATACTATTGATAGTATCGATCTCTCTTTTAGTACAATACTATCGGTAAGCAGCAATACTATCGATAGTATCGATCCCTGACGGCGAATATATCGATAGTATCGATAGTTTTGGACAATCGATTGTTACCTTTATTTCAATAATATTGATTGCATTTACACTGGCAGATGGGTAGAACCGATAGTCGATACTATTAAATGGGCGATTTTCGGAAAGCTCAGTCACTAGATGGCGCTGTCCCACCTATGCAGTTAGAAGGAACGGAACGTTATAAATTTTACTTTGACGCGACTTTTGTTACGTAAAACGGAACGTCAGACAGATGTTATTTATTTACCTAAATCTTTAAATTTACCTATTTCGTTTCTGTTCCACACAGTAGTGCTTATTTAATATAAGTATTATGAGTTTCCTTTGGGTTGTTAAAAAGTAATTAATTTAAATATGTTTCATACCAAAATATACCATAGACATGTACATACTTATTCAACGCCATCTAGTGAAGCAATTGGAAGCTTTTTTTTTAAATGGCCTCTCAGAAAATCGCTCATTAAAGGTCACTATCGATTGTACAAAACTATCGATAGTATCGATAGTTTATTAATATTCAAAAGCAATACTATCGATACTATCGATAGATTATTCGCCGTCAGGGATCGATACTATCGATAGTATTGCTGCTTACCGATAGAATGAGCGATTTTCTGAGGCCATTTAAAAAAAAAAAAGCTTCCAAAAGCTTCACTAGATGGCGTTGAACGAAGTATGTACATGTCTATGGTATATTTTGGTATGAATCATATTTAAATTATTTACTTTTAAAAACCAAAAGGAAACTTAAAATAAATTAAATAAGTACTGATAGGTACTACTGTGAGGAACAGGTGGCCTACCACAAGCTCTTATAGCAGTTATTTTTAAGTTGAGAGAGTGAGACGCCGCTATACGGCGTGTAGAGCGTCGTCTCACTCTCTCAACTTTAAAATAACTGCTATAAGAGCTTGTGGTAGGCCACCAGAAACGAAATAGGTAAATAAATTCTGGCGATCCGTTTTACGTTAATATAATAAAAATTCAAACATAGATAGGATTTCACTTACATTAATTTGTAGTTAAATAGGTAAATGTAAACCAAAACCTTATCTTAAGACTATACATAATTTTTATGGTCTACAGCTTTTATTTTTTACTTATTGAAATAACTTGGATGTTTTAATGTTGTAAGACTAATTAAAAAATATTACGTAACAAAAGTCGCGTCAAAGTAAAATTTTTAACGTTCCGTTCCTGCTTACTGTATAGGTGGGACAGCGCCATCTAGTGAGCGATCTTTCAGAAAATCGCCCATTGCACAAACGATTTTTAATCTATAGAGAATTCAGGAAACAGTGTTCTACGCACAAAAAAAATATTATTAATGGTAGTAATAGCATTCTGAACAAGAGAACAAGCCTCTTGAAACATTAAATGAATCCAAGGAGTATTTTCTAATATAATGAAACCTTTCCAAATTATTTCTAGCTTGCGATCATAATATTTGGCCGATTTCTCGTAGTTTACTGTTATTTTTAAAGATACTGAGGCTGCTTTATACAGTAGTCCGAAAGCTCGAAGTTTTGGCTCTTACAATATTAAGTAGTTCCTACTATTCTATCTCCTCTTTATGATCCAGGCAGGGCTCAGAACAAATAAAAAAGTTATTTTGACCGAGATTCAGGAGAATTGATTTTCTACTGACGCCGCGCCGCCAGCAGCGGCTCCATCCGTATTCCCCAACCAGAGTTTCACAATCTTTATTTAAACTTCCCTACAATGTTTCACCATATTTTTTCCAGTTCAAATTATATTATAAAAACAAATCCAAGGTTTAAAGTAAAAAAACCTACTCACGACATGATTTCAATATTTTAATTATTGTAAAAAATAAAACAAAAATATGTTTAGGTATCGATATCACAAAGCCTTTAAAATAGATAGGATTTCACTTACATTAATTTGTAGTTAAATAGGTAAATGTAAACCAAAACCTTATCTTAAGACTATACATAATTTTTATGGTCTACAGCTTTTATTTTTTACTTATTGAAATAACTTGGATGTTTTAATGTTGTAAGACTAATTAAAAAATATGTTATTATGTAAAATAACTTAAACTAAGCACCACGTTCACAATGATAAAATTACACACTAAACCAATTAACACTGAATAAAAAGCCATTGACTATCATAATATTTTATGGTTGACTTAGGACATTGTTGTTATTATGTCTTGACTTGACTTTAGTACCTCCTCTTCATTTCTATAGGACACCCCAACACTACTTGGATACTAAAAATGAAATCCAAACACAGTGCCACACGCGTATGTTTCCGCCTTTCACAGGTTACTGTGAGTGAATTAAAGTAACTGTATGTTTCAAAGAATACCCTCCACTTTGCTCCTAAATTCAAAATTTAACAATATAAATATACATTATTATAAACACCTTCCCATCACTAAACACAATCGTAAATCCTTCATTTTGTGTTATACCAGATACACCCATTTAGGTAGGGACTACCCGTTTTAAGAACCTAACTTAAATGCCCCATTTGCCCCTTACTGCCCGTACCAGCTAAAAATATGGATATGGACATAGGCTTCATTTGACATTTGAAGCCCATATTAAGCCCATATAAGGACAAAATATGAGCTTCAAATGTCAAATGAAGCCCATGACCATATTCATACAGTAAGGGGCAAATGGGACATTTATGTTTTTTTTTATCCACAACGGGGTAGCACTTAGCCTTCATCACACCTGATGTTAAGTGGTGATAAGGCTGAAGATGGAAGCGCACTACTCCCGGAATCCTCAATCACTGAGGAACTGGCTATCTTATCTCTAACTGCTGGAACACAATAATGCTGAAAACATCATTGTTATGGCGTCAAACTTAGATAAGATGGTGGTAGCTAGCCAGGCGGACTAAGAACAAGTCCTACCACCAACCAAACCGAATACAATATGTACCCCCACTGGGAATCGAACCCGGGACCTCTTGGTCTGAAATTATTATTCTGTGTCGGTGGTGTGAACCACTAGACCACAGAGGCGGTTAAAATTATTAGTTATTTATTCATAGCCATATTTTTTTGCAGGTAGCGCCCTTGCTCACAGCAGCATCTCTAAGACGACTGTAACAATGACCGACACAAAGCCGACTGAACAAATGGAGTTGAGTCCGCAGTTAGTGTTGTCAACTGCGGGTATATTTGACGACAGAATCTTGTTTCTTCACTCAATAGATTTGAAAGTCCACTGTAAAATATTTAATGACATGGCACAACACAGTAGAGTACAAAGACATTCTCAATAACCAATAACTATAACCAAAATTACACTACAAGCATTGAGTGTAATTTAAGTCAACATTGAATAATAAATACAGTTTTTTAAAGTTCTTATTCTAGAAAGACACTTAAGTGGAGATTTCATCTCAAGAACAATTAGAAAGGGATGTAAATACATGCAACGAATACATTCATCCCTTGCTAACTATACTTGAGAAGAGATCTTCACTCAAGTGTCGTTCTAAAATACAGGCCTTAGATTAGTTGAGGGAATTAAGAATAGTAATCTAATAACACAGGTAATAAATTACTTTATCCATTTAACTTTTTGAGCCTCTTCAATTTTATTCACCATATGAAATTATAATTTAGGCAACAAGAAACTACAGATGTGATTAGGATATTTATATTACACTTTAGTACTGAATTTGAAATATCATAGTTAAGTTCTTAAGGGGCATGGCGTCGTGGAGGAAACATATTTTCTTCGACAACAATTACCCCACATAGTAGGTCATAGCCTGTGCGGTTATGTCTAAATACAAAAAGTACAACACATAGTGGAAATAAAAGTGAAATTAGGAAGTTCTTCATGAGCGATCTAACCAATGCCAGCCCAAAGGTGAGTGGTCTGCCAGGGTAGAGCAGTACAGTCTCCTTGGGACGGCCCTCAACTGGAATAACAGCTGAAGCAGTAACTACACGAAGACCAAGTAAGGCTTTTCCAGGAGTAGCACCACCAGTACGTCCTACACTCCCACTCAAACAAAATGCCTGCAACAACAAAACAAATATTAAAACACTATTAAAACATTAGTACACTGCTAGTTCTATACTATACTAATTAATAAGTTTTAAAATTGTATTGGCTATTTAATGTTTCTTACCAAACATTTTTGTAAGTAATATTTTTTTTAGAATAATTTACAAAACTGCTTCCATGTAAGCTGCGCATGTCGTGGTAACTTGTAATTAAGGCCTCACTATGTGCATGTATCCTTATAAGTGATAAATTACAATTTGTAAGTGTGTGTCTTGTAAGTTATCCTCAATAAATAAAATAAAATAAAAAATAAAATAAAACTAGTTTCACAAATTCTTATCAACCTTAAACTTCCATTTTAATTTAAGGGGTTTTCTACAAAAATCCAATAGATTTATGTTTCAAAAATAACAAGAAAAAATAGTGCTTTAAATTAATTTTAACTATTAAAGACAAGTAAATTTAACCAACAATCAACAGGTTAATTAGGCCAAACAAATATTTTTGTTGATATTAATGTAGGTATTTAGCTATCTTACCAATATTTATTATTAATTTGAATCTTATTTTTTAATTAGGCTTACCTCAAATATGCAAACTAGAACTCTGTATATAATTTCTAAGAACAATATTTCTGAAGTTAGCTCCATTGCATATTTGTAGTCATCATAATGTTCGCTAAACTTATAAAAGTCAAATTTCTCCAAGTCACTGAAAAATTGATTTATCAAAGGGTTAGAGAATTTAATCATTTAAAAAGTATATCAAGTTATCAATAATGTAATGCTATAGGTAATACTCACATTAGTTCAAACATATCAACTGCAACAAATGTGACTAACAATTTCAATATGAATAGGAGAATGAAGTCAATAAATTCAGCCAGTAACCTTTTGTAAAGAGGAGGTATCATGTATTCATAGCCGCCATTTCGAGCTATCACTGTAAAAAGTAAAATCAGTGAGGATTAACTTAAAAATTACCTTAGATTTTGATATTTATCTTAAAAATGATACCATTTGGTAGATATAATACAAAAATAAACAAAAAAAAATATTTCTTTAAATATAGGGACAAGAAATTATACCAACCTTCTGCAGGAGTAAGTTGTTCCGCTGGAACTTGGGGCTCTGGAGCATTACGTGGTACCTGAGGCACTTGAAATGGAAACTGTTGCCCTTGAAACTGGTAGTTATTGTTCAGAAGTGGTATGTTTGTTGGATTGTTTTGAAGCCCTTGAAAGGTCATCATATAGTAGGGAAAACAGGTAGATAAATTTTGATACATTTGGGCTTGCTGAATCCATAGTCGTAAAGCCTGAAAGTAAGCTTCTCGCTCAGATACAACTGGAGGCAAACCACCCTCTCTACTTTGTTCTGCGCCTTCCCCTGCAGGTCCACCGTTTTGTAGTAGCCTCTCAGCGTCCGACATTTCAGTAAAATATTGTAATCGTGAACCATATGACTATTAATTTCTCAATATAAATTGATTAATCCACCTCGTTAAATAATAACAACACGTCAGTTTTGTTTTGGTTGACAATTCATTGGATTGGACATTTGGACTCGTGATTTGACGTTTGATGTTTGCCCGACTTTGCCCCATTCGTTCGGGAATTTCCAAACTCTAGAACTATCTTTGCAAATAAAAACCACATAAAAACTGCCTAAATGTTTCAAAAACCACACTTTTAGTTTATTCTTAAAAAGAGCATTCAAAAGTAAACTCATTTAGAATGCTTTAAGAGTTTATCAAGGAATTTATAAGTACTACGTACAACAGGAAGGTGCACTCCGTATTTTTGTGTATTTAAAAATACACTTTAACATTATGAGATACAGTGCCACAACCTTTTCTGTTCCGGTGACAGCGGCGCTACGTACGTTTTTTCTTTTTTTGTAGCAATTTAACCGGCCCTGACTTCTAAGAACTTCAGCCGCCAGCAGCGCTATGGTTGGACATCAACTTGACAGCAGAATGACATTAAAAAAAAACACGCTAGTTTCACATTTTGGCCACCGGCACAGCAAAGTTTGTGGCACTGTAATGGCCCCAGTACAGGTTGGCCGACCATGGTCGGCGACCATGACCGGCGATCATTTAGTGATAGTGTTCACACCAGGGGGGTGAATCTTTCATACAAAAACCTATCTCATAAAAATTACATAGAAAGTAGCGCCATCTTTTGCTTGGGGAAATCAACATTTTCTTATATGTTTACGATATGTCTCCCTAGATGGCTATAGAAGCACACCATAAACCACATAATGAATAAAAAAAGTTTCTGTTCAAAGCTTTGTACTGAAATAAAAAGTATTAAAAGGCAGGAAAATAAATAAAAATAATAAAATGTATAGTTTCGTTCATATTTATGTGTATAATTTTTTTTTTATTTCGTTTACAATAATAGTTCTTCGTTATCTGTGGTATTTGTAGTATGGCGGTTGACTCTGAAAAGTTTCGTTTGTTATCGGTGTTTTGTTTGCGTGAACTTGTTAATTGGATTTACTTTACGACCTGGCAACGGATCTGGACTCTGGACTCTTCTGCACACCTGATTTTGACTTGGCTCAGCACTTGGACACCGATAAACGCATAAACGACGACTTTGGCACTCATATAAAAGGAGCCCCGATTTTGCATTGGCGATTTGGCAATTTCTTCAATAAACATGCCTCGAAAACAATACATAAAGTGTTACTTCGGGTGCGTCAATGATTGTAAGTACAAAATACAATTATACAACACATGCCATAAGAGCTCTTACTTAATTTGAGAACTATGATGGACTAGCTTTCCCCGCGGCTTCGCCGAGGGAATGTCAAATTTAAGCAGTAGCCAATGTCATTTTCCAGCTCCCTACCTACCAAAAATCACATTGATCCATGGCTTTGTTTTACGTGAAAGACGGACAAACAAATAATATCTGCTGAATTTCCCGTGGAAATGTGATACTTTTCTATGGTAAAAAAGTAAAAGTAGCCTATTATAATCCTTCCCAGGGTCTCAAACTATTTAATAGTAAAATGATAAAAAAGCCAAGAACCACTACTATATTTTTTACTACGGGTTTGTTATATTTACCTAATTGCATGCATAAAAATAATATAAAATCTTAATTCATTCTGTTTATTTCAGACCCTTTACACCACTTCCCGAACCCAAATAGTATAAATACACAGGAAGTTCAAAGATTCAATTCTTGGGTATCGGTTTTGGATCCAGAAGTCATAGAAAAGGGTGATAAATACATTTATAACTCTGTACGACTTTGTGATAAACATTTTGAGGAGTGTTATAAATTACCATCAAAGAGATTGACAAGAAATGCTATTCCAACACTTCACTTTCTTGGTAACTACACACTTAATTACTTACTTATTTGTTCCAAGTGCCAATTGTTTCTTTTACTATTACGTACCTATGTATTTTGTGACCAACAAATGCGATATTATTTGTAAAATTAAAATATTATATACTTCAGTACTAGTAAATAATGTAGTACTTAATAAAAAATTTGCCATACATATTGCTTTTAAGTTTTTTTGTGATGAATAGTTTACAGAAATTGAAAATGAAGTGCCTATTAGAAACAGTCGACCCGTCATATCCACGACCGTCCGGGTAAATGCTCTAACCACTGAGCTAAGAAGTCGCTATTTCACTTTTTCTAGTACTTTATTTTCAATAATAATAGTGGCATTGTGAATGCAAAAAAGTAAAATAAAAAAATAGTTTACAGATATTTATATACATAGTTATGTGATAAATTTTAAAACATTTACAAGTTGTATTTTTAAATAAAATTTTATTCTTATAATTTTCAGACAAAAGTTCTCAAAGTTTAAGTAAAGTTGCTCCGAGAGATGGCAATGAAGACAATAATATGACACCAGTAATCAATGGTTTGTACTTATTTAAATATAATTTTAAGCGTCAGCAATTTAAAAATGGATGTATAATAATCTGTAAGTACATATAATAAATAAAAAAAACTTTTTTATTTCAGAACTGCCGCATCCTTCAACTTCTGAGCCATCATGTTCAACAGCATTTATGTCTAGCACAGTCTCTGGTAAGTATGTTAATGTTCTCTCTGACCATTACCACATTTAATACTATGAATGTACCAGTGTATCAGGCATGGAGAAAGTATGTAATAAATGCTAAGACATACAAATTTTGTATTTTAAAATAAAATTTTATTCTTATAATTTTCAGACAAAAGTACTCAAAGTTTAATAAAAGTTGCTCCGAAAGAAGTCAATGAAGACAATATTATGACACCAGTAATCAATGGTTTGTACTTATTATCCTACTTAATATTATAAATGCGAAAGTTTGTGAGTATGGATGTTTGTTTGTTACTCTTTCACGCAAAAACTGCTGAACGGATCTGGATGAAATTAATTTGCAACAGTGATAGATTATAGGCTGGAATAACATATTATAGGATACTTTTTATCCCGATATTCCCACGGGAACGGGAACCACGCGGGTGGCTGCTAGTCCTACTAATATTATAAATGTGAAAGTTTTGATGTTTAGATGTTTGTATGTTTGTTACTCAATCACGCCAAATGGCTGAACGGATTTGGCTGAAATTTGGGACATAGATACTTTGTAGCCTGGAGAGGAACATGGGCCACTTTTTATCTCAGAAAATATCACGTTCCCGCGGGATACCGTTGTGTAGTGCACGCGGGCGGGTTTATACATAATTTTAAGCAAGCAATTTAGAAATAGATGTAGAATAATAAATAAAAAAAAACATTTTATTTCAGAACTGCCGCATCCTTCAACTTCTGAGCCATCATGTTCAACATCATTTTTGTCTAGCACAGTCTCTGGTAAGTATATTAATGTTCTTTCTGACCACTACCACATTATATACTATGATTGAATCAGTGAAGGCATGTATCAGGCATTAAGAAAGTGCAGCGGTTCAGTTAAAGAATGTATCATTCGCAAAATGGTGCACATGCGCTAACTGTTCCATTCCCATTTTGCACCATCTGCATAATACATGTTTTCCAACATGTATCTTTTACAAGCTTTTATTTAACTTGTATGTATGTATGCATCCAAATCTTGCAAGCAAAATTTTACCAACTTCCCAGTGTCCGATTGAACTGAAACTATTCATACAGGTTTGGTTTGGGTTGGTACTATTCATACTTACAGATTTCCCGTGGGAATAAGACATTTCTCTGGGGTAAAAAGTAGCCTGTATGCTATGCTAGACTATCTATTTAGACTATCTGTCCTTACCGCAAATTTCATCTAGATCTGTTCAGCCATTTCGCCGTGATTGAGTAACATACATACATCCAAACTTTTGCATTTATTATATTAGTAATAAAATTATATACATAGTCGTACATTCCTGTCTCTCTTATCTTATGTAAAATGTTTTAGTGCAAAAGATACTAGAGCAGATAAGCTTGTTGCATTATAATAAAGTCAAACTAAATATTTAAATATCTAATTTGTACATACGTTGGCCATGTTTTGGTGCCGCTGATTGTACAACATTGTTAATCACTACTTAACTTACTTATGCTTTTTCATCGTAGTAGCACTATAAATAGGTTAATTTAAAACAATGTACGGTTTGCGCATGTGGTCGCATTTTGCGAGTAATAAATTCATTCTGCAACAGAAGGTAGGCACAGGCACTGGCCCACGTCAATTTAATATTATTCATGTAAACAAGCAATGGAGGCCTATGCACAGTAGTGGGCGTCTTATGGCTGAAATGATGATGATGATGATGAACCAAGCAATAATATGGAAACAACATGGGACTAATTGTCATATAACAATATTGAATGATCTCTGTGGCATAGATAGTTTTGTTTCGGAATTCTTCCTTCATATACATATTATTGCTTGTAACATAGCATATAACTGTAAAATCCAGTTATATGCTATAATATGACCATGACCATCCTGTGCCACGGAAATAGTTCAATTTTATAATATGACATAGTCCTATATTGTTTACTAATATCAAGTCAATTTAACAAGTTAATGGATTAACTACCCCAGCAATAACTTTTCAAATACTTGGGGATACAAAACAGATTGAAAAAAATGAGTTTAGCTTTATAATTTTATGTATTATGCGCTTACATTGGCATTTATTTCCATGAGTGAAAAATGTATAAATGCCATTTATATAATGTTTTCTTACTTTTGTTTTAGATACCACCAAAATCAAAATTGGACCTAATAATATAAAAACAATTAACAAACTGGAGTCTAAGTTACAAAGAATTTCCAAGAAATACAAAAGTCAGAAAAGAAAACTACAAGCTGCAAGAAATTTATCATTAAAAAAATCATTTCTGACGGTAATGGAGAGTCTACCAGACAATGTGAAAACATTTATTACAATGCAGTTGAAAAGTAGAAAAAAGCCTAGAGGACGGCGGTTTAGTCTAAAAGAAAAGGTTTTAGCGCTTACAATTTTAAAACAAAGTCCAAAGGCTTACAATTTATTAAAAAAAGATTTTACATTGCCCTCAAAAAGAGTTTTACAGAAACTTATCGGCTTATTTAAGCTACTACCAGGCATAAATAAAGAAATTTTTGAAAATTTAAGAGAGACTTGTGGAAAAATGCCAGATGAAAAGAAATTCGTCAATATTATTTTCGATGAAATATCGATAGCGCCTGGAATAGAATTTGTGTCCAGTTTAGGAAAAATTGTTGGTTTTGAGGACTTCGGACACAAGAGACAGAAAGTATTGGCAGACCATGCCCTTGTATTTTTGATAAAGGGTGTAAAAGGAAAGTTTAAACAGCCTGTTTGTTACACATTCTGCAAAGGAACGACTAAGGCACCAGTTTTAAAAGATCTCCTGATCAAAATTATAAAAGAAGTTACCAATGCAGGGTTTAAAGTAATTTCTACAATTTGTGATCAATCAACAACAAATGTGAATGTTATAAAATCTTTAATCAATGAAACAAGAGAAAAACACATAAATAGAGGGGAGGCAAATTATTCCTCATTAGCAATAGAAATTGAAAATATAAAAATATTTCCTTTGTTTGACCCACCCCACTTATTAAAAGGTGTTAGGAATAACTTGTTGGCAAAAAATGCAACATACGCGGACAAAAATGGCGTAAAGAAAGTGGCCAAATGGGAACATGTGAAGATGTTGCTGGATGTGGATGTGGGAGAAGATGAAATAAGATTAGTTAATAAATTAACAGAATCACATGTTTTAAAGGAGAAAATACCAAAAATGAAGGTCAAATTTGCAGCACAAGTGTTTAGCCAACGAGTTTCTGCAGCATTAAGATTTTTAGCAAGTAAGTTCCAAAGTTTTGCTCTCTTTTTACCTGGTCTAATATGATAAAATATGAACATCGTTTTCTACACTAATATACAGACGATATTTTTTTTGGGTCCAGCTGAAAATCAGCGTTGTGGCTACAAGCTGCAACATTAGCTGAGCTGGTCAGCCCTTTCAGTAGTTTCTAATATATCTAGATTTAAGGAACCATTTGTAATTTTTTATTATGTATGAAACACTGAATAAATACTTACTTACTTTACTTTTTACTTTTACTTTAAACTCAAAATCAACTAATTCAATTAAAAAACATATTTCACCAATACAAAGGTAAGGAGAAACTCAAAAACAACTAATTCAATTAAAAAACATGAAATCTCTTAGTATCGAGAGTATCTTTGTATTGGTGAATTATGTTTTTTAATTGAATTACTTAGTTGTTTTTGAGTTTCTCCATATCTTTGTATTGGTGAAATATGTTTTTTAATTGAATTAGTTGTTTTTGAGTTTCTCCATTTAAAAAAAACTATCGTGTGAATATTAGTGTAGAAAACAATGTTCATATTTCATCAGCGAGAAATATCTTAGCCTACTATAATATTATAAATGTGAAAGTTTAGATGTTTGGATGTTTGTTACTCAATCACGCCAAAACAGCTGAACGGATTTGCCTGAAGTTTGGGATACAGATACTTTGTAGCGTGGAGAGGAACATAAGCTACTTTTTATCCCGGAAAAATATCACATTCCCTCGGGATAACGTCGTGTAGTCCACGCGGGCAAAGCCGCGGGCGAAAAGCTAGTAGCCTTTATTTTCTATTACTATTACAGCGTGGAGCAGCTTTAATTTGGGCGAACTGCGTATTGGACCTACGGCTAACAATACATTATATTATAACAGTTTTACTAGCATGTTTGTTTGAAATTACAAGTGCCCCTTTTTACTGCAAACGATACGACAATCGTTTGCAGGAAAAAAGGGGCACATGCTTATCTACTTAACATAAAGCGCATAGATTTGTATTAATTGAAGAAGCAGTTACCTACATTAACTAATTAATTTATTATCTACTTTCTTGTACTGTAAACTATAATTTTTATTATCAACTAGCTTTCCGCCCGCGGTTTCGCCCACGTGGACTACACGACGTTATCCCGCCGAAATGTGATATTTTTCCTTTCCAGGCTACAAAGTATGTGTCTAAAATTTCAGCCATATTTGTCCAACTTTTTCGCGTGATTGAGTAACAAACATCCAAACTTTCACATTTATAATATTAGTAGGATAACCGTCGGTCGCCGCAAACGAGTCACACGCGACAATCACAAACGCCGCCACTTGAAAATATAAGAAGAAACTAGTAACGACTAGCGGCGTGATCGTGAACCGTGTTCAGCGCGTTCAAATGTATGAAAACTACCTGTAGTTAAATAGGTTGGTGGCGGCGTGCTGTGGTCGGTGGCCGGTGGCCGGTGTGCAGCCAGGCTTTAGCTGCTAAAACTAAAATTAAAAACTCAAAGCCTATAAATACTTTAAATACTTGGTCACTATAATCAGACATATATTTTTCTTTTTCAGAACACAAAATTCTGCCAGCCGAATGCGAAGAAACAGCAGATTTTTTGCTAATGTTTGATAAGCTATTTGATTCTTTTAATGGGCATTCATATCAAATTTCACCGAAACAATATAAAACCGCTCTTAAACATAATTCGCCTCACTTCCAACTTTGGACTGATTTATTACCTGTATTAGAAACAATAACAGCGTTTTACCCTACAATAAAACGCTTATTAAATACTTACCTTATTTGAAGCTTAAACATATAATGAGATAGGCCTATCTGTTTTCCGCACTTCTTACCTCTCTGTCTACCCTAGTAGCTCCCTCTCGCTCGCACACTTTCCCTCACTCCACCAGGGCGGCCGCTCGGCTCGCTCTCGTCATTGTGTCGAATTAAACCAGGCAGAGGATAAAAGTTAAGCTTCAAATAAGGTAAGTATTTAATAAGCGTTTTATTGTAGGGTAAAACGCTGTTATTAAACACTTGACCGTTATTTGAAGCTTAAACATATAATGAGACCTGTTTGTTATCGCCTGGTGGAGGAGGACGCCAATGTGAAGGTATGTACATTTTCACGCCGAAAGGCGTACAAGGTAACAATGAACGTTACAGTAGTAATTTATTTATTTATTTGTTATTTGGCAAATATATATATAAAATTGCAAATGTGCGAGACTAAGTAAATTTATTCAATCACATAATATAATTATCTACATAGATAGAAATTATAATTATTATTGCATGGACATTTCCATACACATTAACAAATAATATCTTCATGGGAGCAATAAATAGTAAAATCATAAAAGAAAAAAACTAAATATAGTTAACTTTTTCAGTTTCGATTAAATTGGGCCAAAACAATCTGACATCCCAGAGCTAACAGGAGCCTGGACGACCTGACGCCTATAGAAACGACGGAATGTGTCACCGGATCTCCAGTTACCTCGTGACAAAATTTCGTCAACCGTCAACTTCTGGAGGCGACCGCCGAACGGATGCTACCGGGAGCTGCGACAATACCAGCCTCTGATAGGAGAGATTTTACCCAACCCGCAATCACAGTACGCGATGCTGGCTTATTTTCACCTCTTAAATTAACAAATAAAGAATAATCATTTGTGGAATTACGTTTTTGATTAAACAAATTGGATACATTGCTTCACCAAAAACACCGGATCAAGGCTACTCGTATTTTCATTTTTTTTTTGTAATTTCCAACCCGATTGCCTGAAATTAGAACGGTCCGTTTTAGAACCAAATCTGGGCCATAAAATTATATGATCAGTATTGTCAATATAATGCTCTTGATTGACTGCCGGAAGGGTCAGGTCATGGATACGTCTACCAGAACACAAAAGTAATAACATGGCAGTGTGTCTGGCGGTAGCAAAACAGTTATTTTCGTTAAATTCATATGAAGACAAAAAGGAAATAAAAACATTGACATCCCAAATAGTTTTCTTATGGGGCACAGGCTTTTTTAATGCAATAGATTTCATAACATGCTTAACCAGTACATGAGCACTTAAGACTCCCGATAATTCAGTATTACAAAGCGTAGACACCACTGATATGTGTAGCAGTATAGTATTATATGAAAGTTTTTCTTTCAAATATAAATCGGTTAAAAATTTTGCTAAAAGTGAACCGGTGGGGCGCCATGGATCAGCTTTCTCTTTTTTACACCATCCTAGCCATCTATGCCATGCAGCTTTGTATGTACTACGCGTAGAGGGACGCCAGGACGATGAAAGTAGGTCTAGTTGGGAACTGTTCCAATCACTTAGGTTATGAGACCACCCCCACATTTCCATACTTCTAGCGTCATTTCCTGTACTTTGGGAGGTGGAAGGCCCGTCGAGACGTCTATCAGGTGGCGGTTCAGATGCTTGATTGTGAAAGGAGCTGCTAGCGCTCGGGATTTGAGATCGGCTCTCCAAAAGACCCGTTCCCATCGTGGCACCACTAACAGAAAGAGGCCTTTGGCTCGGTTGAGATGGGCAAGGACCACAAATGGAGGAGGAAATATCCACGCTAGGTGGTAATTCCAAGTCTGGGAAAATGCGTCGTGGAATAGGGCTTGGTCGTCGTTCTGGTCCAGAGACACATAATTGGCAACCATATGCGCATTTTCCGACGCAAACAAATCTATTACCGGGACCCCGAATCTGCTGAAAATCATGTCTGCACACGCCGGCAAAAGGTGCCATTCGGGGGGAGATCGGTAACGAGACAGATGATCTGCGTGCGAGTTGAATCTGCCGGGAATGTGATGAGCGGCTAGGTGAATTTGATAGTGATCTAAAACCTCGAAAATATCGATTGTCAAGTCTAAGAGAGCTATTGATTTCGTGCCGCCTTCCTTGCGAATGAAAGCTACGGCTGTTCTGTTGTCGCACTGCCATGGAACCGTGGAACGACTGAGAGACTGACCCTGGTCCTGTAATATCTTCAGTAATGCTAGAAGTTCCTTTTGGTTGCAATGTATCAGTTGTTCTTGTTCGTTCCACGGTCCCGAGAACGAACGGTTGTCTAGTTGCGCTCCCCAAGCTAGGTCTGAGGCATCGGTCACTAGGAAATGCGTTGGAGGCGCGAAGTGAATTGGAGAGGGGCAAGGGTGGTTCTGCAACCACCAAGTTAACTCTTTCAGGGCATGTACCGGAATCCTGAACTGTTTGGCAACTGGCATCTTGGCGACTGTGTTCAGGAAAGAGAGAAGTGCTCGAAAGTGAAGCCTGCCCCTCGTTACAACAAAACTTGCAAAGTTTAATAAAAACCCACTAGACTCTGCAAAGCCTTCAAATCTAGCGCTCTCTCTTCTAGGACTGTCGATACCTTGGACGTTAGATTTAGACACTTTTTCTCTGGAAGACACTTTTCGTTTACCAGAGTGTTCCACTGAACGCCCACGTAAATTAGGCATTGACAAGGTGTGAGTGTGGACTTGTCGAAATTCACCAGCCAACCGAGATACTGCAACCTCTCTAACGTGATTTGAACATGGGTCTGTAATATCTGTGGGTTTTGATGCACAACCAGAAAATCGCCCAAGAATACAATTATTCGAATCCCTTGATCCCTTAATGACCGAGCTACCCAATTGGATAGGGAGGCGAAAACCTTGGGGGCCGTGCTCAGGCCGAACGGAAGGCAAGTCATTTCCATTAACTTTCCTTTGTAGATTAGACGTAGGAACCGTCTGTGTGATGGAGCTATGGGAAGGTGAAAATAGGCCTGTGATAGGTCTATTTTGCACATCCAATTGTTTGGTTGAAGGAAGTCTGGGACCCGGTAGACATTTATTAATCTGAACCTGTCGGTGATTACGTAATTGTTCAAAGCTGCTAGGTTGAAAATGGGTCGGTGCGACTCGTCGCTCTTTGGCACAAGAAACATTGTGGACACAAAACTTGGCGAGACCTTGACAACGTCTAATACACCCTGGTGTTGCATTTGGGTGATTATGGACGTCATTGCGTCCGATGGGCCCGTGTTGAACCGACTTTCGTTTAACGGTGGTACTACAAGTGGCGGTCGATGTGAAAAGGGTATGCGATACCCTTTTAGTATCTTTAACAAATAAATTGGGGCACCCAGTTCCTTTCACCGATGGTGGAAACGAACAAGACGACCCGCTCTGAATGTTCGGGATTGATAGTCAATACTTACGTTTTTTGTTCCGGTTGTAATTCTCAGAGGGCGATGCGGCTCGCTTGCGGCTATTCTTGCCGTCTTGCTGCCTGTAGCCTTGCCGACCTCCTCTGCCTCGAAAGGAACCTCTTGGGCCGCCAGAGGCTGATGGGCGATTATCGCCGTGATTATAGCCATGACCCTGCGAGGGTCGGGCAATATAGCAACCCTGCGAGGGTTGATTGAAAGCATGGGAAATATGCGTAGGCGCACAACATCCATGAGCAGTACCCTGCGAGGGTACGTTACGTAAAGCCTGCCCCTGCGAGGGGTGGCGTGCGGGCTTGCTTTGACCCGTTTGCGAAACGGAAGCAGAACTGCCCGGCTTTTGTAATGGCAAGAAGGCTTTTCGAACACCACCTGCCTTCTCTAGTGCTATGGCTAGTGACTCCGCATTAAACACGTGCTGACATGACGGAGGAATCTTACGTAACGCGGCCTTGACAAGGGGATCGCGCACATAGTTCGTAATTCCATCCCTTCTCATTTGGATAACCTCCGCACGGTGACCGCAAGATAATTGTAATAGATCGGAAGAAACTTTGAAAAAATCGCCCTTCAAAAAAAAGGTCTTTAACTTTTTCGTTTATACCCTCGTATGACAAACCCGAACCTCGCGCCCACTGTAAAAAACTTCTGACGGAAATTTTTAAAGCTTCGCGCTATTTAAGAACGCAGAGCGATAAGGCAGCGAAAGCCTTGTCAGCGTGAGCAAGATGGCGTAACGAAACGTAAGCCTTAATTTCTTCATTCATCTCCAAATCGACAAAACCGGGGGTAGAATTATAAAGTTTTTGGGTTTCCGCATAACGAACCTCGCACCAATCACTGCTATCTAAATGTTGCAAATCCTTTAACGTCTGAAGAAACTCCCGACGAGTCTTTGGAATTATGGGTTCTTTCAATTTCGTCTCAATTTCAAAAGTAAAATCTGACTGAGCAACAGGTGCCGGCACCTCGACAGAATTAACATTAGGATCTTCGTAAAGTTCGCCACTAACGTTTCCGTCAACTAAATTCGCATTCTCAATGTAACACGCGGAACAAGGCACAGAATTATTGTTGCAAAAAATTTATTGTTTTCGGAGGTCATCTACCTGACGTGTTAATTTACGGAATTTCCGGGAATCGTGTCGTCGATGCCGGCGTTTGCCCCCCCTTTTTTTGTTCCGGTGACGCGGCGTGGATTTTCGAAGACTCGAGTCCGAAGACGACGAACTCGAGCTACTAGAGGAGCTGGATGATCTACTTTTCGAAGAACTAGACCTAGCTCGCGACCGACGACGATCACGCGATCGTTTTTTTATTGTCACTATTAGCGGGAGCACTAGCACTAGCACAAGGGACTTTCGAGCCCGGATTTAAAACACTTTCGCCACTTTCCATGTTAACACAATCTAAAAAACCTAGGGTAGAAAACCAAACAATTTATTCACAAAACATGCATTAAAGCAAAACTGCAAATATGTAGGTAGGTACTAAAACCTACGTGCTTAAAAGTACCGAACGGTAACACCGTTTGAAATTCAAATTACTAATTAATACTTATTTCTTTTACAAAGAAAAAGGTAAGAAAATCTTTTAAAACACTTACGTGAAACAGGAATGGTAAAAAAAAGAGATGAATTTGCAAAAGATATGCAAAATTAATTTACTGACTCCTGAGCACGACCGTGCGCCGCGGAAAACAGGACGCCAATGACGAGAGCGAGCCGAGCGGCCGCCCTGGTGGAGTGAGGGAAAGTGTGCGAGCGAGAGGGAGCTACTAGGGTAGACAGAGAGGTAAGAAGTGCGGAAAACAGATAGGCCTATCTCATTATATGTTTAAGCTTCAAATAACGGTCAAGTGTTTAATAAAATTTGAATCGATTGTTAAAAGGAATGGTGTAGAAATTATTAAAAATGAATCAGTACCGTCAATTAAGAATTGGATTCATAATATTAAGGTATTTAATGAAATATGGGTGCATGTTAATCAAATTCATAATATCAAAAATTTATTAACTCGTAATTTTAATCAGGATCCATTAGAAAATTTTTTTAGTAGTGTTAGAAGTAATGGAGTAAGAAATGTTAATCCAAATTGTAATCAATTTAGTAATAGTTACAAAACTTTGATTATCAATAATTTTAATTCATCTCATTCCCCTGGTGCAAATTGTGAAGGTGACAATGATAAACCAATACAATCGTTAATGAATTTACTAGACAATAAATCAACTGTTCCTCCTTCCAATTGTGATTCTGATTATGCATGTGATATTGATTCTTTGTTGATTGCAATGACAGAAATCAGAAATAATGATAATTTGTTGCATGTGGAATCAAAAAAATACGTAACAGGATATGTGATTAAGAAATCTAAATCTAAAATTTTCAAAAACTGTAAAACGTGCATGCGTGATTTATGTAGATCAGATGTTGATTGTCAATCCTTTACATATGAAGTTGATTATACCAAAAAATCCTTATTTTATCCCAATGATAAGTTTGTTGATTTGATGAATGATATTTATTTTTTTTGTGTTGCATGTTTACGTGATTTTCCTGAAACTGATGATTTAAATGTAAAAATCAAATATTTATTAAATTGTGCATGTAATTATAGCTTGATTTCTTGTAATAAGCATAAAAATAGGTTGATTGAATTTATTATTGATCTTGCAATAAAAATAATTATCCACAGTTGGTGTAAAGGCGTCAATCAATTATTAAGTGGAAAATGTTCCAAATTTGACATGAATGACCCAGTAAAACGGGACGCTTACGAATATTGTAGAAAAAGAAGAAAATAAAATGGTTTCATATTTATTTCTCGTTTCATTTATTATTTCAAACTATCCTATTTTTTTTGTGACATTCACTTGCAGCGAAATGAGAAACCCTTTATTTTATTAAATCCAGATTTAATCTGGGTTTAATAAAATAAGGGGTTTTCTTATTTCGTTGCAAGTGGACCCAAAAATTGTAATAAGCTGGATAGCGCCATCTATGGTGTATTTCAGGAACCTCACTGCGTTGCACGCCATCTAGCGATTAGGGGAAATATTTTAGCTTCCATTTTGGCCCACAGAGTGGCGCATCTATACCAGTATATAAGTGTGTATATAAGTGTATCATCTATGGTTCACACGATCGCCGGTTTCATTCTGCGTTGGACTGGCCGTGAGGATGGATGTCTATGCAATGCCGGCTTATGCAATTTACATTTACAGCGCTTTTAATTTATTACGAGAATTTTTCTATATTAATAGAGTCTGGATCTTGTATAATATGTCTAGATAAATGTAATTATGCATTAAAGTAATAATAGACATATTTATCATAACACCCAGACACAGAAAAAACAAATACTTACATCATATCAATATTTCTTGGGCGGGGACTGAACCCAGTATAATAATAATAATATATTAATAACGTTTTATTCATTTTATTTTATTTACTTAATTTTAGATAACGAAACAGAATACTCCTATACATCTTGTGAATTTAAGTGTATTTTATTATCAATTGAATAAAAAATATATTTTATCAAAGATATACAACATCAAGGATATTTTTGACAATGTAATTTGCTCCACAAAATGGCCTGATTACGAAAAAAAACAATAAATCTAAAATATCCTACACGTCAGTCAACGCAGAAATATTTAGATCAACTGAATGATCGGCCAACGTGTGAACGCTGATTGTGGCCTGCGACAAACTCCCTTTGAATCGTGCACGAAAAACCGACACGGGACGGATCGCCGGCGATCACTGCTCACAGTCACCAATCACACGCAAACCGGCCCTTTACACGATGGCCCAACATGGTCGCCGACCATGATCGGCCATCGTGTACTGGGGGCTTAAGGATTATATTTCAATACAGAATGTCAACCATGAAGCTCGACTTAATACTGAGGTATATTAAGTCAAACTTCATGATGTCAACCAAAAAGCTTAGACTAAATACTGTATTAAGTCAAACTTCATGATGTCAACGGTCCAGCTGAGACCGCAAGAACGAGGTGAGGGTGTCCCTTTCTCTGAAATTGCCAGCACTCTTAAATAACAGGTTTAGTAGATTTATGGTTCACAACTTTCGTTATAAAAATAAAATTTCGTAAAATTTCCGCTTTGTATTACTTTTAGTCAATAGAAAACATCGCATATTAATTTAGGTATTACCGTATTAAGCATAAAAATGTATCAGGTCGTTTAAGTTTTTTATGGCTTATCCTAGAAAAGAATTTGAATGATAGATTTCAGAATGTTAAAGTAGCAACATTACAAGCCGAATGACGTTTTCTGACGTTTTCCGTCTTCGTTGTGTCAAGTTCGCAATAGGGAACTTGCATTATTTCATAAATGTAGTCTATCTGAAAGATTTAAGGATTGTTTGAAGATAGCACAAGCGAAAAATTTGAAATATGATTAAATTATATATTTAATGCAAATCAAAAATTAACATTTCAAAGTCCGCGCGTAAACGCTCAATGGCCGGACGTGACGTCATTTCTTAGGACGTCAAACTTTTCAATGTGCATCTGAAAGGAGTGACCAAGAAATTTTGACAACTAACGACAAACGCTAAAAGTGAGTGACCAAAGATTTCAGTTTTACTGACTAGGCTTCGCCAGATAGGTAAATGAAAGAAAACTTATGTTTTTTAGCGAAATCTTTACTAAAACTTGGTTTATCATCCGTTTCTCTAAGTACTTACCATACTTTTAGGGGTTGAATTTTTAATTTTTGTGAAAACGAAATTGACAGAATATGGCTACCATCATTTTTTTACTGTTTTTTAAGGTAATTAAAAATTAAGTGAACTTGGGGGAGGCCTATGCCCAGCAGTGGGTGTCGTTCGGCTGACATGATGATTGAAAATATGCCTATTTTGCATTAGTCTAAAATATTGTGAACTCTAACATTGACAAAGGCAAAAATACTTGTTGTTGCTTGATTGATTATATTGATACTTGATTTATTTCTGCTGCACACTGGAGTAAATATACTGTTACATTGTTATAAATATATTGTTTAAATGAAGATGTTAATGTTGGTAGAAAATATAAGTACTGAGTTATATTTACTACATATGTATATGTATCAGTCAGCTCAGCAGGCAGGCCGCCTGCAGTCCTTAGTCGAACAGACCACCTGATATTCGGTTTTTAAGTGCGCGCACTAGGCCACTTGCAAAAATAATAACTGCAACGGCCAACTGCAAAGTAAATGCTGCCTTATTTCTATATAATTCTCCGGCACTATTCGGCCGGTCCGGAATAAAGAAATAAAGGAAATTCTTTTTTTTAAAAGGATATTTAAAGGTAATTAACAAAAATATATAAGGTCCTTCTTAAATAGTGCACATAATTTTAAGGGGTCAATGTACTCACTCATACAAAAAACTTTTACTATAGTACCAACATTGAAAACGTGAAAAAGAAATCAGCTGTTTCAAAGAAAATATTAAATCGAATAGATTAAAATGTATGGAACAGCTGATATTTTTTTTGCGATTTCAATGTTGGTACCATAGTAAAAGTTGCTTGAATGCATGAGTACATTGACCCCTTAAAATTATGCGCACTATTTATAAAGACCTTATAATATAAGGCTTATGTTATATTATAACATAAGCCTTGCCTTGTCTATATAGTGTAATTATACTATAAAGTTTCAAGCTTTATTTAAATGTATTATTAATACTAGCTGTTTATCGTGTTAATTATAGCTATTTGGAGGCAACTTCGAAATTTCTTTCTATTGACAAAATTTTATGTAATCGTGATTTTGAGTAACATAGTCACTAGTGTTAGTCCTGAAGTTTGCTGCATCTTAATTTGAAATTCAGTTTTTCATTAATATTGATATTACAGACGATCATGTAAAGCAATCTAATTTTCGTTGGCATATAGCGGGCTCTTAATGTAAAACTGTGGGTGTGTGGGCGAATGTGGCCAATGACAGGCCATTGCCTGCAGGTGGACTGATGGACTGTGGATAGTCGGTTGCATTGCATTGCATCCTTTATACTTGCGACCGCATTCGCATTGCGTTGAACTTTCTCGTAAATATTTTCATAGTGTCCACACACCTGTGCACTCGCGACGTTTACCGCTTTGCTTCACATTCCAATATTTGTCGCATGACAGGATGGACAACAACGTTATAGCGGCATTTAAAATCCTTTAAAAAAAGTAACAAATGAGGGTAACCATCTGTCAATTTTGTTTTAACAAAAAATAAAAATTCAATCTCTAAAAGTATGGCACCCTCAGAGAAACGGATGATATGCCAACTTCTAGTAAAGATTTCGTAGGTAATAATTAATAAAAAACTAAAAAACCCGAGAAGTAAAGAGCTGGTTTTTTTCATTTTTAATGGTAAATTTTTGCAGTCGTGTTTTTAGTTTTTTAAATATTACCTACGTTTTTATTTTAGACTTTTTAGTTCATTGTCAATAAATCATCTTTTTAAGTAAGAACTTACTAATTTAAAAATTCGTAAATTCTTTTCTTTTTTAGATAAATTAATACGGAGAGATTTACAAAACTGCAAGTTATAGATGTTTATGGAATCGCTATTTAAAACTCTTCATTTAATACCTACCCCACTCGATGAGATTTAAAAATATTTCTTTTACAATGCACAGAATAATATGCCGCCTAAAAGCCGCCATTTTGTTTTTTGTTAATATTGATGTTCTATTTTCACTCGGGCTATTAAGACGAATCTGATGACGTATCAATTAACAAAATCAGTTTATCCGTTTAGTAGTTACGAGGGAACATAGGAACAGAAACACATACATTCAGGTCAAAAACGTAACACTTTTTGGGCTTCGCCCGCCGCAGTCAGGTAATTTTTGACTTCGCCCGCCGCAGTCGAGTAAAAAAACTTAAACTTACTTTCATTTATCTATGTGGCGAAGCCTAGTCATTAAAACCGAAAACGTTGGTCACTCAGTTCAAACGTTTGTCGTTAGTTGTCAAAATAGATAAATTCCATTTATTATTAAACTATTAACGTTTGTACCATTGTTTCTTCATAAGGTGCTAAACAATTAGATATTTAAAGTTATTTTATGTATTTCTTAAGTTTACTTGCAAAATTTGAGAGATTCGATAATGCACAAATTGTATGAACTCAGTGACCAAGCTAAATTCTTTACTAGATTCGTATTTAAAAATAATTAACACACAATGCCTTAATTACTTTGACAGGTGACAGTAAATTTTTAACAGTTGCTGAACTGAGTGTCCAACTCAGAATTAATACGAATTATTTGGAGTTTTGCTTAGGAATCAACAATTTTTTTACTAGATTCTCTGACAGGGTCTCAAGCTGTTTCTCTTTTTGTGGGCACTCCTTTCAGATGCACATAACTTTTCATGTCGCGTAAAGATTCTCTGATAGGCTCTCAACCTGTTTATTTTTTCGTGGTCAGTGGTCACTCCTTTCAGATGCACATAACTTTTCACGTCGCGTAAATATTATTTTTGTAAGACAGAATTAATTTATTTCAGTTTTATTTGACATACAAAAAAGTCAGGAAACGATACTTTATTACTACTACAATGGATAATTCTTTTACAAGTAAAGCTAAATCTCACAAAATAGAGTGTGCCGTTTTATCTGTGCCTCAAGAGCATAAACTTAGAGAAAAGTGGATGAAAGGAGCTATATAAGACAACATTCACCCTCTTCCAAATCTGCCTTGCAATGTTGTGAAGATCATTTTGATGTAAGTACCTTGTATTCGTAAAAATCATAACCTCGTTAGATCTTGCATCAAAAGTGTATAAAGTAAACAGCAATCTCTATACTTGAAAAATTTGAATTTTCCATAAATAACCACCGCACTATGTCCATATAAACCTTAAGCAAATCTCGCGAGTCGAATTTCGTCAAGCCTTTTTCCATTTTATAGATATTTTTAATGTTTTATGACATGATTTGAATGTATGATTACCTATAATATGTTTTTGAACTCAGCTTAAGTGACTAATGGAATGACGTCACTGCGCGCTGATTGGTGTTTCAAATCACGTTTCAATTTACGTAACTTTACATTAAAATATTTTGCAAAATAATAATAATTTTGGAATAAATCTTCCACGAATGCACTTTTAATGGCTATCATCATTGGATTATTAATATAATTTCTCAAAATAATTTTAATGCAAGTTCCCCATTCGCTCGTCGCCGCCCGCCGCCCGTCGCGCATGTTCGTGGCCGCCGTAATGGAATGGAGTGAGATAAACTGACCTCGTTCTTACTATCTCATTAGGACCGTTTTTTAGCAGCAGTGCACCTTCCTGTTGTATTATAAATTCCTTGGAGTTTATTTAATCTTTTTTTTCTTTATTTTGTGTAGGTCACCTTCTAAAATATTATTTTTATAGTAGAAAGGTTATGGTTTGCATTGGTAACACTGAATCCTAGCTGTCAATTGGAAGAAGAAAGGCAAGGTTTGGGCAAGGTGATGATGACCGGATGCGAGGTGTGCGAGGCGAAGGCGAGTAAATGCGTGCGCAATAATGGTGGTGTGTGGACTGGACTTGGAGGTTTATTGAAACGAGTTTCTAGTTATTTGCAGTAATCTCAATTTAGTTTCATGTGGTTTATTTTGTTACTGTGAAATATTTCCTTGCAAAGAATTAAGTGTATTTACTAAACCTGATAGTACTCATTGTACAACAACGTTGGACTGCCACAACACTTGTGATCTGTTAAAATTACTTGTTTGCTGATTGCATTGCTATGTGCTCAATGGTGGATTTGTCGTGATAAATAGATGTGACAAGAAGACCAGATAAAAACGTTGGATTATTTGTAAGTACCACAGATGTTGTCTTTTTTATCGGTAACCACATAATAATACTACACTTTATCCGGCCTCTCTGCCTTGTTTATCTTGTTGCATTTTTCACATTATTATCGAAACAAAATTTACAGTGAAAGTGATAATTGAATTATCAGTTAATAATATGACGCGTGATAAGGTATTGATGAGAAGATAAATTTACACAATGAATTGCTTGCTCTGATATTTGTGCAGGTCTTACTGCCCAACTAACCTGAAACAATTGAATGAATTAGAGCACCTGAATTATTTAGTATGTATAGTTCCAAATCAATAGCTTCTCCTCATTAACATTTAATTTACATAGATTGATGCCAAATAGAGTTTATTATTTTATCAACCAGCTTTTAACCATAAATCACATAAAATAATTTATTACATTGATAAAAAAAATATATGTGGGATTTAACCCGTGGAGCGCTTCTTGATACAATGGTAGATCAAATAATTTTCTAACCTGAGTGCTGAGTGCTCTAAGCGTAGAACACATTTACGTTCCGATAACGTGTAGGGTTTCATTCGATTCCGCAATTAATTTTGTCTATGAATCGATTCCTTTTGAAAGAAAGGAAATACAGGTTAAAGTGTATCAAACAACTCTCTGACCTGATATTCACACATTAAACTGCAGAGTTGTAGAGTTATCTTCATGTTGGCACTTGATTGAGTTGATCTTATGATAACTACAGTCACACTCCCAAATTATAACATTGACCAGAGTAACTACATTCCTCTATCTCTGATTTATAAAATTTGGCAACAATAAATGCCTTAGGCCATAAATTCTCCTTTATATTCTTTACAGTTGACTGGTAGAGGTAATGCTTAGTCTACCTTTTGCTGTATGTGCAATTAAGAAGCTCTTGAATGTGTTGATGGTAGATTGAATTAATGTCCAACTACAAAGAAAAGACTTAAATTGCTAGGCTATAAAGTCAATGTTTGATATTTATTTAAAATTGGCTATTGGAATTTGTTTTCAGAGTAAGGCTGCCTGTCCATTGACGCGGAGAGAGCTGGCGGAGCGAAGAAACTGAGAAATTTTAACCAATATGATTGCATAAAACCTCCGCTCCGCTCCCGTAGATAGGGGTTTGCGAGCTAGTTTTAAAATTCATACATTTTTGGAAGTGGAGCGAGGTTGCGGTGCGAGGCGGCATAGCGAGTCTGCGGAGCAGGGCAGTGTAACCTACCGTACAGTCCGCAACTCCGCTCCGCCATCTCGCTCCGCGTAAATGGACAGACACAGTTCGTAACCCCTCTCCGCAACACTCGCTCGCTCCACTCCACTAGCTCGCTCCGCGTCAATGGACAGGCACCTTCAGGGGCAGATTTTGATAGAAGGAAGATTTAAAAAAATACTCTATATTTTATTGCATTCCATAATAGTGGTACTTGAAAACAACATTATTCCTGAGTGATATTTTATACTTACTGATTTTCTTATGGGAATGGGCATCACATGGGTAAGACCTCAAAGTGCATCTAGTAGGCAATGCTGTGTAAAAATATTAACAATAATACGGTATTTTACTGATTTTTTTTTATTTCTTTAAAATGTTTTTCGAAATATTAGCTACACAAAACAAGTTTTCATTTTGAATTATCTTGAATATTTTCAAAGATATAGGACTTCAAACTTTATAATTAGACAAGGACAGGACGCTATCTTAGTGACGTCAGTGGGTTAGTAGCGTCATAGTCACGCCATAGAAGATTTCGTTTTAGAAAGAGACAGCTATAGTCAAAATCAAACAGACTATAATTCTTTTATTATAAAACAGATTCAAATTATTTTTTCACATTTGGTATTCTTAATTGCAATATTTTTTAACGTCATCATTAAATATCTACATTTCAACAACAGTATAATACCCTATTCTTTGAAATCATTGTCCAGGTCCTCATCTAGTTGAAAAACGTAATGGTTTTTACTTAATGGAAATGTAATTTTTAATATATTTAAAATTCAAAACTACAACATGCTAATTCAATAACCGAAAAGCCCAGACACCCTAACTAATGTATTTTATATTAAATAGATAACAATCGAAAAAAAATTCTTTAAAAAATCTTTCCAGATATTTGTGTTCATTGGTCTCTGTGACTTTCTGACGTAAGAGAGCACGTAAGACCAGCCGCTCACTAGTGACTTTTGTCAGCGTGACTTTTAGTTGCCCAGTCGTGTGCTAAGAAGATATATGGGAGTGCGCTGATTATGGTGACGTGACAAATAGTTCCTAGCAGCAGGCGACGTGACTTTCGCTTGACCTGTACATTACTATGGAAGTGCGCTCACACGGCGACTTTTTGTCACTCGGGCGGCGGACACATACGAATTAGACGTGTGTGTGCGGCTTTGATTTCTAGCATTACGATGGCGGCTTTTCCACAAGACGAAGACATTGACAACGAATTGCTAATAGAGGAGATAGAGAAGAGACCAGCATTATACGAAATAAAATAAATAAAGAAATACTAGGATGCTTATTTAAAAACAAGATTGTGGAACTAAATTATATACACTTATTTCCGATCAATCCTCATACAAGAACAAAAAGAAAAAGCCGATAGGTAATTAAGTATTTATTGCTTGCCTTACTGTAAGGCAAACCATATCCAATAAATTAGCCTTAATTATTATCAATTTTTAATAGGTTAGGTGAGGGAAGGAGGCAGATTAGCACATTTTGAAACTCTATGTCACCAGTGTCGCGGCTGGTGGATTTTGGAATTGGTGTTGCACTTTTAGTAGCTGACCAAAATATTAGGATACATATTTGCAATAAAAATCTAACTTTTATTTTTTTCAAAATGAAATGAATTATTTACACACACACCTACTACCTCCAAATAATCTATTATTATCTAAGTATATCTCTAAACAAAACACAAGACTTTCTTCTACTGGAATACATCTGCGAAATCTTGTGTCTTGACTTGAATGAAACGTTATAAAGGACCAACCAAATGCTGCAAGTTATGTATTTATTTATTGGAAGACCAACTGCTTAACCTAATACATTAAGAAGCCTAAATATAAACATTAAGCCATTTTCAGGTCTTCACAAATGAGACTAAACTAAAACTGTTTATTGACATACGAAGAAAATCAAAGAATTTGAAGGATACTGACGTAGGTAGTTTAGAATATATGTAGAATGTAGGAAAAATGTGATAGTAAAAAACCACGAGCCCTAATAAGTAGCTTTAAATCTCAATACAATAATATAGAGTATTAAATTTTTCTTTACACAATCTTTCAGTGTATATAGGTTGCGCCCAGTAGCGCTATTTTCATTTCATTTTTCTTTTTCGTATTTCAAGAGCACTTCATACAGCAGTCTGTACGAAATCCATTTTAAGAATGAGCGCGTTTTGTTACCCAGTGACTGTTCAAGTGAGCGCACCGTGGGTGACAGTAGGTGACAATGACAAAAAGTCACGGCGACAAAAGTCACGAGTGAGCGGCTGGCCTTACGGGACGCGCGCGTATTGAATGAAAAGGCAGTAGACAAACATTTTTAGAAGCGGCAAAAAATGAAAACATATTTTTGGAAAATTTAACCCCTATCAAAAATGTGTGGAATCGATTCTACTATCGATTCTGAAAAAACTATCTTCTAAATATTTAGATAAAAGTGGTGACAAAAATAACACTATCTATCTTGAGATGAGAAGATTCTTAAGACTGCATCGAGCTTTTAACGCGGGCAACGATTAGGTATTAGCGCAGCGTTCCACCTGTGTGTGCGTCATCACGCACACTAATGCCGCCTCGCTCTCGCTCGATCGGTACGGTGTCGGTGGTAAAAGTTAGTAACTCATTATTCTGTAATAATTAATCTCAACTAGGTACTCATAGAAACCTATGGATGGAATGAATCCATACAAATATTATAAATGTGAAAGTGTGTTTGTTTGTTTGTTTGTTTGTCCTTCTTTCACGTCAAAACGGATCGACGTGATATTTGGTACGGGGATAGTTTGGGAACTTGAGATTAGCATAGACTACTTATTATTCCGGAAAATTAAGTAAAAATAGTAATTTTGTATGAAAAATCGTTTGGCTGTCGTACCTTCGATACAAAACTGTCAGGGATTTTTGTTCGCCGACATAACCTAAAAGTTTAAACTTGCTGCGAAAGCAACGTAAAAGAAGATTGTTCTGCCCATGAAGCTCCTCCTGCCTCCTCGCTAGATCTTAACGAATGAAATAACCGTCGTAATGCATTGAGTTCGTGGCAAAAGTTACCACTTTAAAGTTAGACCGGTGGACAAAAGTGCCGATATTTTATTCAAAGGGGTTGATGCCACTCAGCCAATAGCTTGGCCCAGTTTCTATTTCCAATTGATCAAATTTATTTGTCAGGTGCCCATGCCTGGTACATTTGATCCAAGTTCCAAGTCTTCCAATTTCTTTGATCAAATGCACATTGGACAAAGATATTTGATGAGTAGACTACCGTAGTCTCTGACGCTGAAATCCGACGCTGACGCTCGCTATGAAATACATAGAAACCAGTAGTGGCGCGGGCGTCATGTCGCGTGCAGTCACGACGCCCAGTTTGAACCGATACCTTTAGAATGTTTGTTGTGTAAGCGACTTCATCCACGCAAACGAAGTCGCGGGCAGAATAGCTTATATTACTCAGGGTTAATGTAGCATTCTAATGGTGAAATATTTTTTTATTTCGGTTCAGTAATTTTTGAGTTTATTTGTTACTAACATAGGAAAAAACTAGTTTAAAAATTAAAAACAGACTGCCAAAATCGAACTAGAAGTACAAAAAGTACAAAAAGTAAAAGTACAAAAATTAAACCGCCTTCAAAACAAAAAACTACAAACAAAATCTCACTTTCCAAAACTTGTAAAAATGAAAAATAAATTAAATCATTTAATTTATAGGACGAAAATGCGCGCGCGACTTTTTCTAACTAATCTTGGAACTTTCTGATCTGTTTGAAGTCGGTGTCAAGCCTCATACCTAATTTATTTGATAGGTTACAACTCACATCACTCGCATTATTATTGAGTATATTGTTTCACAAAGTATTTTTCTTGTTACTTTCGGCTTGACACCGACTTCAAAGAGATCAGAATGTTCCAAGATTAGTTAAAAAAAGTCGGGCAGTTTCATCCTATAAATTCAATGATTTAATTTATTTTTCATTTTTACGTGTTTTGGGAAGTGAGTTTTTGTTTGCAGTTTTTTGTTTTGAAGGAGGTTTAATTTTTTTGAAAAAATCTGTGTATATTTTTTCATTTTCAGTGTAAGAAATTTACCTTGAAACCACACAATGAGCAAGTGTACCATAAAGTGCAACGATAAAACTGTTGTCACATGGTGGTCCATATCTAAATTAGAACACCAAGACAAGCTCCGCCTTCCAAATATTAACTGTTATGCAGTTTAACCTTCCACTAGCTTCCACCATCAGCTTACCTGAATTACTTGAAAGAATACAACTAAAGGTATATTCGTGCATGTGGTACTTAAAAAACATGCTCTTAATCCTAAGCGTTAAGGAGTTTTACCTTCCATCATCAGCTAACCTAAATAACCTGAAATATTACAACTACAAATCTTTACTTATAGGAAAAATGTGATAGTAAAAGACCACGAGCCCTATAAGTAGCTTTCAGGCGGGATTCGAACCCGCGCCTTCGGGAATCCGGCCCGATGCTCTGACCAACTAAGCTACCGAAAGGCTTACACGACTCGTCGAATTTTGCTATCACTTATTACGCTGTACGCCAGCGTTGCTTCATCAATGTGAGGAAACCCTCGCATCCGAAAGAAACATTTTTACAAATGTTTATCTTTGACCGAAGATATTAAAGCGTAAAGTAAGAACTACCAGACGAAAACGACGTGTTTTTTCAGGATTCTGAAAAAACTTCTGAACTGACTACTGTAAATTTTTCATGGGACCAAATTGAAACTTTGGCCTATCAGATTAAAAAGGAATTATCAGAATCGGTTCACTATTGGCGGAGCTATCGTGGAACATACATACATAGTCTCATTGCAGTCGGGGGACCTTTTAAATTTTAGAATTCCACAGCATGGTACCCCGACTGCAATGAGAGCTTGTTTTTTTTTACTTTGAGGTTTTTGTATTATGAATTTTTATTATATTACTTTTAGTGATTATGCATACAAATTATATATTTTTGAAATGTACTCGTCAAAGCCTTTCATTTGATACCCATATTGCTATAATAAGGAAAAACTACATTTTTTATGGTGCCACACCACACGTCCACCATTTTGAGTATTTAAAAAATCTTTAGCCATTAAAATCCAGTTGAGGCATTCAAAAGTTATGGTGTAAAGAAACTCGCATACATACACACAAACATACATACATTAACCCTAAACACATTACACTCCTTGAGCAGTCGTGATACGAATAAATCAAAACCAAAATTGAGTAAAAAAAATATTACAAATTTATACTTACGCTGTTTTGCTGCGTGTAACACAGAATACGAACACGATAGGCAACGAAGTCTTTCAAGGTCAAGTCGCTCCGCATCGAAACGTCGCCTCTCTCTGAGCTCTCGTGGGCGACTAAATATTTCGTGTGTTGCTCGCTTGTTATATTCAACGTCTAGTAATTTTGTATGGCGGATTTAAGAAGCGTTTTAAAAAAATCATAATTAAATAACCAAAGCATATTATAAAATAAAGCAATTGATAAGTTGTAGTTAATACTTTTGAGATTTATCTGAGTAGGCTTTTGAATCTAATATATCGATTTTTTTATTAAATTTTACCTAAACGCCGACACACGTTTTCTCATATTTTGTGCAACTTTACGTAGTTGTATCTTTTATACTGTAAATGATTTTAGATTATTAATAGAGATACATTGTAAAGACACCCTTTATGATAGTAATTACAAATATTTTAATTATTTTTGAAACTAATTGTGAACTCCAGCGATTTAACGGTGACTGCCGTTTTAGCTGATTTTGATCGGCCGGCCCTTAAGTTAAATCGAATTTGATGTGACATTTTTCTTTGTTTGGAGGTGTTGCCAGCACTATATCAATATTCTACCTTAATAAAAATTTTAATAAAAATGTTGCGCACAAGAAAAACTAGGGTAATGATTGCAAAACCTAATAAAAATCAAAAAATTCAAATAAATAAAAAAACAGGTGTTTTTAAACTGTTTTTTTTTATTAGAATAAAGATACTTAACATATTTTTTTCATCACTCTCTCCTTCCCTCTCCTGGAGAGAGCTATACTTGGTATTTCCCTGCTTGATTGAATCGGAAACGATGAGATCCACAGGAGAACTAAAACAACCGACATCCCTCGAAGGATTGCATCGTTGAAGTGGCAGTGGGCGGGACACATAGCGCGGAGAACCGGTGGCCGTTGGGACGGAAAGGTTCTCGAATGGCGACCGCGTACCGGACGACGTTCCGTGGGCAGGCCCCCTACAAGGTGGACCGACGATCTGGTCAAGGTCGCGGGAAGCCGCTGGATGCGGGCAGCGCAGGACCGATCGTTGTGCAGATCCTTGGGGGAGGCCTATGCCCAGCAGTGGGCGTCGTTCGGCTAATATGATGATGATGATTTTTTTTCAACCCTGTAAAATAGCTGTTCTATGCAAGAAAACATACATAGTCAATGTGTCAGAAGTGGATGGCGCCGATTGGCGACTCCAATAAATTAATATTGCCGACGCATACATGTCGTCGCTCCATTCCGCTGCATTGCATTACGCGTCAGTTAGGTACCTACTCGCCGAGCGTCGCGGTCAGCATTTTAAACCATTTGGGGCTCCGCGCTGCGCTCTAGCACTCGGGCAAAAATACATTTAGTGTATGGCTACATTCCAAAATATGGTGCACTCCAGTAGCTTTACTCTGATTTCTCTTAAACCCGGCGCCAGATTCCAGACATACCTACCTACTATAATAACATTGAGTTAAAGGCTTCCTAAAAAAAATTTAAGATGGTTATTTGTTGCATTACGATTTATACATAAGGACATCCATCTTATGTAGCAGGGGAGAATACAGCAAATGAGAAAACGTATTTGTGGATTTGAGTGTTTGTCCGTCTACGACGTCAAAACGCAGCAACGGATCGACGACGTGATTTTTTAGTATGAGGATAGTTTAGGAGCTCGAGAGTGACATAGGATAGGCTACTTTTAATCCCAGAAAAATATTATATTCCCGTGACTAGTATTGGAATAAAATTATGCTTAATACTTATTTATAGTGGGACATACGCATCCCCTTCTCAAGTAGAAGTATACCGCCAAGTTAACATGTTGAAAATCATAGCAAACTATTTGTAAAGCTGACTACAACTAATTTACTAAGCTTGGACTAATAACATGGATGTCCTTACTATATAAATCGTAATGCAACAAATCCTCATTTTTTTTTTAGGAAGCCTAACTCACTTTTCGCGCTTATTTTGCTCCGTTTCTGCTACAGTGCCGAATTGGGGCGTCGAAATAAGTTCGTTGGGAAACTGGGAATAGGCCATAGAAGGATAGATTTTGCTCGTATTGGCTATA